>JAVIWC010003164.1:3600000-4200000 GCA_031894815.1 Creontiades dilutus
GTCAATCGCGAATATCAAAAATTTCATCTGTTCTGATTTTTGCTTATTGTTAGTTTCGATAGAAGCACCTACCGGTTTTTTAAATAAGTTCCGGACTAGTGCCCTTTTAACTTGCCAACCTTCAGAAACTCATACTTTCCAACCGCCTCTAAGCCAGTACACAATGTTGTGGACAACGATCCTTGTAGCATTGAAAGATGCATACAGAACCCAACAACGTAAAAAAATATGTAACAAATAAAACAGGTGATTTCAATGTACTCTAATGTGGTTGCTGAAACTCATTGAATCTTGAATTCGTCTTATCCATAATTCAATGTTTTGCCAGTATGGCAGGTACAATTTTCATTCTTGAACAATACCACGAAGGCGTATGCACTCGGAGCTACATGAATTACTTTGTGATTTGTTTTTTCCATTTCGGCTTAGTATTATTTTTTTTTTTCGTTTGAAGCCACAGTTGGGACTAGGGCAAAAAATATTTCCGGCCCTAAAACTTCAACGCGTCTTGCGTGAAGGGCAGCTGTGTCGAAGGAAGTTATATCGGGAACCGAAGCTGTTTGCGTCGAGAGCCATAAGGATCCCTCCTGATCTCAAAAGAAACGCTTCTACCATCAAAATTTTACAGCCCTCATACCTCCATCTCGTCGCCTTTTTCTCGTCTGTCTTTTATCATCTTTTCGAGTAGCTCTGACTTCCTCTCCTTTTTACGATAAAAATGAGAAAAGCAAATCCTTTTTGCGGTTCACATTTTCGTTTCCGGCGACCCGTATAAAAATTCCCTGGGAATCCAATCAGAAGAGATGGTAATGCGTCTGAGTCTCCATAATCGAACAATAATCCATATTCTCTGGTGTACAAAATGACAATTTAGCGATGGTGCACGACGTCAAGCTCAATTTGGAAGAGGTGTGATAGCTTAATTTACTTTAGTAGTGAGTTTCGACGTACATGTGTAAATACAAAGCTATCATGTACTATTTTCGTTGAATTTCCCAGTTAGAAACCTAAAAAATTACGCTTCATAATCAAAAGAGGGAGATGTTCTTCACTGCAGTAGGTCGCGGGTAATTGATAGTTTTGTGCTAATCCAGTGCTAACTTAGCGTATTCTATTTTCATAGTTTGCTAAACTGTGTTTGCTGAAGTTGTTAAACTTCACTTTGCTTACTATTTAAGCTACACACTGACTTTTGGTTGATTAATTTCAAAATGTATCTTCTAGCTCTCTAAGTTACAGAACTCAGCGAAAAATCTAATTTTGTTGAGATTCATAAAAATCTATCCCAATTCATTATTTCTCCCTTTATTGCTTCTTGATCTCAGCCATCAAACATCATATCGAACAGTAATTAGTTACTGAAATTATTTCCTTCCTTGAAGTCCATCAAAAACTCCAAAAGAATGTTTTTAGACTTCTAGGTTTCTCATTATCGTCTCACATGGTTGATGAATTCAACTGAATGTTTTACCGAAGACAATATAACTTATTACAGAAATCGTTCAATGATGAATGCAGTTGTTGCTGTACTTGTCAATGGTGGTTGTCTCATCATGCATACTGGGATATTCTAGATATTGAGCTACACAAACACCGAGGATCTATGTCAATAGATAGTATGCTCACCCAGAGCTTACGCAAAAATGCAATGCAGTAAAAGGACTTGTGCTGATTTTCTACAAGATTCTGTATGAACTCAATGCAGTGACTGTTGGAGTGTATAGTCTATATTCAAAGTTGTCAGTACTCTCACAAAATGAAGGGCATTCACTCAAAAATGCATCGATGCACTGGAAGAAAAAGCGTCACCCTGGTTGATCAAAATCGCTTTTTGATCGGCCAATTTGTATCTTCTTTTTCTCTCTCACCACAGTTGGTGCGATCTCAAAGCGAAACTTCTTTGTCATTAGATGCATAGGATGGTTAGCTCAGAAGGGGCTCCGGCTTTTAGATTTCATGTCAAGTCCGCTCTGTAAAGAACACATTTGCCTTTTATGCCACTCCCCACAGCTTTCCATCCTTCAAAGCCTAAAGAGCCTAACGGTATGGATTTTCAGTCACTTGTGTTTTTTACGAGCTCTCCCCCTCTTCCCCAGAGGTGGAAGGCCCCTTCCAATTTTTATTCCTTCGGGAACCTCTGCAGAAGGGGTTCCTTCAGTCTTCGCTTATGGCCCTTCCGGATCTTCTGTCTTTCCGTTTTTATTTTTTAGGGTGGGAAAAGACGGGCGTGACTCTGGATGGAGGTGGAGTTATTTGGTGGCAGAGGGCTGTAATGGTTCTGGACCAGAGATGACACCAACCTTCCCTTGGGTTGCTCCCTTCGCCCTTTTCAACAGAATTCATACCGTTTCTCACGTACGAATGGTTCTTCTCTCTTTTATTTCTCAGATTCCGAAGAACTTCCCTGCTCTCTTTTTCATAACTTCTCCACGAGACGGATGCACATTCACTTGACAACTATAATGTTAGATAACATCCAATAAGATGCATTATTGCCACTTTGCATTTGCTAACTTTGGATTGAATCAGCCAATATGTACACGCTGAACGTTTATTTGGGGAAAAATAAATGTTATCTCCTTCACAATTCTTTATCTAATAAGACATGCCAAAACTAGGCCTTCAGTGAGGGAAACCTCCTATGGTCACACATTCTCTTTAATAACAAAAAATAAACAATTAGTTTTGTCCACTTTCTTCTGTTTCCTCACTCTTAAAGTATGATACTGACTGCTCCCGTTTACTAAAACTGAGGTTACATCAATGAATTGAAATTGATCTAGTTTTTCAAGTGTGACCCTTAATCAGATTGTTCTAGATAGCAGACGGTTTGTGCAGTTTCTTGGTTTCTTACTTGGTTATCTGTAGTGGTTTTGGAACCTTCCACGGAGGGTAAAATGTTCTAGAACGATGGGATACACCTTTATCTAACAAAAGAACTCCATCCGTAATTCGTCTCATCTGCTTTTCGATGAAAACAACGTTAATATATCTTTGCCTTCAGGAGCAATGAAAAATAAAACTGTTGAGTTTTGAAAAATTGATTTGTTCTGTAAATTGATTTGCGGGATCCAAGTAGAAACATTCAAGATGACCACGCTTTTTGAGGGGCGGATTGAAAATGTACCTCTCCTAGGATTCTGCATATAATTTCCAGAATAGTACAGGACTCTTTCAGCTTCAAGCAGATATTTTTGAACTTTTAATGTCCCAAAGCTGAAAAACTTCTTTGATCGTAAGAGGTTTGCCATAAAAGTCACGTACCTAATTTGAAAATAATTTAAACAATCTTTTTCGTGTTCGTTTCCAGCTGTTTATAGATGTACTCTTGGTAAGTTTTCAAAAAGAAATAGTTTACTTTTCAATTGGTGTTTCCATGATTTGGCTCGCAATGAGTAGGTACCTAGCGTTATAAATACGAATATGCAGCCTTTGATTTTTCATTCCCAATGGATTCAGACTGTTAGAAGTATAAATAATGGTCAATCGATATCCTTTGATGAGAGAATAAAATTCGATTTTAACGATGTCATTTCATTTTTGTCGCAGGGGTCGATGAAGTTGTCAAAGTCAAGACGGTTGGCAAAGTTCCCACAACATCAGGTGGCGATCTTCATCTCACATGCGTAGTTGAAGGGTCCGAGCCTCTCCAAATCCAGTGGTTCAAGTAAGTTGTTTCGTACAGGTTTTGTTTGGATAAACTTAACAAAAGAAACGCCGCATGTTACTAAACATTAAAATCATAGGATGATTGTATAGTTACTACTTCCTAATAAGATAGCTGCTGTCTTCCGACCACTATTCTACTCTGATCAATTAGATTACGTATCTTCTATTTCATTAGCTGATTACTGTGCCACCCTTAATGATTGATGAAAACCAAAATACAAATGATTCAAGTATTATTAGATGCATATTTCATACGAACTAGTTACCGAAATGTGGCATAACCCAAACTATCGTTTGATTTCCCCTCTTTGCAGATCAATCGACTTCGGTTCTGGTCAATTGACTCGTATAATTTTACCAATCCGATATATGAAATTGGACTGCCTCAAACATTATGGGGACCACTTGCCGGTTTCGGGCAATGAATGACAGATGGTCTTAGCCCTCTAAATGTCATCAACAGCTGGTGTGGAATTGATGTGAGTTGGATGGATTTCCAACGCTCCTCAACTATCCCCACTACTCTTTCATTACCCAAGAAAACTCAAAACTGATTGTTTCATAATTCCAATGTGTGATTCACTCCAAGTCTTGGAAGATCTCATTCCGCTCATTAAACTGAAATCTTTTCAAATTTAACAACACCTTCTTTCTAATGAAAGTTTTTGACATAGTTGAAGCAGTGCAGAGTTTTCAAGCATCACCCATTATTGAATTTTTTTCGAAAGTTGATGAGAATATTTACGAATCTTGATCAGTGGAATCATCCACAAATACAACATGTAACCAACCAAAATTTCGGACCAACTTTTAAAGGATTTTATCGGGAATAATAAGCCAAAATTGTTATTAGATTTGAAATTGACTCCACTTCAATATGGAAGCAAAAAACCTTAAACTTCGTTGATTAAAGTTTTCTGCAGTGGGCACGGATCGGTTTAAAGGTTCAGCTACATTACAGGGAAAGCTTAATTTGTTTTTTCATTGAATGCATTGCTGAAGTAGGACTATTTCATATATTCCGACAGAAGGATTTCTGTTCCATAATGTTTACCTATATTAATAATACATTCAATTAATGGTATTAGTGTAACATCAACATATACAATTCTGAAATAAACTTTTTCTTCTTCTTCTATTTCATAAATGGAACAATAGGCTTTCCTTCTGTTTTGGATCAGCTTGACTGCCCTACAGTTTTTTTACAGCATCAACAAGTTTCATGCAACATTACTGAGCCACTGAAATATCCCATAAAATTTGACTAAACGATGGAAGGAGCGTTTCATTGTTTATAAATGGGCTTGATGTAATATTCGATTTTTATAGCTAATAAAAACTCACTCTGTATTGGTGTCTTCTTTATCTGCTGTTAAACGGCCAGAATATTTGTATTCGATAACATTCGATATCGGTTCGTTGTTAAGTTTCACGGTTGATAGAAGATGAAATGCTCTTCCGCAGGTGCCTTTATGTTTAATATAGCACTGGATTGGTAGAAGCACAGGACTGTTAACCATATCTGAGGAGCTGTCATTATTTATCAACTTTAGGATGAAGTTGAATTAGATTATTCCATCAGTCACCACTAAATATTCTATAATCATATTGAGATTAGCGGTTGCTTAGGTGTGCTCTTGTGTTCTTCTTTAGTCGTTTCCGGGTATTTTTTTATCGTTAAGTTCATTTTGAAAGTGTCAATGTGTGTACGGTGGCCGCTGTGTACATCATGATGCGGTGGCCCTACAGATGGCAGATGATTTCTCATCCAGCGGCTGGAATATGGGAAAGTGTTCATCATTTGCCGAGCGATAGGGGTACCTACGAAGTACGTTACCGTTGCCCTTAAAATCCGGTAAAAATTTGGTACAACTCTGGATATCCTGATCATTAGAGGCAGAGGTGTCTTCAGCAATTCTCGACACCACTCCCACCCTAAAAATTTTGACCAAATCCAAAATGCATGACAAATGTACCACATGAAGGTCATCAATGTTGTACAAGATACATAGTTGGTAATATTGAATTGTGTAGGGCGGACACTCAATTGAAATACAGACTTAAACTCACCTCACGAATCCAATTGTTGGAAACATCTACAGTCCGTCGATCGAGTGGTACGAAGGCCAACTTTTTTCTCTCCCTCAAGGGCACGTTTGCAACAAAACCAAAATTGCACCTTTTTTTGCATCAATCGTACCAGTGAAATGTAATATATTTACTCGGATGCGAGGAGAATCGAAGAGTAGGTTTTATGAATATTGTATGAGTGTCTCGACTCACAATCAGACGAAGGGAGAGATCCGCGAGGCAGCCATTTTCGACGGGCGGTCCCTATAAACTGAGGATAAAAACCGTAAGGTTCAAATGTGCTCATTCCCTTTTATTGCTTTCCATTTTCCAAATGATTTCATTCTGTTGCGGAGGCCAGCTGATGAAATTTGAATCGAAGCCCTGCGGATATCCCTTGCAATAAACCCATTTTCAAAAGAACCGAAATCTCATTTTCTCCTCCGGCGAAACGATCGTGGTTTTTGCATGTCCGTTCGTGATCGTTGTGGGATTCTTATGAGTTCCATTTTTTCCTTCTTTATTAAAGAAGTTGAGTCGTTTACTCGTGGGTAAATTGAACTCTAAGGTAAACTTCGATTGTCCTAGTAGGTGGGCTGTTTTTTGCACGCTATGAACAATAATGTAGCTGCAGAAATTGTTGAAATCCCATCCGACCCAATGTTCAGACATGAATTGAGAAAAACTCATTTCAAAACCAGCTTTTACACATCATTTCATTGTAAGATAATATTGGTTTATTATTTTCATTGTATTTATTTATTTTTAGTTCTTGGCTACCAGGGCGGAATGCACTTTTGAGTCGGAAATGTTTCTTCTTTGTCAATAAAGTTTCATCTCAAATTCGTAGGAGAATCATTTTTAATTTGGAATTTTTAAGTAGAACCAAGGTTTGCATTACAATGGTCTTACGAAGATGTGTCGATTCTGAAATTAGTTTCCGTTTGAAATTTCAACGTGAATGAAGTATTCCGGTGGATCAAACCTTGGAACTTTTGGAACAATGGGAACGAAGTGGAATCTTAAGTGCGCTAAAATAGAATTTTAATCATAAACATGTTATGTTTCTTCAAAATCAAATTTATTCTTCATGGCATTAAGGCGTTGCGCCGTATCGGATATGAAATATTAGATTTTACTAGTACTGTTCTAATTTACTGCATATAAGGCTAAGGGGATAAGGGGCTTACTTATTGTAATCAAAATGCACAATCTGAAGAAGGTTGCAATTAATCACGTAAAACAGTAACCAAAAGTAAAATAAATTGCCATATACTAGTATAAATAAAAGTAAGTTATCAATTTAACTGTATTGATAGTAGGAGTTCTACTGATGAGTTAAAAGCGATGAATTTGGTAACGGCAGATGTTAATTATAAGGGATTTCCTAGCCCTTATAATTTATTCAAAATCAGAAGAAAAATATGGAAAACACATCGTTGGATTTCAATTCGGTGCATACGCAATAGCTATCTCTCAAGGATATAATATTCAATAATTATATCCATATATCATAAGTTTCATCTTGCTACCGACTCTCAAATTTAGGGCGCTAGGAGGATTTTGAGGATTGAACATGACGGAGAATTCGGTAGGAAGCAGTTTTAGGATTTCTTGAAGCAAAGAAATCGTTCAAAACCAATAGTATCTACGGAAATGAGTTGGCTCGTCCCTGGCGACATGTCGTTTCAAGTTACTATCTCATTCTACCTCCCCGTTTTTAAAGTTTGAGTGATTCTTCCACCATTCAGACTTCCAATAGCGTGTTAGCACTCATATTTCCTGTTTCCCCTCGACAGCAAACAGAATTCGTCCCCTTCATTACGTATTTACAGGAATGGGGATTATCAAGAGGGGACGCAAGTTGTCAGCTGTATTACACATCCACATCTCGGGGCTGAAATCTCTGTAGCTTGAGCTATCATAAATGGTATTTCGTATTGGAGTACCCCATGTGCTGCATTAGATGATTGCTTTTCAAAATCAAGATTATCCTTCGGTGTAACAACAGGCTATTGTTATACATGTTACAAACCACTCAAAAATTGGTTTCTGTTGAAACTAATTTTGTTTCAAACTGTATAGTTCACTTTCAATTTCATTATAAAACAACTGTTCCCTGATGACGTAGTTCATTTTGAGTAACTTGAGAGTCAAACTAGAATGCAATAGAGCAGACTAATTTGTATTCCTTCAGACAATCTTTCGTAATCAGAAGTTAGTTGTTTTGTTGGAAACTGACATGCATTTGCTCAAACCCCGTTCAATTGGACAAATTCTTATTGATTTCTGCAAGGATATTATTTTTCTCGCGATAATAACCTAAACTCACTGTTACAGAAATGTTTACGGTCTGAAAACTTCAGGAAAAATTAACACAACGGGCTACGATTTGGTTGTGAGTGGAGTCAACCCGCTGGACAACGGTGTGTACAGATGTGTAGCGTCAAACGCCGCTGCAACTGTCAACAGCTACAACAGAGTCTCCGTTACTATCCCAGGTAAACTGAAATGGCGAATTTTCGTGGATGTAGCCTTTGGTTTCTACTCATAGATGGGTGGGCATATAGTGAAATGTACATATATTCTAGAATGAATTTCATTCTAATATTAATATAGCTACACACAATT
The DNA here is from genome assembly GCA_031894815.1 of Creontiades dilutus. Lineage (NCBI taxonomy): Eukaryota > Metazoa > Arthropoda > Insecta > Hemiptera > Miridae > Creontiades > Creontiades dilutus. The sequence goes on from JAVIWC010003164.1 coordinate 3,608,371, forward strand.
ATCTACTGGGATTTGTGAAGGAGTGAATATTAGTCGCCCAAGATTATTTAAAATGGGTCATTATAAAATTTACATGCAACATCATCACTTCAAGTTTTGTAGTTTGGTAGGCTTTGGTAGATTCTGCTAAAACATGGATAGTACATGTATTTAGGGAAGTGTTGATATTCTACGTAGGTTGACTTCCTTTCACTTCATAAAACTTAATTTTTACTGATTTTCCTTAACTGTATTGCGGGAATCCATATAATAGTAATACCAGTACACTTTTAGTTTATTATTATCAATAATAAGCATTCGTAATCAAGTAGCAAACCTTTTTATAAACCCCCCTCAAACTGCAATTTCAAAAACTCCAACACCCGTCCGCCGTGAGGGCCATAAAAAGCATTAACGGCTTTAGAATCGATTTCAAAATCTATTTTTTCGCACATGGACTGTTCTAGAGTTCCTAGTCTGCCCGATCGCGTCATATGCATACATGCTTTCTGCCCAAAACTGGCCCAAACATGCGGTTTGTACTGACATAGGCTAGCGGGGTGTCTTTTACTAATAATTTTAGATAAACAATCGACTCGGAAAGGTTTCGGATCCGTAGAAATACACCCATACAAATAGTCGAAACTTTTGACCCTAAAAGTGACAATGACAGAAACAATCCATCGAAACTTTTATTTTTTATTTTTAGTAATTTTGTAACAGCTGAACACTGTAGTATTGCATTGACAAACAACCATACTTTATTCTCACCCTCTCATGGACGAAAACCAATGAACAGTTACTAGAGCGGCCAACGACCAATTAGATTGAATTAAACAAAGGCAAAGTACATAATTACAATAAACAATTAGGTAACAAACAATTTTTACACTTTTTTAAAATAATAAACTAGAAATCAACACAACCGTGGGAGTAAGAAATTTAAACAATCGAAGAAATAAAGTTTAGTCTTACATGCTATAGGCAGGTAAATCTTAGTTGCCCATTCATAATGTCGCGGACTATTAACTTTCTAGTCTGAATTAGGATTTGTACCTAATTACAGTTATCCAACATGTATTCTCCTTGATTCTGTAATTCTGAACAATGGGGTGAGTGTGGTAAAGTAAAATTTCATCGATGTTAGATTCCATTGTTCCAAGTACCTCCTTACTTCGAATTCTATAGACTCTCAATGTTTTTATTGAACTTTTTCTTTGAAAAATAAATTAGCAATATTCCGTGACAGCCAAAAATGTATAATACTATCTAATATGTTCAAAAGGAAGTGCAATGAGCTGTGAGAAATAAAAATAATGAAGATTTTTTATCTCTGATAGATAAACTCTAAGTAAGTACGTAGTAATGAAGAAACACAATTAGTTGCAGCATCATCAATAAATAAATAATGACTTAATTTTCTTCTACAGGAGAACAGTGGGCACAAATGGTGCTGGTTCCGGAAGACGTAATTGCTAAACCAGGAACAAACTCGAAATTTGATTGTGTTTACCAGTTCGCCGATGTAATCGAGTGGTACCACAAGCAGACTGGACCTCTTGAAAATTCTACCAAGTAAGTACAATTTGAATGGCCTCGTTGAATTTGCGTGAAACAATGAGTTACGTTTTGGCATCTCAAGTTGAAGTCTGGAAATACAATCATACGATACGCATAAGTTTTTGTTCGAGTTCTCAGTAACAACGAAGATTAACCCTTATGTTTGTGACTTAGCTGAGGTTATCAGATTGTACTGTTAGCTGTACGTGTTTATTTTGAATTTTACTGAAAGCTTTGAGGAAAACGGGAACTCCTTCTGTAGTGGTTGAATTGGACTTTTCACTTTTACCAACAACTAATGAAACCTCTTTCTACCCGAGAGGAAAATACGATGTGGCTGTCGTCCAAATGCTGGTCTGCTACGGATATGTATGGACCCTGCTATTTGTTGAGGGAACAGAAAAAACCCCTCCTAAAGCATCTAATACACAAAATATCAATCTAAATAATTGAGAAGGTGGGGGAGAGGATCCATTGACTTTAATTTTAATCCCGCCAGTCCGCCGCTCCGAAACCTAAAAGGCAAGAGATTGAACAGATATATTTATCCGTAGGGCAGAAGGGTTGAGAACATTGTAAACAAGAGAACTTCCCCAGCATCTGGTTTCGAAACATAAAAGCTCCCGGTTAGCTCAAAGGGTAAATACTCAGAGCTCCTGGTTCAAACCTCTCTCTTCGCCCCTCCATCGTTTCTTCCCGATTCGAAATACCCCTCGTCTTTTCCAGTCGGTGTAAACTTGTCAATCAGTCCCTCTTTTATATTGACCATATACGCTGCCATGTCTAAACATTCTCGAGTAACCCGATGTATATTTTGGTTCCTTTGAAGGTGAAAACGCCAGTTGGTTCAGTTACCCCGTGGAATTTATGTAACTTGAAAAACAAATTTCTTACTTTTTTGGCGTAAAGGTGTGAGGTGCCTATCCGGCGCATGGAATTTCTCTTGATCAAACTATACTGGTGGTCATGATTTTAACTAAATGCCGGTAGTTGTAGAACGATAATGGTATTTTAATCGCGACTAGAAATTAATCGTTCATGTTTTAGCTAGTGTTAAGTTTGATACACGTTTCAAGGCGCTGGTGCTATACCCCTCCTTCACCTCCCATCGATTGTGGTGGATGTGCATACCCTAAAAATGGTGCGCTATGTCAGGTATAGAACCCTTGAAATTTGTAAAGTCCTTTGTATCAGACGAGCATCCGTACACTACGGTTAGCCAAGCCTTTAGTTCATCTTCATTGGCGAAGAGTTTCTCAGCGAGATGTTCTTTAAGCTTTGCCTCACACCATCAGATTATCAACAGGTAGTTTATTAGCGGCGGAAAGCTCTTGATGAGTTGCTAAGGTTGTTCCGAGTGAAGCATGGGTTGCGTTATTGATGAGTGATGTTACAGTGACAATTCATGGGGGTTTCCTGCTAGAATTATATAATTGAATGGCCGGTCAGAACAGGGGGGTAAGCGAATTGGCATATCCAGATATTCACTCGCCAATTTCACTGGTTATCTCCTTGCTCTGAGTATGGCACGTTTACCGGCTGCACCCCTCCCAAGTTCCACTGTGTTGCCTGTGCGATATTAAAAGGGGAAAAAATATCCTCACATTGCCAGATTAGTACAATTACCGTGCTTACTTCAATTTCTACAAAAATGTTGCTTGTTCTACCAGGACATTCATTATCAGAAAAACTCAGCAATTATCAGTGTAGTGAACACAAAATTACTCACAGGTACCTACTCTCTGCCTCTTTTATGGAAAAATTCCAATACCCTACATAGGTACATCATTTGATATTAATTATGCTGTCAATCTCTTCCGATGGCACTTGTAAGATAATCAAATTTTTATGTATTTTTAGGTACAACATATTTCCCAATGGATCGCTGGTTGTCTTAGACGTAAAAGAAAGTGACGAAGGTCAATATTCATGTGTGGGAATTCGAGGAGAGAGTACGGAAGTCCCTCAGCTGTATTCGGCGACTCTCCGGCTTTCATGTAAGTTTACTGGACAAGAATTGTATGGGATGGTAAAACATAGAATTTTATTCGATTTATTTATTTTTCAATGTTCTACCTTTTTCAAATTTACATGAATTAGAAAACCTATTAACTTGACACAAAATATCCCATCAATAACCACAATTTAATTTTCCCTGTGATTACCTGGTTAAGATGATTAAATTTACATTTAGATTGATTACATTTCCTTTGACAATATTCAATTACAAAAAGTAAGAATGTATCAATATGGTCTTAGCATTTTCCTCATGCATTAGACTATACAAGTGAGAAATATAGTTTGGTTTCTAGAAAATAGACTTTTCTAGTAGGTGGAGATGGAATCTTGTTTCTTAATCCAATCTTATTTCCTTCAGATCTTGAAGAGCCAGACAACAGAACTCTCGTGCCTCTTACCGATGGGAATCTTCGTCTAATAAACGAAGGTGGTGACCTAGAGGTGGGTTGTAACGCCCCCGCAGGTCTTCCTAAGCCTGCCGTGTCCTGGTCCCGAGGTTCGAAAGGTCAGATCCTCAGCCTCCGAGGAGTGACGAAGGCTGACGCCGGCAATTACACCTGTATCATCTCAAATTTGGCGGACACCAAATATGTCTCTTTTGAACTAGCCATTACCGGTAAGTATTGGTGTGAGACTCACCTTATGATCTCAGCCATATATGGAAACCCCGAACGGTGTTAACTAGTCAAAAATGTGAGGTATACCGAGTTGCCTTTATTGGACTCATGAAGCGCCTCATGGAGCTTACGTTGCTGTCTGTCAAAAGGCAGATGGATACTATTGACATTAATATCCTATGGCAGTGTGGTTGGCTTCTATAAATATGTCTTCAAATGCTTTGTGCTGCTATTAAATAGCAAGTAAAATGAATAACACCCATTCATTTAAAACAAATAACATATAGTACGCTCTGCATTCTTGAATGATATTATTATTAAATAATATCAGCTCATATTGCACTTGAAGATAGCGATTATTGCTGCTTGCTACCAGCAGCCAGTTGTTAAATCATTTGTCCCTCTGTAATTCACCACAAACAAATAACGTAAAAGTTATACCAAATCATAATTTCTATAAATAGTCATTGAATTTGCTATTAGATTCAGTATATGAATAACACAATGAATGATTTCAACGTTCGACCTTCTTGTGTGTCACAGTTGAACCAGAAATTACCCAGCACCCCACAGACATCATGGTCGATGAAGGAGTTGACGCCTTGTTTCACTGCGAGTTCTCCGGAACTCACAAATATACGAGCGTTCAGTGGTTCAAAGACGGGGTTCCAGTTAGAGGACCGCGCTACATCGAGAAGCAAGGATTCCTCAACATTTCGGGGGTGGTACCCAGCGACCAGGGTGCCTATCTATGCCAAGTGATCACTAAACCCTTTCCACCAGCTTACTCTCGACCTGCTCAACTTACTGTAAAAGGTAAGTTGCAGTTTTGTGCACAATTTTTTGGTTGAATAATGGAAAATACTTAGAAAATTTCAATAATAGTTTGAAGTTTAACAAATACATCCTGGGAGGTCACGGGAGATTCATTAAACTACTTGATGGAGGTAAACGGCTGTTTTGATCATTGCTTAATTCAACCCAACTTGGATGAACTCTGCAACAGTTATTGGAGGGCAATTTTTCCTTATTGCTTGTACAATACCTAGTAGAAGTTCTTAAACATTCCAGCCGTTTCCTTCCTACAAGAAACAGAGGTACTAACCCATTGCTACAACAGAAATTTGGAATTTTGAATCATGTAAATCGAGAGGGATTACATGTACCCTGGAGTGAATGCCAATTGCATTTTTATCTGGGCAGGAGGAAGGATCGTTTATACGATGTCAGTGGAGGAGATGCGAAAGAAGTGGATGCTGATGTCCAAGTACCCTCGTGATGTCCGCAATCGCCTCTACAGGCAAACTCTAGTTGTACCTCCCTCCGTTGACAATCGTTCGTAACCCCACATCTGACTTGTCCTTACATTTTCGATGTTATCTTGCTCAATTGTGATCGGAGCTTGTTATGAAGCTGAGAAACTCCCATCTTTGTAACAGCATGGTTTGATTAGAAATTGTCGTGCCTATCTAACTTGATGGATGGTATATAACTTTTACTGTTTTTTTATGTTAACAATCTATTGTTGTTAAGAATGTGAATGCTGTGTGTGAATAAAACAGCAGTGTGTTAGTAAATTTTCCTTCCGATCAATGGGTTTTGTGTTAACACAATACTAGTGTAACAGCTACGTTCTTGTAAATACTATAAAGCTATTTCTCGAGTGTTTCTTTCTCGTAAAATATTATTTGCCCTGCGTACTTGAAAATGTGCATCTTGAATGGTACAATATATTTTCACATCGTCTGGCTTGTACAGATAGCAAATCATCTTAATAGAAGTAGGCACCTAATATTATTTTACAATCATATCTACTTAATATAACACATATAGTTTTCAATTAATCTTGATGTAATAAAAGATTGCTGGATTATAATCAAAGTCATACTAACTTTTCTAATATCCATTAGAACCATTCGGCTAAAATCTCTCTCTCTTTCTGTTGTCTTTTTAAGTTACCGTTTCGATCAATATGTTACCAATATATTATTTTCTCATTAGAAATATGAATAGTGATGAAAAAAAGAGGATTGATTGATCGTATTCAATGACAATGGAATCGCGTAAACTGGTGATTAGATGCATCTGCTTTGGCGAAATGTAATTTTTACTGTCTTTTCATTACAGAAAAACTCAAGTTTGTTCCGCGGCCTATGAACACGAATTTGGAGCTTGATGCGGTGAGGAAAGTTCACTGCAGAGCCCAAGGCGCTGCTCCGCCTGTTATCAAGTGGATCAAGGTGGGCGTGGACTATAATACCTACTGATATCTATTGTTTCTTACACTCGTTCACTGCATAAATAGTTCCTTTGTTTCTTGATTTCGAAATCGACTAAATGTTGGAGCATTATCTCTAAACTATAGCGGGCAACTGCCAATTTTCAACTCGGTAGGGCATTCAAATTGACAATCAGATTCATTCACGGAGTACGTAGAGTCATGAGCAGTTCATGTAACCTTAAATTACCTCCATAACTATCTAAACAATCAAAATGTGTCTACCAATCTATTTTGAGTACTTTTCTCCCCATAAAAGTCTTCAGACATCTTAAATATGTTCTTCAAGAAATCAAATAATCGGAGAAATGTTGCCCAGCTTGCTTGCTTCTCTTTTTTAGCGATTATGACTGAGGTTCTTGTAAGTCCCTTCAGATGACTCAATTCGAAATAAATCGATCTAAATGCTTGTAAAAATCCACAAATTGGGAAAAAGCTTTTTCGCGAATGCAAGAGTACGTAGGTACCTAACAGGATATCTATATTGCGGTGCCTATGCTACGGATTTGATTGTTACCAACGACTATTGATGTAACTGTTTACTGTTGTTGAGTTCGCAATATTTGTAACATAATTCAACATGTATTCCCTAATTGTCCCTCAGGATGGAGTAGAGGATGATGGTTTCCCTGAACACGTCTCAGACATAAATGGAACTTTACATTTCAACAAAGTTCAATCGACCGACAAAGGCACTTATACCTGTATAGCTTCCAATTACCAAGGCGTGATCAATGCAACGATAGAAATCGATGTTGTTGGTAAGCCAGAGTATATTTTCATTTATATATTTCAAACTTCATTAAAGTTTGGAGAGTTTTTTTACGTTATTTGAGGTAATGCAAAATTCCACTGTCCCTACGTTGAAGAAACGTTCAATCCGAAATCTAGAAAAGTCTTGGATCCTTATGAATCTGTATCATGAATAAAAATATATTCCTGTAATAGCAACGAAACAGAAGGTTCGACGAAAAAATAAACCCGGTATGTTGCTTAGTGTCAGTACAGACATCCCTATTCTCTATAGAAGGACCATGCCATTAGGCAATCAAAAGTCTCATAGATACCCAGATAAGTTGGTAGGTATTCGATAAGTTCCTAGTTTTCCAAAAATGAATCGGTACAGTATGAAAATGGATTTGGGAATGATTTGAGTTGAAAATCACAGCTGAAAAGTAGGAAGTACGTAAAATCAGTAATCAATCGAGGATATTTGTAGCCTTTGGGCTTAATTGAGCAAATTCCATTCGATACTTTTATCCATGTACCATTTTCCTGAAGTTAAGATGTGATTCTCCATAGTACGCAGATTAATCGATACCTGATATTTTTTAAATTCCAACATCCTTCAAATTGTAAATAAGTTTGGGATACGTAACAATAGTTTATGGTTGTTTTGTAGTGAGTCCCAAATTCACCAATCTTCCATCAAACCCCACGGAAGTGTTTGAAGGAGAACCTCTTCTTTTGGATTGTATGGCTGAAGGTGATCCTAAACCAGCAATACACTGGGACAAGAATTCGAATATGGAAGGCTTTGACAAAACTAGGTAAGAATTAACGCCTATTTCGGTCAGTATCTCTTGTAAGGTTTGGTACAAGGAGCTGCGTCATTTTTTGTCAAAAACCCGAATCTCACGGATTTTTATTGGACACATTCCAGATTCAAGCAGCTCGAGAACGGTTCTTTGCTAATAGAGGATGTGCAAGCGTCAGACGAAGGGAAGTATGGTTGTACTGCTGGAAACAGTGGAGGACTCAAAAGATACGAAGTTTCCCTAATCGTAAGAGGTAAGCAATTAGCTTACACTTCAAAGTTGAGTTTTATCATACTGTAACACATGAGATAATTTCAATGACTGACATCTATGATCTTCGTATGAATCCCATTTTAAATGTAAATAAATGTTTAAACCGTAGTGATGTTAAATAAGTAGATACTTTTGTGCACAATCATACTGGGGTTGAAATTGCTTAAGAAAGGGAAAACATCAATCTTAAAATACATTTTTATACCCTAATACTGTTAAAAAACGTTCATTCAACATAAATGTGAATTATGTTACATAATCTTAGACTAAAAGTGTTCATCTATCTGAAAGCAAATATAATAATTTGTTTACTATGAAAATTCGCTGGTCATAGTCCTGACTGGGACGTTGATTTTAATTATCTACTTACTGAAACTGGTCGAAAATCGTCCACAAAACCCCTCTTCTACAGTCAAATGTGGACGTAATTGCCTTCTTATTAACTCTCTGATCTAACAATTTCAGATACTATAGTTTCAATTATAGGATGGATTATTATTGTTATAATTGACTTGTTTAATGTATTCCATGATTCATTCAGGTACTGAAAGCTACCGAGTGAGTGACGGTAATGACGTTAACAGCACACTAGGAGGCTCAGTGCTGAGTAAAACCGTTGCGGTCACCCTTGGAGCTGCGGGAGCGTACATGGTTCTTGTCATCGGTTTGATGGCTTACTGCAGATGTAGAAGCCGAAAGAATAAATCTCCACCCAGTGATGCTCAGGATCCAGTCTGTAAGTACCTGCCTAATGCTAGTGATTACATTGAAGTTACACTTGAGGATCGTAGCTGGGTACCTTTCCACCGAGGGCGCAGCGCCGCCTGTGTGAGGCTTCTATTATCAGTATCTAATGATACATGCAACTTAACAAAAGGAGTACTGAAGAATAAGTAACGTAAAAATTCGGTGCCCTGCTCCTTGCCAAGGACCTCCGAATGCTTTCGTTAGAGTCTACGGTTAAAATTCAGGAAACATGGAACATGCTCTAGCAGCGCTTACCATTTTATGAGGAAGTATTGGTCTTATCATATAAAACTCCCGTGTGTTACCCCTCCGAGATACGATTAAAAATTGAAGAAAGTGATTACCAAAAACTGGGAATGAATGCTGGTACTCATTGGCACCTTCAACTGCTTCTTTCCTTTCATTCTGCTAGTTTTGTATAGTCCCCTTTACAGTCTTGAGAGACTTTATACTGCGTACCGACCTTGGCCGTCTTTGGATAGTCTCCTTATCTCCTTATAGCCTTGGGAAAATGGATAACGCCCACCCTTTAGTAGTCTTTGTAAAGTCCCCATTACGCTCTTGGGAGACTTTATATTGCCCACTCCCTTGACAGTCATTGTATAGTCCCCTCCTTATTCCTGAGGTACTTTTTACTGCCCATCCGCCTTGGCAGTCTTTCAGCACAGATTTCGCTGCACAATCGATGAGTTCTCAATAGAGGAACAAGGAAGAACTGCTCCTCATATGAGATCTCAATCAAGCTGGGAATGATTAATTAATAGGAGCTGCCTAACGAATCAATTAATTTGTACAAACCATCAATGTAAAGGCTCCATTAATTTAACTTCTTGTTTGACCACAGAGCGGCAGAGGCCATCGTTGTCTTGGAGTATAAATTAGGCTTTTGCTTCGATTTCTTGTAGTTCGCTTACGAGCCGTATACTCGGTTTTCAAATTCCAACCTGCTTGTTTCAAAATCCTATGGCTACTCCCAAGATTACGACCACTTACGTAAAAGAAGTTTTTAAATACTAGTACACAAGACAATTCTTACCTAATTTAGTCGTCATTCCATGTCGATTTATTGCGATGCTATATTCGATTCATCTGGATTGCAGTGCAAGCTGAAGCAGGGCATTCGGGAGAAAGAAAAATGTGCAATGGAGATGCAGGAGGTCACAGCGATGGAGATTTGACCGCCCATTCGCACCAGTCGCAGCTGTCATCGAGGAGCTACGGCAAGCTTCCCGTCACACGAGATCACTTGACGGACATGATGGTTCTGGGTAAGATGAATTCTTGAATTAAGTGGTGTGGATGCTCTATAAAATGTGTACTTGCCTATTAACTATTGGGATCCTAACTCTTCAACTTTTTATTAGCTTTACACTTTTGGGAAGCCATCGTTGAGCTAAAAAGTTTTATTTATACCATGCGATATTGAAGAGTAGCACCGATATCTATCTGATTGTTGTGTAACTTGGTGTGGGCGATCCCTTTAGGACTCAAACGGCCAAGTTTTCGTGTCACAGGTGTTTGGTTGCATCTTGTATGATGTGATTCTGTATTCATTTTCTACTTAAAATTAAACTGTTTGTCATGAGTTGAGTTGCTAGTTAATGAGCAGCATCATCGGCTATTTAACGAATGAATAGCTCTCTCTATAATCGGCGAATACAAAGCTTTTAAAATTTAACCAAGTCAACAATTACCCCTAACATAACACATTTGGAGAGCCTTCAATAAGACCTACTAGTTGAGAAAGTAAAATAAATTATTCCTATTACATTCTGGTGTACTTTCTCGATGATGCTGTAGATACGTTGTGTTGATATTTACCTATGGAACATGAAGATAAGGATGCAGATAACTAACTGTTGGCGACTCTTTGGGAAAGCAGCTGAACACTAACTTTTGGTGATTGGTGGGATTTATTTTTCTGTTGTACAACATTTCCAGCTGGAATTTACTTGTCGGCCGCACAAATCCTATATTCATTTTGGTGTTACCGTAAGTTGTTTGTTAACGTGACAATAAATTCATTAAAAATGTATAATCGCTTCTCTGAGTTATCGGCTATCACTATGCTTACCTTATATGTTCAGTAGAACACGTTAAATTTTATGTCAAAACCTATCCCTTCTGGAAAGGCGACATTCGTGGTTTGTTTTAAAGCAATTATACTTGAAACAGTTCAAAATCGTTGGAAAAAACACTAGACTACTTACCTGGTTTCGTATAACACCCAAGTTCAATTCAAGCTGGAAATGCTGTTGTTATTAGTACAGTGCATGCTAGATCATTATCTAGAAGTAAATAATATCGACGGTTGCATGGTGGTGTGGCAGGCCGCGGGCAGTTTGGCGACGTCTGCCTAGCGAGAGTCGAAGGGGCAGAGGAAGGCGCGGAGTCCGTCGTCATGGTCAAAGCTCTTCAGGAGATCCGTGATGAAGCCGTTCTCACAGACTTCAAACGAGAGCTTGACTTATTTGGACGACTGGATCACCCTAATGTAGTCAAACTGCTTGGCCTCTGCAGGCAGCAACAGCCTCATTACATGATTTTGCAGTACACTGACTGGGTAAGCTTTTGGCTTTGGGACTTCTGCCTGCTTCCTGTGTGCTTTGGTCTTTCCTTACGCATGTCTTTCCTTTAGTTGTTGAGATTTTAACGTGGAGGCAACCATAAATATAATGTTATAATCACCACCGTTGCAGTTACTCACACCACAATGATTTTGCGAAGTATTGTTGAAATTGCTTCAACAGTCTATTCAACTCTACTCTACTACCTAGTTTACGAATGAATTCGCAGGATCAACATGTGGTTTTGTTTTAAAAATCCAAGTACAAGGTGGCTCAGAATTATTGTGACAATCATCTTGGTATATTCCTGTTTGTTGAGGGAAAGTATTGTATAATTTAAAATACTTGTATTTTGAACCAAGAATCACCAATATTTAAACACTATTCCAAACAAATCAGTAAATCATAGTATGGTTAAGAGTTTAACACTTTTCTGCACTTTAATTGGCACCTTAGCAGGTAGTTCAACTAATGTTGGTTCCTGAACTCTTCCGGAATTCCCTTATATATAAAATATTATATATTGACCTGTATCTACCAAGAAAGTTGAACAATGATCAATATTTTATTTTTATTTTAGATATCTATAGAGCAATAGCTCAATACCTCATAGCTCAATTGAAGAATCCAAAAGTCGAATCGTTGATAATTAATTTCGTCCAATGTTCTTCAATGTCCTCACATCAATTATAGATCATCTTTGGATAATGTATCCCAAGTTTTTAAACAAAATGGCTTCTTCGTTTATTGTAACTTGGGCGTTTGGGGATGATATTGGAATTACACAATCTGCCGTACAGCAGTAGTAACGATCCAGGAGCGATCCTTCTAGAAATAGACCGCTCGATCCTCGAAAAGTTTCGTAGTTACATCGTGAGAACGTTGAAGGAATTATTTTTCACACACACAAACACAGGCCCTCCATGATGATCAAACTCGTTGGGGGACCGTATAGATACTAACCTGGAAAAATCATGGGAAAATTCCTCCAGCAATGAATTTTACGTTCTCTTAACTACAACAACCTCCTCGATCGTTCTGAGTTGGGAGAATCCAACCTCTTGAACACCTGTGTTCTTACTTTGTTCATAGTTATTCACCTTTATTCCACAGCCGCCAAGGCAAACGCATGCTGTTTGTAGTTCAGTGTGTCTTTGATTACCAACGCTTAACAATTTTCTTCCTGGTGTACAGGGGGACCTGAAACAAATGTTGATGGCTACCAAGTGCGATCGAAAGGACAAGCCCAAGCCCCCGGAATTGCCACCAAAGACTATGATGCATTTAGTCAGAGGCCTCTGCCTGGGGATGGAACATATCTCAAACCACCGCTTGGTCCACAGAGACCTCGCTGCCAGGAACTGCCTCGTGTCTTCTGATCTCTCCGTGAAAGTTTCGTTATCCGCTTTGTCCAAAGATGTATACCGGAAAGAGTACTTCCTCCATCGCAACAAGGTGAGAATAATTTATTCCTGAATTCATTAATAATTCCCGTAATATCAATCACGATTACTTTATTTATCCGGTAAGAATGGCTAGATAAAGCAAAACTTATACCAACATGCAGATAGGTATTTATCAACCTTTTACCTACCTCACAGGTCATTTACATATTGTCAATCTGTCAAATCTGGCCTAACCTGATCGTAGACGATCGATTTTCATTACCCGAAGATGAGGTTTATCAAATATTGAGCGAATGAAAGGTCGATCATAGAACAACCCAAGTGGTCTCATTCGATTCCGGGAACTAATTTCTATGTTAATCCGACATAAAACTACCCTCTTACATCAAAAGTTTTTGAGATTTCGATTTTCTGATATATTAATCCTTGAATTGATCCCTCAATGTTGATTGATCAAGATGCCGAGATTACTAGCACATCCCCGATTAACTGTGGTTCCACAGTTTTGAAGAAAAGCTGTGGAGGAGTACGAAACGATTTTTATTTATTTATTCGACTTTTGAAATCTACGTATCTTGAAACGTAAACCAACAACTTTTGTGGGGAGGTTAAACACATTTGTTTGCCAGTCAATTAAAAAGGTTCATTATCGGAGATAAACCAACAATTGTTTGGAGTACACCTATTCCACAACGCCTTCCATGCTAAGGTTAGATTGATTTGCAACGCCTGAACGTATTGCATATGTGAATGCAGGCGCTCCTGTACATGACCCTTATTATTTATTTATTCGACTTTTGAAATCTACGTATCTTGAAACGCGAACCAACAACTTTTTTGGGGAGGTTAAACACATTTTTTTGTCAGTTAATTAAAAAGGTTCATTATTGGAAATAAACCAAAAATTGTTTGGAGTACACCTATTCCACAACGCCTGCCATGCTAAGGTTAGATTGATTTGCAACGCCTGAACGTATTGCATATGTGAATGAAGGCGCTCTTGTACAAGACCCTTATTTATTTTTTGACTTTTGAAATCTACGTATCTTGAAACGCAAACCAACAACTTTTTTGGGGAGGTTAAACACATTTTTTTGTCAGTCAATTAAAAAGGTTCATTATTAGAAATAAACCAAAAATTGTTTAGAGTATACCAATTCCTTAACGCCTGCCTTGCTAAGGTTAGATTGATTTGCAACGCCTTAACGTATTGCACATGAGAATGAAGGCGCTCCTGTACGAGACCCTTGCTAAATAAGGCGTGGCGTTTGTCGTTCAGGGACGGTTTTATTAGTTTCTAATCCTTTCTTTTTGCAATATCTTTCTTATCTCAAAAGTGTCCCATATTTATATTTTACGATTGATGTAAAATGTGATATGTCCATCAGGTATTTTTCGAACAATAAGTGTTTGCCCCCCCTTATGTTTCGCTCTTCAATTCATTGATGGACATTAACGAGACATACGATGGTCACAAGCAGCTGTACAAAAGAACTCCTCAGTCCGATGGAATTGTGTCGTTTTCAGTTTCCCAGTTTGTGTGAGTTTCTAGCCACACATTTTCTTCTTCCTTTTGAACCGAGCAGATTTATAAAGGTTCCCTAGAGGATGAATAAGAAAAAAGGATATTACCTAAGATAAGGATATTGATATGGTGACAGTAATAATTTTCGGAGTAAATTTCATCTTTCCCTTCTAAATTTTTTCGAGGTTTTCAGCCGAAATTGTCCCTCTGCCAACCTCGTGTGATCTCTGCATATTGTTTTACTCCGACTTATTATGAGGGCTTCTTTGTGGTACTTGACATCGTTATATTTGGTTAAAGATCTTAAAGTAATGAATTATCCATTTTTTTGATCGATTCTTGATTTGCAATCTTGACAGTCAATTTTTATTTTCAGCTTCTACCTATACGCTGGATGCCCCCAGAAGGAGTCTCCGAAGACGATTACTCCACAAAATCCGATGTTTTCTCCTTCGGGGTCACTGTGTGGGAAATTTTCGCCCGCGGCGATCTCCCCCATTCCGGCAGAAGTGACCAGGAGGTCCTTTCCGGGCTGGCCGACTCCGGCGGCCTGTCGCTCGACTTTCCCGAAGAAACGCCCGAACAAGTGGTCGAACTGGTCAGCGAGTGTCGAGCCCCAGGTCCCACGGATCGCCCTGCCTTCTCCTCTATCGCCCTAAAAGTTGCTGACATCTTATCTAAAATTGAATGAGTTCCTCTTTCCCACCGCCTCCTCCTCAACGTCCTGGTGGAAGTTTCGATGAAAGATACAGACGGGGGAAGGACCGCCTGAATGTAACTTCGAATAATTTTAATTCACTGAAAAACTCTGGAAGTACCACAGCCTTTACGTTCTTTCAAATTCTTCTTAAAGCATTTACCTTAACGTAATTTCTCATCGTATTGGTAAAGTAAGTCATTCTCATACTGTAAATACATTCACACCGCAAGCTCTTCCTCTAATTGATAAGCAGAAAGCTATAATACAATTAATGGCTACAAATACAAAACAAATTTACTATCGGTTATGAAGCTTGAGAACATCCATCACCTACATTGTGTTGCTTGAAATTTCATTTATGTTCACAACCGAGAAGTTTGAAGCTCAATAAATTTGTAAATTATTGGCCTCACTTAACATCTTGCGTTTACAGTGGCAGGTACGGACAGATCTTGTTGAAAGCATGTTTTACTGAGTTGTATCACCTTATACTTACCACAAACATATTGAGAATCAGCATTTTTTTAAAGTTCTAATTACTCGCAATTCACGTTTTTTGTCCTCAGAAATTAAAGCAGTACTTAATTAATTTTTTCATCTAAATTCAAGCTTCGAAATCGCGTAGAGCTTTTATAGAGCGCCCATGAAAATGATTTTTCGCGTCCTCCTATGTTTTAATAGGAGAATGGGTTAAATTTCACCGTCCCTCTACCATGTTGGTAGGGAAATTCAATAGGAATTATCAGTGTCTTCTTTAATAACGTTTTTCATAATTGAAAGAATTCTTGTTTCTTCCTACTTCAAGGCAAATTAAAACGTTATTAGGCATCTACGTTTATTGTAACTGGAAAGATTGTATAATTCTTCCAATACTTCAACGAATTTGGATAATTCTGTTGGTGTATTTTTAATTTGAATTTTGATAATTTTTAGTTAGCCATTCGAAACAGGCCGTGGATTTCTGCAATAAAAATGTGTTTAGAAGAGTTGATCTCAACTAAGCCGCAAATGATTATGAAGTTGTAGGGTGATCTGTGGCTACAATAGCTTTGCTTCCAACACTTAAAATAGGCGCAGATAAACAATTAATTTTTTTTTTGTCAAAATTTCTATACACCGCGTGAAGTGGTGAACATTTTCAAATCTAAAATGTACTTCAAAGAAATTGAGTTCGTGCATTGTCTTTTTGTGGATTTTTTTCTATTATTTTTCTTCCTTTTTTTTTAACTTGTGAAAATTTATCCAAAGTTTAACGTTTATCAAGTTACTATCATTACTTAATATTATTCAAAACATAGCGTAAGGCATTGTTGTTGTTGGTTAAAGCGGGTACGCCCGGTTTTCTAACGTATTACCATTCTAAGTCACCTTTAATCCTAACTTGACAAAACCATTCTTCAAATTGTAAATATTGAGGTCCGCCAATGTACATAGCTTATCGTATTTTGTATTTCTGATGTTGTTTGTTTTATATGTAATTGATGTGTGAACAAGATTAAAACAGAACTATAGATATCAAAGCTTGGGTCGCACTCGTAATCAAAATAAAGGTAATACGTAACTGATCATAGATATCGCTGAGAGAGCATCTGCAATCAATACGTGTTAATGTTCGATAATTAGCTTCATTTCGCTACATTTTAATCATTATCATTAATAGTTTGAAATATCACTCATTATACTTCATACTAATTCTCTTTTGCATATCTACAGACGTTTGTAAATAAGACACAGTAACGCACATTATGGCGTGCTAAGGTCCAGTTAGGTGTGTATACACCAACACAAATTATTAGGAATTTACTCGTATCTTGATAATATTACTACGAGACCCAAGACTTTTAAGAGGTGATTTTTCTTTCTGGGTGTTAAAGACTAGGGAGTTTGAAAGTGATGTTTTCAAAAAGTGTTTCGCAGTCCAACGACTTTTTGTATTGAAAGATTTATGTACATTAATAGGGGAAAATAAATCTTCTAGTCACGTTGAAACTTATAAAAAATATTTTCCTTTGATAAAATTATAAATATGTATTCTAAATGCACGTCATTTTAGTAGTACTCACGTACTTCAATGTGTTTTTTTTCTTCAATTTTTAATGACGAACTCATCAGTGATGTTGTTCATTTTAAAAAAACCTAGAAAAGGATGAAATTATTTAATTGTGTAATTTAAAAAATAAGAGTTGTAGATATATTTTATCGGAATGTACATATCAGTTTAATACACATTTTGTATGTCTTTTTACTTGAAATAAAAATTTATATCGGAGTACCAAATGTTGCATTTCTTCTACATCACTGATGTTAATTGATTCATCCAATCATTTATCTAACGCATCCTCAACAACCAAAGTCAAAGCATGCACCATTTTAATATTTGTAACAATCAAATGAAAAAGACAATTGAAATTTTGGAAGAAAGAGATAAAAGTTGATCGACATGCATGTTTTGCGATTTCTTAACTAATCGTGATGAAGCCTGTCATTTCTCAGGGTCAGTCCCAGCTACTTTTTTGACGGATATTGACTCTATGAAATCACTATCATACGCT
Source organism: Creontiades dilutus (assembly GCA_031894815.1). NCBI lineage: Eukaryota > Metazoa > Arthropoda > Insecta > Hemiptera > Miridae > Creontiades > Creontiades dilutus. The sequence goes on from JAVIWC010003164.1 coordinate 3,626,132, forward strand.
TTGAATTATAGGTTATGATCCATAACCTAAATGCATTAAAATTCATCATTCATTCCTTGGAGGATTAGGCTTCTACTGCTAATCTGACCTGTAGGATTGGAGTTTTTGAGACCAAGTTAGAGCACAGTGGTTTATTTGTGACCCGATCGTGAAGAAACTCTCCTAAGATTCCAGTCCTCCACATTTAGCAAAAAAGTTGTTCAAAGTTTTAATTTTAGGAATTCGATTTTATACAAAATTTCCTTCCGAGAATATGCAGACTGTGCCGTTGATCTGGCGATCATGATGTACCAAAAAGATTTATTACTCATCGGACAAAGAACAAAGAATAACGCTTACAAGGAACCAGATAGTGCAGGAATTCGTCAAATCCATAAGAGCCAATAAGCTTTTAAGGAAGTACTATTAGCCCTCGAAATTCAGAAGATTATTCAAAGGGTTCCACTTCCCACTCAACTAACTCTACAGAAATTTCTTTCGAAGGATAAACAATAATTGTTATCTACAATTATTGTAGATCTCGAAAATCAAAGTTCCTCAAAGCATTTCATGTTTACACAAACAAATATCCTGTCATTAGGTTTGTCGGTCGAACTACTTGCTAACTCTTGCCCCATTCATCTCTCTCTCAATCGTCGTTTAATTTTGATTAAATACTAAGGAATGACGTCCTTTAAATTCTAGATTTCTCTATAAATTTGATTAAATAATAGCATTCTCTGAGTACAAGCAAACGTTTTGACATTGTCAATGACATTCAAGTGACACCCGACTTGTGAAAACCCTGCATGCTTCATTCTATTCGAAATCTTTCCACATGACTACAAAATCATCTCTTCAATTTCACTCAATTCAGATCCCATTTCAATTAAGAATCTTCATTTCACGCAACTACTGATTATGCGCGATAATGAAATTCTTGAATTCCCCATAACCTCTAGGACTTTCATCCCAATTGTTGAGATTTTCAGAAATAATTATAATTCAGTTGCGCAGATATTGATGCAGTAGCATTCTTCAATCACCTTCATGATTAACCAGCTATTCAATACTTTTCATCAGCACAACTTTCTTCACACACACAAGTTACTGGTAAGTAAATTACAGCAGTAAATCCAAAACAAGTTTTTAACGAAGGGTTTTTAATTTTTGGAAGTACAATAAGTCTTCAAATAATCTCCTTAAATAGTAGGTATTGACAAAGTATTTTTACAACTGTCTTAATTTTATTACATTTTATCAAAAGGAAATCAACCACACTAAATGCTATTTCACGTTATAAACCAATTATAATTATAATTTTTTTTACTGAGCTAGTCCTTAGGTACTCTTCACTTCAAATGGAATTTAACTCTATAATTTCATATTATTACACAATATACTTCTATAAATAATTAAATTGAAAATTAAGTCGTTGAATAATGTCGTTTACTCAGTAATTTTATGCATAAATCTCTATTAGACGTATTTAAAACAAATCACAGTTTTGAAACTTCATTGACTTTAAGGTTATGAGTCGGACTCATTGAAATCAACTTAAAACTATGAACAGGCCTTAAAAGATCTTGGTAAGAACGCATACTCGCTCGATGTGTTTGATACACAAAAATCCACGTATCGTTGATTATTCTTTCATTGGGATATGTTAGGCCAAACTATTACAAATTCACTTTGCTACCTACCATTTGATTCAATACAGAATAAATACTATTAGGGTAATAGGTAATTATTTTAAAAGAGTCTCATCTCATGAATTTTCACGTCCTTTGCTAAATTGCACACTTACTTAGTTGAGTCGATAATTAAACGAGGAACTAAACTGCTGAGATAAGCAGAATCCACACTTCTTGCGCGTATTTAATTTTGCTAGACTAAAAAAGTTCTGTGGATCTCTGGTTCGGAATTTTTCTTAAAAATTATGGATTCCATTTGGAAAGAAGAATTCCGGAAATTTGTGTTTCTTACTAGGGATTTTACCTTCAGACCAACGTGAGGATTTGATTAAATTTTTTAGGTATCTCGTTCAATTCTCAATTTCGTATCCATGTTTTGAATGAGATATGATGAACTCCTATTATTTTGCTGAACAGGAAATCAATGGATGCGTTGTGAAATTTAAGTTGATTGATACTTTTGACCTATTTTGGAAATTGACGTCGCTATTTATCTATTCGAATTTATCGTATGAAAAAGATAAACAAATTCTGATGATAACAATGAACATGAATGATGTAATGATCACAAAAAGGTGAATTTCCTAACTCAAACGAGGTGATAACACTAAGGCAGTAATTTTGATCTGCAGTAACATAACGTAGATTACATCAAAACAATTTTAACTGACAGCAAAACAAAAGAAGTGTTTTTTTCCCCTAAAATGACCAAAATCAACGTATGCATGTGGATACGAGGTATGAGTTGGACTTGCACCTGCATAATTTGTAAAATGATCATAATTTAGCTTGCGTTGCTCTTAAACAATTATACATATGGAGCAATTGCGTACATACATGTTTTCAAGAGTTTTGTCCTCATACCGTGTTCACATCAGCCCTGATCAAAAGGATCCGGACCGATGCCATCACTGCAAGCAACAACTACTAGTAAAACAAATCAAGTTGGTACCTGTACTATTGGTATTGAAACTCAATTGTTGAAGTATAAATTTGAGGCACCGTTTGTTTTCCATCCACGAACCAATTTCGCTACATTTTGAGCAAACAGCTGCCGATCTTTTGCAGGCTAGCGTTGTAATAGATATGCATCAAGAGATGGCGTGTCATGGATCAGGCTCTAAACAATGGGATAATGAAAATTGCGCAGATAATCCAGAAGTGTAAGATTTAGAAAGGGACATGACTTTCAGTGGCACTTAGAATGTTTTCACGTTTTTCGAACTCGCTCGAAAATAATCCACTGTCCGTTCAGGGCGGTCCTGGCTCACGGGGCTATCGGTCGCGGAGGCAACTGAAGCTGCTGATTTTTGAGATCATGCTTGAAGAACTTCAACAGGCCGTCAGAAGGTGTATCTACCATCCGGCGATCAATCAGCTGATCGTCGTCATCAATCGGTGGACGGCAGCTGCGATTTGTGGCCGAGCCCTGGAGCCTCTTCAAAGTCGGAATCTTCCTCGGAAGATGAAAGCGTTCTTCACTTTCGGTGGTCCCAACCACCGGAGTTGTAAAACCATGAACTGTCCTCCCTCTTACCCCAAACACTATCCATGCTGTTTTCCTAAAACAAACAACCTCTTATGAAATTCCAACTTTCATCAAATCACTTGGAAAATTATATTAGACTAACTGTGCATTATCGTTTTTTTTTCACTTGACGTTATAGTCACTTCTCTGGATGGTATGGAGAGTTTTGCTTTGCTTTTTAAATTAATGTCACAAGGGCGCCTAGAATTACTCATCTTCATTCGGGTATACTTGCAATCGTGAATTGTTCCCCAGATTTTTTCCATTTAATTTGGGAAATTCATGCCATATATTTTCCACTATTTTCAAGCGACTAAAGTTCGGTTATCCCGAAGGCCCACCCAGATCAATAACAGTGTTATTATAACACTAAGTAGTCAGCAGCCCCTTCCACTAAGTTGGAGGTTTCCCGCACAACAGAAAAGTAGTGCGGCTTAACATATACTACTCTCCGTAGGGGAACACGATTCGGAATGGGGAAGCAAAACAAGTACGTAAGAACTCGTTCTGCTTTTCCGTCAGTATTCTACACACTTTTCGGACGCTGTTTATTTGATCATGATATCCCGAAATTCAGTCGTTGCCTCACCCAAATAGCAAACCGAAGATGACATCCGTGGTCTTAATTTTTACTTTCCGCATACTGGAAGCAACTACAAAAGATACAATCTCAGCTTGTGGAATTTTGAGACCTCCCATACAGTGTCAAACCAAAATTTTACACGATTAGACTTAGTCTTAGTCTTTTACATTGAGACTTTTGGATCAATAATTGATTTGATGATTTTCAAAGCTTAAGAACTTCGCATCTAACTCGGCTGATCCGACAACCCTCTTTTGACACTACTTACATTGGTTAAGTATATTTACTAAAAACAATTTTCAATTCAGTTGAAGCAAAGTTTGAATTTTCGTTTCAATTATTGATCCTCCGATATACCACCCCTCGGTACGTTTGCTTACGTTTCTGTGTACTAACTCGCAAATCCTATTTGAATAAGATTTTCCCTAACATTACTCTTGCAGTTGTTGGATTTTGTATTAATCGGATGGTTGATTGATTGTATTGGTTGGTTTTATGTCCTGCATTTATCTGTTCTATTAAAACTATGTGGTCAATGCCAATGTCCTTAATGACACCTTTGAAAAGCAATGAATTGTTTCGTAAAAACGTTCTATTGTTCAACAAGCTATTTGAACAGTGCTATTGTTCAAGCGATATTTCCTTTTAACGAGATTCTATCAAAAGAAATATCGTTTTACACTTACGGTATTGGGAGGAGGTGGGGGAGGTAGGTATTCCATGTTGGAGTAATAGCCAGAATAGTTGTGCGAGTAGCCGCTCGTGTAGCTGGAGGCTGCGCTGGTCAATGTTCCCCCCGCCAGCCTGCTGGTCTGGTCTGTGGAGTCCAGAACTGCAGGGCTCCAAATTGATGAATTGCAGCCTGAAATGATGGATAGTAGAAACAAATGGATAGGTGATAGTCAACATCTATGGATATCGGTTGAATGTAAACTCACTCCCTTTCCAAACAACAAACTACAGGGTACTCTTAGTCATTAATTGAGAGAAGTCAATAATATTGCAATTTGACAATAAAACATGAACTTTTGAACTCTAAATCGTCCTATAAGTGTAATACAGGTTAAACTATGGTTTTCTTGAAGCAATAGTGATAATTGATTGATTAAATGTAATTGGAAACATATAACTTTTCTAAGGAAACAATGTACCACCAACTTTATTCAGGTATTCCACAACAACGTATCGATTCATACAATGATTTCTCTATTTTATTCAGAATTTCCATAATTCTTAACCTTTTTATGCCATGCGCTCCTGCTGTTTGTGGTTAGGGGCACAATTTAGGTTTTGGGAAAACCTGGTGGACAGTGAGTTGATTATTACCTTTGTACGTAATGGTCCGTTGATATCCAGTTAAAACGAGGTTATAATTAAGATAGGACGAACGGTCAATGAATGGAACAGCTTTTTTGAAGTCAGTTTAGCAGACTTCACTACGAGAAAACTACGTCCTAAAAACGAAAATTCCATTTACTGAGTCCTTCGGCCCATTTTCGTACACCCTTTTAGATTTTTGATAATAACCAGAACGTCAAATTTATTCGTTAGCCCCTCCCAATTGAACAAATTTGTTTACTATAATTTTCTTCTCTTCTTATCAAAACTTAAAAAAACTAGAATAACAGGAATTACAACCATTCTAAAAAGAGGAATTAAAAATATAACATAGTTTAGATCTCTTTCCTTTTTCTTCATACATATCAAAAATCACTATTTATATAGATAATCGACTCATTGTCTCCCCCCCCCAGTCTTTAACCACTATATCTTAGTAATTCCAATAACAGAAGAATGATTGTTAATCATTCCTACCACAGGGTAAGAATATGTAGATATCTTTTCCCAGAACTGACTCCTCGGCATTTTTCGTCTAATTTTGTTATTTTCCCATAAAAAATCCTTTATCGTCTTTGATAGGTCTCAAAAGGTATCGAAATAACTAGAGAATACGATACAATTAACTTTTAACAATAATAAAATACAAAGGGAAGTTACACATGAGATGCATTAATGCATACAGTGAGTGTCCAGAATTAGCGACACAAACTTAAGAGTCGATTCTGCAACTGATTGACTTCAAAAAGTCCCTCCTGGACTCTCTTTTAGAGTTTTCGTTCCAGAGTTATTTATGATGTATTGACCTAGGACTTATGATTTTATAGATGTTTTTTTCCGGATAGAGGAACGATCGAGTGTGGGCAAAAAATGGCTTTTAAAAATACCATAAAATTCAAACAAAATATTGTAACTGACGAAATTATTATTATTATTGTTTTGGAGCGATGTACACCCACTCAGCTCGTTTACAAAATTTTGATTATAAATTGAGATAAAGGGAAGTAGAACACTATTTCAACGGTATCCTGATTTGAATTGAATTGTCAAATTAAGGGAGTTACGGCCATTTAAGTGATTAAGTCGAAAAAACTCTTGAGACTGAAATAACTCGGAAACGAAGTCTCTTAAAAAAGTCTAGGAGTTACGTTTTGTTGCAAATGAGTTGTAAAATTGACTCCTTAAGTTTCTACCGTTAATTCTGCTGTACCTCCAATAAATAAACCATCAAAAGCATTGAAATCTGTTTCAGGATGTCATAAAATAGATTTCCATATGTTGAACTGAATGAAGTGGCTGAACCCAAATTGTAATGTGTTTCGACTTACTTCCAGTGGTGTATATCGAAGGCTGGCTGGGTTTCGGGTAGGCAGTAGGGGACTCTCTGGCAGCTGGGGTGCTGTTCACAGAAGATTTGGTCGATGTGGAAGTTGATGATGGTTTCTTTCCCCCACCTCTTCCCCCACTGTTGGGCTTGTCGCTCCCTGACTGGGCCTGCTGCTGTTTGACTTGTTGGCGACATTTGGCTCTTCTGTTCTTGAACCATACCTACGGAAATTGGTCATACTTATGTCAAATCAATTGATGCAAGGCTCCGAACTATTTTTCTAGTTTGTAAATTCTAACAAGGCTGGATGATGTTCCTTTGCCTCAAATAATCTAAATCGCTAGTATAGTAGAACTTTATAACGGTTATGGGATATTCGATATTAATCGCATCACACGTTAATTTCATCAATATAATTTTAGAGAAATGAGAAGAAGTTCCACTCATGCAGCATGATTGTAGGAGGTGGTTTTAAATTAGCGTTTTCAGGCAGTCGTTTAATCTCAGATCACGCCAGTAAAACGCACGTGTCCTCAATCGGTTACCAATTATTCAATTAACAATGTTAGTGGTACAGTGCCGACCAGTGGCCTTTCTTAGGAGTGGCCCAGTACACCTTCCTTAGCTTGTTGATAGAAGCAGTATTACTATAAGCGTAGCAGTATAGCTCTCTTGAAACTTTTTGTAATACGTAAGTATTATTAACTATATAGATACCAATATCTATTGACAGTAATTTTTTTAAGGAGCGTGATGAAATGGCGGATTTGCCCCTTCGAAGGGCGATAATACCCGCAGAACCTAGAGGATAACCAAGCACTAGAAGGGGTCCGGTTATGCTCAGGGGCGACGGTTCCAAGAATTGGTAAAGGGGAACTACCCGTCAAACTCCCTGAGCTTTCAAAGAGCAGGACAGTGAAGGGGGGCTCCCAATAGGGCATCGGTAAATTTTGAAATGTTAATGGCTATTGTTTAATGTTATTGCCCATTTTGCCTAAGTGGGCAGTGCGAAGGAAAAGGACGGACAGTCAATAATAGGATTAATGGTTCGTAACCAGGCGTAACCAAGGGTTGAGTCCATTGAAGTTTGCAGTACTCAGAGGATAACCAAGACGCCAGAGAACTATCCATGTCCATCCCAAGGTTTAACCCAACACCGGCTATAACTTGATGTCAAGACCATTTAGAACGGTAGAGCCTAGTAATATTACTGTAAACTGCAGAATCTTTGCCTTTCAAGAAGGAGGAGTATATAGAACTCGTGCAATATCACTGAAGACAATCTTGATGAAAGCAAGTACATATTTGGATCCATACTTTACCCGTATCTAACTGCAGTCGAATATGAATCCCTCACTCCTACAAATCTATTCAAGCTTCGTTCGCCATGATTGAATTTTCCGCTTAAATCATTGCAATGATGCCAGCAATAGTTTTGCTATTGTATGACGGCTATACGAATGATAGAAGGTGAAGTCTAATTGTTTTGCGCGTATTGTGTTGTTGTTGGGAAATGCTGATGCTGAGAGGAAAACGGAAGGGGAGGTAAGAATGTTGTATATTTTCACGGCATAAAGGAGTTCTAATGTTACATCGATTAGTACAGGAGCACTGATCAGCTGAGGAACCTCTGAGTCTTGGTTCTTCCTCAATGGTGCCATTCGAAACGGATGTCCTTGGGGACACTTCAAATGCATTTACAGGTACAGCGACGCACTGTCCACCTGAGAGGCCCCTGAAACTGCTACCTTTTCTATTTAAAATGAAGTGATGACATTTGAAATGGAAAGCCTTAAGGACATCAAGAATACAATTGCAAGATACAAAGGCGAACTGTTCAGCTGAGGAAAGTCTGAATTTGTTTCTTTCTTAGTAGGCCCCGGGTGGTGAAAACAGACAGATCGTTTACCAAACTATTTTGGACTATTTCAGAACTCGGAGGTAACTAAGCTTCGTTTAAGGCTAAATACATTACGAGTCATAGATAATTGTTTTTACGTTTAAATGGAAAAAATTTGTGGTACTAAAGTCTGTGGATTTTTTCGGATTGATTCGTGGTGATAGCTCCGCAAAGAATCCCTTACAATTTTTGCTGTAGAAGGTAATAAGCGGAATTCCTTAAATTTCATTTCAGTCTCTGAGGACGAGGCGGAAGGTGTTACAAATTTGTACCTTTACAGAAATTCAAGGGGACCTCCAACGATTCAGTTCCCTTCCGTTGGAATTCTTCACCCAGCGTGTTCCATCGTCATGACGGTTTACAGCCTTTCATTCATCACGGCGTATTCATCTCTCTGAACATACCACGCATTGTCAGGGAAAACCGTACATCGAGACCGTTCTATAGCGAGACGGATGGTGTGGGACGGCGAAAGGAGCCATCGAAGCTGCAGGGGGCGGCCCGGGAATACGTGCCCCCGTTATAAAGATGGTGAGCATTGTTGGGACCCCGTAATGAAGTGACTTTATGCGCTTACACGGTTTTCTACCTGTGCTAACTGCCGCACGTTACCCCCAGTTGGCCTTGTAGTGACACGGGCTCATTTTTCACCGTCAGATCTTGCACACCCCCGCAGTCCAACTGGTTAGACTCCGATTATTTTTCATTCAAACGACCGTGGAAATTTCAGTTATTTCCGTTAGTGAGTAACTCCATCAAGACGAAAATTCAAGAATATTACAGTTATGCGTGGATTCCATATAGATAGTTGAATAAGAGTTGAGTTAAAACCTTCTTCGTTTTATTAAAACCTTGAAAACTAGCTGATAAGGCTATGAGAATGTTTCTGGCAACGTAATATATCGTGGAAATAGGAAACTCCCTTCATCAACTCCTTTACTTCAATGTTTCTAGACTTGCACATAATTCCTCACCAGCACCTGAACTCAACATAACTTAGTATTTAACTTCGAATGTACCTGTATTGTTTATTCTTAATAATATTCTCATGATAACTCAACTGATCAATAGTTATCGAGCCTGCACCACAACAAAGTTCATAAATTAAGTTCGAGGATTGCATTTTGCTTCATCACTGCCGACAAAATTTTTGAGTTCCTCACTCCCTGATTTTTGAGTTTGGGAACTTCAGTTCTGCGAAATTTTTTTGTCACGACCATAGCTTTATCAAGTTTTAATCCGATTTTGATACAATTCTCAGGCGTTATGCGGGTTAGCTCTTAAATTGTGACTTACACATTTTATGGCTTTAAGTCAATAGTAGCGTGGGCGCATGCATAAACGTGAATATCCTACTATCGGCGAACTATCAACATCCAGCCGATCGCCTTTGTTTACTTCTTCGTTAAAACTCAAGAAATAGATTGGAATTTATTTCAGCATAATAAAGCTCTACGAAGATTAAAATTACAAATAAATAATTAGTGATTGCAGTTTACTCGGGTGAAAATTGGAAAAGAATAAATCGACTTTGATGGCGATGTGTGGTTTTACCGCAAGAAGTTAAATTTCTTTGCCTCCGAATGAATAGTAGCACGTGCAGTGCTCGAACGTTCCTTGAAGGTTCATCTCTTGAAACATCAATTTCTATCATTTCTAACATGTACCATCGGTCCGAATTTATAAACTTTGGGGATCCGTAAGTACAAGTCTCAGGATTCCTATTAATTTCATTGCGATTGGTAATAGTGACCAATGCACACGCGCAACCTCTATGCTGGATGTTACTGACAGAACTCTGATGATGAAAGAACCGATTTGATCGTACCTCTTAGTTCTTGAAGGGTTTTCCAAAAACTTGTTATTTATGTTTTTATTGAAAGACATGAATCTCGAAATCGATTAAGCTTTGTAACTCTCTACTTCGTGTAGATAAAACGTATTATAATTTTTTTTTTTTTTTTTTTTGAGAGAGAGAGAGAAAAAACATTTATTGATCATAATATGGGGTGGAATGTTGGGTTAGTTGGGATTTGTGAAAAGTATAAATTGATATGCCAAAAGCTCGAAGTGGCATGCCAGAAGTTGAAATTGAGTCGCCGAAAGTTTAAATTGAGATGCCAAAAATATTGAAATTGATTTGTGCCAAAGGTTCAAATTAATTAGCCAAAATTTTCAATTTGATAATATGCCAAAAATTCAAATTGATTTTGCCAAACTAATGTGATTTTCTTTTTTTTCCCAACTATATATATGTATGTTCTGCTCGATGAACCGAGAATTGAGTTTTCACTCGTGCCCACATCATCACCTGGGAGTAGGATTTCGACCACTTGTTGGCGAGGCGTAAGGAAACGTTCTTGAGGAAGGCTTCGTCTTCTTTATGTAAAGCGCCATCGCATGAAACGACTAGTGGCGTGAAAGACCCTCTCAGGTCTTCAGCAACTCTATCGTATTTGGCGTGTTTGGCTTGGGCTGCATGCCGGGAGATGGTAGGCCAATCCATGGAGGAGTAAGAGACTGCGTCAGCGTTTATAACGCGGGTATCGAAAAACGCTGGTCTCTCACGGTCCCACACGCCATGGACCTTCATGTCCGTTACCAAGCCGGGGCTGCCATCAGCACTGTCACGTAAAACTGGTTCTGTGACCACGCCGTTCCATGCAAGGCTCGCTATTTTTGCGCATTCATTCCCTGGGTTCTCAGTCGAAATTGATTTCTATAACATCGTCCCAGGTGATTAAACAATTTTAGTTCTCTGCGAACGAAATGGTGTTTCCTTCTATTTTTCATGCTTCATGTTTGATGTAAGTATATCTTTTAAAAGTATTACTATTTGCACTCGGACTGTCGGAATGATCTTTCCAAGACTTCTACAGATAAATATTTTAACACAGGTTTCAAAAAGTTTCTCCTAATTAATGTCAAACTCCATTGCCCAAAGAAGAACTGCATCACAATGAAGCTCTAATTTCCGTTAATTGGTCTAAATCGAATCGTTAGATTGAACAAAAAAGATTAAAGATTGATACGGTATTGGTTATATCAGATTTATTTTCTATAACAAAATGTATGTACAGTGAATTCGAGGGACCGATATGAACTTGTTGTTATATCGATCATACTGGTTTTGGATAATTCGTACTCAGTATATGGTATTTCTCTCTATCTACATAACTGCCAATAAGACGTGCGGGTGAAAAGTGGGAAGGAATTCCCGAAGGAAAAGTCCTCCTGCCGTTAACAAATGTGAACGACGGCGGGTTTAGGAATCTGAGAAGAAAAAAATAAAATAAAATAATTGAATACCCCGACCAGGGAGCTGGGAACGCTGATTCCGGAGGGTGAGCAAACATCTGCAATAGGAAGAATCAAACCAAACGCGAGCATTCCGTGTCGCATCTTTAAGTATTCATTGAAAAGCGAAACACCCATCCAGAAGTAAACAGCTTATTTCGCTTTCATAAGCCGGCAGCCCCTAAACTTGGGAGGGGAAGATTGGCGGCACGGGGGCGGCTCGGTGAGAAATGTTGCCATATGCCCCTCCGCTCCTGTCCGCATCCCTTTTCAGGCTCTTCTGCCCTTCGGTGACTGCGCGCCTTGCCGAAAACTCCGGGATTTCGCCTTTTGAATTATTCATGCAAATCGACGAGTGATTCTCCCGGTGCGAAAGAGTTGGTGGAATCCATCCATCATGCCAGACGAGTTATGATGGGGCGCCAGTCGTCTGACCATCAGTCAAAAGCTACGACGGTTATGAGACAAATCGGTATTCTGCGGATTCACGGTCGTTTTGTGAGAGAGTCTTTGTGCGGGGTGAATTATCCTCAGAATTTGATTAGCGAGCAGATAGAAACGGTAATGTACCGTTAAACTGGGTTGCATTCTACCCTTTGAGATGACATTGCTACAAAAACTGTGACTGTTTGAGAATAGCATTAACTAAAGGCCTCAACTTAACCATTTATAAAACGCGGCTTAGAGACAGACCTTGGTGTGTGGAAAGAGTTAATGGGAAAAAGTTTGGAAATGGTTAGTGGTATAATTTATGCCAACTTTGGTGAAAAGATGAGACAGTCGCGAAGTCACCATCAGTGGTACCCCTCAGTCAATTTAGTAGCTTCCAATACAGCAGGATGGGCTTTTAAAATTAGGGGCGATCTTTTCGCTCTGAAATGTAGGCCGTGTAGAACCAATGTATAGCCTTATGATTTGTGCGGCAGTCTACAGGTGAAAATGCTTATCGCTTCATCCGAAGATGTACGGCATTAGCGCACGTAAGAAGGCGGTACTTGGGTGTTGGGAGGCGTATTTGGCGCTAATTCCGATAATCAGAATTTGTTTAGGTTCTGCTTTGTTGTATGGCAACAACGGTTCAAAGCCATAAATGAATATGGATTTAATTGTTGAGTCTGAATAACCATAAGACATTTGGCCTTTTTCAGATACCGATTGTTTTATTCGTAGACATGGAAGCATGGATTGCTATTGACTTATTTGTAGAAGTACGAGATTTTGTTGTGTGCAACGTTGGTTCGCAGTTATCATTTTTATTTTCAATTGTATCATTATTTGTTAATTGGTGGTAAATATTTCTACCTTGACAATGAGTTCTGTATTTCGTTCATCCATAAGTAAGGCAAACTACGGATATGATTACGCATGTATGTACCTAATTATTACCCATGTTAAAATTATTTTTCAAAATAAAAGCATGTTCTCATTCATTCATTAAATACGCGGCTTAGAACCAATCAAATTTTTCGCAACTATCAAAAATATCACTTTTATGAAAGGTCTTATGTGAGCTAGAACGTAAATTTACGCTTAGTAAATCACCTCGAGTGAGGACAGAATTTAAAAATTGGGAAACACAAATCACAAATTAACTTGTGATACCCTGTATACCCTGGACAACAGAGAAGAGGTACGGCGACTCAAGAGGACCAAGCCGCTGGACCTAGTTGTGACCAGACGCTGATTAGTGTTTGTGACTTGTAGTGGTCTTAGATAATGAACTACTGAACCACAAAAAGTGATATTACTTCATTATAAATTAAGTTGCTAGATGGTTTGTATATTAAATCAGTTGTAACAATAAATAAATTTAAAAAAAAATTAACTAAAACAAATTTAAGTATAAATTAACTTTTCTGATTTTTATTGAAGTCTCATATTCAAAAATGTATTTTTGCCACCCCTTTTCTGGAACATTTATTCTAAAGTGTCAAACAGTTTATGAACAGTATTAAACGTCAACTTTGCGGTTCCGAATCGGTTTCATGGAAATCATTCAGTTTGAAGGCTTAAAAACGTTAGGTACCTTTCAAGACAGCGAAGCGGGTACGCATGGGATGAAAGTAGCAAAATTTTGAACAGCATCAATCAGGGAAATCATTAAATTCAGAAAATTATTTATAAAGTCTGAAATGGTTTGTAAATAGTTTACAAAATGTGTACCTACTATGCTGTCTTCCTAATGTGGCACCACAAAGCAGCTGGCCCTCAACTTAGAGTGTATAATGCCGGTACGAGTGCCTCATGGTTTTTGTACTCTAACTGGAATTTCTTCGTGAAATCGATGAGAAATCGCAGAGCTGACCCTACCAGTAGAAAGCTGATTAAATTTTAAAGTTCTCCTGGAATTCGACAACTACCAGCACGTTGCAGAAAAACATGTACATTTTTTCTTCAATTTTCAATGTTTGAACTTGAATCAAGGAACAAAACGTTGTTTTCATTTAAAAAAAAACCTTAAACAAAATTATATCTTGAGGACAGGAGCTGCTAAGAACCTTATGGGCTGCCTGACATTCTGAGGTGATAAGTATACTTAGTTGACTCTCGGGGAAAGGTACAACTACGATATTTCTAGGATGGCCCCCTAGATCTACTTTACCACACCAAATACTATCTGAACCAATAGCTTTTCTAACAATTGATTTAATGTCTACATTTAATGTAAGATTCTGACAAACGTAGCCTGTCCCTTTTTTGTGTTTGGAACATTCAAGCCCGTTCGTTGACACGGCCACCCAGATATTGACAACTTTTTAGTCAGATGGGAGTGACGTAAGAGTCCGGAGCGAAGAAGAGGGTGAAGAGACAAAAAGAGACGGGATTGTCACAGAGGGAAGCCTCTAGGGTCTAACGGTAGGGCTTCGGTCTCCTCACTTGTAATACTTCCTGAAATCGAGCCATTCGCTGCCACCGTCCCAGTTATTGAAGTGCAACGTGGTAATAGAAGGTGCGACAAGTGGTACCTACAGACACTAGGTACACTTGATGCTGTGGGGTTCTATTCAGTTGGAACGAGTGTATGAATAACAGTTAATCATTTCGGTATCTTTGAAGTTATTCATTGTAAAACAATGTGTATTTTAAGAAATCATCGATCGATGAATAACACTAGATCCATTGTTGCTGAGGTAGCTTCAATGCTCAATTTTTGTAACCGGGAAACCGCTTCAGTTGGATGATTTTCTAGTCGTTGAAAGTAAGAACGCTGAGTATTTGATGAGGATCTGAAACGACATAGTGTACGCCTCTGAATGAGAACTAATTCTACCGATGTATACGAGTATGTTATTCGCTTTAGAACATTTTCCGGCTTCACGTTGACTCGATAGAGTGCCAAGACGTCTCAGTCACCAGATTCTTAGTAATTTGAGAGTTTCTACAGATACGACCGCATGAATACGCTACTCCTGTATTTGCGTCCCAGATCGTTATTCCGTTCCGAAAGCATTATTATTTAACAACAAGGCATCTCGATTCAGGTTCCCTTCTGCCTTCAGCAGCTTAGGGAATTTAATATTTAGCTTAGAGAGCTTTTCAACAACTCAGTTCCAATTCCTTGGAAACGAATCGGTTCAAAGCAAAAATCACTGGAAAACTTAATGCTACTTCTGAAACGAGATTTCATGTCGATTTCTGGCAGTTCAAGGAATGAAGGATCATTAAAATACAATTTCAAATAATATGGCAATCTTCACTGACTCCAACGGTTAGGAATCAATACGAAATGCCTATGTACTACCAGATCATCAAATTCATATGGTTTTGTAGAGTGTGTACTCTGCCACCAACTTTTTTGACAGTCGTTCATTACAAAGTCTTGCCACTACACACACTAAACTTTCAAACTTCGAGTGGAAGAGCCGAAGTGGGGAGTGGACCTATAAGGTCTTCTTTAGGGGGTCCTTCTGATGCAAGGCTTTATCAGTAGAGGGACTCCTAGTAGAATTATTCCAGGAAGGTGCAGGACAACACAAACATGAGAAAAACAATAATAGAATACAAAACCGTGTCAGGCTATCCCAAGTCCGAATCCACGTGAAAAAGTGTACGTATGTGACAGTAGGTGTGTATGTGTTTGTGTGACAAATTCTGTCGGCCGCAATCCTGAACCGTTTTTTGTGATTATGTTATGATTCGATCCCAATTTGACTTTGTTTGTGCGAAATAGTTTAGAAATTGAGAATTTCAAGAGGGAAGGGAGGAATTAGAGGAGGGGGGGGGGGGTTGAAGCCGAAAAACGAGTTTTCCACCGACAAATTTTGTTTACCCTTTCGAATAATTTTCATGATTTTGTTCAATCCCGATTTTAGACAAGTTGTGCAACAAACATCGGAAATGTTGTTTTTGCCGACAAGAGGAGGTGGTGATGGCTTTTCCTTTCAATAGCTGCTCAACCAGGAATCCGCGACCCATTCATGTCATTCTTGTTTTGTTCAATTAAACATAGATAAGTATTGTCACAGGAGACATTATTTTTCGGGTCTTTATTATTCAGTAGGACACGTTCAGCGGTGAGCATTTCCGAGCGCTTCAGCACTAGGCGACCAAGTCACGCTGCGGATTCTCTCTCCAAAACTCAGTTCAGTTTTCTCGATCAAACACGTTACAACCCCCGCCACCGGCAGGCTCTTAGGTTCTTAACTTGATTAGCTAGAACTCAGATTCATATAAAATAGTTGATTCGTTCACAGGTTACTGAATTCAGTCAAGCCAGTTCTTACTCGTTTCAATTGTAAACCAACCCCCTCAACAGTATTTAAAAATAATGCAGCACATTCATTTCCATTATGAGAGGGGTGAATAAAGGGCTTAATGGTGATAAGTTATCATTCCTCACTATTTTCATCTGATTTTATTGATTGAAAAATTGTTTTTTTTCGACTCTATATCTAGTCTGGTTTTCCAACTACCCTCGTACACGGTACCCTGACGTTGGAAGAGAAAATGGAGGGAGTAGTAGACAATCTATTCAAGCGCTGCTCATAAACCTTCTATTCTTTCATGTTCGATTAAGAACTTTGCTCCTGTTTCGAAACATATTTCATATCTTCCTTATTTGATTATGGAAGGGGTGAATGGAGGGGGCTAACAGTGATAAATCATTGTCTTCACTATTATCATCACTGGTTTCTTTTCGGCTTTTAGCTTTGTCTGGCAAACTTAGTGATAACCGTCTAGTGTAATAAATCTCACCAAATTTGGAATTTGACTCAAGCGTTCATCATACCTGCTGAAATTATCGGCCAATTTTCATGCTTGTCGGGTTCAGTTTTCCAAAATTTTCATAAGTTTTTATAACTATGTTTATAAGCGTGATCATATAAAAACCGGGCAGAGGGACGCGCCTGTAATAAAATAAGTTTCGATTTTTTTTGTCCAGATAATACAAAACGGTTAATTTTGAAGAAAAGCGGTTTATCCAAAAAAGAAAGCTTATCACATTATAAAAAGTTTTTTTTGTAGACATATACCAAATTTTTGATACTTATCGAGATTTGCGCTGTATACGTCGTATTTAGCTCTTAACGGTCCTGATTGCTTTTGAAACACCCGGTTGATTAAGTTTTAAAGTGCCAATCTTTCATTTGTGTCGAATTTCGAAGGTCGAGTGGTGTTCGAAGTCCGTAAGCATTAAATGAAACATCATACCTAATTGTGTACCACACGTACAAGAATATGTAAGTCTTCTATCTTCCGTCGATAATTGGATGAATTGAAGGGTATCTTTATTGTTGTCCAGTGTAATGATGAGAACACAAATTGAAAGAGAAAGAGGTAATTAAGTTCAATAAAATTATCAGGGAAACCGGTCTTCGTTAACAAGTGGGCATCAACCCACGTAATACAAATGAGAGCTGTTCTGGAAGATAGCCGATTCGGACTGAAGAGGCACTTGAAGTCAACCGACCCCTCCAAAATCCAATAACCTGGCAAATGAAGTAGTAAACGGAGGCGGTGATACGGCCGGCAGGCGAGTGCCTCGAGCAATTGAAACCAATGGAGTCCGCCTCCACCCCTTAATGGGATTAATCTTAATAGCTGGACCCCAAAATGTCTCATTAGCTGTGCAATGATTAACACACATGACTGTTCAAGAGAATGACATCGAATGAGTTGACTAATGAGCAGGGTTCGTCTTCCAGGCCCAGGGTTATTACTTATACTTAATAAACTTTGATTATTGGAATAAATTCAACTAGTTATGTGGGCTGTTTTATGTTGGTAAATTTCCAGTTTTCGAAAGCTGCTACTGAGTAAATCCAGTCAGTACTCTATGTTGAGTCACTTGTAATAATTCGAGTAGTTTAAGATTCTCCTCCATTTCTTTTAACCGTTCCAACTTGGTTAATTTTTGAAAAGATCTTCCAAGGTGAGTGGCAGTAAAGCTTCCCCTCTCATTCTAACACGAGCTTGTAGAATTGATCGACGAATACTGTACATGTCAAAATTTTGAGTCCAAAAAGGAACAGTACTTTATGGGTATTCCACCTCAATTAGCAAAATCGCAAAATAGCAAATCGATCCCTGGGAATTTCCTCCGAATTGTTTTATTAGTCTGGGACCTCTGTCTGTAGCATCCAATTAAGATTTTGAGCAGTATCTATTGAGAACCAGAAAGAAATTAGCTACAGGGGAAATTAGCTTACAGATTGGGGATACTCCGTGGTTCATGATTCTTACCAGAAATCTGTAATATTGTCATAAGCATAGTTGTGATTTATTAGTGACACAAGAGCCATGTATGCACCATGGAATATCAGGTAAGTTAATATCTTAGCTGAATGCTCGTGAGTTTATGTAGGGATCTCGTCTCTTTCTCTCACCCGTGGTTGGAGGGACAGAGGGTTTGTCCAGGGGCGGCTGCTGACTGGAGCACAGGCGCACCAGCACCCCCTGTTCAAAATTTAAAAAATACCTGATAACAATAATATTATAAGTATAATATTATCTTACTGTTTTCCAACTTTTCCCCATGAATTCTCATTGGAGAGCAGAAGAGTTTCAAATCCATGCGCCTAACAGAACCTCAGGATGTATGAGAGGATGGTAGAGTCGTTAGTTCGGTGAGGGGGGTTAGGAGCTTGCCGTCCGGGAGCGTGAATCAGCCGTGTTCCGAAAGGATGGAGAACTAAACGCTAAATTTTCGGTAAAGAAAAGAGTGACTATTCGCGATGCAGGGTGCCCAATGTCAGTAATGACAGGACTGCAACAAACCTCAAAGGCATGCACAAATCATTCCACGATTCGCAAATTCAACATCAGTACTACGAAAAAGATTGGTTCTGCAGACATGAGGTTAGTAATAAACTTTTCTGCTTCCCTTGTCTTCTTTGTTGCAATGATAGGAATGAAGCTTGCCAAAATTGTCATTTTTTTAGGTATTTACTTACGTATTAGTGAACTTCTTTTAAAGGTAGGATTGAGTGGTCTGTTTCAAGATTTGAAGCCGAGAAAGCGGACAAGATTGATCTCCTTAGCATATTGGTAGTTGGAATTTGAATTTGGGGGAGAAGAGCTTATTTTTGCCTCACGTTCCCTTCGTGGTTGTCCGTTACGCTCTCGGTGCACCCCCTGGGTTTCAGGGCAGAAACCGCCTCTGGGGTTTTCCCCATGTTAATGAACTTGTCCGTCATGGGTTTCCTAGCTTCTGATTCCTTGTTTGTTCGTGAAATAAAACGGAATGAGTTATTTTATAATGGGTATGATAAGTTCATAACACAAAATATTTCAATGTCCTACATATTCATGTTACGGATTCCAGGAGGCTATAAATTATACCCAACTTGGAGTCGTCTTGCTTCCGAGAGCTTTGTTTTCACTTTCAGGAGAAGAAAATCTTTTTTCACCAAAATCAAACTACCCACTCGCATTTTGCGTTCTAGGCCATTCTGAACATCTTTCGTCTCCTGTCTGTCGTGTGTCCACGGATCCTTGCAGCAAGCTCTATTTCTACAGTTTTCTACCCATTTTGTTGGGATTTTCAGGGATGTGAGTTCTAGACTGTAGATGGTTCCTTCTGAATTTCACCGCTTAGAATTCAATACTTCTCTCTATACATGCGCAATCATAAATTCGACCAAGCATCATTTCCTAAGGTTCTAGTGATCCAATCTCAACCAAATTTTCATGGTAGTCAGGGAAGCGCGGTTTCACAATCTCATACAAAATTCAACATGGTCAGTTTCTACAGTAACGACTGCACAATGGCGAACGTTAAATCCTTTAAACAAGCCTAATTTCTACACTTTTCTTTCGATTTGTATGAAATTCCCGGCGAGTATGCGAGTTGAAATGTGGGCGCTCTCCTAAAAATTTCACAGTTCAAAAGTCAATACCTAATTTTGAGCATGCGTATACGTGAAATCTAGCATAATTTTCTCGGTGGTCCGATCTCACTCAAATTTGAAGGGCTGGTTGGGAAAGCCGATTATATTACTTCAATTTCAATTCAATTATATCATTATTGTTTTCGTTATAGAATATAGCAGTTCCTGGAACTGCTACACGAACACAGACCGATACTTCATCGCTCCGCCTCCACGCTCTCTCCCCCAACAGGCACGTTGTGAAGTCAGTCGATCTCTTGCCGTCTTTCAACAGGTAAGTCTACTCTATATTTGTTGTTTCCTTAACATAACCCTAATTCTCTCTTGATTTCATATTGGACCTATAAGAGATTTAACAAATCTATAAAACTCCAATCCGATTTGTTATTCATAAAAATACCCAATTCACCATTAATTTATATTTTCTAAGTAAGCATTATTGAAATAGTAGGTAATTAGGTTTTTAGGGTAGAAATAAGTGTTAATTATCATAGATAATTCCAACACTAATTCATGGTAGCAAAAGGACGAATCACGGCTTCTGTACAGTAAATCAATCGTGTTTTACTAAATAAAAAACACGTATAACTAATTTTTCTTCATTCTAATATTGGTTTTTTTCCATTGCGTTAAACAAAATAAACAGAAAGAAAGACCATTTGAATTTCCCATGACTAAAGAAAACATTAAATTCATTTTTGACATCATTCTTCCTCGAAAAGAATTTCAGATTCCATTTAAACTCAACTTCTTCTACTGCAAAACACGTTGAGAATAGCGTGAACCACACTATTTCAAGAATCAGAGTGACAGAATTGCAATTCGCATTGCGTACGCGTTGCGTCAACCAATTGAAGGCACTGCTGTCAGCGGAAATTTGTCCCCTGCAACCTTCATGAAAAGAATCACTGAACAACTATTGAATAGCTGTAAGCAAGCTTTTATAGATTTCTTTTAGAATTAAGAATTTTTTAAGCTGATTTGAAACATTTCAACGATCTGTGCGTTCACGTTAACGATACGAGGAAGCTACGCGCCACACCCAACTTGGCAGACGTTTTCACCGTCAAATGATACAGACTGAATAAAACATCACTGGTCGAGGAATGTGTGGTCACGCTGAATAACCCTCGCATTGTCATTTTTAAATGAATAGTGGTCCGTACAAAACTGTACAGTTTGCGTTGGTATTTAAACCACCGATTCCGCGAAATCCCCAATACCACAGCCGTAAAGCAAATGGAAACGTGCGGCCGCTAATTTCTCAAATTGCTGTTCCACTGACGGTATAGACGGCGATTCAAATACTCCGACTCGCCGATACAAAAAAATTCGCAGCTCCGTAATTGAGTGTCAGTTCGTGACGATAATCCTCCATTACGAAGGGGATTTTTTTTCCACCGTGCGCTCTCTCTGATGGCTTCACTGTACATAAAATAAAAGGGAAACTCGCTTTTTGCGTTGGTGCGGACGGTAATTTAACCCTTATTTTTAAAAGGATTTAATATTCCCATTTGATTCAATTGTCTGAAACGTCCCGTCCCCCTACTTTTTTGTACTGGAAAAAATAATATAAATAAATCAATTTGAAAAATTGGATGAATCAACGGGAAAACCCATTTTTTGAACTCTTCAAAACAACCGTGTATAAGTTGCCAGATCTGACATTGAGTACCAACTGCCGAATTAGAGTGAACCCACATAAGTAAATCATTAATTGTTGCAGAATTTACAAGGTATTTTAGTTAAGTGCAAGTCAAAGCTAATGGACAACACTTATTGCATTTACAGGAGTAATATACTGTCGTTTTTATTTTGATTCAGCTTTCAATAATTTATAATTATTATAAAGTATATCTAATTACCAGAATACACCCTCATCCAGCTATCAGTTGATTGTCCCCAACCCTCGTGACTGAACTGCGTTAGCTGTAAATACGCGATGAATACAGTATAAGTGCTATAAAATGTAATGCAGGCATTAGTTCAGCCTACTCTGTCATGTTAAAGTCGATTCGGTTGCGTAGGTAATTGCCTTCCAAGGTTTAAACCCTTTTACAGCAACTGATCATCGATTGGTGTCATTCGTTTACAGATCTGATTGGGATCTCCAACTAATCATCTAATTCTAAAGAAAAAACCATCTGACAAGTTGGTGTGGCACATAGCTTTCTTGTATCTGTCACATGAATATGTACATCATTGTAATGATTTAAATAGTATCACAAGATGTCATGGTGGTCGTATATTCGGGAAACAATCCTGTTGAAATTGATGTAACGTGGTCAAATTTTTCAGTGGGAGTACTGATTGCCTCGGTTCGAATCCGGCTGGCACCAATGATTAGGGCCAAAATCCTATCAAGTGTTGTATACCTGTCCTGTCGTTAGACAGTTCACCTCTGATCTCGATATCACGTGAATCCAAAACGCTCCCAACCCAGGGGCGTGAGGCAATGGGAAGCCACGAGCGAAATCGTCAGACCTAGTTCCGATCCTCTTTGGAGGACGGCTGGCGACGTCCGCCACACCTCCAGGTAGTCGGACGAAAATCCAAGGTGAAATTCCTTGTCTACTTTACTTACTTTACTTTTTACTTGGTCAAATCGCCTTTCTCCGACCATCCTTCAAAGTGGGCGCAATTCTACCACAAGGACGTGATAAAACGGTGTTTGTTGCATTTAACATTTGCTATGAGGTGATAAAAATCTTAACCTACTACGACTTAACATACAAAATAGAAAACCTCATCAAAATCGAATGAAAACGGTTGAAATTAGGCTTGTTTTAAGGATTCGGGGATACTCGAGAGAAACACACAGACAGACACGAAACGAAAGTTGTTCAAAATGGTCTAAAATGTAAAATGAGAGTTGAAATTTAGATGTCCGCTAGAAAATTAGACACTACCCAAAAAGCTTACGCTAACTGTTGACGAGGAATAAAAAATTGCACCTCCATGTTTGTATCTTTTCGAAAGACTCACTGTTAATACTTCAACCATTCAATTTAGTTATTTATGGTGGAATATACGTAATATTGAGGATTCGGATAAAACTGAAGCTCTTATGTGTTCATCAACTCCGATCTAGTAGTTTCGAAGAAAGCTCTAGATGGCGGACGCAATCACCAAGCACCTCAAAACGTTAACTATCAATTTTTGAGAGGGTGGTTAACAAATCGTTGTTTTTGTTGGTCGATTAAAGAGGTATATTGTTGAAAATGCAGTGGTAAGTATAGTAAACCATTGAAATTTCATATCGAATTATTCCCTTGGCGACTTTTGGGAAGAAGGAGGGAGGGGAGGCTGGCTCCTCGCCATTTTCGAAGCTATGACTCGTATTTGTACGTATCGTCCTTCCGTCCGATATACGAACGTGATCTACGGTGTCAATGAGGGGGAGACGGAGACTCCATGTTGGAGACTGGAACGCCGTTATTAGCGGTTAGTTGTGCTTGTGCTCCCATCAGTTCAGGGGAGCCGCCCTGGGCGTCGATGATTAATGTCTTTATCCCCTGCGCAACGCCGTTATCACGACCGGCGCTACCGAACATAATTGGTCCAATCCCATTTATTTGTTCACACCCCCCTCCGTCGCTTCTACACTTCGAAAGTCGAAGAAGAAGAGGGAAACGTTGTATTTCACGCTGCCGACGTTACGCCCCTATCTTCACGAGCCAGACTCGGTTGCTCCCTTCTCTTTTCGCATTGCATAAAAAAATATTTTCTTCTTTCGTCCCTAAAGAACAACACCCCTACGAAATAATAGCGTGATGAATTACTTATTGACTTATTTCTCTAAGTAGAGACCTACAAAGACTATTCTCATTCTTCCAGTGAAAATGTAAGGTTTGTAAACTATATAGGTAGGTAAGGGAAAACGATGTTCAACCTCTTAAAGAGGTCCTCTCTAAAATAAAGTTGAAAAATTGGATTGATCGAGGAATCAGGACCATAACAACAACGTGATACATGAATTCGGCCCTTTTGTTGAGGATCCAAAGGAATCATAGTTCGAAATTTATACTAATGATAACTGGAGAATCTCCTGGAAATGTAGTTGTAAGCCTTGTCATAATCATAGTGATGGGTGATTATGTAGCAACACCTTGAAATAAACCTTGCGACCTTGCAGCAGGAGGAATAATACGACTTGGGAATGAAATCAACATGTTCTTCTTACCTTTCATAACTTTACTCTGATCAAGTAGGTACTAATGCATAATAAACATTTTTGAATTTCTGAAAAAGGTTTAGTGAAATTGAAATAAAGATAAGTATGAGGTCGAGAATGTGAGTTGAGGCAAAGTGCGTTGACTACCTTCATGGCAGCGTTTTAGAAAAACAATTTACCACGAATGATGTTTTTGATTGTTTAGGTAAATATTTCTCGGCTATAAAAAATTATAGATTCGTGTTTCATTTCATGCATTTTTTTTTTTTTTTTTTTATTTGATAAGAGACGAACGAACAAATGTAGAATACCAAAATGGTCTAGATGATAGATGACACTATGGCCAACAGAAGAGGGGTATAGTGATACAGGAATTCTGGTAAAAGAGGTACACAGGAACCGCATATTTTTAGTGAGCTTCCCTTCAATTTTCCTACACGTAAACGAACCGTAAAAAGCAACCAAAGTTGTGTATCAGTTGTGTAATACCTTACTTGTCGTTACAAATTGTTTCACGGTAGATATCCACGCCAATATTTTGATCATTGTTGTATCAATAAAAGGTAGAGAAAAGTGACGGACCTTATAGCACTTTTGAAGTGCTTCAATGCTTTAATAAACAGCTGTACTTGCAGGATGCTATTAAGGAAGTAGGCCTTAAGCATCGTTATTTAAAGTGAGAACCTGAATGTCCCGTTGCAAGTGAACATGTTGTTTTCGTATTTAAGAACGCTTTAAATATATTTCGTCAGTTCCTAAGAATAGGAAGCACCTAATGAAAGTGATATACCTACGGGTAAAACGCTGAGCTGCTTCATAAATAGCTAAATGCAAATTGGAATACATAGTAAAGTGGTGTTTTTTCAGTTAATTCAACCAAATTTACGTTTCTCTGTCCATTGGACCAATTTAAATGTCCTCTTTGTCTCAAATTAGCTGTCCGTTAGCTGTATGTTTTTGTTCTGTCTGTTCGTTCGTCTGTAACAAATCCGTGTACAATTCTCTGCCACTCCTCCAACCTTGGTACTTATGAGTCCTATCTGGCCTCACGTTCAGTCAATCTACAAGGTAGAACAAGAAGAGGTCAAATATCAATCCAGATCCACAAAACCGGCAATTCGGGAATCATTTTTGATGAATTAATTCATTTTGGAAAATTGAAGGTTTATAACAATTAGGGAACTTAATTAGGGAAATAATTACGTGAAATGTAAATAGTTATAATTGATTCACACCTGTACTCTCGACTCTGGGAGGTTGATCTTGAGGGCCACTTCCTCTCTCATGAAAATGTCCGGGTATCTCGTTTTGGCGAACAAGGATTCCAGGATGTCTAGTTGAGCTCTAGTGAACGTCGTTCTCTCCCTCCTTTGTTTCCGAGGGTTCATTGCTGTCAATCAAAATGATCTGAATAAAAACATAACAGTTGGCAACTAGTAACGAAGGACTCCACATCGAATATCTTACTCTTCTTACATACCAGCTAACTATCCAATCATGCTGCGTCGATATTCAACGCTGTTTATGAATGAACGCATTCTTTTAGTGATAGTCTTTAGATGAAATTAAAAATTAAACAATCAGAACTATTAAGCAGGGCTTCATGAGGAAAAATTCCATTGTTTCAGGATTTAATTTTTTACTCTGAAATTCTAGTACTTGTTATACGAGACAAAAATGTACAGAAATTGTTGTCAAGCGAGCTGAAGTAATTGATAGACAGATCGACTGGCCTTTAATCCTAATCATGTTTTTGGTTTTTTGATTTCAAGCAAAACAATGTTCAAACTCAAGAAAGACTTTAATAAAAAATAGTAAAAGGTTTGCTGGAAAAAAGACTGTCCTTTTGACCAATTTAGGAAAATGGATTGGGTACGATTCTACCCTCAGACAAGGATTGGTATGCTTTTCGGAAATAAGTTGTACATCAAAAACGTCATAAAATTATCACCATTATTATTACAAGATAGCAACTCAATTAAAAATGCATTTCCATTTCCACCTGCAGTTGAATTCCACAAACATAAACGAACATTGGCTACATAACATGGCATCAGGTAGGTCAAGACATTTCCATGAGATTGGAGAATGTTCTGA
Organism: Creontiades dilutus; assembly: GCA_031894815.1. Classification (NCBI taxonomy): domain Eukaryota; kingdom Metazoa; phylum Arthropoda; class Insecta; order Hemiptera; family Miridae; genus Creontiades; species Creontiades dilutus. The sequence continues at coordinate 3,652,379 of JAVIWC010003164.1, forward strand.
GACTTTTGAAATTATTAGTATTCACAATGAAGGAGTAACACCTAATTTTGAAAAAATTTAAACAAAATGATTTAATTAAAGGTTTGGTAAGAATGTAAGTTGATAATTCCTCGTCGAAAATTCTCGGGAGAATGCAACACTTATTTATTTATCCAATCAACTACATGACTGTCATCCGTTGCGGATAATAAATTGAGATTCAGTAATTGGAAGTAAAGATTAGTAGGTGCGTCATAATCTGTTACTCATAGACTGATAATCACTTACGAGAGCATTGGCACGCCTATTATATCTAAGGATGAGTTCAGAAGGACTCGAGACGTCTTTATTAAATTATTATAAACCCTTATTGTTATTTATCCTTGTTAAGCATTTTTGGGGATCAAAATCATCAGGGAAATAACAACCAAAAAGTCGGACATTACAAGTAAGTAATGACTGATGATAAACTGGAATAGATTAACAACGACTGGCAACGGGGACAACCTCTGTAAATGCAAAGGAGATGGAATGAAAAGATTTTCAGATTAACAACTGATTTATCGTCATTCTTATCATGATTTTTGAACAAGTATTTCATTGTTTATTGTCATGAACGGACAAGTAGGTGGGTTAATAGGTAGGTAAGTGTTAATCCCAGTTGATATTACACTTTGTTGTTATAAACCTTTAAATGCTATTATCAGATAGAGTAAAAACTGGACGGGGTTAGTAACAAAATATTGAAACAACTAGTTATACTTATGAACCATCCACAATTTTCTTGCTTCTCAGGATTAGCGAGTAATAGTTTCTTGGCTAACCTTTATATACTTCGTGCTATTGATTATCATAAAATGTTAACATAAATTATTACTATAATGCCAATATAATAGTTTCTTACCATGGGGGTAGCCCATTGAGGAGTGGATCGAGTCCATAAGGGCAATAGTGCCGGGATAGGGCTGAGTTTTGAGGTAACTGCTCGTTGGCGCGCCACATGATCCGAAACCACCAAGGCCAACTTCAGACTCTGGACTGAAACAAACCAGAATTTTATACATTTTCACTACCCAAAACTCAACAGTATACATTTTTATGGAATTTGTACATATACATATAATTTTCATTTCGATTTCATGTCAATGTCCTGAGGGTCAGTCAAACTTCTAACAAAACGAATGCAACAGATTCATTATTTGGAAACTTTCACTCTCATGGTAGGTACCTAAATAAGTTGTTAGGCTATTCAAAAAACAAAAGGCTGGTAGGCGGGACAGATAGTAACGTAATAATCTCCATTAGATGAACCATTTTCAATGATTTCTGAGCCATTTTTAGGTAACTTTGTCATTTTTAATCTTACAAAGATGGAATATTGTTTACTCACTCAGTGGAAAACTGATGAGACCACTATCAAGTTTATCACATCTTACTACCTGATACTTTTTTCGCATGCGCAAACATGACTTTTTTCAAGGACTATTTGGTGCTACAGCCAGAGACGCAGATAGACGCAGCTGAGATTCATAGAACTGCGCTTCGATATGTATAGAATGCGGACGAATTATTATCAATTCAAAGAGCATCGAAGTCCTTTATACACGCCTACGGCAGAATTCTGCGAATTTTACAGATCTTTTCAAAAATGTCTGTACATATTGAAAGACATGATTTTCATGTTTCAACGAGTTCGTTTTTCAGTAATATTTTTATTCGTAAAACCATTACTTCAGCCGGATTCCTTGGCCCAACTATTATAACATAAGTAAGTTGTATTATAAAAAGGTCAGTTTTCTGGAAATCGATTTTTCGCCGCCTTTGCCACCCTGTTTCCCCGTCTTCCAGTCTCAGGCCCCTAAACTTAGCTAATGATTGATAGGACTCTTTGGTACTTTTTCGTTAAGTCACGATACCTCCAACGGTGTCTTAACGAGAGTTTGTTTTCTTAGCTATTTACCCTAAAAACTATAATTTGAAATGTAGCATTTCCGAACAATAAAATCTAGGGTCCGGATCAGGTGTCTAAACTTTCTCCTGTTCACCACAGAAAATTGAAATGATTAGCATTTCGCTGATTGCAGATTAATCAATGATACTGCTCGGTCCATTGTTTCCCTCCTGATTTTTTTCATGAGAACCACGTTCACCACGTTTACCAACTTTGGATCTTTTAAAGAGAAGGTTAGAAGAGGTGAAGCGCTAACACAACTTCTTAGTTTATTATTTACTTTTCTTTATTTGGTATATTAGATTAGCATAACATAGTTTTAGATTATAGAATAGATTGGATTTATGGAACTTCCACGGAGGTTATACTAATGCTCAGTATAGGCAAAATAATAACATAATTTTGTTTCCTCTCAATTTTTTGTACTTGTTTTCTTTTCTGTTATTATTTGAGACAAAGAATTATATTGGAATCTCGATGCGTATTCATTCACGCTATGGATGAGAGTAAGCTATATGACACATCGAACTTAATTAGTACTATTTTAATACTATAACTAACTTAGTACTAATACTTTTTTAGTACTATCGGTTAGGAGGAAGTTCATGAAGGCAACTTAAAAAGGTAGAAACCCTGGATAAAAAATACGTACGTATACACATTATCATCTTTCCCCGACTTCATGAAACTGAAATAATTCCAATGTATAAAGCAGAGTTAATTTTTGGCAATTCTACAGGGGAATACTAGTTCTTAGAGCTTGAGCATCTGCGGGCAAAAATAAGCACATTTTGTTTTCCCTGTATACTGGTAGTTGTTTCCTTTTCAGTTGTTATTTGTGACAATCAACGATCTTGCAATCTTTATTCGTATACATTTATGGACGCGAGAAAGCTATGTGCCTCGCCGAACATGCCAGACATTTTTTTAGTATGATCTGCGCGGGGGGAGTTCATGAAAGCAACGAAAAAATGTCAAAAATCTGAATAAGAAGTACGGACATCTCTCACAACAGTACATATTATCATCTTTCTCCGACTTCATACAAATGAAATGAAGATCCAGTCAAACGTGATTGACGCTCTTTTAAAAGAATCAGTTGAGTGAAAACCTCTCCCGCTCGGCTCTTCGGAGTTTCCCTTTAGATGTTTTATAGGGTAGGTGGGCTCTTTCACGCAAGGTTGTATTGTGTGAACAATCATAAGATCAGTTACGCACCTTATATTGTTCGATGCAGCCTCGTCGGACGTGGGTTTTGCACGGATTCGGTCGATTAGTCTGCTGTATTCATCTGTCAGTAGCGATCTCATCAATAGCTGGGCATATGTATTCGAAAAACGAAAAGGGAGTGCGTTTACATAGGCTTTCCACTTCTATAAGTTTCCGGCGGGGGAACGTAGAACCTTGTTTTGAAAACTGTAAATTTGTATATATTCCTGTTCCGAAAATGAATGCACGCAATTACACAAAAGTTTATTTTCGATTCATCTCAATAATAACCCCTGTAATTGACCAAGAACAAAACTTGTAAATAATGTAAATTAGAAATAAACCATGGGAGATAAGGTAAATGCTTTCAAGGGCTTGACGAGCCTTGACATTGTTGATTACGGGTAACACAGCAGTATGAGTCCATGGAAGAACAAGGGTGGCATACTTAGTCAGTTCATCAGAATCAGTATGTGAAAATCCAATTCGGTCTGCTTAGGTTAATAATAACGCTATTATTAGTGTGCCATCTCGATCAGCTGAGAGCGATGAAACTAAGTTCACTTCGATACAATATACAAGACTAACAATTGGATTCATTCAAATTGTAGAGCAATTTCTTCTACACGTTATGGGTTTCGTCTACACGGGTCTTGGGTCCTACGGCCGGGGAAATGCATCGGTGAAATTCTATTGAATCTGGTATCGTATCATGAATGGTTTCTCATCATCTAGGGCGCGAGATGAAAACTGGCTCACTCAGCCAGCAGGTCGAATACTGGCTACTCTGGAACGGCGGAATATTGTGGCCCAACTTCCCATGAAATTTACACCTCATTGACTGAAGGAGCCCCCGATATGGGCTGGGGGGAAGATATGGACACTGGGTACTTATTACTGGATACCCACAGGATGTTCGGAAGGAAGACGCAAACTATGCCATTGTGAGTAGATTCAAAATCTTCAATATTCCTCTGCCGTACAGGCCAGAAAAGACCTTAAAATTGATGTAAAAAATCCGTTTTTTCACACATAGACTCCACTTGGAGTCGGTCCTAACTTCTAGCCATCCCGATCTCCTCACACACACAGATGCTATGTGCCAAAACTGGTGAAAAACTTGTTTTTTCGAGATTTTTACAGACAGGCAAGTCGGTTGTCACTTTTCAGTAATTCTGGGCGATTTATATGGGTCCCAGACCAGTTTTCTCGTTTCGGGAGTGTAATATTATGATAAATAATTCATCGACAAAGAATTAAGGAACCGAGAACGAATGACTAACCACGGCAAGATGTGGAACGAGAATGCGTATATTTTTGAGACAGGGGGAAAAGTGATGCGGTTGCAAAGAAACAAGTGTTGCGACTGGAGAAGCCACGCGGAGTTGCCCGGTCAGCTGATTATGTTATTACGGGGTGTAAAGGAAAGTGGGGGGGGGGGGGGGGATATTAGGGGGAGTCGAAAATAATAAACCTTTGAGAAAAAATTTGCCGCGTTTTGATATAATGAAACTCTGAATGTTTTGTGTTCACTTTTCCATGGATCAAATATTATTGGAAAGATTCTGAAGGATGAGGGCCTTAGGTGAATACTTCAACATAATCACGTAGAAATGAACGAGGGAAAATGAGGCAGATGCTTTCAAGGGCTCAATGAGCCCTGACATTGTTGATCCTAAGAAGAGAAACACAGCTCTATGAGCGTGTGGGCAAACAAGGGCGGTATCACCGTCGCAGTGTGAAACCCACCACTGTTTGCCCTCGCTCTTTGTCCACCGACGGTTTTCCGGTAGAGCGATCCCGATAATTGGAACAGGGCGACCGAGGCATCACGGGGGCTGGAGAGACCGAATGGACCGAGGTCTGGACCTCCCTTTCCGACGATAGCAAAAACCCATCTGCCCCGCTGTTTCTCCTCAGACCCTTCGCTCTCTCCCAAAGGATCCGAAACCTCTTCTGGGTTTCATTGTTCTTCGGTGGTCTCGGAGAGAGCACTTCTGCATACTCGTTTCGGACTCTTGACTTACAATGCCGCCTACTCAATTCATAAGGTGCGACCGATCGGAAAAGTTCGTTCTCTCTCCCTTTTAGCATCTCATATCATCCGTGATAGTATTGTATGGGCATACCAACCAACCTCTTCACAATGTAACGTAGAAGATGCTTTTTGCATTTTAATTTTGAATTCAATTCTTTTAAACTTTTTTTTCACGTAAAGCTTTAATGCTGCTGTCCGGAACGACGATACCATGGAGAGACACTCCTCGGAAATTTAGTGCAAACATGTTATTAAGATCATTTGTTTTTATTATGGTCATATGTTGCTGTCAAGAGTGAAAATATTTTCTGTAATTGAGGAGGTTGCATCGCAAAAGATGCTAAACGTCATTTTTTTCAATTTCGAACTACTGGTTGGTTACGTTTTTGGGGGACTGTTTCTTCACGAAATCTCAAAACATGCTCTATCCTTTCCCTATCTATCTGAAAATTAGCAATGAAAATCGAGTTTTCAACCAAAAAGTACTAAACAGTTAAGTGTGTTCCAAGCAAAACTTACATTATCTATGGTTCACAAATTTAAAATTTGACGTGAACAATCACGTTTTCCGCCGGTTATCCAACTGTTTTGTCACACAAAAGAAGAGAAAAAAACGGTCAATACGAAAAAAGTGTGAACCTATGGGCTAAAATTAATGTGCTACAGATTTTTGCGTTTCCTGCAAAATTCACTCAAGTGGAAATTAACTTTTTGCAATGCAACCTCCTCAAATTTATGTTTCAACTTGAAAAGAAAAAAACGTCTGCCAAATGGGTGTGGCACATAGCTTCCTCGTATCCATAACTTGACTGTATAGATCATTGAAAATTATTATTGACTAAAGAACTTCGTTCAATTAGGCGAAGTAAATATTGAATTAGGGTAAATTTATTGTTATGCAGGAGCATAATTTGAGAAGAATCCCTGAAAATTTCATCGAAATCAGTCATGAACTCCCGGAGTTATGCGTGTAACAAGGATTTCACGTTTTTGCGCAGAGGCTACTATTGATCCGGGGGTCATGGAACTTATAGGGGTACACATGCGCAGATTTCGTTTGCTAATATTGATCCGGGGGTCATGAAACTTATAGGGGACCATCTACACATCAAACCGAACAATCCCTGAAAATTTCATCGAAATTGGTCAAGAACTCCCGGAGTTATGCGCGTAACAAGGATTTCACGTTTGCGCATGCGCAGAGGCTACTATTGATCCGGGGGTCATGAAACCTATAGGGGACCATCTACATCCCAACCCGCACAATCCCTGAAAATTTCATCAAAATCGGACTATAACTTCGTGTAGTTTTGCCCGTAACAAGGATTTGCTGACAGACAGACAGACAGACACGGAACCAAAATTGTTCAGAAAGGTCTAAAACGCAAAATGCGAGTGGAATTTTTGATTTTGGAGACAAAAAAATTTTCACATTCCGAAAGTGAAAACAATGCTTCCGCTACCTTGGTAGACTCGGAAGCAAAACAACATGAATTTCTTATAACGTCGAATTCGTTATCTTTCGGTCGATTTCATCCAGACCCCGAGGGTGAATGAGTTTCCGAAAGCGGTCTACAAATTTCATTGCAATTGGTTGTCATAACTGATCCGCTAGAGCGAAACTAAAATTGTTTGACTCAGACGAGCTTTAAGAGTAATGAACCAATTTTGAAGAAACGTTGGGCATTGTGTGTTAATCTATTTGTTATTATCAGGAAGACATCGTTTCCTGACAAATTCCCCATAAACGCAATCCTTTGCGGTAAGCGAAAGCAGCTAATGATCTTCTGACCAGCAGTCACAGGATGTTAAAAGGAGTACGACACTCTCCCAAAATCTGCTGGTTCTGAATAGTTGGGGCTATTGAAAGTGAAATTCAATGACCCTTCGGCACCAGCTTTGAGGAAGTTAAGATCCTCAAAGTTGTCCCATCATGGAGTTAATAAAGCCCGCAAGGAGATAAGGGTAAAGGGATATTCTAGGGCAAACAGCAATCTATCAAATGAGCAGAAACTAAAATAAAAATTTCGGAACCTACTGGGAAAACTCATGAGAGGCTTATGAGGTTCATTATAGCATTATAGGATGCGACATAATGTAATCATGGTGAAACCGGTAAAAAGAGCAAAACGTGTTTTTCCTCAAATATCAGCGAAATCTTGTATTCGCTGAGACTTGACGACATTGTATCGCTAGATTTTACTTCACTCTCTCTGAAGGCCTTGTTGCCTTGGCACTCAATCACTTTAGAAGGCCAAGTTGGGATAAAACTCATTTCCAAGTTTTCAAAACAGACTTTTGAGGTAAAACATAATATTGTTTGAAAAAAGGTTTACACCACAGAAAAGATGAAATTTTTTTCTCCCCGAAACTCTGGCGTTTTTGGGAAGGAGGAGGGATAAAGATGTAACCGGTAAAGTGGAGCATACTTCGCAAACTTCGACTGCCTGGATCGAAGAGTGGGTCAGTCTGAAAATTGTTGGGAAGCTCTTTTTCTCCCTGGAGCACAATATACTTAAAGAGGGTCGACAAGTTTCAATTTTTTAATTCAACTTTTTTCGTGAATGCCTCATGCATAAATACAAGCAGAAATGAGATGTTTTTAAATTGGTAATATATTTTTTAGTACTTTGTTTCATTTACCGCTGTGTTGTACTATCTAGGACTCTCGTAAAAAATAGAAACAGAATAACAAATTTATGGATTTATGAAAGATTTGTTGAATTCAATTGCACAACAGATTTTATAAAACTTTGGTATGCTTATGTGCATTCTACCAGCTTTTCCATCAGTTGGTGCGACTGAAAAACTCAGTCATATCAGATTCACTGTCACAGCTTCATTCGAGATTGACCCGTCAAAGGAAAGACACCAGTTTGGGTTCTCTACCAGAAATTGGCCTCCTGCCGTCTCAGACTTCAGTTTTGACAGTTGGGGCACAATAAAGTGAAATGCAGCTGCTGTTTTCCCCCCTAGATCTGCCCGAAGCTATCGACAACGTGGATGGAGAAGGCCAATACGGTCAACATCAGGTGACGAGGGAGGGCCATTCTAAATGGTTTGACAAGTATCACGAACTAGCACGCCCTCTTTGCCTCAAGGGCGAATATGTCAACACAACAATAACTCGGTTCACGAGATGGCTCAAATTATAAAGATGTTTGTAGTCATTGACGATGCATATTTTCTTAGGAACATTCCTATCTACCTGGTGTAGGTATGAAAACCAATACACGTGACGTCGAAACATACAACTTGTAGTAGTGAATTTATACACATACATTTTCGTCGTTTCGTCGACTCTTCATAGTGCGTTACATGCTGCTCCCAGGATTCCCCTTCCTTCAGACATCCGAGATCAAATTACCTACCGCTTGAAATGTTCAGAAATACCACGTTTAACTCCACGATAAATCGCAGCGTAGACGCAGTTGTGACGGGATTCGTCAGAATATATAAATCTCATATTTAGTAAAAACCATATTATGCCTATGTACCTAAAATGGGTGAATGGAATAAGAAATCACACAATTCACGAGCTCGTCTAACAGTTTTCCTAATCCGATTCCTTAGTTAAGGAAACATTGTTAAAGATCTGTACATTTTATGAAAATCGGCGGGAAATTTACTACTCAAGTCAAACGTTACGATAATCAACAGGACCAACATTAGGCACCTGAGACAATACGACGTCATTCTAGAGGGTTTCATTAAAATTAAGTGGAAATTAAACAAAATATGCATTTTGTCTCCTCATACTTAATCCATTCATTGCAATGAAATTCATGAGGTATTGGGAGACATAATGTCACATTTGAAGCGAAAACACGCAAGGTTACAATGCCTACCAAATCAATAAGAACTTTTAAAATGATTGATGTTATTACATTCAATTTATACCACTATACTTGTACATTTATAGTATGGCTTACCTAATCTAGCATACGATTCGCATAATATTTTCAAAAATTTTGAAGATTCGAATTTGTCTACACATACTTTTGTTTAAAAACTTGAGGAAGTCTTGACAGAATTCAAAAAGGTACGGAGGAAGTGTGGCTACCGCTAGGTTGTAATAATACATTAATTGTAACAGACATTTGGTTGGATTTTGAAGTGTCCAATAATATCTGTTCATATTAGATGCCCGAGTCCACATCATGCAGAGAGCATCCTCTTCTATAATACTCTGTCTGCCAGATCATTTCCTCTCACATTGGAATGTCCCGGGATCCATTGCAGTATTTTTTGGGTTCTGCACTATGGTTGTTACAGTACGGTATAAAATGTAATTATTAACAGTGCCTCTGTGACAGGTATCGAGCGCTAGACGTGCCGTCCTCGAGTCTGTAACATCACTAGCTTATCACAGTCTTGTCTGGTGCCTATGTCACTTCCCTCCAAGATAGCATATAGCTCTGCACTGAATATCTGAAAAGACCCTGGTAGTTTACGGGAGTGTGACAGTTGAGTTTGATGATAAAAAACCTCTATTCCCACTCCGTTCACGTCCTTTGATGCATCGGTATATACATATTTTGTAATATTCACCGAACATTTGATGTATTACCTCAATCGTCGTTGATATATTGATATTATGATATTATTACATTACTTATTATCCCATGGTCGGCCTGCCAACACAATAGTTGGACAAATAATTTAATCTTCAAAAATGACCCTAAATTGACCGCTTGACTCGGAACCCAGATAATCAAGGAAAGGTTCGCTTGGATACTCTGTATTTCCCTTAAACCGTCAGTTTTGAACTCAGCCAGCACGTGGAAAAAAATAACGGATTTCCAGTTAATGGTCTTCTATTTTGTAAGGAACTTCTTTTTGTCGATGAATCACAGCTACTGAGCCTTCCCATTACCTGAATTGACGTGAAAAAAAATAAACAGTTTCTCACCTCTTCCGATTTGGGAAGGTTGGCAGTTATGATACCTGGGGCTGCCCATGGAACCGAAAATCGAAACACCTTTTTGTGGATGTGCGGATGACGTTTCAGCATCAAACTGTCTTTACGAGTTTGGGGCAGACAATAAAAGTACTCTCATTTCATCCTTCAGCCAGCCCAGCTTTTTATTTTGTATTCTGAATTGTTTTTTAAGGAACTGCAGTACTAATTTCTTAGTTCATAGTTAATGCTTGAGCATGAAGCTTCCATAACAAATTTGGTATAGTGTATGTCGGCTTATGGTCTCTCCTTGCCCGTCGCATAACCTCAAAAAAAAATTTTGTCTTAATCCACTTTTTATTGTATTAATTAATGTATACAGTTTTATACAGATGTATACATCTGTATAATATTCGACAAAATGGAATTTTTTGAGATACATTATCTGTGATAATAAAGTCTGAAATTGGAATGGAAAATTCTGAAATTGAAATGGGAAATTGAAATTTTGATTGATTTAGAAATTTCTGAAATTGGTTTGGAAATTGCCGAATCTGACTCGGAAAAGCTATATGTCCCTATATGTCTATACCATGTATACTGTCTTGAATATTTGTGAACGTGACATACCTACCAATATCTAAACATCCCCAATCTACCAATATGATTTTGTCTCAAACCAGTAACACATCATTCGGATTATCATTTCTTTTGGTCCTATGGTGCTGGTGAGGTCAAATTTGCCCCATGCTTGCGAATTCACTGTTTTCATCCGTTTCTCTTAAGCTTGTAAAGTCACCTAGTTATTTATGTTAACAACTTATTTTGTAGGCATTCTTGATAATAATAACTCGAAATCTCATCTGAAATGTGGAAAGGCGTGAAGGTGATTGCAATTTTGTAAGACGGTAAGTCGGAGAGCCTAGAGTAAGAATTTTAAGTTCAGAACAAGAGTATTTCTTAACTTTCATGAGATGTCGGGTGTTCAAGTCGGAGTGGATGGGAAATCAACAGCGAACTGATTATTGTGTACCTAAATCAAATAAATTTAATTTGAATGGTTCTAGTTGATTTTAAATTTAATTTTCAAGAACTGAATAAACATTAAAAACTGAAAATATTGATTTTTTACAAGAGAAAAGTAGGGTAAGTATTACTTGGTAATTTAGAAACAATTTCTGCATTTGAATATTGAGTTTATTGGAAGCTTTCGTGATCATTCTTTGAATAAAAATATTTCAGTAAGAAATGTTCCAATTTAGATTTTCAAGTGGTTCAATGAGGATGGTAATACATTTATTAAGACTCTCTGTGTTGCTAAATGACATCCAACGAATTGCTTTGAGTCTACGGATTTAGAATTTACCACCAGCGAAAAAAAGATATTCAGAGGAAAGAATCAACAGGGTGAGTGTAGGTGAAATATCCAGTTTATTGAATTCTGGGCCCTCAATCCATTTCATAAACATGGGTTCCACTTCACTTGCCATACTCGTGGCTATTGCTTCCATACCGCAGGGGGTCTACTTCTTATTGCTTTCGAAAATGTAAACAAAATATGAAACTCACTCGTGGAAACGGAGAGGTCTCATAAAGCCAGAAAGAGACCGCCCGCTGCGGTTTTCGAATTCAAACGTCAGGGGGAGGGGCAGCTTTTTCATTAAGAAGTCGGAAAAGGGGTTTTCGGTTTGGGGAAGCGACCCGGTGTTTACACCGCACTCGAGGGATAGTTAGGTCCTCTCGACGCTCGACCCTGGAGATGACGGGGTAATGAAGGGAACGCCCGTTCTTCTCAGCCCTCGAGCGTAATATAGACCGGTAATCGCCGGAGGGATTAGGGCGGATTTGTCGAGACGGAGCCCTTGTTCCTACGGCGATTGGATGCTTTCAGCGGGTCACGCGGCGTCAGGGGCCGACAGCCAGGCAACGGATCGCGTTACCCACCTATCTAATGGTGGGTTGTATTGAAAGGCAATGATCAGGGATCGGGGAAGATCTTCTCACCTATCATGAGGGAGTGGTTTTGACTCCTACGAAAACTATTGTAACTCTGACAGTGTGCTTTGTATCTAGAACCTCTTTAGGTCATATTGTACCACCCATCAGTTTGCAAGATGGAAAAGTTCGGATCGATCGTCGGATGTAAAAAAAACTGTGCATAAAGATTTCTCGACTATACTCTGTTCCAACCAATAAATAAAAATCGTGTATCATGTTTTCTCATGTCAAAACGTGAGTACTGAATGTAACGTCGGTGCAATCTGAGGCTTATGCGTCATCATGAAAAAGTAGTTAGGATTCTAGAAACTAATTTATAGAGCGAGAGTGTAAACATTGTAGAAATTAGTTTTAGGACATTACCAGCTGATCCATGTTTTAAAGAGTCTCCTTACTAAATTGGATGGTAAATAGCTTAGAAATTAGCTTCTGGAGCCACTCAGATGGTTCGGAGCCTATGCATCGTCAATTAAAAGTCCTAAGGAGTCTACACGATTAATTTTCAAGTGAAAGTAATTTCTTCCTGACTGCTCGCCTTTATTTACAAAGAACCAGCGATGAAACTCATCCTTTCGTTTGGAATGCTTGATTTTTCAAGTGGGAAACCATTGATTTTGTTGCTTGATCTTTTGTTATCCCCCCCCCCCCTGAGGACGGTAAAGACTTGATAATGCCACATTTTTATTGCAAAAGGTTTATCATGTCTATACCAGAATGCCCTTCTACTGCAGTAACTGGTCTATAGATATTGATTCAACGAAGACTTTGGTGTATTGTCCAAATATATGGACGTAGACACCTACCGAAAGAAAAGAAATGAAATGAATTCAACCGAAAATCACCAGAAAGGCTCCATGACCACGTTACCACGGAGGTTCCCTACCTAATACATCAATAGCAGAACCTACGATGTTTCAAGGGTGTTCTATACTCTTACTCCGCATGAAGATCTACTAAGGAGAGCAAACGTCACCTTCGTTTTCCACAACTAATAGCTAATGAAATTAACCAAAATAGTTTCCCTTCAATTTCGACAGTTTCTAATCATTGTTTTTTATATTTCTATTCTGAAATTGTATCTCTTGGGATTATGGGCAATGATTCCAAGATTACAGGCTTATCATCCTACCGATCTATGATTTGGTACGATAATTTTGGAGGAAAGCTTCGGACGGCGGATTGACTTGATTTTCCGTTTCCAAATAAATTTGTTGAAAATAATAAACCATTACCGTTAAAATCTAAGAATTTTCAAATTCCTCAAAAAGGATTTCTATGAAGAAAAATCTTGGAAAAATTTTATTTAAAAATTTAGAGCTAATGCTACACCTTCATTTTCTACTACAATCTGCTGAAAAGTGAACCGTCAACATGACTGTGTATGGACTTTCGGACGTTGAGACACAGGATGACTAATGATATCAACACCATATTTTATTACAAATACAGTAAAACCATATATTTAATTTATATCTAGAAGGAATTATAGGCATAAAAATGTCATGTACTTACCCTGTAGACAAGTTGTTAGGCCACATCTTAGCCACAGATCTGCAAACAAAAAGTAGCCTTTTTTAGGGAACAAGATGATATACCTTCAAACAGTTAAAACAAATACAAATGTTTTTGAGATGGTCCTCAATTTCAATATTATCTGGCTTTACTTGCGCGTCCTGCTTACTCGTAAAGTTTATGCCACAACAAAGAGGGCTTTGTCAAAATTTCCACTTCGGGTTTCATCACACCTAATTTGTAAAAAAATTGTGGATAGTCAAAAAAATCGCGGAGATGTGCCAGACATCTTACTTAGCTGATGACGGCAGTTGTGTCATGATCCCGTTACTTAGTAGTTCATGAGAGCTGTTGGTGTCTAAGATCCTTTGGCTTTCAGTGCAGCTCTCAAGTTGATAATGTTTCGAATTAGGTCCAAAACATTCAGTTCGAACGAATGTTATGCACTACCCAAAAAGTCAGTTGACCGTTCGCAGTAGCCATACGGGTCGATTTTGTATGCTTAGATCACTGGTGGTCTCTATGCAGTGTCCTTTCAAGGCACAAGTATGTCGCTAGAAACTATATGATAAGGAGGCGATGGAATAAATAGTTCCACCTTCCAAGGGCTCAGACAATATTCCTGCATCATTTCGTTTACAGTAATTACAATGTGTTTTTACCTTCAGTGAGTTGAACATTACTGTTCTGACCTATAACCTGCTTTAATAACATCAACATAAACAAAGCTGTCCTTTAATAACTCCAAATTGGCCCCTTTTACAAATTTGCATGGGTGCAGAACAGATTTACTGGGTTTTGGCTTTATTTTCAATTAGTGGACTAGGAAATAAGCCCTAGAGCTATGGGTACGGATATTAGTTGATGTAAATATATATACAAATAGTGGTTTCAAGTTCGTATAATTTATACATGGAAAACGATGCTCTTAATGATATAATCTAAAAAATATTTATTAATAATTTACAAAGAATATTTCGGGGGTTCGGTATATAACTTATTGCCTCAGAAGTCAGCAAATGAACCGAACAAATTAATCGGAAAGTCTAATTAACTGAATACACAGAACAATGAATCCAGAAATTTAGACGGAACACTAATTTTTCAAGATGATTGAATCTCATAGTTTAATGAACATAAATCGAAGGCCAATGGATCGCTAGTTGGGTATTTACTTCGTCTTCATCTGATATGTATGTACGAATGAAACCCACAACAAACGGGAGTTATCATTTGAAGGTTTTTCAACCACAAAGGGAGCCCCCTGCAGCGTCGGCGTAGGAGGCAGTGAAAAGGACGACGGGAGGTTTCAAGCACAAATTGTTCTGATCGTTACGGTCCCATTGTCTGCATGAAGGAGAGCACAAGTGATATTTACTTTAGAGATGGTTTTGTTCTGAGGCGCCCTCGAGATCTGCACTCGGGCTACAACACCTGCCCTTCATGATTCTGTCCACTTGACTGCTCCCAACCACCTCGCTGAATCGAACTCTCCACAGCATCCTTGCAATCTTCGCGTGGGGTTCTGAACGCATGAGACTATGCTCCGATGGACATTGTACTCAAGTATCTATCGATCGAGCCAGCAAGATGAGGAAGTACTGGATATGATTCAAGATGATATTATTGGGAGTTGTTGGTCTCGTAGAACGTCATCTTCAGAAACTTACCTCATTCTTCTCTGTAGTACGTTATGTACACCAGCGATTTGCCTCAACACCTGCCATTATTTGCAGGTGCTTCTAATATTCTTGCCATTGGTGGAGGCAATCGAAAATCGACCTCAAAACTGAAAAATCCTTGGAGAATCAAACCAAAATTAGTTTATGGTGATTTTACCAAACGTAAATCAAAAATGAAAACAATGTATCTTTACGGCAGAGTCATCCATTAATCCAATGAGGAAAAATATTTGGGTGTGACCCTGGATAGAATGCTCCAGACGACCTGGATAGAAGGTTGATTGGCAGATGATCAAAAATGTCTATCCAAAATAAATTAACAAGCCCTAAAGCCAGTCTGGGCGCCTGATGAACAGCTCTGGGCAGCCACTTTTTGAAGCAATCGTGATATTATACAGCGGTTTCAGAAAAATACAGCAAGGTGGTTGCGAAGTTGCTGGACGTTGATGGTTTGCTCAGGCGAATGAAAAGACAAAATTTTACGACCTGTGGAAGTAGCAAGTTATGTTTTAATTGAAGATTGTTCAATGAGTGTTGTGATGTGCGCTCCTGCAAGTCGTGTTTAACGATGCCACTAAATAGCTAAAATTAAGTATAGGATGTACCTCAGTCTTGTTTCAGTCGCTGCCGCTGTTTAAAGTAGCTTAATAAGTGCTGCTAATAAGTTGCTTTACATGGCGCTATAAGCATTATTTAAAAAAAATCTGAATCGTTGAGCTGATGGTTGATTTCACTCTGGGCTGATAAATACATATGAAGGATTGTTCGACCTGAATTGGGTCAGAAATTGACTTAGGATTCACCACCATAACTTGCATGAATTCCTCGTGGCATCATTTGACCCGGATGGGCTATAATGACTACCAATATAAAATTAGCTTCAACAATGACTCTCAATAGTACTGTATATACTGTAACAACCCACCCTGCAGCAAAACCAGAAGCTGTTCTCTGACAGTGTGTTCCAGAACAATAGCGTTGAGTTTATCAAGATTGATGAAATATAATAGAAGTACTGGAACACACACACACACATCGTCAAAACACACACACATGTACACATCTCGTCGTCTATCTACACATTTTCAATAGTCCCTGAATTTTGACGTATATACTGCTTTTACTTAAGACGGTTCTCATCACGTATTCAGGTTATCTACGCAGTCTAACTTTTCTCGCCAACAATGCAGTTTGGTGGCAAGGCCTCATCTGGATGATTTACTCGTAAGCATGTTTTCGGGAAACCCAGGTTTTCGACCAAAACGTTGGACACTAACGTATGTCAATATCATCACAGAAGACATCTTTTCTTAAAATAACGACAACAAATTCGTTCTTTCACACGTAACTCAAACATAAAGGAAGGTTGAGTTCGATAGAAAAAAATTATCTAAGACCAACAAATCGCTAAAATTTCCAACAATTTTATTTAAAAAATGCTAAAGAGCAAGAAATGGCTATATTTGTATATTAATAATTATTAAGATAAGTTACCAAATATTACGAACAATAACAACTTTTACTTAAAATGTCCGTGAATTTAATTAAACTGCTCTAAAATCGAAGAATAAGAAAATGTTAGGAAAATTTTGTTCGGATGTAATTTTATAGATAACAAATTTGAATTCGAGGAAATGATCAACCATTAATTTAGTTACTTTAACATTGATTTCATGTGAATCAGTTTGATTTCAGTTGGGCATATGTACATTTCAGAAACTCGAATTTTTTTTGCTAATGCTAACTTTTTTTTATCATGTGCAAATTGTCATCGAGTAGTTCTGCTATTTGTATTATTCAACCGTGCAATTTAATGGCATTGAAGAACTTTGATTGCTCCGGTTTTACATATAGTTTTGGATTACTTACATATCATCAAGTGTTTAATTTTCTACTTGTTAAGCAACATTGTTGCAAGGCCGAAGTGGTAAACTATTCAGCAAATTTTAAAATGGATTGTCGCACGGAAGAATGCGTTTTGTCGTAGAAGACTTGCTCCATTAAAACCGTCATTGGTTGAGGAGGCGCCAGTTGAATTATTAAAGTTGAGTCGATAATGGCTGCAGTAGGGAGTGAAGTTTCCATAGGGGATTTGCAGGATGGTAATCTGCCTTGTTTATGGGCCGACAGCTGCGCCTCTTACAGATGTATCGCTGGCCCTGATATTTACCCATTGGATTAGTTGGCCAATTTTGCATGATCCGCCGACACAGTTATTAACAACGGATCCTAAGCCAATCCATTGCTTTCTGGCTAATCGGTCACAAACTTTTGCCGTGAGAATTCGATCGGTCGTATTACGCCTGCAGACAGCCGTATTTGATAAGACAACATTCGATTTGAATCAATTTATTAGACAACGAGGTGATGATCCTTGGCGTTATTGATTATTATGAAATGCATTGATTATTTGTGAAGTGCATGTACCATTTCTTGGTACATAAGAAGGGGCCATTGATTCAAATTCTTCAAATAAGGTTTGAATTAACTAGCCCATCTTGAAAACCTAAAATTAAACATAGTTTAGTACCTCTAAAACTACCTATATTTTCACATGAAGTTTCGTGCGAGATTCACTTCCAAATATTCACTGTTCCCATGTTGTTGTTTGTGTTGTTTTTACTTGGAATAGTTGTTACAAGATAAATTAAAAAATCATGTTAGAAAGGAATGTTCTAGTTTCAACGTTCCACCAATTTATTGTTGAAGCCGTACAACTTCCTTAATTTTGGACCCATCAAAGTTCACCACAACTTGGATGGCTGATTTTCACATAGTTTTCCATGATTATAATTTTTTCAACCCCGTGGTTTTTCCATTTCCAAATTTGTTTATCGAGATTGATCGTAATTGATTCCGAGTCTATCTATAAGGAACCTTTGTTTTCAATTTTGGGAAATTAAATTTTTTTCTCCGAAATCAAAATTTTCACTCACATTTTGTGTTTTAGATCATTTTGAACAACTTTCGTTTCATATGAGTCAGTCGTGTGCCCAAAGATCTTAACACGCTGAATTCACACAGTTTCCATCCGATCTTGATGAAAGTTTCAGGGAATGTGGGGGTTAGGCTCATGAGTTTCATTGTTCCCAAACCAATACAGCATGCGCAAACGTGTGATTCACCAGGCATGCTCTCAGATTCTAGTTTTCCGATCGCGTCCAGATTTTTAGGGTAGTCGGAGGAAAACGATCCGTGGATTTAGAAAGCAGGAGAAAGAAGAAAGAAAAAAGAAATTCTAAAATAGTTCTTTATGTGCGTTACTTTTCCCGTTCAGCATCAAGCGATAAGCCGAAGACAACTGGGAAATGGAGGCTTTGGCAGAGTCTACTACAGAATGGTAATGTTCAGAAAAGACAGCCTTTGTCGAAGCTGCGACATTATCGTCATCATACAAAGCACAATAACACAAGTAACAAAACACAAGTAAGATACTAAGTAAGATACACAAGTCTTGTTTCACAGAACCCTTTTTTTTGGCTTGTCAGAAAACGTGGATTTCCCCGTGAAAATCGGCGATTTTACGCATTTAAACGCCAATTCCACAACTAACTTCAAGCGTAAAATATTGTTTTATTATACCGTTGAGAAGCTAAGATTCAAAGTTATACTCAAGAATAAAGGCTAAAATTCACCTCTTAATCACAGGAGCCTACGAACGATTAGAAAAGTGGAAATTTTCAAGATTTATCAATTTTTTCTCTCTTTTCCTCTATTTTTCATCCGTTTAACTTATTTGAAAAACTTTGGTTTTCCATCAGGAAGAAAGGAAATTTAACGTGATTGTTAACGATGCAGTCAAATTTGAAGTTACTCCTTCAATTAAGGAGGTAATGAAAATTTTAGCGAGGTAAGAAGCAAAAACAAGAAAAAATATATAGCGGGAATGATTCGAAAAGTAATGGGGATTTTGAAAATGATATGGGCAACTTTTGGTGCAAATTAGTGTTACAGTCGATCCCTGGTCTGTGACAGACTTAGAAACATTGCAGGTGACTCTGTATACCAACCGTAGAAGCACGACATTGTTCTACAACATACAAGTAGTCCGTGCTACATACACTTAGTACGAAGCGGGCACCGTTGACTTCTATTTGACCGCCGCGCTTTCACCCAATTTCCGAACGGTGAGTTGTCCGTTATTTTGTGACGGTTACCTTTACCGCCGATTGACGCTCCACCGCTAGCCTTTCATCCCGCCTTGAACAAACATTCAACAATCCCGTTTCCGCACACAAAAACTGACACGGAACGCGCGGCAGCCCCCGAGGCGAAGGTTTTCCGACGCCTCTGATGGAATCAATTATAGTAACGGCGAAGCGATAATTCCCGAGTCAATATTGACCCAGCGGTGGCGGCGGGTTCTCCTCCCCCGGTTATAAATCATTTACGAATCAGACACAGAGGGCCTGTTGTTACAACTGATTGGTGGCCCCCTGTCTGCCAGGATTATCCGCTCTAACCCCCCACCCCCAGACTTTGATTCGGGGGTTCAGTTTTTGTAACCCCTCGCCACCCTCTGCTGCTACTCTGCGCCAAAAGATGTGTCCTCCCTTCCAGTGATTACACCCGTGAGGCAGATGGATTCAAAACTACCCTTAAAATGCGTGGACACAGAAGTATTTAGATACAATCTTACATTTATCATGAAAGATATGCGACGCAAAATATCACAGAACGTTAAATTATCATTCATTGCTTTCAAAAGTGATGAGAAAGCTTCGGCAACCTTGGTTGTCGTGGAACCTGACAGCAGTTAAAAAAAAGATCAAATCGTTTAATTCGAACGGCCGAGTTTGCTCAATATCTGTGGGGAGCGCTGGACACCCTTATCTCTGATCCTCACCTTAGATACATGCATATCCTCTTATTCTCTGTATAGATATGCTCTAATATCAACGGTGTTTACCGTTGAAATGGATCGAACTTCAAGGATCGATTCTGCGTATAATTCGCAACAGAAAGTGCCTTCTAAAGGTTTTTCACTCAATTAACACTTTCATGTTAAAGACTTGAAGTCACTAAAATGGACACAACACCCTTAAATCACGAAATAAGCTCAAGTTTGAGAACGCCATTGGAAAGAGCGTCAAATTTCCTATCCGTTTGGTGATAATAAAATTCCTTCATACGATTTTTAAGGGTAAACAAAGTACAAAGTGTGAGTTTTAGATTTCGTTAGAAAATCACAGTTTTAGGATGATGTTTTACCTGGAATAAATAGTGCTATTGATGGGTACTCAACAAGAAAAACTAGCGCAGAATTATAGCTTTCTAAGGGTATAATCAATTTTGGTTTTACTTTACTGATTAGGGAAGAAAATGGAGTTTGAATGAAAAAAGAACAATTTTTGTTGACGATTCTGCATTTAGGTTCAAATGCTTTTACACTCATTATTTTCCATCTAATAGGAGCCGAGGCCGCAAATTGATAGTGTTTTCAGAAGATGGTTTGGGACTAGCCTTGGAAAATGCAAGTCATTCTAAGTGCAAAAGGTTTTGTTGTCTGAAAAATTGGTGGACTACAAAATGGTAGCCTCATGGAGGTGGCTGAGATGACACATGCCAAAGAGTTTTGCAAATCATTTCTAAACCATACATGCGAAAGAAGACAATTGAAAGTTCTAAGGAATGAAAAAAAAGAGATTGGATTCTAGGCCTCTAAATTTCTCTTAAAACAAGTTTGTTACCAACAGTTGAATATCAAGCTAATTTTCGGTGAGTTTACTCCCCTCTTCCTGCCGGTTAGACTACTATCCTACAAAATCATGTAGGCACCACCTTAATGTTGGTGTGTATCAAGTTTTGTAAGGCTTATTAGAGTCCATGTTAACTACTTTCTCAGATTTATATCGAGCTAGTTTTAGCTTCGACCATTTGCCTTCAATTTAGAACTCGACACGGTATTGCTTCCAGTTTTCTATTTGAAAAGACGTAACATTTATGAGTTATGCTGCAAGTCATTTGGAAAAGGCCTCAGCTGAAATCCGGTCGAAACAAATGTTGGAAAGTAATTACTTGGAAGACAAAAGAGCTAAAAGCTTTGAGCTTAAGACTTGAATCATGTTGAGGTGGCCAGATGATTTCGAAGGACAGTAGCCTAAACGGGGAGAGTACTCAGCGAAAA
This sequence comes from Creontiades dilutus, assembly GCA_031894815.1. Classification (NCBI taxonomy): domain Eukaryota; kingdom Metazoa; phylum Arthropoda; class Insecta; order Hemiptera; family Miridae; genus Creontiades; species Creontiades dilutus. Next base: position 3,673,775 of record JAVIWC010003164.1, read on the forward strand.
TTAGCTTCATTTTCAAATGTTTATAACTGCTGTGTTTCAATGATACTTTAAAGTTTTTGGATCAAATCTCTTTGTTTTGTATGCTCTACAACTTTGAATCGTAAGGAAATTCCTGTAGCTTATAGTTTAGGCATTGTTTGCAAACAACTTTGGATGTGCCATTTCGGCCACCTCTGTGAGGTCACCAGTTTGTTGTCCACCAATTTTGAGATGACAGACAAAATTTTTTCACTTGTTCTTTGAGACGAGGAAAATCACAAGGAGCAGAGGAATATGGAGGGTGACCGAAAGTCTCGTCTATCGACCTTCAAGTGGTCCAAGCAGACTTTGGCGTTATGTTGGAAGAGGAAAGCTTTGGGAGACAACAACATTTCTTTGGATCGCTCATCGAATTATTTTCGTAGCCTCACAATAACGACTTGCGGTAATGCTCTTTCCTCTAGGAAGGTAATCGATCAAAAGAACTATCATCTAGAGGGCAAACAGGATCTCGAACAAGAGGTGTAAAGATGGCTTTTTAAACAGGATTAATGGTACAGCACTGGATTGAAAACACTGCTGACACGGTGCAAAAAATGTGTACAAAATAATGGGGTCTACATGAAAAAATCTTATTTAATCAAACAAATGAACAAAAGCTTTCTGCCATTTTTTAAAAAGGGTAAACTTACTTCTGGGATGACCCTTGTGCCTTTCGTAGCTTGGCAGTGCACCAAACGAGTTCATATTTACTCGAAGCTGAGCTGTCATTGCCAAATTCAATTGCATTAAGATATCAGATCAATGTGACAGTTCCGTTTATCTTTGATAGCGCAATGTAGCTTAAGTGGATTCTCCTCCTCGGATGTACGAATTAACGGTCTCCCCGTTCACCGCTGGCAATGAACGGAAAAGAACATTTGAATCCGTAATAGTTCTCAGTGGGTTAAGACAGGAACGATCCCAATATGAGGTAGCTTATTGATTATTACGATTCGGGTAGGTATTCCTTTCCAATCAACCCACACGCCGTATAAACCCGATGTTAACTCATAAGGATGGAAAAATTGAGAAAAACAAAAAACGGAGATGACATAGGATGAAAGAGGATTTAGTAGAGGATATCGCCCACCGGAGCAGAAACTCTCAAGAGGAACCGAAGTCCTTTGTCGGGAGCACCCTCCACGTCTTCGAGTAGCTGGAAGATGGCGCGGAGAAGCCGAAAGAATTGACTAAATCTCTAATTGTCGTTGGAGACTGTTCAAGGTAGTAGCAAAAAAACAATTGGGTTTCTGAGAGAAGAAAAACCTAATCCATCCGCTGGAGAGCAAAAACAAACTTCACCTGTTATCGTACCATTAATGAAAAGGGTAGGGCCGTGAGGGAGGGAGAAGGAGAAGACAAAAAAGTATATACCGTGAACCGTCTCGGGAATATTGAATAAATAGATCGTTATCGGGTTTTATCGGGAGGCTGAATCACAGATGTTGGAGAACACCCGCTTTTGAATGGCTGCCTCGTCATAACTTGACGGTTCGGAATTCTTATTCATGATTAGGTGGTCGGGCGTGACCATTGAGATAACATCAGTCGTGCGTCTGAGAGTATCGGCTCTTTCCAAGTCAGAAGGTTGTGCAGTCGGGAGTATATATTGATTGATTGTGTAACGCATCCTTGGTACAAAGGAGAAAGTTGTAGAGAAAACACTAAAAATCTTTGTTGTTTCGAGGTAATACATTTATTTGATGTAAATTGGTAAAAATCTTTGTTTGTAAACAAAAAACATTGTTCATTAGACGAAACCAGGAAACATTTTCGAAGATACACCTTAGGGGAAATGGCAGAGTGGAAGAACCTGACACTCCTGCGTTGTAGAATAATACCGAAAACCTAGCAGAACTATATTACCCGTTTGATAGCCCTATAACAAACTCACCCTCTTCCTTCTTTATTAATCTTTCGGACTCCATCACCGACCGGATTCATTTGAATATAGTTGCCGAAGGCGTGTAACATCCATTCTATTGATGTCATGAAAACCTTTGTTATCAGAAGAAAATGAAGAAGCAACCCAGCGCTCAATTTTGGGCCCGATGGGGGACCACAAACCCCCTGTTTAATGCATTGGCGGTTGTCTTTTCCTCCATTGTTTATTAAATCATACACAAAATCTCTGGAATACACTCCTGAGACTCGACACGCTGATGTTTTCACCCCAATCGATAGGAGATGTGTGCGTTCAAGAACAACGTGCTGCAAAGAGTTCACCAAATAGTCGAGTTCCATCAGGTAACTGCTTAATGCAAAGAACCCAACACCGCATTATTGTAACATGAATGGACACTTTCCCTCAAATAGATTACACCATATCCCGAACTTTGACTCAGTGAACCAGGATTGTTGCCTTGAAGGAGGATTATTGCCAAGGCTGCACGCGTATAAATGGTTGCTTCATTTGCCGCCAGTGTGGATAAAAGCACTATGGGCACTATTCATTATCTCCAAGTCATTCTTTACTGAAGACGAAGAACTCAAGGAAGAACGAATCAAGTTAGGGCACAGTCCAGCCGATTAGAGGGAAGCAACCACCTATAGTTTCCACTAGATGATGGAAGACAAGCAGACACGAATAATAATAATGAGAAACAAGCCAAGGAGTGTAGTTGTATCATCCTTCCTTGGAAGCTGAAAATTACAAAGCAACTTCTTCAGTAATTGACTATACTGGTTCCATTACAGATTGCAACCTGGCTTCAGCGACCATTACCAGAGTCAAGACCTGGCGTGAAGTATGGCTGCTGAGTTAGTTTGCACATAAGGTTTAATTGAATTGAAGCTGTCGGTGGGGAATGTTATTTATTTGTGATATTTCGTGATTGCATAATTAAACCTAAATCATAAAGTGCATCAACTTCAGTAAGTTATTTATAAAAGCATGTCCAAAAAGAGACACTTCTTTATTCCAACGACTATGCAAGATTTATTCCAAATATCTAACCCATTTTTCTCATCGAAACACGTAATAGAAATTTTTATGTGGGTATCAAACCACTTTTCTACTTTCTTTATTCATGGTGGTGGGAACCGAAAACAGGCATACGTATGCAACACCGTCGCGCGAGAAGATGAATGACACATTTTCGTGAGCTGATCTCTGACGTCTCAGGTTTTATACGATAAGCTCCCACGATAATAAGAACGACAAACAAATCATTTCAAGCGCCTGAGAAGCACCTCGGACGCCCGCCCGACACTGTCTTATTTTATTTCGGCTGCCTAGAATTCCACCGGAGCATTCCAACCAACTTTTATCGGACCTTTGGAGCCTCGTTGATTTTTTTTTCGCAGGTCAAAGGACTTTCGTCGTATAATTAAGTGCGTGAAATCTCGAGATAAATTACGGAAATTAGTTGAGGAAGAGCGGAGGGGGAACCAGTTGGGTGGAAAAGGAGAGCTGTATTTTAGAGAGGTGCTAAGGGGATTTAGCTCAAGCCCGACTGTATACTGACAATAATGGACTGAGAGAAGTGTAAGTAATGGAGGCGGACTGACAGTAATGGACTGACTTGGGAACCGGTCTTGGTGCTTCTGCTCCCGGTGTTACGCTTCGTCTTGAAAAGTCACGGAAGCCGCTTGCTCCCACATACCAAACAATAACAGCCATCAACGAGTTTTAAGAGACCGTGAAATGACGAGTAAGTGGCGTTTAAAAGTGGCGAAGAAACGGGTTCCGGAGTAATCTTGACGCAGGTAATAACAATGGCTTGAAAACGTTATGAAATATTCGCTTTTTCCGCGCATTTGAAAGTATCCCTCTATGGTAATATGCACCTCGCTAATGGCTGTGTTATCATCGACGTATAAATAGATCGATCATTAGGTAATTCGAATGACCGTTATACGCGCGCGGCAAATCGGATTAAATCCCCGTAAAATGATTATTAAGTCCATCACATTCTATAGGTACTTGATCGCTCTCTTAAGTCGACACATTCAACTCGTCGTTGGGTGAATATTTTGATCGAAACCAATCAACCTTTCACACTCTTACACTGATAATATTAACATCCTCATTATCTATTCTGCAAAAAACTATCATCACTTATATCAGAGTTTCTATCTTTTAGCACGTTGCATTAATTCAAACCTGTTATTTACTCAGAAAGTCACCCATGCAGGTTGTTGCACTAAGCTACTCGTTTCCGGAACTTACGGGCAAAATTGACCGGTTTACTAAGTCTGTTTATTTATTTCATTGAAGAGTTTAGCATGGGTAACAACTAATTTGATAACAAGTAATTCAACAATGAGCTAAAATGTACAAGAACCAAACTTCAGAAAATTAAGTAGAAAATTGAATTTAGAGTTTATAACAACAATTTACAAACCCTCTTGAACCCTGGTTCTCTCAAAGTGAGATACTCACTTGAAAATTCCGCCGTACAATAGGATTCCTGCCGCCGTTTGAACATGCCGCCATGCCAATAATTCCTAGACGTCGTATGCAGATGAAACGCGGGCCTTTAGCAAGTCAAGTAAGATGGTGTACAAAAATTTAATAGGGCCAGCAGCACATAATTTCATTTGTCTCTTGTTATCGCTGAGAACATCAATTATCAACGTCGTTGAGTGGACAGGAGAGATTTTAGCTCACAGAGATTGAGCTCACCGGATGGAGCTCATTATTTCATTCATCTGTTGATGTTTCAGAGGAGTTCCAAAGCAATTTTCAACATCCTATAGTGAACAGGAGAGGTTCTAGCAGATTAGGATGAGAATTTCATTTTATTCTTCCTCTGTTCACCCACAGAATCTTCCTAAATTTGTACTCTTTTTGAAGAACACTCCACGAGGAATCGAATGAGCCCCTCCCCAGGTCCGTAGGTGAAACCATTCCCGATCTATGGCCCGATTTATGGTGCCAACATTCGCGTTATTTTGGTTTATTATTGTTTTTGTGTTGATATCAGTAACCTAGTGACGTAGTGATTTAGTGATGTAGTAATGTGGATACTGGAGTGAACTCCTAACAGGCTTTGTAGCCTATGCACGGGTTGAAGCATTCTGATAACCATAAAAAACGCTGCAAATTATTTCACTGGGGTTTATTATTCAATTGGCTTGCGTTCATGATTTGAATACTTTTCCACTAAGCTTTGGAGTGTTCATGTTTCACAGGTGATAGAGCGATTATTGAATTTCAGGAGGCACACAAATATGATCAACTGATCAATCCAAATAGGTATTTTAGTTGAGAACAGATTTACGTGCTCTATGCATATCACCTGAAATTCAATAATCGCTCTAGCAGTTGTGAAACATGCACACTCCAAAGCTTACTATAAATTCAAATCATGAACGCAAGCCAATTGAATAATAAACCCCAGTGAAATAATTTGCAGCGTTTTTTATGGTTATCAGAATGCTTCAACCCGTGTATAGGCTACAAAGCCTGTTAGGAGTTCACTCCAGTACCAATACCATTCACACTCATGAAAACTCCTGATATTGCCATAATTATGGTGAATACTTCGGCTGCCGATCTGCAAACCCACTGCTGTGTGATAGTGGGCCAACACTTTTCCACTACCATTTGATGAAAACGCTGGATCAGACAGACAGAAAGGTGCGCGTACAACAAAACAAGTTTGGTTGCTGTAAGAAACCACTTACCATTGGATAGGCACAAATAGCGTTTATTGGAGGCCATCTACAACCTGCATCTTACAATATCCGCAAATTTCACCAAAATCGGGAAAAAATTGAAAAAGTTTGCTTCAAATTTAAATTTGAGATTTGGCTTGCGCAGCAGCTCCTAAAGGTACGATTGTGTAGAAAGTCATAAGGAGGAAGTGGGAATAAAACTCACTAAAGATAAAAATAAAATAATTAAGACATTAATTAAACAGCATCAAGTTTCATAAACTCAAATTCATTCATGGGTTGGGAGATTAACTCAAATAAATGGATGAACCAAAAATGTAATTATTTTAAATAGTTTCTTAAAATTTTGCGTTTTGAAATTCAAATTAACAAATTTTGAGGGGTGGGGAGGGATAGATTAATTTTTTCTTTGTTATTTAAAGAGGTATATTGTTGAAAATAATGGAAGAAAACCATGAGATACGACACAACACCATCACATCAACTGTACCCAGCTGGCTCGGAGTACCATGGGAGGGTTATTTGCAAATCCTAATTACTATCCAATATCGCTCCCTATTTAAAAATGTGATAAATTATGAAGCGCCTTCAACACGAATGACTAATGAAGGCCGGCGGACGCTATGGTATCACGAGTCAGAGCTAATAAGCGTTGCAAACAAACGTCCTGGATAACGTAGTGTTTTGGCGCTAAGCCAATTAGCATTATCAAGCGGTTCTGTTCAGCGTATCAAAACACTGAGGGCTCACGCGATGGGTGGTAAACTAATAGCAGCCCTTTTTCGGCCCTTACACGGTGTCAATTCTGACTGTAGGTTTTTACAGGAAATAACCGAGAACGTTAACCTTTCCATTAACGTAACCATTACATTTTCCGTCATAACGTTATTGATTATTGTAAATTAGTTATGCGTTCCATCCCATTTCGAACCAAATTTCACTAATGGCACATAAGTTTATTTGCATTTTCGACTCACTGAGATCGTTTAATGTCAGTATCCGCTGAAATTATTAGCCCACAAACTCTTGTAGTGAATTAAATATCTTTCACACGAATCTCACATAAATATAGACGTTTCCCACAAAAAATTAAAGGTTGTTCGGTAAATTCCAACTCGGAGGTTTTCCTCGTAAAATTGGTGACAATTTCGAATGTCGAAACAGGAACTTTTATTTTTATGTATGAATTTTCTTCAGCATCTCCTAGTACGAACTAAATACATTATGAAGAAGTTGTGGTAACTCGTTTTAATAAAAGATGTTCACGTCATGCGCCCTGATCGGAGGATCAAATATTCCGAAATTATCAATTATTACTTTGTTCAATTATTTTTTAAATTTGAGCACTTTGTGTCCGAAAGAAATGGGTGATTTTATGGCATAAGAAACTTGTTTCTAATTTTTTTTTATACCATGATAAACATTTTAAACTTTGTATATACATATTTACCTATATTCTGTTTTGGTGATTTTTTTTTTTTTTGCGCACTTCTTTACGAATTTACTGCCGAAAAGTTATCCAACGAAAACTATGAAATGGTCGAGAAATTATTGGAATTGCCTGCCGTCAGTATATTGTCAAATAAACCTCCCCCCACCCCCTCTAAAATCGTGATTTCTTGGGATGCAAAGAAATGGTTGTGGAATATGCATGTTTTTGCAAGGAGCGAAAATATGTGCACGAAAATTTGCACTACGTGTACCAACTTTGTTTGTTTTTCAAAGGGGAACCGCCGTTTTCATTAGAGATTCAAATTCTATGCTCGTTTTCATGGAAATTTGGACCCTCATTTGATTTTTTTAAGCCACTCGCAACCTGTTCAGGGAGCCGCTTCTTGGCTTTGCTAAGTTTTCTAAACTGCGCAAATTTAGGCTAACAGTGACACATACATTTTCATTGCTTTTCAACGCTGGTTCATATGATACTATCCGTTTTTCATTCGACTAAATTCGAATGCTTTTGAACCGGAGTTGAAAAAAAAAGAAAAGAGAATTGATTTGATAATTTGTCTTTGCAAAACTGATGTGCTTTGAGCTCATTTTTGTATGTGCACGAAGCGCAACTGGCACATATTTGAGATCCTTGGCAGAAAACATGACGATAAAAAATATAAGAAAACATTTTTTATACCAGAAATTACGATTTTAGAAGGGGCATTGTTTCATGGCGCACTCGGTATTTAATTTAGGTGGTTACTCTTATCGCTACGGGTTCGCTATGATTTGTTATACGGCCTGTTATGATCGGTGGGATGGTATTACATCTGTGTAGCTCAATACGTAGGTAAAGGTAAGCGAACCTACCTAGTTGTTTTTTTGTCATTTGCATGTTAACGCTCGTTAGCTCCATACACAACCACAACAAGGTGAGCTTAATGCGGGTGGTCTCGATCCCTTGAGATGGGATCTGTTATAATTCAATTCAGTAAACAATATAGGAGTTTTCTCAACAATGGATTATCAATTCCTTCCCTTGGAGTAGATAGAACGTGTTATTAGGGCCACGGTTCGGGCATTTGGCATTTTTATTACAATTTCTTCAGTTTTGGTCATGTATACTTCAAAGGAGGTTATCAGATTTTTTTTTGCTGATAGCACGGGATCATAGATGGGAATAATAAATCATAACGAGTGGCACGCAAGAGTGACTCATTGTCAGAGATGCATCGGATTTATGTATCGAGACTCTATAATCTTCGAACAATCACTCAATGAAAAAGAAATTGTCAAAAGTTTAAACTATTACCACGCTTCCTTCCTACTGATATCATGTTGACGTTTGAACGTCCTTTAAAAAAATATACATCCTCCCAGTAGAAGCTGTGTAAGGGTCGGGGGAGCCATTGTACCGCGGTTACCGCGTCAGATTGGCTCGTAGATCAAAGGAATTATACCATTGGGGGCTAATCCTCCATGACTCTCCCTTCAATCCTTATCAACACCTGCCTTCCAGCGTCGTTTAGAGAAACACGACGCTCGACAGATGATACGAACCAAAATTATTGATACGCTGCGTCTGAATGTGAAAAATAATGTCCGCCATAGCAACGTACACGGGGCAACCGTCTGCCATGTTGGGTGGGCAGCATAACATCACTTCTATTGATTGAACAAGGCCAAAAGCATTGAAAGCCAAAGAAATTTTGAAGGAAAAAGTATGAGATAGCTCATTCATCTACCAACAAAAGATATCGATGAGAGATTAGCAAAAAGGTGAATTAATGGGTTTTGATTGTTTTTATTCTTTTAAGCTGATTTTTAAGCTGCAAATACGCAGTTGGGGATTTAAGAAGGAGCTGAATTGTATTCTTTGATCAGAAGTTTGAAATTTCGGCGAGCAGAAGTTGCCCTCTCCTGATAATGTCAGCATGATTGGCAAAAAATGCCAGCGATTTTCTTGCTTCCACATACGCACACACACTCGCATTTATTTGTAATTTACTCATGAGACGTCAAGAATAGTTGTAATTTGTGTAAGTCCACCTGTAATTGCCAATTTTTATTTTTATTTTCAAAATTTTACTGTGCACAGAGTACAGCATTGTCCGGAACAAAGTTCGCCTACAGCATGACCAGAAGATAGAGAGACTGAAATTGAAGAAATGAAAATGGTTCAAAAAGCTTTGAAACACAAAAAGTAAGCAGAAATTCTGATTCCGGAGGATAAGAATCTTTCCTTCTGCCCATTCAATGCTATGAACGTGTGAACGTATGTGTTGGAGCCAGGAGGGAAAAAATGGGTTCAAAACTAGTGATTTTCGTGTTTTGAGAACATGTAACCTTCATGTTTTTGTGAAAATTTTCGGGTAAAATCCACATTTTTGCGTACTTAGAAGTTAATTCGCAATTGCACCATGAAATGTGCACACACAAAAAATTTGTTCATGTGAATGGTTAACGTACGTAATTTAGTATCACACGATGAAATTCATGCAGACATCGGGGATTATTTTACGGATTCAATTTTGACGAGTTCTAAAATTGGTGTTGGTACCTACGTATGACTCACCAAACAGTTCAGAGTTGTATGCCTCCGACTCGGGTCAAAATCTTGAACACATACCTCACCCCTAACATAGTACGTTACTGCGACGACTGTTTAGAGAGCAGACAAAGAATCAGCAAATCGAAAAATTATGAAATGAACACAATTTTAAATCCATTGGATTTTGTGCTTAAGGCAATTAATGTTAATTCCGTTCCATCGGGTAAAATTGTCTCACCGTTTTTCGATAAAAACGAATTCTATATAAATACGATTGTTAGTAGATACCTCTTCCTATCATTAGTGTCTTGAAAGGTTCAAACAAGAGGAAGTTTGAAGCAGCAAAGCATTTTTGATACATATCATATGTATCTTCAAGAACGTTAGGTACATCAAGTTCTATTAGGTTAGCATAACCTCATCAACTGTACTTACTTTCACTACGTTGGGAATGTGATATTGTAGGCGAATATCTCGTATCAATACAATGTGTGTGATAGATGCAGTACTAATCGCTACCCAAACATAATTTACGTATAGATTTAGTGAACTCAGAAAATACGATGGAGTAACATCGTTGTATTGATATTATCATGTTGGCGATTTTCTTATCTCCACGCGGAAGCAACTAATCAAACTTGAGAAACTACGTGTAGGCTGTATTTTTTGTACAAATAACAGTTTTAGTAAACATTCTATCCCTTATTCATGTTGGTGGGTAAATTTATGACCATAACCTGGTTTGACATAGACATTGAGTTTCAGTTGATTTTAGGGGAGTAAATACCAGTTTTATTTAATCAAATTTAGTGTTTGAGTGTTTAGTTTAAACACAGATGCAGATTGTACAGAAAATTTGAGTGTGTTTCGTCTTCTATTGCTTCAAATTCACGATAAAGGTAAGTGTTCAGCATCTATAGTAGAGTGAGAGGAGGTTCCGCGATCAAATGGAAGATAAAAAGAAATTAGGCTTGAATGATGATCTAAATTAGAAATTTGGAAATGAAGGAAGTTGGAAAATAAGGATGTAGGAAGTCAACGATGGCAATAGCTCCGTTATTAGATTAGGAAGGCGAGTTAGGTTATAACGTAAGGTTGTATGATATCCCTAGCTAGCCGTCAGGTTATGTTGCTTTCCTTACGTGCAGACAGGAAGAAGGATCAGCGACTCTACGCACAGAGGAACAAGGAAACTTGGGGTGACGTATGGGATACTTACGGGCTGCCGGGAACTGAGTCTGGGATCATTCTGACTTCATGGGTGTCTGCAACTCAACTAGAGGGACCTCAGGACGGATCCCCGTTCGGTTTAAGACTATTAGAAGGCGAGGTCTAAAGCCAGGCCTGGGTAATGACGGCAACACACAAAAAGGGATTGTCTCTAATCTTCTTACAGCGGGAAGCTTCAGATGAGAGGGACGGGGTGGTGGGGAAAGGTTTTGAAATCTATTGGGAACATCGGGAACCCCTTTCGCGATCTTTTTTTGTCCAACGCTGGCAGATATAATTTTCTACGTCATTCCTCAAACGATTCACAAACGCCACACTTACCCAGTGCCGGTCCCTGACTGTTCGAATTCTGGTCCTCCTCTCGCCGGATAACCCCCACACACGCACAAATACTCTTCACCGCAGGTTGAAAACTTTTTGAAAAACAAGGCTACAAAAATATACTTAGCGGACGGCTTTAAGGGAGTACTGTTTGTGTGTTGGTTGGAGGGGTGGTGGAGTGGGGGGAGCTCGCCGGAAAGGGGCGCATGAGCCGCGGGATGCGGTCACGTGACCGCGCCCCAGCCCAATGGCCGTAAGCCCCGCCTCTTCTCTTTCCCTATTGATTCTACCTGGTCCTTCTGGGAGTACAGCACAGATATTGCTAAAGTTTGCTCTGCTATATGCATCAACGAGCTTGATATATGAATAACCCAAAGGGCCCTAGTTGCCAAGAGTTACCGAGAATTCGAGGAACGTTTGAAACAAGTGCAACTCATGCTGTAATTCATCCGCTTTCAAATTACGTGTCAGCAGATTCATATGCCAGAGTCTCTAGTCAGTACTGTTTCAACATAGTTATATGCTCTCTTCTTTGAAAGAATCTCAAGTGAATAGTTTTTTTCACTTAGGAACTTTTTCGTTAGGAACAATTGACAAAGTTCTAACAACAAAATAAAGTAGGAAGTTCCAACGAAGGCAAAGCCCATACACTGCTTCGTGTCTGATGTATCAATACTGGGATAGATCGTTGTTTATAATAACGTCAAGAACGTTGTACATATAGGGTGTTCCAGAAGCAGCGCAGGATTTTAAATTATAATAAAAAACTCAATTTTCGCCCAATCTGAAAATTTTTCATTTGAAAATGTTTTGTAACATCTCCAATTTAGACATGAAAAATGACATCGGGCATATGTCCACCTAAAGCGGCCCTACACTGAACGGCCCTGTCATTGAAATTTTCAATCACCTGCTGGCAGGTTCTCGGATCGATGGTGGCAATCGTTTGCCTTATTTCTTCCTTCAATTCCGGGATCGTTCGATTTTTAAATCCCCATCCTGTTGAAACCAAAATGAGGCAACTTGCCACACATCGCGCGAAACCATCGAACTATTTTCAACAAAATTTTCCGAACCGCATCATTTCACTCCGAAGGACGCAGGAATGGCAGGCACGGTCCCGCGACCTCACCCCTCTCGACTTTTTCTTGTGGAGCTTCATCAAATCGAAAATTTATGCAAATAAACCTCGAACGATCCCGGAATCGAAGGAAGCAATAAGGCGAACGATTGCCACCATCGATCCGAGACCTGCCAGCAGGTGATTGAAAATTTCAATGACAGTACTGTTCAGAGCTTTAGGTGGACATATGCCCGATGTCATTTTTCATGTCTAAATCGGAGATGTTACAGAACATTTTCAAATGAAAAATTTTCAGATTGGGCGAAAATTGAGTTTTTTATTACAATTTAACATCCTGCGCTACTTCTGGAACACCCTATAAAAGAACTTCTAAAGTTTGTAGGTCATTAAGAAATAATATCGTTACATAGGTTGATTCTTTCAACGGTTTTTGGTGACTGACTTTGAGCTTTAATTTATAAATCAATTAGTTTGTAGTTAATACCATTTTTTAGAGTAATATTCGGCTTTCAGTTTCACGTCATTTTAGTGATTTTTTCAGTACATTTTTTGAAATTTAACCCACTTTACTTTGTTCAAAAATTTGTGTACAAAGATCTCATACTTTCTTTTGAAATTCTTGATTATAAGGCTAAAGAACGATGTTTTTACCTCATTCCTGTCGAGAGTTACCGTCTAGAATGACGCACCCATACAACGGTATTCGTACATTCGAGATACTGGCTGTCTAGGAAAATATTTATTGCATACTCTTTGACCGAACTAGAGGTTTTTTGGTTGAATCCTATTTATTTGTTCATCTAACACAGGGGTCTCCAAACTATTTGCCCAAAGGGCCGTATCATAATGTGAGGGTGGTGGAGCGGGCCAACGGCGGTCCGGGGGCTCCTGGGAAAATTTTGAAAATTAGACACTTGAAAACAGTGTCAGCACTTCTAAACGAGTTTGAAGAATTCAAAATTGAGTGGTTATATTTTTTAAAATTCCATAATTACTTTTCTGTTGTTCAATAAAAATGATTAAAAATTGAATTTTCAGGAATTTTGAGAGTCAGACACTTAAAAACAGGGTTTTTAAGCACTCCTAAACGAGAGGTTATATTTTTTAAACATAATTAATTTTCCGTTGTTCAATAAAAATGATTAAAAATTGAACAGGAATTTTGACGAGGTAGCTTTCACTGGTTCACATGGCTGAATTTTCTTTTTAGTCTAGCGGTCGTGGGAAGAAAGCAATTACCTACAAGTTACTTACGTTATTTTTCATTCAAGTAGTTTTTTGTAAGTTGTGGATTGGCCTTTAATGTTTCTTTTAAATTGAATGAACTCATCTTCATTCTTGATCATCAAAGCAACTTCCTTAATTTTGCGTTTTTCAAATGTTGGTTCCAAACAACTAATTCAGAAGAATTACTAACATAGTAATGTTCATCTGCTATTGGTAGCTATTTGTTTTTGTAGTACTGTTGCATACCGGTCATTTGAGGGGTTTTCATATATTTTCTAACGCTAATGGGTTGTCAAGACTATGTCCTTCCATTCTTTCAATTCCTTAATGCTTCGTATCCTCATAATAGTAAATATAACCATCCTGATATCCAATCTCATAAACTATGCTGAAGAAAGTTTTAGAATTTATGCACCTCTTAGTATATTAGTAAGTAAGTTAAAAGTTGCAGCACACCTACAAAACTATCCAACAAATCTTCTCCCACCTCTGTTCGTTCTTCATTACTCTTCGGCTCCATTATTTCTCTTGTACATAGTCATGACTGTGGTCGAAAAGGTTGGATGAACAAGTAAAAGGAATTCAACCAAAAAACGTCTAGCTTGGTTAAAAACACGCAATTCAGGAATCATTTCAAAATATCTCAAAATGGATTTTGAAGAATATTTTCGTAGATTGTGGTTTTAAAAAATATCGGAGCCAATGCAATAGTTTTATTTTCTAAGAAAATCGTACTTGTTATCGGTCAAGATTCGTAATAGATGTTAGAAGTTGACAATTGAAATTACAATCGACTGAGTCTAATCCGCAAACGTTGGCGACTGCTACACTCGTACATGCGGGACGATAGGGTTTCACGCTTTCAAGCGATCTCCCGGACATCTGCTCAGCGAAGGTGAGAATAAAAGAATATGGGATTCATCCCTTACTGTGGAGTTATTATGATGTCACTCCCCTCCGATTGTGACAGGAAGGGTTGAACACACCCCTCGATAATCTTCTTTATTCAAGTCTTGAATGTTCCAAGGTTGCCATGCTTTAAGTGACTTTTTAAAGAGTAAACTTTAGAAGTGATCTTCTTTCAAACGTCAGTAGTATAACGGCTGTTTGTTCTGTTCGAATGCATGTCTGATTTCACATCTGAGAGAATCTAATTGGGTTTTGTGGAGACCTGACTAAATGCTCCATACGATATTTGACTTATCCTGTCTGTTTCCAGAACGAGCTGGAGCGATTTTTGCAAAATTTTCTCTACGATTTTGTTTTCTTACATTTGAAAAGCAATCTTGAATATTCAGTCTGTTTAAAAATTGTAAATTTCGACAGGAAAGGGGGAGGCATCTACATGTCCCTTTGAGTGCTGGCACCTGAGGGGTCCTTGTACTGGAAAAATGATGAACATCAGTACATACGCTGAACGTGTGAATTTATCGCAACCAAATAAAAAAAATATACATTCTCATATAAAAAACAGAAATCAAACAACTAATTCATATTTTAAAGTTGAAGTTATTTGAACAGTGGATCTGGAGTCCCAAGTTTGAGGATATTCTTCGTTCTCTCATGCCAGTGAGCACACAGACAATGCTACTCCCAATGTTCCGATTGGGATCCGAATTCGCCCATTCATCCTTGCTGTAGAAGGAGAGTTCTTGAAGGCAGGAGAAATTTTTATTCGCTTCCGAGTCGGTACCACCAACCCTGAACAATCACAGGTTATTTCGAGTGTAATTTTTAGTGTACCTGTTCAATGAGCAACCATTTTGACTCGGTAAGCAATTATTCTCAAAGTAAATAACTTGAATACCACCACTTTCTTCTTCTCTTCCTTCAGATCAAAGCTGACAGTTCTACCCATAAACAAGTTACATATCGTCATGATAATCGAGCATTTTATGCACACTTTGGTTTTTGCTTGTCAGTAACTTGACCAATCCTAACTACTATTGATTTTTTGTGTTCACCCTGAGGAGGTATTGGGACAGTTTACCGTCCTTCAAATGGTATGAATGTAACAAGACATCGTTGCTACGTACCACAATTTATACACGAACTTTTTAGATTTATCATGTAAATTTTGGTTTTATGAATGTTTCCCACAATGACTTACGATAATTTACTCGTCTGGAACCAATCCGAACAGCAACAAACATAAAGAAGGAGCTTGGATCGGTAAAGGGTACAATCCATGATCGACTTCGCAACACATAGTCTTTTCCACTGAACAGTAGTACTATATTAGTCACTTACGTATTAGCTGTTCCATAAAATACGTACGTCACTCTAAAATGTTAGTTACACACGAAAAACGGATTCTCGGATAAATTCCAGCGTCGAAGCTGCCGTTTCCCAAAGGCACCTGTAGGTGCCATCATATGGTGCCGTTTGAGGATCTACATTCCCAACCGCTCCTTCAGGAGTCCTCAAATGGTTGTACTTGTCAAATTTCGATGTTAATTGCTTGCTTACTCGTGTAGATGTTTATAGACAAAAGTCACAGACACCGTTGAATTATAAACGAATTCCGGCGATGGATCAATGGCTTGATAGGCGCAACTCAGAATGATACTGATCCTAAATGAACAAGCCTGGTGGCAAAGCTGTGCATCCGATAACAGTATTGGGTCCTATAAGATGTCTCTTAGTCACAGTAATTTTGAATACTTTAAAAAATATTCAAGTACCTACTTGAGGATCTGCACTTAGTTCATAAAAGCAATAAAGTTAGTACCTTTTTTGCCTAACAACAAGATTTACCTGAAAGAGAAAACACTATTGTTTTTTCCAGTCATCGATATGTTTTATTCCGAGTAATGGAATTAATACATCCCAATTACTGTAGATTTATCAGTTTGCTATCCCTAAGGGCTGCAACTTTGGCAAAACAATAACGTTTGGCCAAATTTGGAAAAAATAACGAATACGGAGAGGTGTGAACATAGTGAAAATTGTCTTATAAACCGTCGCGATCGAATCAATCGATATAATTGCCATAGAATTATAAATATGTTCAAGAAATCGGATTTAGTGTAACTTGCGTTATGTATTTGAGGACCAAGCATGGACAGATATTATACCTGATCTCTTCCACTATAAATTTTTTTATTCGTGGGTTTCCAAGTCTGTATCGGTATACTTACGAGTACATTTAAATGCACGGTTAGATGTCAGCATTTGTTATTTACAGAGGGACTAGTTTAGTGCTCGTATTTACGCAGTTACACCTACGGCGAAGTCATCCTTTCGTCTGGGAAAAAAGTATTACACAAATGAATGTTTCAAAACAAGGTGTTGCGATAACGATTACGGTCAAGTCAAATCTTTTCTAGTAGGCAAAAAATTGAAAGTAACTACAAAAAGTTGCAAACGTTGTTTATTTCTAATTTTTATCATATCTCACTAATGATTGACACTAGCATTTTTCGAGACAACAAGTGAGCGCTGTGGGATCCTCCTCGCTGTAAAACTATAGACTGAAATGCATCATCCACAAATAATAAAATATAAGGTCGGGATTAGATGAGTGTTTCATACCTAATCAGCAGAGTGAGCTAGAGTCACTCTTGTTCATCCTAGAAAGCAGAAATTCAAAATGGATTTCTAGCACTTCATTGAGATAAATTAGTCAACATTTAGTGAATAATACTGCGTAAAAGCTTTCCAGGTGCCCCCTGTGGGCTTAAACAAAGGTTTTTTGGACCGCTTTGGGGCATCTAGGAAATAATCACAAGGTATATCGACGCTGTGAGCAGCTAAAGGACCCTTGGGGAAAGTTTTTCTTCGATTGGCCTACTGTGCTGAAATTCCGTATGGGGTGCTTGAGGGACAACAGTCATACAATTGTATAATGGATAATATGGATGGGATACTTCTCAAATTGAACGGCATTAGGTAATCATCATGTAACCAATAGGTGAATTTATTCCGAGGCCTATCATGCTGTCCCAATTGCTTTCCCGTTCTTTCTGCAAGTACAATCCAATAATCCGCATTTTGTAGATCCATGATGATTATAGTTTTTTTAAAATTGTGATTACTATAAGAGACATCTCAGGTTTTGAAGGCGAGAGCTCTCAGGTAGTGGACCGACTCGTTCACTTATTGTGGATTTATTATTTCCAGTGAGAAACCGTTGTAATCGACCAATAGTTTAATATAAGAATATTAATGTCTAACAGAAACGGCAACAAAATCTCTGCAGTACATCAAGACAAGGAATTACGTAATTGTATGCGATTTGAGGTTAATTGAGGAGATATAGGTTAACTTCACAAGCCCTGAGGAGAGCTCAGAAAACTCCCAGTATTCGCATCTACGAGTTGGGAAAGATCTAAGCACACATCCTTACAAATGAAGCAAACGTTCATATAGCTTAACTCAATAGGATGTTGACTACAGTGTTTAAATATCAAGGTGATTGGATTTCAACGACCATCAAATGCTTGAAGTTTTATCACCTGTCACCGCCGGCTTTGGTTTCAGCCAACTTCAATCCGCGCTAAGTAGATTTCCTCCGCGCTAGGACCTCCCGCGTGACCTTATCAATGACTTTATCGTCTCAACCCTTCTCAGTCCAGTGATGTTTGTCGTTCCTGGATGGGAGCATGACCTTTCATTACTATTCAGGAAGAAACTAGCAACTGGAGAAGTAATAGGACTATAATTTTTCCAGTAGCTAGTTGTATCCAAGTGCTATTCCGTACTAGAATTTGAACGTCTAAAGTCCTCGAAATAATGGAGTGAAATGGTGATCGACCCACATCATCCATTTGATGAAAAATCCCTTATTGCTGAGCTTTCGGTTTATTTTAAATCTTTATAACGTCCTATTTTATAGAACCAGTAAAATCACTTTCGATCCTCCGTGGTGTCAAAAAAGAAGGCACATGGTCTAGGAAACTTTATAGCACCAACTGATATCACTTAATGGTTTTGGAATTTAGTTAAGTGGTATTAGTGACATCAAAGGACACGAAGAGAGCACGAGAAAGATGATAAAATCATATTCAAAGTTACTTCTCTTCCTGTCGAATGAAGAATTTCCTAAAACTATTTGAAAATTTGCCAATATATTTCTCTCTTTTATTCAAAATGTGTGTGCGATGTGAATAGGTACCTATGAACTACGTTGGCAGCACGTTCTTGATGTTGAAGGCATAATTAATTTGTTTAATGTAGTACACATATGCATTAGTTTTAGTCAACTAGGAAATGAACGTCCTGCAGACGATTTTGTAAACACGAGAGATCATTTTGACGCCTGTACGCATGATTCTAAATTATTTAAAATGCATTAAAAGAAAAAAAAAAAAAAAACTTGGGGGTTGACAGATGAGAAAGGACTCATCAGTCAACATGGAGCCCCTAGCTTTATTCGTCTCTTGTTTTCCCAGAGAGGCTCTTTATCAATTTCCACTTCCTAGTACAAATGAGATTCTACTTTAAATTCGGACCGGTTCTGAAACGAATTTGTTTCATTTAGCCGTTCCAAAACGTTTCCTAAGTCTTTGACTAAAAAGGCCAACAGTGTACAACGTTGTATGAGACTGGTCAAACGTCCAGCTGTAAATGTCTGTAATCATGTTTCTGTTCTTGAAAAGGGTTCAATGAAACACACCGAATTTATTTGAAGTTGCTAAAGGGTAAACAGTCTGATGAAAAAGTATTATGGCCCAAATGATGCTGTGCAAATGAAACAGATATTGAGGAAAGTTTGCAATCGTTCCAAGCTGTTCTACCTCCATAACCCGTTTCGGAACACTTCTACTTGGAACGTTAAACCTTCTATTCCTACTGTGAAATGTAGATTACTTAGCACATTCGTCAACTAGATAGTCGAATTATAACTCCAGTCAACTTAATTTAAACGCGGTGCCTGACTTTCGGAAGCTCGTATGGGCAAGGTTCTATTTGTCAAGTAATTTCTAACAATACAACCGTATTATCCTGGTTGGAATATTGGTATTATCCTAAGAAATAAACTGTGGAATTGAGAACTCATTGTACCAACGTTTTCCAGTACAAATCGCATGCGTTAAAGCTATTGATAGATATTTTCCCTGACTCGTACCATCCTCATGAAACCCCACGCTAATTCAGTTATCACTCGAGACAGAGAGCAGGAGACAGTTACATAAGAAGGTTGACCAGCATATCGATTATTCGCGCTCTCCTCAGCTCTGTAACCCTAAGTGCTCTCTTTACCAGCACCCACTAGCTTCATCTCTAGTAGAATATCCTCCAGAAGCCCTAGCAAAAATCCCTTTCTCCCGACTTGTTCATTTTCGAAGCCTCTCTACACCGTCTTTTTTGCCTCAAGTTTATTTTACCGAATTTTCCCTGTAAAATGAAGCAGATGATGTTTCTGCCGAGGTCGAGGTCGCGTCACAGTTGTAGCTTCAATGATACTGAGAATGTCTTCTTAAGTAACCAATTAGTTTGGAAAACACTGTATTGCTAAAAACAGATAACTCAATGACTCAATGTTTAAACATTCATCTCGTTCCGTTAACTGGTCGGATTAGAAGTTGACAGTCGACTGTCCTGGACCCACATGGAGAACCTACCAAAGAAGCGTGCGGCATATGTCGACGCTGCAACCATAAATCTGGGTGACTCTCCCAATGTAAAGATCTGCGTTAGCTCGACCTTCATTTCTACATTTCCAATCAATTTTAATGAACTTTTCAGACAATGTGAAAGTGGAGCTCTAGATGGTCCCCCATGAGTTTCATCGATCACTAATCATTAGTTCAGCATTCGCATGCTCTAACACAATATTGATTTTTACATAGGTATTCTAAGATTTCAAGAATCTCGTGATATATTTCAATGATCGGCACATTCATGTACATTCGTATACGTTCGACACCCAACCATAGAGACATTTTCTCATTTCTTTAGAGCTATGTAAATACTGTGGGCCTCAGTAAAATTTCTTATATATACCTATTTGGTTTATGATTTTTTTAGTGGATTTTATTATATCCCTATTTTTTTAACACTAACTTTCTTCTATGTAACATGGTAGGTTTATGTTTTTAGGATGCCCTCTGATTCAAGGCTTCGATAGCAGAATTAATTATTAATTAGAATTGATCCAGGGGTGTGGGACAACCAGAATATGTGAATATATATAACTGAATACAAATATTAACAAATATAACTGAATAGTTTCAGACCAATCTAAAACCAAATCCGCGAAGAAAAATAAACGGTAGGTTTATGTCTGAGAGAACGGCACGTCGTATCCGTTTGTGTAAATTCAAATTTCCCGTTTTGTTCCTACTCAGCTCGCAATTCTTGACCTTTTTTATTGATTTTTTTTTTTTTTTTTTTTTTTTTTTGCTTCATCCCGATTTTACTTGCGTAAAAGAGGAATCTGAGGGGGTAATGGTGAAAAAATGTGCTTTTTCTAAAATTAGTTAAAAAGAGTTTGAATGGTGATAGGGAGACGATACTTTCCAAAACAGATACTTTTAACATTTGTAACCAAACAATTTGTTGCACATTCATATTGGTTAATGAGTTTTATTCTCATCTTGTGATCAACAAATTTGTGATTAGGCTCCTCAAGGAAAGTATGAGAATACACCCAGCTTTCTATTGTTGATGCATTGTGCTGACCATTTGATCGTCAAATACTTCTTCATAGTGAGATGGCAGGAAGAGCTATGAAAGTTCTTGGTTAGAAATATGCTTGAAGAAATATACATTGCTATTGTAAATGGACTCCATAGAAGATGTAGTTTTCATGGCATGTCCTCCATCAATAAAATTGAAGATTATATTGCTGTCATAAATAGCCTTAAGTCTATTCGCTCTCAGATTTGCGAACTAACGAAGCAATTCTAAATCGTTGGACGAAATAACTAATATCTCAGGCTTTTAAAGTTATTTACTGAATACAAAAGACGTTACATGACCCAGTTCCTTCTCTAAGCCGATTTATACTGATGATGCCGGTTTCTGACTCTTTGGCGGGAATCAACCTGATGTATGGGATCTATTATTTCGTTATAACGAAAATTCGCAAAACATTGGCTTAACTAAGGACATTGTTGTATTTCTAACCAGGATTCTTTTGCAGTCCGTTTATGACCGGCAGTGATTGTGCAATAACCAATACAACCCTCGTAACCTAAGTACTTAGGTACATGTTGCAAAACTGCAGAGAATGTTGTAATCAACTCATATAATATATGAGTACATATATTATATGTATATGCCTCGTCACATGATGATTGTTTCCGCTCGATAATCTTGAGGAAAATGAGACCCGAAGAGAACAAATTAAAGCTACTTCAATCAGAAAAGAATATTTTGGGAGCGTATGATCCTCCAGGGTAGAACATCAGGCGTTAGCTGGGAAACCGCACTTCTTCATGGCAGGCTTCTTTAAGCACATCATTGTCACAACTTCAAAAAGCCAAAATTCATTTTCTCTATAATTTGAAAAAGGCATGTTCCTATTGTGAATATTTACATATATTCTTCTTTTCTTCAGTTACGATTTTCGTTTAGAATTTAGATACCTATATTTCAGCACATTGCATTTTTTTTCTTAAATATCGCTTCCGAGTCTGCGAAGCAGCGGAAGCCAAACAATTTTTGTTGTCCGAATTCAAGATTTCCAGTCGCAGTTTGCGTTTCATAGCCTACTGAACAAATTTGGTTCCGTGTCTGTCGGTCTGTCTGTCCGCATATCCTTGAAACAGCCGTAATGTCCACATTTTTCAATCAATTCAGCTCATATTTTGGAGAACTATGCGGATAAGGTCTCTTGAAGTCCCATAGGAATTTCATCTAAATATAATCAGCGGTACACTCTCCGCATGCGATCACGTGAAATTCTTGAAACAGACGACGTTAGTGTGATTGTGGAGCCGACTTACTTGATCCACAGCTCTTTTTTTTCTTTGAAACCTCGTCGACCATCTCAACCTTGAGTTGGCGATGCAGATCATTTGTTCGCATATACAAGGGGCATTTACTATATTTCTCAGTATTTTGTTCTGGACCGTTTGGATGATTTTGACGTTACTCTTTTTGGTGCAGCCCCATAAGGGACAGCCGTAGGCCCATATTGGTTTAATCACTTGTCTTACAGTAATATTTTATTGTGGACTGGGAGCTGTGAATTCCTTCGCAGAAGCCAAAACATTTTCTTAAATTTCAGGTTGATTTCTGCCTTCTTCTTCTTCTTCTTCACGTGCTCTTTCCATTTTACTTTAGCATCTAATGTCATGCCCAGACACAGTACGGCACTATTTCTGAGTTAATTTCAATTGGGGTAGGGTTCACTTTACGTTAGGTAAAGTTTATATGTGTAGACTTGGTTTCATTCACCTTTGTTAGTCCACAGAAGAATAGTGTTCACTGAGTACTGCAGTTTCGCAGTGGTTTCCTCTATGGTATTTCCTGTTGATGGGATTGCTGTATCATCTGCAAACGTACCTGTAACATCGTGTGCAGAGTTTAGAAGGCCCCATGTGAACAGCAGGTACAGGGCAGGTACTTGAGTACGTTGCCCTGCGGTACCCCTGATGCTATTTTCCTTACCCCTGAGTATTCATCTTCATGTTTCATTCTAAAGTGCCTTTCTGAGATAATGCTGCTGTGGGAGTCCGTATGGATCTTTGCTAAGAGTCCTTTATGCCAAACTTTATCAAAAGCTTAGGAAACATCGAGGAAAACAGCTGAGCAAATTTTACTTCCCTCTAGACATTGTTCTATCAAATTTGTTATCCTGCGGACTTGGTCAATGGCTGAGTGTTGTTCCTTGAACCCGAATTGGAGGTCAGGAATTAATTTTCTGTTCCCACTGATAGGCTTCGCTCCCTTCAGAATGAATTTTTCAAAGAGCTTGGAGATGATTGGCAATAGTGAGATAGGTCTATAGGATGTTTTCTTGTTGTCTGGTTTGCCTGGTTTTGCTATCTTAACGACATCGGTTTCTTTCCACTGCCTGGTTACGTACTTTAGCCGAAAAGCTGCGCTTATAATCTGCGCTTATAATCTGCAGTAGTTTCTTAAAACCTTTCTAAGGAAGCTCTTTCAACATCTCCCTTGTTATAAGATCTCATCCAGGCGCTTTCTTGGCGTTTAGATTCATCATTATCTCACATTTTAATTCCTTTAACGTCACATTTGCTATTCCCAAGGCATCATTCTTCTCTACAGTTGAGGCGTGTTCATTAGATGTTTGCCTCTCAAATGGCCTGAAGGTACTTTCGGGGTGGTCTGCAAACAACTCTGCTTTTTCTCTGGAACCCCTTACCCTGGTTCCTTCGTCGCGTTTGATGTTTGGAATTGGAGCTTCAAGGATTTTTAGGCTTTTGGTTACTTTGTGTAGGGAGTGATCTGTACTATGTGCTGCTGAGAGGTATTGTAAATTTCTTGCAATGGTGTCCTCTTCAATTTCTCGGATCTTAGGTTTTAGTACAGTTCCTAGGTGGTTTAATTTCCTTTTATTTTCTAGAGTGCGGACCTGATGTCACTTTTTCCTAGCTCTCCTTTTTGTTGGACCAGCTCGCGGACCTCTAACATTGAATTTGCATTATGAAAGAGTGAATGGAGGGAGTAATAGTGATAAATCGTTATTTCTTTACTATTTTCAACTGATTTTATTGAGCATTTCAAAAAACATTTTTTCGGCTCCATTTGAAGTGCAGTTGTGCCTCAAATGTTGACAATTTTGAATTTTTAGCCCTAAGGAGTAATAGAGGTGTGCTAATAGACAACCCATTCAAGCGCTGCACATACAGCTTATACTGTTAATTTTCTTGCATCTTTTTTTCCTATTAAGCACATTGGTTAGTTCTAAAACATATTCCAGATCAGTCAAATCTCGTTATGGAAGGGGGTGAATGGAGGAGGTAATACAAGAAATCTTTATATAGTCATTATTTTCATATGTTCTTCAGTTTAATGACTATATAATTTCTTTTGTTCTTTCCCAATTTTGAACCTCTTGACCGATCCGATTAATCGCTACTCTTACATACCTACCAGAAATCTTAGCCGGTTTCCTAATTTTTCGATCGGTTTTTAAACATATTTTCAATTGTTTACATTTATGTTTATAAGCGTGATGTTTTGATGTGGCTGGTATTCGCCACTCATTGCAATATCATCTGTTCACTTTATGCTAATAAACGTATTGAATTGAATTGAAACAATTAGTTAAGGATTAAACGCCTAATGTTTATTGTTTTACCACAGTTTAAATTGGCAGTCTTTCTTACCATCTCGTTGGAGTCGCATCTGGAGCATATTAAGACAAATGCTCACGGTCGCGCGCTCTATTTTGAAATCTTATTCTTATTTTTTTCCAGCCTCCATCCCAAAGGCATCTTCTCTCCCGTCGTCTTTTATCTCGTTTTTCCTGAGACTGTATGGTTTACACCACTCGCTATTTCAGTCCTCTAAGAGGATTACGGCTCGTCACTTTTAAGCCGTCTTCAAGCCTCTCCCGTCGTTCTGCGGGCGCGGGCGGTGGCGCGGGGGGTCCGTTTCACCGGGCAACAAAAATTAGCGCCTTTTCAAGAAGGTTTATCGTCCTTTCTCTACCGACAATTTGCCACCACATGTGATCCTTCTAAATCTGGATCGGCCATCACTTCCTACAAAAGCTATTCCACCAACTAACACTTATCTTGTTAGAGATTTAACAAAGGCTTTCCCTTTAATAACTGCTTATTTCTCTTCATCCGCTTACACACCTTCAAGTAGGTAGTTGACTTACAACCTCTTCAGCAGTAATCGACTTACACTTATAGTGTCTTGTGGTCGATCTGCAAGTTCACGCTTTCAAAGTTCTCGATTCAAACCCTATTGTTTCAGTAGAGATTAGCATCAGAACTTGCCAAAGTTTCTGTCAGAGAACACAACAGCTTCCACGTTTTCTCCAGGTCAATTCAAGTGTAGGTCAACTGGATTTTGATCAGATCAGATTTACTAATCATTATCCGATTCAACACTATGTGTTCACTGAAGTAGACAGGGTACTTCTCTGTCAGGAATGACGTGGAAACAGCCAGATTTTAGGGTTTTATCACATCAACGTTTCTGCCTTTAAAGGTGTGAGCTCCTAGTCATGCAGTACAAGGTAAAAACGGTGAATAATAGAAATGACTCGTATTCTTAGCAATAGTTTCAATACGTATAAAGGCATCTCTCCGCAAAATGTGGGTGAGAACGGGATGATAGTAATAACGTAATCAACAATTGTTTCTATTTTCGCGTTAATCCCGTTTTTATTACTTGTTGTTTACATTACTGCTTCACTTGCCTACCGTTAATGATGGGTGCTGTTTATGTTAAATAACACTTTGTTAATATTGTGGTTGTTAAATACCGCCTAGTCATGGACGGGTGGGCTTCGCGTAACCGAAAAGCTGAACCGAGATTTGAGTTTTGGTAAAAATAAATACTAGTGCGTCTCGTGTACATATTCGGCCTCCGTAATAGATAGTGGAATTACACTATAAAGAGAAAGATATTTGAGGTATCTTATACACGTATACCCCACTTTCAATTTATTGTATTAAAACTAGAGAAATCGGCCATTACAATCAGGGTTTTAAATATTTTTCATGTCATGGAAAAACCGTCGACCTCGAAATGCGAATAGAGAAATCTGCATCATCCCCGTTAAACTCGTCCAGAAGTACATACATACCCTAATCAAGCCAATATGGCTCATTTTTTTCAGCTCAAATTAGCTAAAATAACGAATAACACCTAGCACAATAAGTAGAAAAATATTAAAATATATATACCTAATGGAATTCAATAACACAACAGCAGAAATAGCCCAATGAACAGTAACGGAGCAAAACAGTATTTCGGAATACAAACAACGATGGCGTAAAAAACTGGTATTAGACGTTGTTCAAGACGCGAATCATCGCATTTGGTTAGTTAGTTTTGATCGTGATTCAACATCGTTCTTCAACAGCTAAGATCTTCGGTTTAATTAGTAAACCTTGATTAAAAACTTGGTTGAAACCGGCACCAAGTCACAAATTCATAGACAACCACCACAGTAGAAAAAATGCCGGCGTACGTGAGGCTGCGTGGGACGGGCGCTGCCCCAAAGCCCCGATAGAACCATCCGGTTGGAGATCGGTAAAAAGTTACCTAGTTGTTATCAGGGATTAGCCGGGAGAGCGCTGGTGGGTGGTCCCCCTCGTAACCTTCTATTGACATCTCCAAGCGAAGTGGAAAAAACTTCTTTTTTCGAATCGACCGAGAGCTTCCAGGTTTTCCATCTTTTCTCTCTTTTAATTGTTAATTTTTACGCATAGACAATGGTTCTTGGGAATAGATCTGAAACAAGATCATTTACTGTAACCCATTTAATACACCGAGACGCTTGAATTGAGGAGCTTGTTTTCAAAAGGAACCATGTCCAATTCGGTCGAGCGAGAGATTCACAGAAAATCATTACTGAAACCCCTCCTGTAAGGACTACACTTATCTTCTTAAAGTTGTTGCAAAAGACATTCCCAAGCTGTTGCAGTTGCAGTTATATGCTATAAACAAACTAAAATATAAAAATACAATTTAAAGTATTGAAAAACCTTCCAAAATGGCTTGAAAGTTGATAATCCTGTACAATAATGGATATAGTACTTTATGCTCAAAATATTGAAGCCAGTGTGATACTCTTTAATATATACAGTAACACGCATACACGCACACAGACTCTCACACAAACCCAAACCATTTTTTTATTTTTTCAGGGGCACACTATTGAATAAAGACGAAAAAAACTAAACAAAATAAAAGTCGGGAAAACCTCCAGGTTTACCCAACGCAGGCCCTTGGGATTCGGGAAATAGGTGATGATGGAGGAGGGAGGAGGTTAAGAAAGGAAGTTCCCCTATAGAATGACCACCAGTTCAAGTGAGAGCCTCGGATGCCCAGCGCGAGTAACTCCGTGGCATTTTTCCCGCACCACACTCCGCGCCATGGCACGGTCGCAGACATAACCTTGATGGTATTAGGACCCACTCCTTTTAGCCCAGATACCGCTCACCGCAGGTCATTTTTATCATGCTTACCTTCCTTAGCCCTCCAGCTCTGCTCACACAACTTGGACACCCAGGATCATGGGAGTGCCGTCGGGCTCAATGGCAAAGATATCTGGCTCCTAGCCTTGGTCAATTAGAATATGGTACAGTCTCTCTCTCCCCACAACCCGCCACTGGATGACAATCCACCTGCTATCTGCTTATCAAACGCATCATGACGGCCATCTAGAGTTCTTGGACACTGCTGCACTACATGATACGGGCTCTCATTTTCACCCCGACAGGCCCGACAGTGGGTGTCTACTGCCCTACGTCTACCACAGGAGCACCTCACCGGGGTGGGTAGTTTAGCCATCCAAATGACATGAAAATGTCGGTAGTTGTGGGCCCCAATGCCCTCTGAAGCTCACTCCACCCATTGCCAGGAAATGAGGGACTCAGACCGTCGGAGTTACCATCCATTGAATCATGCAGAGCAGCAGCAAACTCGTCAGATGCACTCAGTACCCTCTCACTTTCACATTTTTTCCAAGGATTCGGTATTATTATTATTATTATTTCGATAGTATGATGAAACAGATTTGTATTTGTATTTCGGTTGCTCCACACAACCCCCCCTCCCCCCCCCGGATCAATAGGCGTCCCTCTACTTTCGAAGACTTGCTTCAGAGACAGACATCCTAAAAACTGTGTTATTTTGTAGTATTTCACCGCTTTGATTTCACCACCATCTTTGGTCTAGAAGTTTCGGAAAAAAGGCTTCTGGCGGATGAATTATTCAACATTTTCGATTTAACGAATCTTGAAACGTAAAGCAACGATTTTGGAGGGGATCAAACTTTATTTGGTTGATTACTAAGGTTCATTATTGAAAATTATACACAGGTTCGTTCATTAGGTAAGTCATGTTTTATGAGTGGGACTTTTTCTATAAAGACCGGAAAACCTCGTTGTATATTGCAGGAATAGAAGCACTGGGCCGGAGATACTGTTTATTTACACGGGAAAGAATGAAAAATGCTGTTCGGGTTGACGTTCGATGGGATGGGAGTAGTTGGATGGTGTAGAGGGAGGGAGAGCCCTTTCCGTTCGGTTCCACCGCTCGGGAGTCCCGGTGTTCCTTCCTCCCGGTCTTCCTCCTCCCTTCGTCCCGGTCATCCTCTCCCCACTAGTCCTGGTCTTCCTCCTCTTCGTGGATCCCTCCGGGAAGATGGCGGCGGTCGATGCCGTCCGCCCTTGCGCTCTGCTTTCCGGAGCCGACCAGCCGCCTCGCCGCCCACCCCTTCGCGTTTTCCCATCTCCCTCTCGTCCCCACAGGAACATCATCCAGTAAACTTCCTCTTCCTCACATTATTTAATATCTACCGGAAAATGAGATTTTCCAATTTTAATATCTCCCACCTTTGACTGATATTCTTGATAGTCTAACTGCTGGCTTCACTTTTAGCTAAAGTAAAGATGAACTAACGCACCATTTCTATTGATGAAATGGTACTTTTGCTGACATTTTGGTACTTATCCATTCCTCTCAATCAACTGGTAGACTTCCACGTTGATTTCAAAAAGATTTCAATTACATACATCTACATATATCACATTTCAGCATTCGCAGCTCTGTTCCGGGGTAGGTCATATTGGTTCGGCTGAGGTCAAAGGATTTTTTGGTTTTTTATTTTGAATAAGCCTTTGTAATGTTGAAGCAAAAAAGGTATACCCTGGCTGTTGAACCATAGAGGTATACTGTCCCGCTTTTTTAGTAGGTATGTTGGATCTTTTTAGGTAGGTATGGATTCGACACTCTGAATTATTTCCACTCAAATCGTTTTCAAAATTTCGAAGTACTGAGCAGAGATAACGGAAGAGTTCGAATAACAGAGAGAAACGAGAAAAGAATGTCATGAATGGAGGCGGGGGGGGGGGGCTCTAAGAGGAGATTTACTTGGCGAGGAATACGGCAGAACGGACGGTGGTGTAAGTAGTTAGTAGAAGAAAAGACGAAAGCAAACGGCGTGACAGTGCAGGAATAAAGGCGTGGCACATGAAACCCGACACGAGCCAGGAGATCGAGAGCATCAATCCGCACCCCTACCAGACCCTGAAGGAAGAATACATCCGAACCCAAACGACGGTCGCAAAGAGAGAACAGGTTGAAGCGGCTCGCAAGCACATCGTAATCCAGATCCTCACGAGGAATGGAGAGCTTGTAAGCCAGGTGTCGAAGGAAAGCCCTGTAGACTCGCTCGATTTGCAGTGTTGCACTCATAGTGAAGGCTCCAGATAAAGGACGCGTACTCCAGAATTGACTGCACAAGAGTCTTGTAAAGACTCCCTAGGGCTGGTGCATGAGAGAACTCTCTGGTCTTCCGCTTCAAGAAGCCGAGTATATGCATTCCACGGGACGCCACTGCGCCTGTTTGGTCAGAGAAGGAGAGCTGGGAGTCGAAGTGCACACCAAGGTCCACAATTCCATCCATACAAGGAAGTGCCACACCACCAAGTGGCAACAAAAGTTACAACGTTGAATCGATTTCGACAATTAAGTCATTATCAGTAACTGAACAATAACCGCTATTTCTTGTTTGTTGTCGTTTTTCTTGACATGGGTTTCCACAATTTCGTCGCGAATGATTTAGTCCGCATCAGTGGCTAAAATGGACATTTGGAAAGATGACATACATTTTCTGCGTTCGATCTCATTTTTGATGTTCGTTTGCTTACTCGAACGCAGCTATCTCTGAGCCCCTAATATCTCACGTTTTTGAGAAATGCAGTGCTTCTAGAAAGTTTAGGGACACCACTCATTTGACTCTCCCATTCCAGTATCCCTAAACTTTCTGCCACGTACCTCGGCTAACATTTTTCCCTAGTAGTACATTAAAAACGAAACATTCGGAAAAAAATTCTCCCGGCGTGTTTTTTCAAGTTTTTATGAGAAAACACAGTTTTTAAGCTAGCGGCAAATTTTCGCTGTTTTATGGGACAAAAAATTCTACACTTTGGAAAATGATTGAGACATTGCAAAGTACTCAAGTTTATGTCAAAAATTGGAGGCAATTTTAGTTGACCTGTGTTTTGAATCATTTCTCAAGGATTCTCTGAATGATTTACAGCAGGATAGTGCCAAGTTTATAAAAGTTTATTCGATACTATTTACAGTACGAGTCGTGCCTTTTGTATTTTGTGAGCAGGTGCGTAGTTGACCATATTTTAGTAGAGCTAAGTTGTAATTTTGTTTTATTCTGTTTTAATTTTATTAGGGTATTCACTAAATTGGGAAAGATCTACAAAGCAAATGCGATGCGTCAGCCAAAGAATTGAGCTCAACTTGGGCAAAGTGGCCGTGAAGCTGCATCACACGCTCCGCCGGCGAGGGGGCCATTTACCGGAGATTTTCAGCTCCGCGTTAATGGAACAGGGGAAACCGGCTCGCAGGGAAAACCTCGATAGCTTCGAAGACGGCGCGAAGATTAAAACCGGAAGTCCCTTTGGGAAACTGGCAAAAGGGGGCGAGCCGGCCCTCAGGAGCGAAGTAATTGGTTTACCGAGCTACACACTTTGCCACTTAGCGGAAGGTCGGGCGGGATGAGGACCCGCGCCCCTCTGTGTTTTATGTTGCCGCCCCCGAGGCGGAAGGCAATAGGCCCTGTGCAAACACTTTCTTTGTGTACACAATCGTGTTGCTTCTCAAAACAATCACGTTTTCCGGACCCTTATTTTGACAATGGGCTCCGCTCGCCGGTTTCGATGCCTTTTTCCGGGGTCTAATGACAACGGCGAGATGGTCTCTACCTAGTGGCTTATTGGCTACTGACCTGCAAGGATCATTTCGCGGACCACTAACCAAGCCTCATCTAGATCGCAGATGGTAGGCAAACAAGCGGAATCCTTCCAAAAATTGTACCCATAGGCTCATATTTCTTTAAAAACATCGTATGTGCCTTTAGAAACCAAAATTACATCACCCTAAATAGACGAGTCTTTTAAATCGAAGATTCCGTACCTCAACAGAGAAGTCAATTAGCATATGGGCTAATTCCGTCGGTCTCAACCTAGTGGCTTATAGGCAGTGACCTGCAAGGATCATTCAGACGGACCACTAACGCGTCATTATCGACATTGTAAATTTAGTGCGCAAACGGGTGAATTTCTGGCACAAATTTGTTGCTTATGCTCGTATTTCTTCAAGAACATCAATCGTACCGTTGGTTCTCTGATGTTTTCACAAAGAAAACTGTATATTTCATTGTGCACTTAGTTTTCACAGATCACAGTCTAGTGCTTGGCATTGAACGGTCTCATCACGATATCATACAGTTTTTGAAAAAAAGTTTTTCTTTCCACAACAGGTTATTTGGGAACTAAGTATGTGCTACGTGGTTTCATATTCTTTTTCTACAATTGAAAACACGATGGTTACGTGGGGAATTTTTGGAGAAAATGTATTTTCTCACAGTGCCCACAACGTAAGTGTGTAGATAATCATTATATAAAAACAATCTTGACACGATTATGAAGTGTATACAACCACGGTCTTGGGCCAACTTTGGAAAAAATTTCTCTGTTAAAATTTCCTAATCCGTAATCGCTGAACAATTGCTCCCAATGGCGACCTAATCTGGGTATAAAACGTTTATACATTTCTGCTCCTTGATAAGGAGAGGAATTTATGTTCATAACCTTGTGGAATGCAGCCTGTCTTGCCTCAGAGTTGCTATGTTACCCAGTATATCTAATTGTGGTTTGATCCACGGAAGTACGCAATAACATCTGTTTATTTATATTCACTTGTAAGTTCGAAGGATTTCCTCTTCTTGGGAGTGATATCAGAAGAGG
Source organism: Creontiades dilutus (assembly GCA_031894815.1). NCBI lineage: Eukaryota > Metazoa > Arthropoda > Insecta > Hemiptera > Miridae > Creontiades > Creontiades dilutus. Next base: position 3,706,137 of record JAVIWC010003164.1, read on the forward strand.
GTTTCAAGTTGTTAATCTTTCTCAATATGCTTTCTGAGTATGATACAATTACTTCGAACAGTATTGAGAAAATATCGCATGTTTTATACAATTCCTATCGTCTCCGCTGATTAAATTGATGCCTACATACATGTGTACATAATTATTAGGATTTTTCAAATTAGTAGTAACAGACGCCCTTTCCACCTCGCAGTGTTTCTCCCTTGGCATTTAATTGTGTGCACGCGATACCTGTTGCTAAATTGGGCGCTTGTGAAAGTGGAAAATGGTAATAGGTGAAACATTGAAACACTCACCGTTCACAAAACGCTTTTCAATTGGGGAGCAAACTGATTTCATTCCACTCGTCATAGGGAAAGATAGCTAATTAAAACTATTAACGAATAGAACCCCTGTGCCACTCTATTTCCCGATTAGACGCTCGGCAGAGCACGACATTTGATTTGCCGGGCACCTACTGTGTTTTCCACCCGCAATCATCTAGTTTGGCCGACTTAACAGGTATACGATTCGATGGAGGTCAATATAGCAGGTCTATTTTGCAAGTTTATCGAAACAAAAGACAATCTTATGAGTCAGTAGACTCATTAGCACACACCAAGTCATCATTTAAGAACCAACTTTTTCTCGGTAGAGGAGTATTACACATGGCATGGCGGCATTAAAGGTGGAGTAGATTAAATCGCCGAATTTTCAGAGTAAATTAAGCTATTGCAATGTCTTCAATTTTACAAACAATGAAATGATTATGCTGAAAATTAAATATGACTGTCAACAATCAAATTGATTTAATGATGAATTTTCAAATTAATTTCAAGTTTGAAAATTGAAGTTTTACAATATTCACAAATTTCAGAATTTTAAACCATTGTTTAATGTTTTAAGAAGAGGTGGGGGAGGACGAAACGAAATGCCAATTACAATGAGCATCAGTTGGATATCCCTGAACACAAGGGTGGTGGTACCACTAACCATTCCTGCCAATTCGATTTACTTGAGCACGAAGGTGGTAAATCTCATTTAAACTAAGATTGGGTCAAATGTGTGTTTTTCTTACTTTTTCTATTCTTGGGAGAAGGGGGTGGGGGCTCTCTAATTTAAAAGAGAAAATTTGTTATACTTGAAGTGCAAGTACTGCGTAAAGGTACAAGTACTTGATTACCAGTGCTTGGAACTTCAATTACAAGTACTTGTACATGTCATGTTGTACATTTACTTTGTATTTGTTAGCAGGGGCGGTTGCTGACAGGAGCAGAGGCGCATCTGCACCCCCTGGCCAAAATGAAATAATAATAATATTATAAGCATAATATTCTCATACTGTTTCTCAACTTTTCCCCATGAGCCCTCATTGAAGAGCGGAAGAATTTCAAAGCGAAGCTACAACGGGCCAACAATTAATTACTATCATAAGTTCTTTTGTTTGCAAAAAATGTTATTCCAAACAGAACCTCAGGAGTCGTGAGTTTTGTGAAGGGGGTTAGAGTTTTGCTATCCGGGAGCACGCTCCGTTTGCTCCCAAAATGGATGTTTTGATTGGATCCAGAATGAACCTGTGGGAGGGCCTGCAATAAATTTCAGACAGCGCGCGAGAATGCGAGCTTTAGTACTAGAGTGTGCTAGAGTTATCAAAACACTCTTGTAATACTGTCAGTTGATTGACGATTTTGCTGTAAATACGCAATGAATACAGTAAGTGCTATAACATGTGAGTTCGATAAACTGTTGGTGGAGCAAAGAGTGGTAATTCACGATGCAGGGTGCTCAATGCCACTATTGACAAGACTGCAACAAACCTCAAAGGCAAGGATAAATCGTTCCACGATTCGCAAGTTCAACTACGAAAAGGCAGATTGGCTGTGCGGATATGAGGTAAGTAATTGACGTTTTTGCTTCCCTTGTCTTCTATGTTGCCATAACAGGAATGAAGCTTGGGTTGAAGATGGGATTGTGCTTTACCTCCACGATGGTTCTTGATGGGTAGATATGAAATTCAACTGTTACAAAACACGGTTTTCTGTTGTTCGACAATAATTTCAAAATTGTCTCTATTTTAGATATTTACGTACGTACACTTCTTTTAAAGGTAGGATTGAGTCATTTGTGTCACGATTTGAAGCCGAGAAAGCGGACAAGATTGATCTCTTTAGCAGATTGGTAGTTGAAATTTGTATTTGGGCGAGGAAAGCTCATTTTCGCCTCACGTTCCCTTCGTGGTTGTCCGCTACGGTCTCGGTGCATCCCCAGGGTTTCAAGGCAGGAGCCGACACTGCTTTTAAGTACATTTTTAACAACTCCGAATTGCACTTCTGCTGCATTATTTCGTTGCCCTCTAAACCATTCCTGCCAAACCGTACATCACCTTCTGTTTAACCTGTGAAGTACTCATCGGAAAGCGGGAACGATTTCACCGGAATAGGAGGCGGCAGGGAGTGATGATATAGGATGATACCATCGATGACATTATCTCCTTAATATTAAACCAAAGTAGATATCGGATCTTACATCCACCTTGTATTAAGTACATTGAAATTGAAACGCGAGATAGGATAAGGCTGTAGATGTAATTAGAGTTGGATTACTCAGATGGTCCCCCCAAACGCCCCCCCCCCCTCCCTTCAAGCCACCTTCCTCACATCCCCCCGCCGCTCGTCAAATTCTCCCGGGCTCTCGTTTCAATTTTTTCCTCTTTTTAATATTTTTTCCATTTTTCCATTCGACCGGTAGCTGCGGATTATCCCGTTCCCCTTTAATGGAGTTTTTTTTTCTCCTCCCTTTTCGCCCTCTCTCGCTGACTGGGACGGAAAGAAAAAAAACGGGAGGGCACCGAGGGTTTTTGAACGAGACCGATAGAATTGTCATGGCCGTAGACCATTGGCTTTCGACTCTTTAAAATGAATTCAGTCTGCGTCATTAAACCAGTATTTTCACTTGTAAATGATTTTCTAGTTGACTTGAAACACATATTTTGAAAGATTTTCAAATGATGGAACCATTATGTAAAACGCTGCAAATTACGCTTTGTTTGTTTATTACTTGGGCTGTCGCCAATCACGGGGTCTAGGTCAGACCTCCTGTTGAACTTTAAAGCTCCGTTGCCCATCCATCTACCTGGCCGATTTTTCAAATTCTCCATAAGATAACCCTTCAACCCAGATCACTGTACTACCAGACATCTAGATATAGTTCTTCCTAGATTCACTCGAAAACACACATAAAAATCCAACAGAAATTCAACAAGATAAAATAAAAATACACGAAACAAGAACCCTTCCGCTTCCACTTGTTCTCCTTAACTGAATTGAAGCTTGGGAGACGGCGTTGTAGATAGTGTGATCGTATAGTGATTCTAGGTCAGACCGCCTGTTGAATTTGAAGGATCTGCAGGCCAACCTGGCCGATTTTTCACATGGTGATCAAACGGGTTATCGTACACAAACCCGAGTGATCCCATTCGATTCACGGAACTAATTTCTATCTGTAGCTGACAAAACTTAACTCTTACATCGAACGTTTTCGAAATCTCGACATTTTGATAGTTTAATTTTAAATATTATCCCTTATGGTTGATTGATCACTGGCACACCCCGGATCTTTTAGCGTAATTTCTAATCTTTGGTCAAGTAGTTCCAGAGGAAAGCTGATTTTTTTAAATTCGATTTTTGATAAATGAAAATACGTAGCTGGAAACGTAATTTTGAATGGGATTGAGTTTTTTTTTCTTGGTCGATAACGAAGGTTCATTATTGAGAATACTAAGGTATGGCATGAATTACTGACCAGTAGCATTAAGCTTTCGACGAAAATTTAGATAAATTTTAGAGGATAGTAGAACATTTCCAGTATACGAATGCATTTCGGACGCTTTTTAAGCGAGTCCAATGATGAAATGTTTTTCTCGACTTCTACAAAATCATGTTGAGCAAATTGGGTACAAATTCACGTATTAGAGGTTGTTAGTTGCCACTCCTCACAACTGTTCACTTCGTTGGAGATATCTAAATTTACTGCTTAAATCTCGTGCTGGCAAATCAACTGAGAAGTAAAAAGAGGAATGTTGATAGCCAAAGTGCAAAAATAGCAAAGTTTCTAAACAATATACCCTCTGTGCATCTATTCAGAATAGCAAGAGGATGAATAAAGCGTTTAGTTTTGAGTGTTTAATTAGATGGTCCAGGAGGTACAAGCTATGCGCCGAGTATATTCAATGTAAGTTTGTATGATTTACGATTTTCCAGCTCCGGTCTGTGCTATAGTTTTGATGGTTGTGCAATGGGGGGTTAGTTGAACACTAGCTCCACCTATCCCACGTCAAAAGCTGGGTCTAAAAAAAGCTAACCTACAGGCAGTCTGTGGCAGTCTTGATGTAGTGAGGCTGCATGGGTTGGAGTGTGAAGTCCTCTGTTATGGGCTCCAAGCTAAAAATACCATCTAGTGTCCCAAGTCCAAATATCCAAGCTTTAATCAAGATCGTTCTGCTCTGCATTGCCTCTTCTCAGCTAGTATCCCATCCCTGCGCTCCCTGGGGATCAAGTAATGTTGCCTCAACTATGTTGTTAATTTAATAAAAAATGTATAGTATTGAACTCAGGATGACTCTTTTTATTCTACTTGGGATAACATTTTTTGCAAACAAAAGAACTTATGACAGTAATTAATTGTTGGCCCGTTGACCTCTAACAACGCCGTGAATCCCCAATTCACTTTCAGCTGGTAGATTGGGCTTCAGAAGGCAATAGAGCTTGCGAGTATCCATATTTCCAAGGTATATAGATGGTTAATTGAAGTGTTCTACAGGTAGTCGTGGGTCAGTAGATACTCTTTGCCAAGCCTGCTGTGGTGAAAATTAGAACCTATAGCATGCCGTGAGACAGTGTCCAAAGACTCTTGGGGGTGATTCAAGGTGCAGTTGTCAAGCAGACAGTAGGTATTTTCTCATCCAGCGTCTGGGATGTGAAATGGGAGGGACTGTATCAGCAAGAAGCCAGATATCGAAGCCATCAAAATCAATGGAAATATTGAATGGATGTCCAGAGTGTCAGCGGCTAGCGGACCTGGAGTGCACCTAGTGGGCTACATGGCAAGCAATATCTGGGTGGCACTAAACAATTCCATGGCATAGCCAGAACCATCTACTATTTATCCTCTTGGCGTTGCAGACTGATCCCCTAGTCCTTCGATGGGATAACTACTCCATCACCTCATCAGCTCTTAGTTATAATTTCAACATCCTTACATTTGCTCTGTCATGTATTACGTTTCACAGAACTGTAATGTTACTTGGGATTTCCCACTGAAGATGGCACTTTTTTCTGTAACACTTTTGAGCGAAAGAGTGCAAGCCGATTGATTAGTTTTTACCAATACGCACAAAAGGGATATTCAGAATTGCAACAATAACGTAATCATGCAATAATTTGCAGCGTATTTTATTATTATTATTATTATCTTTAAGAAACTCTGGATTTCATGACTAGATATTGGTTTTTTACTGGCTTACTAAATTGTAACCTGTCAAGCTGCTGTCAATAGAGGAACAATGAAAATTTCGGTTAACTTCTAACTTGATGTGTGTTCGATCTCATGAGCTTAGTTCATCCCTAAGAACGAATATCATGTAACTCAGAGTCTCCCTGATTTAAATGCTACAGACTTTCTATTGCGTTGGACAACCACGTCATTAAAATCGCGTTTTGTCTGACGATATATTTCATTGGAGCACATCCCCTTGAAACGAAAAATTTCATGGAAGATCTTCAAAGGAGATTGCATGTTCGATTATTGAGTCTACCTTTTTTGATTCGGGAAACCAAAAGATGTCTTTGATTTGGGTTGAAAGGCAACCGAGCCCTAATTGATTGCTCGAAAAAGGGAGTTTGAGGGGTGATGCGGAAAAGGTTCGGATTTAAAACAATCAGTACCGCTCCCATGCGCAAAGTCCTCCCTTTTGACCTCTTTCGTCATTTGATCCAATTTAAAAAATCTCGCCGCAGAAGAGAGCAAAGAGGAGCTGATTGACTGTAACGAATTCGTTTTGTGGCCCTTGGGCCCTGAACCACCCTCTTGTTAGGAGTAGATTTTTCATCTATAGCCCTCCCTCGTCCTTTGACGCTAACGAGTGAAGACATTCGGCAGATGTCAGGAGCGGAGCGTAGTAACACCACAGCATTTGAGGTGGGAATATTTAACGTAATAGTATTCTGTTCAGAAGTCATTGGTTTCATCGTGAGGTTACGAAGGGAAGAGAATGCAACGTCATTTTGTAAAACTTCGTTTTCCTAAAAACGAGTCATGTTCGTTATAGTTTCCCCATATTTGTTGGAATCCCCTTTGTTAAAAAGCTATGTGGTTTATTGGTTAATTTACCGCTTCCGAAGCATAATCTTCATAAAATATTGGAGATTGCTAGAATGGAGGGCTGCGCAAAAACTATTTTATGCACGACCTATTACCGTCCAATGCTGTTCTAGGAGCCCAGATTGTTCAAAGATTTTTCTATCTGCAAAAACAAGTCTTTTACCACCTTAGACTTCCCACCTTAAAGCCTGCGGTTGAAATTGTTGAAACTTGAAATGGCATGATATACTAAAGCTATCTCAGTTGGTCAGTAGACTTTTCATTACTTAATTTTTCATTTCTACTCAGCTGTCCCAAAAAGTTCCCTTTCACATTTCGGTTCCAAGTTGAATTTTGAACATAAATTTACACTATCACCCTCATCCTAAATATCTGCACATTAGGATACATGTAGGGACAAAGATATGTCCTCCGGGAGTGAATGTGGATCCATACCCAGATTCGTGTGTACTTCTGTGAAGTGGATAAATTTGAACTTTGCTTCAGGCCATGGAAGTTTTTCTTTTTTTTATAAATCTACATCAAAGAGCAAACTGTTACTAATTTGAACATTAGTTAATGCGCTCAACTAAGTTTATCTACAGTTCTCACGGACGAACCCTGTTCTCGGAATCTGTACTAAGGCGAACAAACATTTAACTATATAGTGTGTAACTGTATACTACTTCCGAACCGCGTTATTGTTTAATAAACAGTATTGTTGAAATAGTTCAATACCAACTTTGCGTGAAGCACAGCAGCCTTATTTCCGAGGGGCAAAATAGTTAGGAACTTCGATACTCCCAACGATATAAATAATAATTAAATAGGAGAAACTTGACGATGTTACATTTTTGTAACAGCTTCCTTAGAAAATGTTCAATTGTTAAGCAAAATCAATCTAATTAGACGTTAATAAACAATATCTCAACATTTTTAACATTATTTGTTTATTATGATTTCCAATAATGAGCGTTTCAATTTCACATTCAACCCCTTTCATTAGCCAAAAGCATGTCAATAGGTTGGTGTATACGTTAAGGGACGTCATGAAGACACTAAACTATGTTTTATGTTGCGTTAATTAAACAAATGAACGAATTTAAAAACATATGTCTCCATTGCACGCAGTGGGACATTATCTTCTCTAACTACCTTCTACATCAAAGTTCATGGTTTTCTTGAATAACCGTTTAAATATTTCAGCGAGAACTTTTTAATAAGGAGCAGTAAATAGGTAATACGATATGGGGATATTGGATCAACTGTGGAACAAATTCAGAGGTCCCTTGCTCAAATGATCATTTTACTTTCTCTGCCTACTCTTAAGAAATGTGACAAGAAAAATACTCTGCCTTGTGTTTATGAGCTGGCTTAATCGGAAATACAATAAAAAAAACTAAATCCCGATCTATCATGTAATTACCTCTATACGAACAGACCAAACGAACAATGTCCTGAGTTGGAGTGCGGTAATGTAAATTTTAGAGTACAAGTATTCATTTACTGTTGTTTCTGACTTTTTCCAATGACCCGACGATGAGTAATCACGCCCAACGCGATTCTGTTAACATAAAAACTGTGAAGAAGGGCGTACATGACTTCGAAAACTGTTGTATGCTAATGTGCTAATGCCCGGGTGAATTGATGGTTCCCGTGTAAAAGACTAATGGACCGACCATGAGTTTGAGGTTTTCTAAGATCCGCTGTCAACATCAAGTCCTGCTGGGCCCCGGTTGATAAAGCCCTCTGTTGACTCTTCGCTTGTGTGTACACGGCTCAAGATTTCTTTCCGCTCATTTTTTCCCCACGATTTTCAAGAAAAACGATGATAATCTGTTTGTTTCTGAAAGCTGATGCTCCATTTATAGGGTAAGGCCGGCGGACAATGCTGGAGATTGATCGTGAAGAAGGTGGGAAGGGATTACGCTGAAAATGCAAAGCCTTTAATAGCGTTTTTAATGCAGAATCTTTTGGTTTATTAATTTCAATAATAAACCTTTGCAATCGACTAAAAAAAAAGAAGACCCCCTCTCCCCCCATCCTCTTAAAAATTTGTTGTTCTACGTTCCAAAATGCGTGGAATCTGGGAATCAAAATTTTAAAAGCCCGTCCTTATTTCTCTTTCCTTCGACACTACATACCAAAAAACAAAAATACAAAAAATTAAATAGGGTCAAAAATCACATTTAAGTATGGTGTAGTTGGACTGAATTCTCTCGATGAATGCCTCTCTGAATCACATTCTGTCAATCCTAAAGAGTGGAATTAAAAGGCGAAGAACAGAATATAGAAAACTTTCTAAACAACGGTATCGTTTTATGTTCGTCTATTGGTACACATCCTGTCAATAAATCAATTATTATTGAGTAAATTAACTACAGCAAGAGGGTTTCCCAATTCTATAACCAGTTCTTCCTATCAGGTCGAACTTTACGGAATATGTTTTTTGGCCTTAGGGGGAATCTAGATGAAGGATCTCTTGCCTAAAACAGTAGCCAATCAATGACGGGACTAAAAGGAGGCATCAGAGAGAGTGTCAAACTGACAACCGTAGGTGCAACATTACCATAAAGATAAGCTCAACTAACAGGGTCATGTCATCCTAATTTGTGGGATAGACATATCTTGATACGGACCGTGATGTGGAACGGGAAGACTAAAAAAAGGGAGGTTGGGACGCGAGAGAAGAGAAAAAAAAGAAGATTTTTCGACCGAATCTATACCGTAGGGAAGAAGTTTGAAAGGTGTAGAGACCTATCAAAAGAGGCGTGGGGTGTGGGAATCAAGGCACAGGTAACGCTACGAGCCAAAGGAAGTGGACAATAGTTGCAAGACGGCCTGTGAGGCACAATAGAAACTTGTGAAAAAAATCCCTGTTTTCTGGCCTTTCACTAAAAATTGTCGGTTGTCCTGAACGACGGTGGAAGCGGAAAATAAACACGCCTGTCCGAGGGTGGTGCGAAACTACTTGTAATTTGTCTCAAAAGATGCATTCAGAGACTGAGGGAGGAAACACGGTACCGTTTTCGAGAATAAATATTGATATTTCGTGGGCCCCGATGAAAGGATGGGCAGCTACATCCTTAACAAATAAATCAACAAACAGCAAACAGTACTCCCCTTCGTCAACAATGAACTGTGAAGGCCTCATTCCGATGGGGTACAATCAACATCTGGGTTTGTGTGGAATATTATTCAGAGAATCTGATAGTAGTCATGGTCCTATGACAACCATGCATACCAGCAGAGACTTACATACCGCAGCGTCTTCACTTTTATAAATATATTGGCTTCTATTCTGGGTGATGTATAGGAGATATCCGTATGGTAACAATTTTGACGGTAGGTGCTGTTGGTGAAAATAAACTTTTGATGCAGAACTTCCTGAGGATTCATGATGGAGCATTTCTTACGTCACATCACGACCTCCATGAATGTGGATGGAGATTTCTGAATCGAGAGGAATGCCTGGAAACATTAACAGAAAGATGATCACCATGAATTTCAATGGAGCACGGGGAGGTGTGGCAATGGATGAAGTGAACTATGGGAGGCCCCCACAAATCATTTAGCGAATCATTCAAAGGTAGCGGAAAAGTGGTAGAAAGGAGTTTCCGAATAACATCATTGAAAGTAAAGATTACCCTTAGTTATCAAGAGGCTGATACGAAGTACGGTAGAACATCAGGATATTTTTGAGGAAATCGTGGAACGGCGAATCAGTCACAGCAGTACCCAACATTGTCACATCTTGATGAACTCAACACATCAATTTCAACTTCTAGAATCAGTATTGAGCGGTGTGTTATAGATACAATTTTGCTTTTGATTCAACCAAAACAACATTCTTCTTTTACAGTGATTAAGTTCGGTCTTGTATCTGTCTGCGTGTTCTCAAACTATAGCAATTCTTATACATTCTTCTGTCATCCTGGATGTTCCACTACTATTTATATGATTGCTTTTTGATGTTGCCACTAATCATGTCAACTTAATCTTCATTAACAAAGGTAATATTATACCGATGCAAGTGGTTAAGCTACCCCATTTTCCTTAACCCTTTACGTGAATGTTTCTCTCCTTAGTAGGAACTCATTACATCTTGCAAGGAACTTATTACATATAAAAATAAAAAAAATTAAAGGAATCAGTCCAAGATAAAGACATTTCAGTTCGATTCAACAACAAACGAAAAACGTTGATCGAAGATTTATTTTAATATGTTAAAAAAGTAGGTAGTTGAAATGCATTTGAATGATGAAACTAAATACCTGCTGCGGATGACTACGATAAAATGAATTATAGAGGACGTCCTATGTCAAATAGCCTAGGTGTGAACAGGCGTGGAACTTGTTGATTTTAAATTGAACACTGAAAGCAGAAAATACCGGCTTTAGCAAAGAGGTGAAATTCTCTTTTCCCTGTTTCAAAAGAACGTTGTTTATACAACTATCTCCAAAGCGGAGAAGATCTTGGGCCGGCAATAGAAGTAACTTTGTCATTAATTTCGAAGACAGCGTAAACAGGAACCCAACGCTTCTTCTTCAAGTTCCGGAACGGTTGGCGAGACTTCGGTATTTTGCACATGTAACCGTGTCTTTGAATAGTGGAGAGATATTTTTTGTCACAACCATAAGCTAGGAAATGAATTAATGATAACGTTATTTATTGCAACGGAGATACCTAAATAATTATTCTGACAATAAGGTCATCAGACTGTTTAACCCTAATGCTCAATACTACCATCATGTAAATTTAAACAAATTTGATGCTTTAAAATCTGTAATTGACTAAAACAAATGTAAGCCTTCTTCAAATTTCTATAAAGACAAATTCCAAAAATCGATTTTTTAGGCTGATTTTAATAAGTATGAATGAGAACACCCGAGATGTTGTACGTTCATTGGTTCGCTCCACGTAAGGGTAGAAAGAAGTGTAGAAAGACTTTCGAAACGGGCTACGGAAACCCTTAGCTCCTACGCGTCGCTTCGTAAGCACAGTGGCAGCATCTTTATCACGACCTTGAGGGACACCGGTTCGATTCCTAGTTGAGGAGAGTTGATTTTTTTGTTTAACTTCCCCACATACGATCATAATTTAGTTCTTACGGTTGTTGTTATAAGTGACATTCATTTTTTTTGTCGGTGAGTGCTTTCGTCTAAGTTTCGTCTAAGTTTCGTCGAATTCGTCCAATAATAGTTATAGTAGATATTTATTATCTACAGATCAGTTACTAACTAAAATTACTTTAATAGTCTGTATTACCTCCTGTGAAAAAAGATAACTGTTTTTTGATAATTTTCTCCACTAAACATTTTTTTTTTTTTTTTTTTTTTTTTTCAGGAATTCAAATGGTTGCAATTAATCACTTCATATTGAGCATGACAAGAAAACTGAAAAGCTCGTTGCGGCACAGAAATAAAGTACCAAGACTTCCTACATACAGTGAGTACCAACGAATGGACTGGCCACCGGTCTCTCGGGGTATGTTCCAATTGAACATGTTTTGGATATGCTCCAGAACAGTTCAAAGTCTACCTTCCAGTTCCTTCGACTGGCCAGGAACTCAGAGAAGCTGCTGTTCAAGAAGGGACAACTCGGAACTAGACGCAATCAATCTTCTCATATTGCGGATGCCTGTTCGCTTAAAACACTCTGAGGAGGTAATACAGACCACTACAGTGATTTTTTTAGTGTTATGTTATTTATTTATTTATTTTTTCCTTACAATTTGAAGAGTTAATTGTTTAGTTTTTTTTTGGGGTTTTGTGAGGTAATGGAATAGCATAATTGCCCCTTCCATTGAGCTGAGAGCGATTATAATGCTCTGCTGCGCTCAGAGGTTGCCCCAGACACTTGAAAACGTCTGATTCATATCCCAAGGCGACGGATTCAAGAATCGGGAAGGGCCAACTAACCATATCCATCACAGTATTTTCATAACTAAGGACCACTTAGTTTCGTTAAGTAGATGGATATATCGCGGGAAAAAAAATTAAAATAATGTCAATTGTTTTTAGGGGTTCTGCAGTTGCATGCAGGGCATCTACATGGAGAAGTTGATGTTATTATCAACAGATTCTGTTTTAAGATGCTTTGTTGGTGTAGAATCGTGCCTTGGTGTGATGAAAGGCATCATGATGTATAATGATGAAATAATATAGACAGATGAATAATATAGGTAGAAGACGGTAGTTATGAGAATTTAGAAGTGGAAAATCGTATTCCATCAAATTAAGCTAGAGGATAGAGCTGCCTCGATTGCCGAAAACGGAAGATCAAATAAAGAAGTAGAGTTAGTAAAGTTGAGAAATCGCTTCTCTTCTCTGCAATGCATTCGTATCAAGCAAAGATTAAGGGTGGACGAGAATGGGAAAACTTACCTCTACTATAGGTAATTGCATCATGAAGCCATTAACGAGTTTAACTAATTATAACGTTTTGTGTTAAAAAATGAAAATATGAATGTTATGATGATACAAATATGAGTTGACAGTAATGTAACTAAACTTCCCTTCGGGGATATTAAAATGATAACAATGATATTATTTGAAGCTTTATAAGTGAGCATTAACGAACAACTGCGAGGCATTATAAATAAATAGGATTTGAGGATGAGTTCTGGTGCTAAAGATGGTTGTAGCATGATCATTACCACAGCTGTCAGTTAAAGTTGGTAACATAAAACGAGTATCCCTGTTAAAATTACTTTCACTAGTATGACATTTTTTCTTCAATCACACCAGGAATGAAAAAGTTCAAAACTAATGATTGGAGGAAGAAGGTAGTAAACGAGTTTCAGCGATTCCTGTTAAGTACTGTTATATTTATCTAGTACGATGCCAGTAAGACGAAAAACTTGTTTAATATGTAGTACATATCCAGCGATTAGCCTTGATGGGGACGTATATTCATATAAGTTACTTGTCTTTACAATTTTCCCTGTGCTAGGCAATCTCTTGAGTCTTGCATAAAATTTTGAATTGAATGAGCAAAATCCTCATGTCACTCCTGCAATGGAAAGCGGAGAGTTTATTTGACAAGAGATTATGGTTAGAAATAATGAGAAGTGTATTAAACAGCGACGATACTACGAATGGTGAAACCTTGAGCCACTCTCCACTATATCCGGGTATGTAGGCACGCGATATCTTTCAAGATGAAGTGTAGGGATTAATTTGAGATCGGTCGACGCAATAGGGTATCCCAAGTAAGGCATCCATGAAGGGAGAAACAACGTAACAAGAACGTAACAACATTGAAAAATATCATTCTGATACTGTATATAACTTAACTTAGTTTATTCTTATTTATTAATAATGTTTCGCATGTTCATAAAATTTGGATTATTGTCGGCAGACACTACTGTGCAGTAGCGCAGATCAGAGTTCTTGTAAATCTTTTGTTTATACAAACCTCCACATCGGTTGATAGCTAAAATGCAAAATTAGCAGCATTGTATGAATTCATCTCAAGATTGTTGATTTATTCCAAGAACATCATTAAATAACATCTACCTCTGTAAGGCCCCGTTATCACTTCTGAAAGGTAGTATTACGAATGAAGAGTTAATTTTCTACGAAACGGTAAAGCACGGAATGGAGATTGAAACTTCATATTCAATCATTAATATTGCCAGAGCGCAGGTTCAAAAATATAAAGGGAGCTTACGGTAATAATCATTAAACGCAAGTTAAGATCCTTATTGTCTCCTTCTCTCGTTTTTTTTTTCTCCTTTCCGCCCCAAAAGGTACCTAATTAATATTTCCACGAGATGCCTCGAGGGAGGTTGACTTTGTCTTCACAAAATGAAATTTTCTTGTTATAAAAGGAACTTCTTTTCGGAGAACAAGCAGTTGGTTTCCAGAGCCTCTTTTTTTTAATTTTAATTATACTTGGCCGTTACGGGTTGAGTGGGTGAAGAATGATGAAATCTGAATATCAAGGGTTGAACTGGTGGGAAAGACTGAGGTTTCTCTCGGAATTACAATTTACCTTGATTGATTTTAATAAATTAAATACGATTTTTCAACAGTTTTTTTTTTTTTTTTTTTTTTTTTTAAATTGACAGTGGGTTTGTGCTTAACCCATATAGCCACATAAATAAATAAAGTAAAGTAAACAAGGAATTTCACCTTGGATTTTCGTCCGACTGCCCGGAGGTGTCGCGGACGTCGCCAGCCGTCCTCCAGACACCACATAAATGTATAAAATAGTTTTTGCTTCTTCGTTGAATTAGTGCGTCAAAATAATTATCACAAAAATATAAATCAAGTTTTAAATAAGTAGTATGTACAACATTGTGTAAATTAAATTAAAATTTGATTCCTGCTTGTTCTTTCATGTTAAGTAGCAAGTTCAGTCAATCGTTAGGTGCATTTTTGAAAAATTCAGAAAAATCTTCTTCGACTGACGTCTTCCATTCTCTTCTTTTTTCGTCATAGAACGGGCATGCCATTAGCTTGTGCTCTACGTCCTCTTCGGTATCGGGGCAGTGGTCGCAGTATGGGGTATCTTTAACTCGGATCATGTGCAGGCAGCGATTTGCCATACCGTGTCCTGTTCTCATACGGATCAACTGCACAGTTTGCTTTCTTGAGAACGGTTTTCCCGAGAACCACGGTGTTACCGTTATCGGAATTCCGAAGTGATTATCCACCTTATCTAGCTACTCACTCGCGTAGATTGTCTGCCATTCCTTGAACATTTCGTACTTTGTCAAGCGTAGGGCATCTGGAAAGGGGACCGACGAGTCCGACCGATGTAAATGTGGTTTCATATTTGGCCGCCGCATAGGCACTATCATTTCCTCTCGCTGCCACATGTCCAGGAATCCATTGAATTACTACTCTGCCCTGGGATTGTTCTATGTGGAATGGCAGATAATTCTTACTGGTCCCTCGATGAATGTACTCAAGCGCCAAGCAGGCGGCTTTTGAGTATGTCAGTATCACCAGTGGTCTCAGAGTCTCAATGTTGATTCCTATGTGAATTCCAACAATTATGGCAAACAGCTCAGCGCTGCGTATATAGAAAGGGGAGGGGGTACTTTTTTCGAGAATGTTTCATGGGTTTCTGGGTCGAATGTCCCAATATTTTCAAAAGTCAATCACTGGATGGGATTTTTCTATAAACTAAATGCTTTGGAGTTTTAATAACAAAGAAACTTTGCTTTGAAGGCATGATAGAACTTCTATGAGAAAATGAAAACTGCCACATTTCATTCGTCTAGGAACCGCTTCCCTGTGATAAAAAATGACGTGTGATCTACCTTTAGAAAACGGTGCAGGTATCAAAAAGAGAATAAATGGACATCCCTACCTCGGAATCCAACTGATAATGACGCGGGTTACTAATAAATTTCCACTTGAAAATTCCTCAGTAATAGAACTTGATCTTTAATTTTTCTTAATCTGTGCTAACGCTACTGATCATTTTAATATAAGTACCTGATGTCTACCCAACGTACCTAATACAAAACTGAAACTCTCCAACCAATTCATTTGTGCGGTATTTCCAACTGGAAATGGTTTTAAAATTAGAGTACATACTAATTTATGTTCACGCAAATAGTTTTCAAATCTCTCGTAAATATTCGTCGAAATGGAACTTAGGAATTCGATCCGGATTGAAACTTGATCCTCATAAATTTTACAAATGGATTCGAACTTATTTGATCTCATGAAAGTATAAATTTTCATTTTTTCAGTCAGTCTCATACACCTAGTCTGAGATATCAGGCGCACAGTAGCCGCTCACCAACCCCCTAATCATCCCTTTTCACCATTGTGCCGACCCTGATTTACAACTTCCTCCACAGGTGAGTTGACGGGGTAAAAGATTTTTTTCCCCCAATTCCACACACCGGAGCCCGGACTCGAAAAACCCCACCACGAGTAGCTCTAAAGCGACTCTAAAGCCTCCGACCGTTTTTATAAGTCATGGTCTCCTCCCGATATATACGGAATAATTTTTTTCCCAGTTTTTATATACGACTGCCTCCCTCTTTTTCCTCTGGTTTTCTGGTCTGGTCTCAACCCCTAGTTTAGTGGCCACTTATTTTGTTATTGCTTCCGGTCTATTCAGAGCGCCCCGTCCAAAGGGAGGTTTCATTCAGGTTTTCTCCAGCCCTGCGGGGGATGACCTTCGTGTCATATTTTCTGTAATCCTCTCATCTTTTCCGAACCCAACTCCGGATATCAGAAACACACCCTTTTCCCTGTGTACTTACGGATTAAAGCAGTATTGATTTCCGCATCTACAGTAATATCACTTACCGTTTGCAATACACGAGGAACCGCTTTTATTTGTTGATTTAGTTACTACCTTCGTAGTCACTTGTCAATGATGAGTTTCAACTTAATGTTGATCATAACTATCAATTCATAATAGTTGAATCGGTAAGTGTATTTTATACCAGTTGTTACCAATTTTTCTAACTTTCCAAGGTTTGAAAAAATGGGGAAAAAAACACACTTTGCCCAAAATCAAAATGTTTGCTCAAATTTTACGTTTTAGACCTTCCTGAACAATTTTGGTTCGGCGTCTGTCTGTCATGATGTTTTGTGTGTCAAGTAATGTTTGCCAGCCTCTTGTGAACGTACCCTTAAAGCGCGTTGTAACACTATCACTCCCTCTGTTAGCACCACCCTTAGCTTTTCCTAATTTAGTTGGAATTAAGGGTGTTTTCCTCTAAGGAGATATGTAGTCATCTTCATTTCTTCCCGCCAAATATGATGTTCGTCAGTAGCACAAAGGCTGGTATAGGCTAATTTCGATTCATTCAACTCGTTCATTACCCCCTCGGGACGGAACAGCATCAGTAACTACCTATAACTCTCTGCTGATAATTTACGTAATCCTTTCCACTGTTGTTTCAAGTGCGCTGAATTCGGGTTTGATTTCGGAAGAAAACAATGCCGACCCTTTGAATTACTACAATTTAAAGAAAAGGCCAACAGTGAGCAATAATATTTATTTCTCTGTTGGATGCAAAGTTTTATTTATTGGAGCTGTGATAAACAATTTCACCAATAGTTATCCACTGACCCAGCGCTATACAGGGTCAAAAGAAGTTTTACAGGTTTCTGTTTCCTATCTCATATACTAGGTAATCGAACATGATTTTTACAAGTAATATTTCTGGCATCAGAATTAGTAATTACCTTGCCAACGTTCTCTAGTAGAAGAACCCACTTTAGTAGGGTGAATGAGAAAGTTTTATTGTTCTAGTTGGTCTGGAAACTCTACCAAAAAGGCAATCCGACTTCAGAGAAGAAAAAATGTTTTCTGAAGTTTTCATTGGTCACCCAATTTCGTTGACTGATTCTCCTTGTTCTTTGATTACGACCTCTCCGTCATGCCTAAGTAAGACGATATCCAGATTGGAAGTTGATGTCTGAAACCCTAATCCTGCTCTATCTTTAACCATATACAATTTTTTACATGCACATACAATATCTGTATTGGTTCATTATCACCTGATCACGAAGGTTCATTACTGAAAATAATAACAATAAAAAGTCCACTGCCCGGAGCCTTTTTCTCCAACTGCTGGATTAATTCTCGGTATCAGTTTTGGTAGAATTTGAGGTTGAAATATTTGTACAGAAAATCGAAGTCAAAATAATATATATTTATTGGTTTTTGTTGTTGGATTTAGTTAAAAATCAGTTCCATTTGTGCTCTTGATGGGTTCATCAACGCGACTATAAATAACAAAGCAACTCTCATGCAAAAGTAGGCTGAACTTCTGCTAGTCGACTTGATTATGAAAATGTTCAAAACGTGTGCATTGCTCATTAACCTTGTTATTTAAATTAAAAACCCCCTTTTATCGTTCTATTTTCTAAATCTACAATGCAATTTCATGGTGAACTGACTCGTCACTCAAATGTGTGAGTGCTTAAATGGACGCAATTGCATGCAAAATGAAACACAAATTTTGTGGACATTTTTGGGTCTCTTTCTGTAAATTTATTTTTATATTTCAACGCAAACTTACCCGTAGAGCTTGCGATCTTTCGAGTGTCTGTCGGTGTGGGATTTCATTAGGATCATATCAACCTGAACGGGTAAAAACAATTTATTAAATCTTTAATTAATTGTATAACATCACCATTGAGGCCAATGATAGCCTTGAACGATATCTAAACAATGGTTGCCGAGGTTTGGAGAGTAGACAAACGGATTCATAGACCCAACATATTCAATATGAATTTATGAAGGTTGGGTCCTTCAATATCGTTAAAATAATATCGCTACTTAATCAAATGTGAATAATTACACAGAAATCGTTAGTCTACGATATTCAAAATCTTTGTTAGATATAGGTGTGCCAAAAAACATCCCTCCCGCTCCCCTAAAATTATAATACCTGGAGTATGAAAAATTGGGAATTTGAATCTGCAAGTTTTTAGCTAAGGATCTCAAATATGACCAAGTTGAGGATGGAGCTCAAATGCAAATCTCATCTTCTTTTTAACGAGAACCCTCATTTTAGTTGCAGATTCGGTTCTACTTTCAATTTAAAAAAAAAACAACAACAATTTTAGCAAGAAACCTGCGATCTTTCCAGCGTTCTTAACCTGAATGAATGATAATAATAATTTATTACATTTTTAGTTAATCAACAGATTAGAGTCGTTAGGCTCATTAACAGCCTTAAACGATTTTCGAAAGGGTAGCCAGGATTGGGGGTGTACGAACAAATGGAGCCCCCCATATTCAATATAGCGGCCGCAACAGACGCAAGATTTTTTCCGCCTTTTGACAACAACTCGAGGGAGAGACGATGTAATTTGACGTTAATAGAATGAGCATTGAAGAGGGCGGGGAGATGGTCTTTGTGGGGTAAAAACTGGAGTAGGGGGTTTCCCTTTGGAATCCCGGAGGCTTAGTGTCGGGTTACTCGCGGCCCCCAGTTCGACCGCCTTCCCTCGAGACACGCCGGAGACCGAGGGGGCGGCATCTGGCCCATCTCCCTTCTACCGGGTCCGAGTTTCGATAATTACTTTCCTATATACCTCATGTTGTGTTCTTGCCAGAAATCTGATAGCGGGGTAATGCCTTCACGAACCATCTGTCTTATAATTCAATATTGCAGAAGGAATCGTACATGTGTCCCTAGCGAATCGTTTTCCGGTGGTTTCTTCAATGATCCCTCCAGGCTATCAGCTTACAAAAGATTGAAACACATGAACAGCATGCGTTTACTTGTTGGTTTCAAACAAAGTATGACAATTTATAAGGAATAATGCAACGATTTCAAGAGAAGTAGAGTACCTCGGGCTCAACTCAGGGTGTAGAGGTCTGAGATCTAAAATAACCTCTAGTGCTGTAGTGGGTGTTATGTTAATTTCCCTGTAATGCCTAGGCATGCTCGCCTTTAGATTTTGTTTAATTTCAACTTTAGAGTCCCAGATTTTGGGCAACCACACAACAGATGCATGTGCGACCGTAAGTCTGACGATGGTCTTATAGGCTCATCACATCATATTGGGCGGAAGTATTCTGTAGTAGAACTCAGTACTCCTGTAATTCTCAAAACTGAGTGCTCAAATGATCAAACCTATGTCTGACAATGATGTCAGACCGTGAGTAGCCAAAAATCATCTCATCTATGTCGGGTCCACGGAAAGGAATCGGGCGTCAAGTGTCCCCTCCACCTGGCTCAAGGCGACCTTCCCCCGGGAAATCGAAGACTGCAGGAGTTTTCGTAGAAAGCAGGGAACTGCACGAAATTTAGTTCGGAGAAAGCTGCGCCAGGAAATAATTCGTAGTTGTTTCCTGCCATATCCACGACTCCTAAGACGACTAGCCCCGTGGACTCCTAAAAGGGTTTATAGCCGATACACGGGTTGAAGCATTCTGATATGCATGAAACGCTGCTAATTCTTTCACTGGGGTTTATTATTGAATTGGCTTGCGTTCATGATTTGAATTTCTAGTAAGCTTTGGAGTGTGCGTGTTTCACAGGTGATAGAGCGATTATTGAATTTCAGGAGATATGCAAAGACCACGTAAATCGGTTCTCAACCAAAATACTTATTTGGATTGATCTGTTGATCATATTTGTGTGCCTCCTAAAATTCAATAATCGCTCTATTACCTGTTAAACACACTCCAAAGCTTAGTAGAAATTCAAATCATGAATGCAAGCCAAATGAATGAAATTGAATTTTAAACCCCTGTGAAAGAATTTACAGCGTTTTTTTAGATATTGCAAATTTTTTCTAAATGTTCATTTATTTTATTCACCTACATTAAGATCTGTAGGAAAAAAGATGGATGAATGTGGAAGCGAAAATTGTAGAAGTTTTTCAATACATAGAATACCTACCACCCAGAGAAACATTCCCATGCACGACTTACGTAGAGTAAAATTCTCAAAAAATAAAATTTTCGCTTAGAAATTCGCTAAAAATGAGCTAAAAACAGAGTCGAGAATTTGTTTGGGGACAAAAATAGTTCCATGCAGCTGGATTAATGCTGAACAATTCCACGTTTTACTCATTTGTTAAAGTGCCAAATTGGTTCTCTATGATTTTCTAGAATAGAAACCAAAACTCCTTCCATGATGTCGCAGTTTTCCCAAAAGCGAACAAGGGGTCAGTTTGACGACATTTTTTTAGGGGACTTTTGATATGAGATCTCCTAAGTATATTAAATGCAATAATGATTATTTTCGAGGGATATAAAAATAGTTAGGACGGGTTTTCTCCATCCTTTCATCTGAAGGTTTTCTCCGAAAACTGAACCAAGGTATACGAAATTTGGCTAAAAAATCTTATATCAATCTTAGATGGTCGAGGAATCAAATCGTCAAGATCAAAAAACTCTAAGCAATAATATTTAACGGTGGAAATATTGACAAATCGACATTTTAAAAACTTTTGAAATATTTAAAAGCACTTTCAAAGTAGTTTTTAGTACTTTTTAAGTAGTTTTTAGTTTGATTAGGTAGAAATTCGTCTCTAGAATCGAATGAGAACACTAGGGTTGCTGTTCGATCGTTCGTTGGCTCCCCATCAGAAAAAATCGGGAGGGTTGTCTTTAACGTGAGCACTGAGAGTTGATACGAGAATGAGTCGCTGGCAACAGTCCCCTGAGTTTGTTGGATACTGTAGTACGGTAATTATCTGCCGTTTACAAAAGAAATACATAAACCTTTTTGTAACAATTCGCTGCGTTATTCAATTCCACGCATCTTGAAACGAAAACCATTTGGGGGTAGAGGGTGACTTTCATATACTCGTACATATCAAACAATTGACATGGTTGTGGCTTATGGATGGGATAAAATTTCAGATTATGAACTATGAACTATGAACAGGTCAACAATGAAATAGAAGAGCAGAAATTATTGAGTAGGTCCTGGTAGATACCTGCGAGGACATGGGAAAGCTATTCTAGTTGCTACGTGTTTGCTTTAGTTGAAAGAACACACTTTTATTATACGGTAATTGGTCATGGTTAATGAAATGGTATTGTTTTCAAGGAAACCTTTGATTATTGACTGAAATCATTACTGATTATGATTGTGACATTTTTATCCCTGTCCCTGGTAACTGGTAGAATAAATATCTAAATGTCTTATTTAGTTTACCGTAAGGAAATCACAATATTAATGTTAATAGATAGGTAACCTGATGATGAAATTGGTTTCGCAAGAAACAAGGGCATACGGGCGATGGATTTGGGGGGAGGGGGGAGCAGGAGCAATACAAAATGTATGGAGAGACCTCTTGAGTATTCAGAGTCTTAGAAAAGAAGGAAGTAGGTACGAGGAATGGTTTATGTGGAGCGCCGTTTGCAATATTGTTGTTGATCTTTCTTTCTTCTCCATCTCCGGTCCCTCTCTGCCGTCCTTTTCGTCTTCCCATCCGCCACCCCCGGTCCCGCCCTTCCCCTAGGAACATCTTGAGGTAATTAAGATGGCGGCATGGGCGGTGTCCCTGTTGCCATGGCGACGAGATACACTCTCCTCTACCTCATTATTGATTGTTAATTCCCCAAGAGAGGAAGCCCAAGAGGTCTTGTAACTTGAAGTTTCCCTAAATAGGGTTTTGCTGGCGGAAGGAAGGGGGAAGTAGAGGTTGCTTCCATCCGCCCTTCTCGGGACAACCGCCTCCCACCAGGAACGTCATTAAAGGAAGTTGGTCGGGAGTGAAGGCGGGGGGACCAAACATTTCCAAACTTCCCTTGTCCATTCTATGTCCTCATCCTCCCGTTGAGCAATTGGGATGAGGAGCCGACTGGGAAAGGCGGGGGGTTTCACGTTTTCAGAGTTTGGTGGCCAAGTTAAGCGAAATTCCGAACATCGAAGGTTTCCTCTCGCCTCCGACAGCAAATATGAAATCCTGAAACTCGTGCCTATGAAATATCACAAATTAAAACATCAAGCCCTGTACGATACTGCCACAAAAATTATATAACTTGAATCATCAGTGCACCGGATGAGTTTCTATTTTTAAGATCCCACAACTAACAGTCATATAATTTGAATCTGATTTAATCCTTACCTGAACGGATCAATACTACAGGTATCCCTTACTTATAAAGGGTGTCCAGCGTATGATCCGAAAAACTTCGCACGCGAGTTCTAGAACTAGTTTCTATCAAAAAGTGGCTCCTGGAGTTTTTTTAGAGGCTTCGTTTGCGAGTTATTTCCAGGGGCATATCCTCCAGATAATAAAGTATTTCATTGTCCATCACGCAGTCCTAACCTCACACCCTTGGATTTCTACTTCTGGGGAAACTTGAAATCCTAGGTTTATGAGGTCAGAATTGAGTCGAGGGACCAATTATAATGAGTGGACCAAATTCTGAAGTATGGGGATGGTGTAACGAAGACATTTGTTATCGATTCTCTAAGTTGGGGATCATCTACTCTGTGTCGGTACGACCTTGTGAGCTGGGCACCCATCCATTTGGAACCATAGACCCCACCTCTGTTTCAGGGGCACATATTCCTGAAAATAAAATATTTCATTGTCCAGATGCTGCAATAACAAATCCGTAACAAGTCCAGAAATAAAAAACGCCTCCAAATCGGTGGAATTTTGAAATTTTGATATCAACCACTAATACTCACCTTGCAGGGATCTGATCCGCCAGAACCACCGTGGCCTTCATTGTGCGGTTGACTCCATTCGCAGATGAGCGACCCTCTGCATCCACGAGAATGTGGGATATTTTGAACAATTCTTGCGAATTAAAAAAACCCAAATGTGCTTGAAAACACACGTTTTTTTGCATAAAATCTCAATTTTCTCGAAAAACGTTCCTTCTACAGAATAAAACCTAATTATATCACTGGAAAGCTGAGGCTTTTGCGCATTTTTTAGGCGTACAGGCTCAAACGTATCACTAAAATTAAGGGCGGCTAATGATTCATTAAAAAAATTGTTTTTTCAATATTTACTTTTTAGGCTCATTTTTCACCCTTTAGTTATCTTTAAAAAGTTACTGTTAAAGATTGAAACGATGGGAAAATCAATACCCTTTCCAACGGCATACTTGCAACACGAAAAAAATCTTAAAAGTGAAATAACTCGAAAACGAAGCATCTAAAAAAAACTCTAAGAGACACTTTTTATTGGAATCTAGTTGTAGAACACGTGTGCGAAGTTTTTTGGATCATACGAAGGCTACAGATCATTGGGAAGCAAACCCCCTCTGATCTATAAATGTATTTTGGTTAATTAGCTACTCCATTTTCTTGATCGTAGATCTGTAAGGTCGTATAAAAGTAGTTCGCAGCGTGACTCTCAGCCAGTCTATAATATCGGAAAGAGGCTTTTGACATTTTGTACTCAGAGTGAATGCAATTCTTTTAAACTATTCTTACCCCTTGTGGAGATTTTCATTAACCGACACTACTCCTGATGTAAAATATTCCAAAAAGATTCTCAACTGTGATATAAAACTACCGAGACTTTTCCGGTGCTGCGACATAGAAGACTGTTGCCCAGTCCTGGAACTAGTGAGACGGGGTGTCTGCATTGGATTGCTGAAGGACTGGCGAATCATTTTTACCATCCACACGTGGTGTTCGTAGAGACCACGCCGAGTTGGAACAAGGGTACAATATATATACCAGAATGGATAACTAGGTGATAGGATAGATTAGGGTAATGTAGTGTGTTATAATAGTACTCTGCACGCTTGTTTACCCTTTTGCACTGATGGTTATGTAGGCTCGACAGGAAGATGTGGTGCACTTGGCGTGAGGGATAAACAGTCACACCAACAAACAAGGCACCAAAGCGCCACGAATGAATTTATAATATGGAACTAGACGACATAGGAGAGCATAAATCGCCACCACCAGGTCCACCTCCTCCAGCTCCGATAATGATCCCACAAGGTTGGTCAAGTAACAAGTTAAAATAAAACAAGTAAGACTTATCGAGACTTCTTACGATATATTGGTCCGAATCCCCTCAAAATTAGAGGGTAGTTGATGGATTACCAAAGTGATAATCAATTTATACGAGCATGTGCTCGTGAATTCCCTGAAACACTTCTCTATCAATCTAATGGCTCAAATTCGTTCAAACGGGGTGTCTCAAATTATTTAAAGTAGAGAAAAGTTATTTTCCTTGAACTTCATCAGCAACAGCGATGCCACACCGCCTCTAAAAACTCTGAATTTTATATCAGTGAATTTTCCGACCAGTTTAGTGGCTTAATCAGACCAAATTTTATTGGGCTTTCTCAATTTGATATCATTTAAAATCCTCTGAGGTTTTGAATATATCCTGTAATCTAACCATGAGCCTGCAGATGGCGTTGGGGAAAAGATATCTTAATTGGTTCTTGATGGAGCTTGGTTACGTTCTAGACAGGAACGTGGTTTACATTTATTTGTTGAGAGATGTTACAAAACAGCTTTCCCGCTTTGTGTATTTGGAACATCAGTAGTTGGTACATATTGGTATTATACAGTTGAAAGTATATTATGTACTTAGATTATCTCATTTGATTAGGAGCAGCTACGGGTACGATTTATGAACATCGGGGACGGAGGTTCATGTACAATATTCGAGAAAGCTCATTTAATCAAAAGGCCACGCAAGATCGCCTGAAAAGGGATTGTAAGTTGTGGTAGCGAAGCCAAGCAACATCTCTATTGTACCCAGGAAAGATCTCTCGTCAACCTAACATCACAGAGAAACCGCATTCAATATTATAGATGAAACAGAATCAATTCCATTAGTAGGGAGTCTGCTAGTAATTAGATACTCGAGAGACACGTGTACGCCACGTGTGGGTGGGGGGCCGAACTATTGAACGCGGAGTAATCCTTGCGAGAGGCAGGGAACTCAGGGCTTCAGGTTCCATTGTCGTCTCCTTTTTCTTTTAATCAAGACGAGATTACATACTATTTTGGCTTGTTGGTCCCAGGGTAAATTTACCGTCCTAATTTGGATGCTAAACAACCAGAACGAAGCGTGTGTCGGTACGTACGACCCTCTCAGAGTACGGGCTTACCTCGGTTTTTGTATACAACCGTTTTAGAGCACAGCGCTGCGACCATTAACACACTGAATACACAGGTAAACCGCCATGTCGATATCCCTGATCTTGGTTTAATCTCAATATTGAACCTTCTTAATAGACCAAAAAACGTAACACGCTTCTCAAAAATTGTTAAATAACGTTTAAAAGTGAGTAGCATCGAAAAACCGAATTTTAAAACGAAAATACAGCCTTCCGTTCAGATCTTTTGGCCGACACTTCTGGGACATCACACTCTCTCAACCTATGAGTGAAAACAAAGGGCGTCATTTTCAAAAATCAGACTAAACTAGGAAAAGTTTTAAGTTCTTTTTTACGAGTGTCTTCATTATTGATGCCTATCGTTACTTCAATGAATCGAATGAGCCCATCGTAATTCTTTACGTTCATCCGTTTGATCTCCCTAAGGTCTAGAACTTGAACAGGAAAAAAGAACATCAACACAAATGTGAGTGTGTACGTGTCAGCATTGTAATAATCGCCTAGTAAATTGCGATGATCGAATCAGCTAAGAATAGCCATGGCAATTTATTTTCAAGACTATCTTTTGAAGTCGAATTTTCTCAACATTTGTTGTAAAGGCTTTTGCGGACAAGTGAAGCGTTTGTTGGAATTTCATTTATCTCAATGAATGGTGCACAATGTTGATGGGTTAGCAGCTCTACGCGCTGTAAATGGGTAGCGTGCGGCCGAAAAAATCAAAATCAGTCAAAATCAAATTTTCAAAAAACCGACCGTAGTAAGCTCTGACATTTTCCAAATGACTTTAAGCATAACACGCAATTGTTTGTCGCTTCACACAAAAGAAGAAAGGCGTTTCATGTTCTAATATGAGAGAACTCACCGAAAATTACCCTCATTTTTAACCACGGTTGTTACCTTGTTTTGAAAAATAATTTAGATGCTTGGGATCCAACCGCTTGGTTTTTTTATGCTCTAAAACATCGAACCCCTTGCAAGTTTCTGTGGCATGTATCGTACTGGAATTATTAGCAAAAAACTGTGAAATGTGCTACTTCAGCCATCCAGTCCATTTTTGGTCCACCAGTAGGTAGTTCACCAATTTTGAAATTGAGGAAAATTGTCTGTTTTTTACCGTGAAAATAGCTTTACGGAATTTTAATCTCACCAAACGGATGGGAAATTTTACGATCTCTCCAACGGCATCCTCTCAAAGTTGAGTTTTATTCTGTGATTATGGGTGTTGTGACCATTTAAAAAGCACAAGGTCTTAACCACGCCAAACAATCTTGAAGCAGAAAAGTCAAATTTTTAGTTGAGTAAAAAAACCTCTAAGAGGCACTTTTTATTGCAAATTAGTTGTAAAATTCCCTGGACTCTCCCTGGAAGCTTTTAGAAATTATTTCAACCCTTTAAAAAATAATGTAAACCCTCGACAAATTTACTTAGCTTACGAATGTATTCAGATCTTTTAAACATTTACAAATGGATTTAAGCCTTTTACAAATTTATTTAAACCCTCTAAATAGTTGTAAGTTGCACCGTATATTTCTAAAATTTTCTAAATCACCCTTTGAAACTGCTACACGTGTTTTGGAGCACCCTGTAAATTTCTAAAGAGTTCAAATACATTTTTAAAACACTTACATAGCTTTTAAAGATTTTACTTATAATTTCAAACTCATTCGATTGAATTTCATAACAATAATTGTTTCAAAAGAGCCAACCAAGTCTAATTAACTAAGCATAAGTAGAATAGAATATATTCCATGTTATTAACATAATAGCATGTTTATAATTGATTTAGTTACTTGATCAATTTAACTTTATTATAACGTTAATTTAATCACTGAAGAAGTGAGGCCCACAGACTTCGACAAAAAATGTTTCTCCATGCTCATGTTTCCCCGGCGGACGAATCCAGCTGAACTAGGTACTTCTTATTAGAAATAACATTTGAAAAAAGTAGCAGTTACTGTACGAGAATGAACCTTTCGTTTTGTTAAGAGAATGTAGCAGAAACGGCCCCGGCAAATGATGGTACCAAACCATAAAAATACTCTAATAGAAGATATTTGAACCGAACAGTTCAGTTAACTGAGCACACATATGTGTGTTAAATCACATGACTTTCCGATTCATCCACCCGTCGAAATACATCACAGCATCTATGCATGTGAAGCGAGTGCGAAAGAACACATGTTTTACATCAATTCCGGGAGTTTATTAGGATCTTACGGTGGCGGGACATACAAGATTTCGAATCTGCACGCCTTGAAACCTTAAGTGACAAAACTTTGAAGGGTTGTTAAAAAATGTTTGCCTTATGATTCCAAAGGCTTATTATTGGAAATCGCAAATCAAAGAGAAGCTCTTTTTGAAGCTAAAATCCAATTCCAAAATACAATCCAGCTTTCTAAAATACAATTAAAGAAATCTCATATTTTTCATGAAATTGTCTTGGCTTGTAGAAAATGTTTTACAGTTGTTTGAAACACTTCGTGATCATGAACGGTGAATTGTACAAGAGGTGGGAGTCTACCTTTGAAATTCGGCTGGTTGACAGCTTTAAGCCGACGTTGCATTATAAATTATTGTCGGCGAGTAAACCGGCGTGAAGTTTGTAGTGAAAAAAAGCTTTTATAATAAACGGAGGGTGAAAAAAAAATGAACCGTTGAAGAACAAAAAATATATCCTTGAAAGAAAAGATGTAATTTGGGAAAGCGAAGCAACCAAGGCATAAAATTTCCCTGGGGTGATTTTGTGAAGAGGGTGTCAAATATAATCAGCGTAGCGAAAAAGAAGGGTGGGCTTCATTCTGAAAATAATCAGAAGTCCATTACCGAAAAGGGGGCGGGGCTTGGGATAGTGAGGCATCGGAGAGACTACTTGGCAATTTGGTCGAAAACAGGGACTTGGCGGAGTTAAGCTTCCATCTAGAGTTGGCGGGCGAGGGGGTAGGGCCGACTACCCCCAGCTCTTGTCCTTCCCATCCCGTCCCAAACAGTTGGAACTTCCCTCCAGGAACGCTCTCTCCCAACCTCTCAGAAACCTCTTCCAGCCCAATACCGAACGTAATTAATAAAGCTGAGCTCGCCGGAGGGGAAAATAGAATTCATTACCCACATTGAGGGAGAGTCTCCGAGGGATTATTGCGAGCCCCTTGCTTTGATAGAGGCCAAACAGTCTATCTGGGTTGCCTTCCCCTCTTATCAGTCGGGGTCCTGCAATCAGCCGTATCACATAACTGGCTGGTCGATCATTTCAATGGAACCTCAAAGATTACTGCGCCGGTATCCATGAAGACAATAGGTCCTGTGCGGCCCTTTCACAAACTATCACACATAGTTGCTAAATTACAATTATTATTGTTCCATTCCCCGAACCTAGGATAGTCCTGGAACCTCTCCACCAATTAATTACGGTCCTCATTCAAAGGGGACACAAATATATGGGTTCTCCTGTGGGTATCAGTATAGTAAATGTGTAGAACTATCGAGGGATTGCTTACTCATATTGCTTCGTTAATTAAATTGCAGAATTATTGAAATTGGAGAAGTAGACATTGATTAAATTGCGGGAGAGAGAGTGACAATCTAAAACAATTGTTGAAATTAATATTTATTTTAACCTTTTACGAATAATTAAACTTTTTACAAATCAATTTCAACCCTTTACATATTTACAGGGTGAGCCAAAACACACGGCACAGATTCAAGGGACTCACATATCAGAATGTGAGTGCGATTTTTGAAAACGTTTCCTTTCAAACAGCCTCTCAGAAAAAAATCGCACACGCTCAAATCAGGGAAGGAATCGCTGGGCTTCACCGTAAGTATTACTGTTTATATCATATAAGATTTCAGTTACATAGGTTGGTATATCTAGAAGTCCATTGCATGGTGCTCTACACACTAATCAGTTGAGGGGCTGATTAGAACTTGTGACTAATTTGTTTGCTAATCAAAGTACACAGGTGAAGCATAAATAGGACCCTTTTCAAGGCATCTACAATTATATTATAACTTATAAATCGACAAGTTTCAGCAATGTATGTACCACAGGTCAGTGATTTACGCAAAAGGGAATACATAAATAATAAACCTTACTGAAATAAACGTTGTTTAAACCACAAAATATTATTTAAAACAGATTGGTTAGCCATAAAATTTACAGTTAACGATTTGTTAACGCACAATGTGCTCAAATTTCAGTACAATTTAACATAAATAAGTTGTACGATGGTATGGGATTCCGTGTGATTTGATGATTAGGAAATGTTCAACATTACTGGAAGTTTTTCCGACCTGTCATTCCGTATTTTTCTCACTGATCGATACCCAATTAATTTCCATAAAAACAAGGAGAGAATGATATGTCCCGACCACCTGGCGGAGCATTTGCCTAACCAGTGGAAGAAGAGTTGGCAATCTCGACTGACCCGAGGCTTCTCAAGTTGCAATTTGCTTTCTGGTAGACTCAATTCTATAGGTGGAATAATATTGAAGATTGATTTTTCACCTTCACCAATTCTAGAACATGT
Organism: Creontiades dilutus; assembly: GCA_031894815.1. Taxonomy (NCBI): domain Eukaryota; kingdom Metazoa; phylum Arthropoda; class Insecta; order Hemiptera; family Miridae; genus Creontiades; species Creontiades dilutus. The sequence goes on from JAVIWC010003164.1 coordinate 3,736,505, forward strand.
AAGATACGTTACGACTACTTTCCTGGCATTGTGGCACACCAATTTTGCATGAACACCTCGAATTTCTTGTGCATCAATTGCTCACGGGATATGACCAGAGGGGAGAAAAATTGACTAAAATCCTCAATATAGGTTTTCACTCGTATTTTGTGTACTGCTGCTTCTCCGGTTTCATTTCCAATACATCTTCCAATACTGATAAAGGGCAATGAAAGAGTGGATGTGCTAGCCAAGAGATGTTCTGCCATGACCCAACCAAACAATCCAATCTAGTACAGTTCACCTAAATGTTTCATAGACAACCAGAAATAGCTCGTTGTCCGGCAGAGCTGCTGTTGGGAAAAATTGGGAGCTCCTAATCAACGAGCCATTTTTTAAAAACCAGCTCATCGAGAAAGCGCAGCAATTGTTTCGAACCAAAACTATGGCCACAATATGACACCACGATTTTGTCTGATAATAGACATGACTGCGTCTCACCGTGACACTTTTTCTTCGTTACAGAATATGAGGAACAATTCTCAAACGTGACGAACCGTCAGAAGAAACTAGTTGAATTTCTCACTCGTTTATGAATGGCATAATTTTTTTCATTTTCAATCAATCAAAAAAATCTTCTTAATTAAACAAAAATAATTTTTGTTTAACTCCCTCTACAAGTTAGGTACATGTACAAAATCCGTCTCTGGCTTCTTTTCGGAACTACTGAACCAATGTTTAGACATCCTTACACACAAGGGTAAGATAACATGAGTAAAGGAACATCGCAGATCGACTCGTTGATCAGGAGTTGGTTGTTCCAATAGGTACTTGATAGTAAAAAGAAAGCATTCTGCGTCCGTGAAAAGAATAGAAAACGTTATAAGTCACCTAAGTCTGCAAAGATAGTAATGGCCTTACCTGTAAATGTAAGACTAGTATTTCAAGAAAGGTATGAGATATGACAATTACGTTATGGCTCCATGGAATTGCCACCAAGCAAATATTGTGCTAAGCAGGAATTCCTGTTGTAGTAATACGCCATTTCGCTGGAATGTTATGGCTAGTTTTCAACTTTCAAACTCCTGGCGAAAAGTTCATTTTCTGTGAACCAGGATTAAAGAGTAAAAATAGCGGACCCTTGAGCAGATCGGGCTAAGTGCCCGCTGCATTGTCCCGTTTTCTGTTTGGGTATGAAATAAGCCGAAGTCTTAACTCCTTTCACTCGAATAATTCTGCTAAACGCTACCTGTCAACTCTAAGCTCACCTTTAATTAAGAAGGAATACCCGTTCCACAAAATCTAATAATATAAGTTTCTAAACCAATAGTAGCAGAGTCCCTCAGAGCAGGTAGGCAAAACTTGTCCTTTTCATCACGCTTCAGTGCGGTCCTGGACGTGATTTTACGGATTTTCGGATTTCCACCTTAATCAAAACGATGTGTTATCACCAGCAAAAACTCCAAAGACAGTTAGGGGAGAGATCAAATATTTTGTTTTTCAATATTTGATGATTTCACCACAAAATAATTACTTACCTCTTCGGGTACATGCGTACCTTCACAGGTACCAGTGCTTCTCTTCGGTGAGGTAGTTTGCCGGAATTTCCTTCGTGCTCTTAAAATTAAGGACGTTGTCCTTAATAAACGGTTTTCAGACATCTACATGCTAAAGTGGAATTTTAAATGAGTAAAATCTCCCAGGATGTCATCAACATTTTCAATTTGAATGCTCTGGCTTCATAAATGTTGTGTAACTCCAAAGAGATTATCCAACGGTAAGAGAATAGACAAAATATTTCTCCATTTTCGATAAATTTCCCACAAAATTCAACAGCAGCATTGCTTTAATTGCTGGTCTACTGCTCCACTTTTCTACTATCGGGTGATGATTTATAATAGCTCTCGCAAATAAGCAAGTTCGATACATATCTGACTGGTAACGGTAACGTGAATGTAAAGATTGAAATGTTGAAGTAATCTTAAAAGATTCCCTTGCCGGCTCTTTAGTTTTGAGCAAATACGGGTTAGGATACAGCTTTAGTATCCTCCAAATTTGATGATGAGAAAAGGATAATTGAAACTTGTTACGAATGCTCATGTGGAAAAGGTACCAATGAGTCGGTAGCGATAGATTTCATCGAGTACCACCATTATGCTAGTTAAAATAATTTCAAGTTCTCGCATGTGATCTGATGAAACCTATATTACAGGGTCAGCAAATTTGCATTCTCCAACCAATTTTAAGCTCGATCGATTGGCTTTGACAAAACAACACTTGGCAGATTTCACGCTTGTGCAAGCGCAGTGAAAACCACCACTTTTGCTTTGTGATAAAATTGGTAAGAGATTAGATCATTCCTGGATGTCACCAAAATCAAATGAAAACTGTAGAGTTTTATAAGAATTTCACATTCGCGAAAGGGCCTCAGCTACTATCTTGTTGAAATTAATACGGGATTATTAATTTTGGACTACTTTAATTTTGAGTGATTTGGGGATTATTAATTTTGAGTGAGATCGTTACATTGGGCCGAGCGAAAATTATACTTGAAGAATTTTACGTTTGCACGTGTGCAGAAGTATTGATGAACATTAAAACTGATATTCTACTAATATTGACCTAACAGTCCATAAAAATTGTATCCAAATTTGAAGAAAACTGTGGAAATTTGACATCGTAGATGTATTTGCGGACACGAATCCCAAGTAGTTGTGAATGGACCAAATCGTATTTTAACTTTACAGAATTATCTTGTTCCTTCCGTGAAGTGAAACAACGGTTCCTCCACCTACGGGTAGACTCTTATCAGCTAATGTTGATCATACGGGATTCTCACGTCATTAAATGTAAACTAAGACAATTCTAGTTTTGTCGAACTTGCGAAACGTAGGTAGGTGTTTTATTTTATCCCACTAATATTTTCAATAAGTACCTAAGTGCCTTCGTATGTGTCAATACACTTTAATTCATGCACCATTGAATTTAGATATCTGAAAATCGAGTGATGGATTATTTGTCTATAATCAATATCCGTTAGGCCCTGAAATGATCGATCAGGAGAAGGTTTATTTAAAGAAGTTTTAATAGGCGTTTCTAGTGACAGTTCCTTCTTTCAACAACAATTTTATAACTAGTTCAAAACTATTTAATTTCAAAGTGGATATTCTTTGATTTTAACTGCTAAGGTACCTCTTTAGCAATACATCCTTTTCTATATCTAGATAGAAAAAACGCCCATCTACATAATCTGACGTGATAACGAACTAAGGGCGGTGATGTTTCTAAGGGGGTTTTCTGGAAGCTAGTAATAACGGTATTGATAACGCACTGATATATTAAAATACGTTAATGACTGCGGAACTTTACTTAAAAGTACCTTTATTCATTGATTTTAAATATTTGTTTGAACAATCACTATACGGTTAATAATTAACAAGATACTCAACAATTAATTTAGTTCTATGGTTTTAATAGTGAACCCTTGAAATCGTTCTAGAAAAGTCTGTCAGCCGGAGCTTTCATCTGAAACCATAGAACCAGGAAATTCGGGTTAAAATTTTCTAGTGTGGTTTATTTGAGACTGGGTTCTTGGCATCGCTTTTGATCCGTCCTATAATCGAAATATCTAAAACTTTCGGAACACGAGTAGCCTTTTCTGTTCGTTATTGATAGATCAAACTTGAAGTGTACCTATCTAAGGACCTCATCGGGATCGCTGTACGTTCATGTGTTCCCTCTTCCCAACGACTAGAACTTGAGATGGAAAAAATACATCAACTGTGAACTGCCGAGAACATTGCACAAGTCGATTCGCGAATAAAATAATTTTTTCAAGAAATTGCGTTTACTATAACATTTGTTAAATGGGTGATTCCCAAAAAAAGCCCAATTTCCAATGCTGACATCTTAAGACAGTGGAACATCTCCAAATTTCTTCCAAAATTGCATACGGCTTACAGGGCCAATATGATGCTCAAATCACAATTTCAAACCCGAAATTCCAATTTTAATCAATCATTTATTCAATGATTTGATAGTTGCAGTGAGACAGATTGACGGGTGGTAATGAGAAAATGGAGTTTGTTAGCTGGCCTTTTCTCAAAAAAGTGCAGATCTCTTTTCATGGTTTATTTTCAAAAACCATTTTAGGGTTAACCAAACACATAAATTAAAATCATGCATACATTTCAATATTGAAAATTGATAGAGTTGTGGTAATCATGTACTCCCTTCATGCTTGTTGGCAACTAGCTGGAGAGAGGTTGGTTGGGAACACTGCATAGATACTATTTGGCAGTGTTGCCGCCCACTTCCGAAACCGTCAGTCTTGCGAAATTCCCTTCTTTGAAATGAGTTTCTAGGCATTACATTCAAGTTAGAAGACAAGTTACAGGTGGTGGTGAAGATAAATTGGGCTTTTAACGTCAAATAAAAAACGGTTTATGTATAGAAACGTACCTGATTGACCACAATTATTGTGCACATTGGTATTAAAATATTTTGAAAGAAGAAATGCTACACAAGATCTCATATATCTGAAGGGATCCTTAAATAACACATCATTTCCGATTTTTTTAGAATTACCTGTTTACTGAGGAGACCAGTGAATCGTAGAAAGGACGTGACGAAATGTTTGGTTGATGGATTCCAATTTTGGTGCGATAACTTACATTTTGTTGTACAACTGAACTTGCTACCAAAACGACTTAAAGGGTTTAAAAAGAGTGGGTACAAGTTTTATTTAATCATTAATTTTCTTCTACAATTGATGTACTTAATGTACATATTTTTGTTGATGAACTTAATGTTTTGTTAATGCAACTGTTGAGTTGTCTGTTTGAGAATTATCGGGCAATGATCGGCGTGGAAATCTAATTCAGAAATATTTTATATTTTTGTGATCATTTGTAGCGGTTTTTATAGTAAACTAGCCCCTATCTACTCACCTGATTGACATACGTTCATTAGCTTTCGTGCAGGTGTTTCTTTGATTTTGCTCCATGAAACCATAAAAAATTACAAAGAAAAAGGTTTTATAAATCACACTCCAACCTCTTGATCATTCAATTTTATTATAAATCGAATATATATCATACTATTTATACTTTAAACAATATACATCTTTTACAATAATCTCATTTACATAATTCGAAACCAGAAGTTAGGCCACAATACGTTCCCCTATGGAATGAGTTCTGCCCTTTTTGATTAGGCCAACGAAATTACATCAAATTATAGCCAATCGAGGGTTTTGTAAGTTGAAGGTATAGGCCAAATTACACATTTCTCTGCGTATATATTTAACACTCAAGACTATATGTACCTTTTTGTTTTGATAATTTAGAAAATACAAGTTCTCTTACAAAAAACCGAACGGAAATCTTTAAATACATTACACCATTTGAAAAAATCGTATTTACATTATTTATAAGGTACGAATAAGCACATGAATTACTATTTACACATAACAATCAAGGGTATTTGGGGTACGGCCGAAAAAACGTTGTATCAGTTTCACACAGAACAATTAGTAGGTGCCATTATAATTTGATGGCGAACTAGATAACTGGACAAGAATTTGAGCTTTAAATGAATTAAATCGAGTAATTTTTGATGGATTCAAGTGATTTTGAGGTGGTGCATTTGTAGTAATGCAGTGTTTCTCAGCTTGGAGCAAATGTAGTGATCATTAGACGCTTTGTTAGATGTCGGTCCCTCTTTTAGCACGATGTCTGTGTACATCAACTACAATGTCAGAGCTGAGAAGCGTTGCATGACGGAAAAATTTAAATACGACGGCAAATTATGACAGCATACTTTTGACGGTGTTTAAGAACACGAACGAAGTCGGCAAACATTTGATATAATTCACGAAGACAGTATAAGGTTGATATAGTTCGAGATGATAATGACAGCGCATTTGACGTAGTTCACGAAGACAAACGATGTAAGCATACATTTGACATGGTTTTCGACGTCAAACGACGTGCAGCATCCAAGTACGCGGTATTAGGACAATACAATGGCACTGAGAACGTGATTATATCTTAACGAAGGGGTAATAAATAAACTTTTTATAATAAAGTTAAAGCTTATTAGAAATAAAATTATCTCGAACTTGTCACGAGAGTAGTTCGACTCTACAGTTTCACCCTATTTCAAGGTCATATACATTCACACGATCCAACAGTGTGACGTCTCATTGCACAAGAAGGTCAAAATAAAAAAATAAAATTCAAAAAGGGGAATCAGGAATAACACAGTTTGTGCTAGCGCCAATTTCTACAAGATACACCTACTTAATATTTGAGGAGCAATATCACAAAATTGTTAGAATAAACCCAAAAAACTTTCTCCTTTTTTTGTAACTTTTTAAAAAATAATTAAATCGAAAAAAAATTGAAACTTTTTTTCTTTTTATCGATGAAGAAAAATCGGGGATAGAATAAGGTTGGAAGTATTTACAGGATATGTGGGGCTGTTGACGAAGACTAGACGATGTGGTATTTGTCGTGCATGTAGGGGTGTGGGGGCGGCTCGTGTGCGCAATCCGGTTGACGAGGGGCGTAGCCCCCGGCACCGTGGTGGTGATAGTCGTAGCCGCCTCCGCCACCGCCCCCGTACATCTGCTGCGAGGGGCCGGGGGGCGGGAAGTAATCATGAACGTTCCCGTAGTAGGAGTAGCCCTGGAACACGCAGACATAAAAGGAGGTTCGCCGTTAGAGAGGTCAGCAATAACGTGTAACATCGAAGGTGGAGGAATAGCATATTCGCCCCTTCCGAGGACTGAGGCGATTAATGCCCGCAACACCCAAAGTATATCCAAGACATGAGAAGGCGCCTGGTACATACCCAGAGGTGGCGGTTTCAACAACATGGAAGAGGGAACTTATATCCATCACAAATGAGATGAATAAAATACGTAGGGTGTTAGGGTATATCTGCCATAGGACGGGTGTACTTACAGGACTTCGCACCAAAACTTATCCCTAACATATTTTTTAACCTCTCATAGTCTTTCAATTAAGTCAATTATGCGATTTTTTCAAGTTTTAAACCTTAAAATTAAAAAAACGTAACTCTTCTAATTGAAGAAGCAACTACAAATTTGATTTTACCATTGGCAATATCGATAAATTTCCTATTTCTCCGATGGAAAACCAAAGTTTTTTCAATGAGCTAAATGGATGGAAAAAAAGACTTGAAGAGGAAAAGCGGTTAAATCTTGAAAGTTTCCACTTTTTTAATCGTTTATAGGTTCTTTTGATTCAGAGGTGAATTTTAGCTTGTTGTCGTAAAATATGGGCAAAAATGGCAGCTTCCCTCTGGCAGAATAGAATCAGAAAGTATTTTACGCTTGAAGTTAATGGAGATATTGTAGTTTAACAGCGGGAAAACCTGAGTTTTCACGACGAAATCCGAGTTTTTCACCCAAAATTGACTTGTCACGAAGCAATGAGTGTTTTCGACAGTAAATCACAAAAATGAGCATAACTCCGTCAATTGAATAAGCGACTTCAGGTTTAGTTATACCGTAGGAAAGATCGATAAAATAAAGTTTTTTGAACAAGCTAAATGGATAAAACGTGAACCTGAAGAAGAAAACCCTCGAAATGTCCACTTTTTAAAATCGTTTACAGGTCCCTGTGATTCGATGGTGAATTTTAGCTTGTAGTCCTAAAATATCGGCCAAAATTACAGTTTTCCAAGTTTTTCCATATTCAAACTACAATTCCTTCACTCACTTCAAGCGTAAAATGGTTTCTGATTATACCGAAAGCTGAGATTCTAGCGCAAATTTTAGGATTACTGAGTGAAATTCACCTTTGGATCACAAGAACCAAGAAGAAGTTGGTCCTAAGGCACTCCCTTGTATAACTCCGGCGCCATTTGCAAGGATGTCACTATTTGACGAGCCTACGTTGACGAACTGCCTCCTTTCATCAAAATAACTTTTGAACCAACAAAGGCTGTTATCTTTATTTCCTACATCACTCATTCTTTCACACAGCAATTTTCTGTCAATTCTATCGAAAACTTCGGATATGTCCATCATGATCATAATAGCCTTAGACCCCTCTGCTTTGAGTTGGGAACGCTAGAGACTAAGCCTAATGAGGCATCATCCAACTCCCTTGACGTCCTGAAACCATGATTTTTACATTTTTTGACCTATTTTTCTGGTATTTTTTCCAAGTCGCTCAGCATTGTTATGGGTTTGTAGCTGCCTATATAATTTCTCCTCCTATTTATAATGGGACGACTGTAGCTGATTTAAATACAGCTGGAGATTTCATGTGTGTAAGGATCAGATATCAACAATATGTGAGCCCTTACTCTTTGGATGAACATACTGTTATTTATGAATACAAAATAAATAGTAATCAAATGAGGAGGTAAAGTGGTACACACCCTTACCTGAGGGTAGTTCTGCCCTTGACCCCAACACCACGCGGGGAGCTCGGACCCGTGCTGCGGGTAGGCCGGGGTGAGCGGCGGCGAAGGCGTCCCGACGCCCGAACTGGCGGCACTGCCTCCGCCGAGAGGCGAGCACGTCTTGCTCAGCGGCTCGGCCTCGGATTTCACTTCGACGAGGCCCAGAGGCGAGCAGGGCGAGGACTTGATCGATTTGGCCGGAGTCTTGGGGGCGGCACCGCCGCTGTTATTGTTATTTTTGTTCCCCTGAGCCGCCTGCTGTTGTTGCTGTTGTTGAAGCTGTTGCCGGCACTTGGCCCGCCTGTTTTTGAACCAAACCTGCGAACAGCCAAAGTTGAAGACTCGGGTAAGTTGTGTGCTTCCTGGTTCAACAGTGTCCCCCAACCCCTTAAAAGTTTGCCTACATCGACAATGTTTCCTTGAGATCGAAGACAATCAAGACTAAAATGATCAGGCCATTTCAGATCTCCATCAATTTCCCTATGAAAAAAAAAAAAAGTCTGGCCACGGCCAAGGTGTCTGGCGCACTTAGCTCCCTTGCAACTCGTTTCGTCATTCTAGTAACATGAACGTGTCGATCTGTTGAAACGTTCTAGATATCCACGAAAGATCTTGTTACAACGATTCACGGAACAGAAATGTCGCGAGACGTGCTACGGCAAACTCCACCGCTCTCAAAATGTTAGAGGACATGTTTACTGGGTCTATCGCAGGAATTCTATAGCTGATAGAATAACGACGTGATCCACGGCGACTACTAGAACCTGAGAAAATTATGATTGATCGGTTTTACGCATCCAAATGCACTAACTGATGTATTGATTCTGAGCAATGAAAACAAAGGAAAACTCATGAAAAGTAATGCGAATGGAGATCAGATATAGTCAAACCAGCGCAATACCAGAAAATTCAACCAAAGTCAACCAAAACTGCAAAAATTGGATCGTGAAAATGCTGACACAAGGGCAGACAGACGGACATGCAACGAAAATTATTGACGACTGTGAAAAACGCGAAAGGGAGCTTTTTGATTTTGGAAAGAAAGAATTGTTCAACTTCCCACAAATGAAAATAAAGCTGCCAGTGCCTCCAGGTAGACTCGGAAGCAATGAACGACCACATTTAAAAGCTCAGTTGAGCAGCATGAGCAAATTTTCGAAGCAATTCTCATTACAAGCAATTCTAATGCTGAATGGTTTTGCAATACCGGCACATTGTGTGCTCAGAAACTGCCAAGTGTAGCTTTTACGGCAAAAGTTTTCTGAATAGTATTCATCCGTTCTTTTTTGCTGTTTTATCCATTTATTTCAGCAGATTTAAATGAAATTGAATCTTAATTTCCGCGGAGACTGCTTAGTTTTCAAACAGTACCTATATAAAAGCAGTAAAAAAAGCAGTTAATACAAGTGCGTACGTACTAATTGTACGTAATGTTCTGCAAAAATACTACAATGTTCCAACATTTTTAGCTATTGTTTCAGCACTTTTTCAAGCTTGTATTAATTCAAGAAAACCCCTTTTTTGAAAAAGTACTATCTACGAACTCATTGTTTCTTTCGGAATCCCAAATTCTTTCGTTTCATTTTAAAATCTCAATTCTAATAGGATCCCGTCAAAAATTACATGAACTTTTCGGAGAGTGAGCTATCCATTTTCAACACATTATATTAGATCAATTTTTGTCCTTCTAAAGAGTCTAATTCACACCCTAGCAAAATTTTGATGTTTTATCACCGCCAGTTAAAGTCGATCCACACACACCCGTGACGTGACAGTACCGTGACCGGCAGGTGATTTCACTGGCCGTGATTGCTATTCACAGTGGTGCCGTGGAAGTGAAATGCGTGGTCACGGTGTTTTCAGATGATGAACATGTTGTGATCACCTTGATTTTGGATAAAGAGAACCGCCAGAAAAACCAGAAAAAAAGTGGGTCCATCAAGCATGGGAAATGAAAGGGAGAAGGGGACTTTGCGACGTTATACAAGGAATTGTATTGTATTGAGATGATGGAGCAATACTTCAGAATGTCAGAAAATTCGTTCGACTTACTACTGAGCAAATGGAAAGTTCATTTCAAAAAGCAAACCACACGCTGGAGTAAAGGACATCTCACCAACAGAAAGACTCGCTGTTTGTTAGGTAAGCGTTTTCAATTGAAAACTCTAAGGTATTCAATGAAAGTAGTCAAAATCAAAAAATAACCCTCAACTAATGTGACGGATCACGGTACGAGCACGGTGTCAGCTCTATTAGCACTGGCACTATCACGTCCCGGGCAAGTGCGAACAGGCCCCTTCATTATACTGGAGGAATGTTGTTACCCTCGCCGGTGGGATCACGATCCGATCACGCCACTGGTGTGTGTGAATCCACGTTAAAAGTCTATTGTTGAAACCTCGGAGAATGTTACAAGAAATTGAACTCAATGCAATCACGAACCGGAGTGGTAATTTAAACTGGTATCAATGTGCGCTCTTCGCCACTACCTCCGCCTCTTCCGAGAGAACTCAAGTAGGCAGGTTAGGACACCAAAGAAAATTTTTACGTTTTCTCATAATTTGTTCCGTTTGTAGTAAGATGAGCCTAGACCACGATTTTTCTATTCGATTAGACATGAACAGCCTCCATTCATTCCGCAGTCACGAGTATTTAGTCAGATATTTGTTAACCCTCAGAAGACCTTTCGGAGGTAGAAATCGACAAACCGCCAAAAAATATACTTGTAGCTCTCACAGCACTAAGCCTAAAATCGCTCGCACAGCACTAAAACCACGAATTGGAGGGCGACAAATCCAGCAGCTGTTTGTCGGGAAAAATCCTGTCACCCGGGCCGGCTAAACGTTTAGATAACTTTGTCGGCCGTTCACGTAGTGAGTTTGAACTGAAAGGTACATTTCTTTCTAACCCATACCTGATTAGAAGTGAAATAGGAAAAATGGAGATAATTTTAAAGTAATCATAATTTTAAAGTACATTAATTTTGGAAGATATTGTTTTATGACCGATATAGATCGAGTTACTGACTGAAAACAACGGTAATCGTCACTATTTTTTACGTAAGGCGCTGATCCTTTTTCAAACTTTCTTTAATGTTATTAGTGAACGCCCACGATAAAATTAATGCCTTCATAATCAACAAGTCATTAACTTTGCCCTAACTTATTTCCCTTTGAAAATAAAATATCTTTGAACGAGGATTAATTAATTAAATGTTAACTTAGGGAGATTTAATGAATTGTATTCGAGCCATTTTCTTCGTCAAAAGACGTACTTTTTTGTTAACTGGGTAAGGAGTCAGTTAAGTACTTGATAAGCTTGGATTCAAACGTATTACCGCTGTACATTTTAACATTAAGAGGCTAAACGAATTGTTGTTTAACCAAAATCGAAGCAAAAACACGGTGTTATACTTTTCTTGTTCGGGTTAATAAGGACGTAAAACATCCACCATAGAGACGTGTTTACATCTAATGAAGCTTAAGCCCCTTGTTGAAAGTGATTAGGTTGAGAGCACTCGACGGGAACACACAATCAGACAATCTAACTTGATAAGCTCGTCTGAAGGCGGTAAAGCCTAATGGCGGGTGGTGCTACCTTTTTGATGGGAAGGCTCATTAGCGTGAGGGAAAAAGAGGGCCGAAGGGAAAACGCTGTGTTGGAGAAGAACGGAGGAGGGACGTGCGTCGATTAACCGACCAGCTGCAGGTGATTGCCCCCTCTACCTCCACCTGCACAATGAACTCTTATCGAGACTTCGTTAATAAACGAAGTTCATCATTTTTCCTTTCATCTTTGGCGATTGAATCAGATCGAGGATACCATAGGGAGGGGATCTTCTTCGGAACGGAGTCTGGGAAGTGGTTTTTCGCGTAATCCCTCCATCTCTCTCTCTTGCGTACGTTTGTCAAAGGACGCACCACAATCAGCGTAAAAGGCGAAGCTGTAAGGGGTAAGTGAAGAGTACTAATTGGGTGAAGCCATTACCGACCCTCCTTTGTAGAGAAAGGATCGTGTTATACTCGACGTAATCGCTTAATATGCTGATGTTAGGGTCTCTTCAACAAATCAACGAACACTGATTAGTAAGGCACAGATTAAGGGAAGGTGCATAGCATAAATGTTATTGGACAGAATATTATGTATAACTCAGCATCACTAACGTGAAAATTTGTTCCAGTTCAAACATTATATAGAATCACAAACGGCTCATTAGCAGACGATTTAAGTCTGGGTGTAGTCACTTCGGACACCAGGAGGTAAGCCTAGCTAACAGAGAAATATCCAGCAGCCTCTCTGGAGTAATCCCACCAAAGTCCTCAGGTGCCATAGGTTGGGTATGGCAGTAAATACATGCAAATCAGAAACAACCTCAGAAACGATTCTTCAGTGAAGAATTGGTAACTCGAGTAGTGCCCCAACAAGGTCCACAACCACGATGTCGACCTCAAGATACCATCAAACATCCAGTGCGACTCGGGGTGGGATGGAAGGGTGACAGGTAGACTGACGGACAGACATGCAGATAAAAAATGACAATTGCTCAGAATAGAATGAGAAACGCAAATGGAAATTTAGAATTTGGCGAATAAGTTTTTCATCTTTTGAAACTAAAAACAATGGAACCTACAAGTGGAATCCTAAGTAAAATTCGGAACCCACACTAAAATGGAGAACTCTGGGATTGGTTGATTCAAAGGAGCCATGGCCAGTAGAAGGGGAAGATACGATATTAGTCAGTCAAGGAGAACAAGGACCTAAGAAGATTGTTACGACAAGTACAGCATCTAGCTTCTTCTTTGAAGGGTACCCAATAAGCCATAATGTCGCTTTGAATCTACGAAGTTGTTGTAAGCCGCACGAAACCCGATTGAATCTCACTTCCACCAAGAACACCTACCTGATCGCATGCTGGAGCAGCTTTACAATGTAAAAACTAGACGAGTAGACTAGAAAGCAATTCACGGTTTTCTACGTCCGAACAAAGTTTGTTATCGTTAATTCAGACTGGTTAAAGCATTTACACTTATGGCTGAAACTTGTGAAAGGTACTAGAATAATAGTGAAAAATGTTATTAATAATAAGCACGATAATTCAAGTTATATGTAACATGTAAAACAATTAGAATGATGCAGGGGCTAACTCAAACGCTAAGTTTTTCAATTTTAATCCTCAATGTTTTGAACCTTTCATCAAAACAGTAATTGTCTCCACGGATGCGAAAATGTGAAATCCTCTCAAACGACATGAGGAAACTCTCATTTAAACTATTCATAACGATAATATAACTTTGCATAGCGACAGTTAATGCTCTAGCGCTCACTTTACATAAGTTTGTACTCTTAGCTGTGGAAAAGGCCGGCTGTGAAACCGGGGAACATAAAGAGCGTGACGAGTTGACGACAACTGTGACAAACGACCGAACAAGGATGCCCAAGTTACTAATGTTGTCCCATTGGAATGAACACGTCAAACCTACTAGTAAATACTTCGGCAACTATAATAAGTGCAGGATCAATAGGGATAGGGGACATCTCCTGGTAAATAGTGAAAAGGCCACAATGGGTGGAGCGGTTACGCGGCCCGCCTTCTTGATTATAGGGGGACAAAGAGCTGTCACTCAACAAACATTATTCATCATCCTATCCAAAGATACCCCACGCCCTTTTTTCCTGTCTTCTTCTACGCTCGGGTTTTCTGTGTAAGATGTTACGGAGGTCTAGAGTAAACACAGTTGCTTCCTCCTGAGACCAAAGAATGGCCATTGCACAATGTCAACACATTAATCCCTCACCAGCCTATAAAAAGTAGGATTGATCAATTCCCTGGGCATTGATAAATTCACAAAACTTTCTGAAGAATGGGTATATAAGTAAGTGTGGCATAATATCAAAGTTTTTCCAGCGTGAAAAACGTTTTCCAGAGGCATGAACGTAAGGATTTTTGGCGACCAAATGGGCGGTTGGCTAACTTTTCCCAACCATTATCTGCAGATAATCTACATATTCGCGCGCAATTGTCTTCACAATTGACGACCATTACAACAGTGGAGTCACCAAAACAGTAACCTTGAACTTTCGCTGTAGTAATCTGAGGAATATTTGTAGGGTAGCCGAGGAATTTTAGAAATCCATAGACAGAGTTGAAACTGCGGCTTAAGACGTTCCAATTCGCAGTCGGAAATTCAAATTAAGAGAAAACAGGACTTTTTTCGCGGAATGATGACGTCAATAGTCATAGTCAATAATTCTCTGGCAGCTTGTAATAAAAAAAAAAAATGGAAAAAAGGCTTAAAAAATCGTAGGAAACAATAGAGTAGATACATAAAATCACATATATGTTATTTTTCGAATCATGTCCTATAACCAATGACAAAATTCAAAGAGATTTATTTCCAAGCATAATTTTCAAGGTTTCCTAGAGGAATCAACCAATTAAACACCACTGTAATATGAACGAGATCCATATTACAATTCCGATTCCAACCCACAGATTCTGATCAATTAATCTACAATTTTCTAAAAGGATTAATTAACATACATTTTTTGGTGGGAGTCATCCAGGCCACTAGCCCATATATGTGTGTGTTTTGATCAATTCGTCATCCTAATCTACATGTTGTAATAGTATTGATTTAGGATATTTTCTCATTTTTAACACGCGAGCTTGGAAACACCACTCATGTCACGTATATCCAATTAAACACTAAAGATTTAAAATTTCAAACGACAGTTGTCTACACTGACATAATTTTCCCCGAACAATAGTTACGAGTACATTTACAAATATTTCTAGGAGCCAACTCGGCAGACCTTGGTGCGAGGCAGTTGCGCTGAACTAGTTAGCAGCCCCAAGTGAACCATTACGCATTTCTAAATACTTCAAGAGAATTTAAGATCTTCTTACCTGTACTCTTGACTCTGGGAGATTGATTTTGAGCGCCACTTCCTCCCTCATGAAAATGTCAGGATACCTCGTTTTTGCGAACAAGGCTTCTAGGATATCTAGTTGAGCGCGCGTGAACGTGGTTCGCTCTCGTCTTTGTTTCCTAGGGTTCATCCCTGCAACAAAAACCATAAGCTGCTGAATATGCTGCGGTTATCAAAGCACAAATTCAAACAGGATTCAGAAAACTTGAGCTGGCTTGTCTTTGATTTATAATGATTGTCAATAATGAACCTGAAAAAAGATTACGCACGTTGACTCAAATGAAAATGGCGATAAAAAGAAATTACGTTTGCTCACTCTTCTTTTCAAAAAAAGGTATAGTAAAAAATACATTAAAATTAATTACGAGGAGTAACAGAAAGTAGGTGAACGGGAACATCAAAACCAATTTAATCAAAATTACTGGAGATCACCTGTCCTTTAAAAAAATGTATATATAATCTGACTAGACGCTCAAGATTTCCAAGTAACTTTCAAAATATATATTTATAACATATAATGGTATAACATGATATACATCCCCATGGTTGGGTTTATTTCAGCCAGAAATTATAGGTTTGAGGGTGGCAAAAATTTCCCCATTTTTTTTTATAATATTAAATATATAATGGTATAACATGATATACATCCCCATGGTTGGGTTTATTTCAGCCAGACATTATAGGTTTGAGGGTGGATTTACAGCGGCTACATCTGGTACTTCACTCTTTTATATCAACTTTTGGCTGTACGTCACCCCTATGCTTATTACATCCTTAAAGAGATTAGAACACTAGAGGAGTTCCCTTATAGCTTGATTCTACTTTTGATGTAGTCGAGGTTAAATACCTACATCAATCAGCTGTACATTGCTGGATGAGGAACTACTTTTGTTTAAAGGATAAATCTACAAAACTACCTTGGTGCAATCAGCCAACTATGTGCCATGAAACTAGATACTCTGATGAGGACCATTTATGGTAAACCTTTTAGTGAAACAAATACAAAAACTTTAAAACATAACAAGGATAACATGTGATTTCACCCTCAAACCTACAATTTCTGATTGACTGATATTTCTAGGTGTGTAAATACTTGATAAGCATAATAAAATGTTACACCTTATCTGTAAATAATTCATGTTAGGGTACTTGGATATATTTGGGCCTGAGGAACATATATCACAATGATTTTGAAGCAATGTGGAAGAGTTAAAAGGAGTTGATTATTAAAATTAAGTTAAGGAAGGAATAAGAACTAGAGTTGTCAGCTAACATGGTAAGGTGGTTCCATATCATGAAGTCTTATGTAATAATGAGCAGCGTTTGGATGTATTATTTTCGATAATGAAGCTTTCCAACAAACCAAATAATTTCGTAAGCCCCTGTCTAAAGTTGTTGATTTCTTTTTCATCTGTAGACTTAGAAATTCGAATGGAATTTTTGAAAATCCGTCCGTCCACCGTCGGAAGAACTTTTCCCGACACTACTGTACCAAAGTTTACGGAATTTGGGTAAAAAACCCTATATCGACCCAGGATGTACCAGTAATCTCGGTGTGTTGATCAATCAACTAGCTTTTTAGCTGGATTGCTACGCGTGTTTCAGAGTTCCCAAGGAGAAAACTCACTTTTTGTGGAGTCCAGTCCTGGTAGCCCGGTGATCCACTAAGGGGGGTTGTTTAATAAGGAAATAATAAACTGTGTAATAATTTGAAGCGTTCTTTAAATTAAATTAACTATAGTCGAGAATTCTCAGGCAATTTATTAGTAACTTTGTAATGAATACTCATAATTTATACTTGTCTCAGCAGCGTTTGAACATTCGATGGTCCCCGTTGAACATGGTGTTCAAGTTGAAAGACAGTTATTTTGCATTTAGTAACGAATACTCAACGAAATTATATTCTGAGAGTCCAGTTTCCACCTTAACGGTAGCAAGTGGCTCATTTTATAGTCGTAAATTATAAATGAGGTAGGGGGCAGCCCGTCACTTCAAAAGAACCGGGCGGTCCCAGGCTCTGTGAAACCTTATTCGGATTGCTGTTCTCCTTACCTGTTCGGTTGTATATCACTCAAAACTTGGCCGAAATTTTTCGTTCTTTATTGTGACGTCTTGGGAAACTCAAAAAACGTATAATGTGAAAAAATGAAGTTAAAAATTGCTCATAAAATGACCAAATTTAATCGCCACTGCTGAACTTATTGCGCGTATAGCAGAAATGTATATAAAAGCTAGTGAAACGGGTATTGGTAGGTGATTTTATTGTTATAAATCCTTCAAGTTGCTCAGCCCAATAGCGTAACTTCCTTCGTAATATCAAGATCAAACTCAAATCTCAAACGCTATTCTCAACGTTAGGTATGTTGGCAACAAACCTACAATATCAGGAATTGTTCTAATTCCCTCAAAAACATTTAATAATGACTGTTTCTTTGCTCCCCTGGGTACGCCCATGATTCGCTCTATCTAACAGAACATCTAGGTGTAAAGAAGACGGAAAGATTACTATACATTGGTATGATTTATCTTTCACGTAACGGGTTTGGCCTCCCCACCTGTCATGCGAGAGGCTGGTGTTCGATTCCTTGCGGAGTTGGAAAATATTGTTATTCCACCACATAAAATTGATATTGATCATTTTTTATGATCAGATACCACCTCAGAATGAAACATTTTATATTTGATACAATTTTATACCTAAACAATCAAATGGAACCACATGAATCGCTGCTCGTTCATCTGCTCGCTCTCCGAACAGTATTGATTCACCCAGAAAAATTTAACCCCCCCCCCCCCCCATCTCCCTCAACATTTTGGGTTTACCTTTCGAGACGAGTTGAATCCAAAAATAGGAAAGAAATCCGTCCATTTGCCATATGGCGTCCTGAATTTTTCTCCGAAACGAGTGAACGATGATCCATTGGCACCACTCTCCATCCACCCTAATGGTTCATTTTGATGGGTACAAATTTAAAAATCTAAAATCTCAGAATGTTTTGAGTCAAGAGGGTAGTTTTTTCTTCGATCGAAATAGAAATTAGTTTCCTGATTAGGATGAGACCATTCGGGTTGATGTGGGATCATCCGTTCACTTACCATTTGGAAAAATCGGGAGAGTTCTCTTCAAGTGAGAGCTGAGTAAGACCGCGAGGCTGCTGAGGATGGATTCTATACGATTAAGCTTTTCCATAACGCTATTTCCCAAGCTTCAATTCAATTGAGTAGAATGTCGAGGAGAGCGATGTATTCTTTTTTGTCTGTATTTTTAGTTTATCTCGTTTTATTTATGTTGTCCTATTCGTGGGTTTCCGAGTGTACCTAAGAACCAGTCTCTGGCTTTGTAGTCCGCGTAAAATTCAAAAATTGTAAACCTTTGCTAGATAATTTGCAGCGCATTTTTCCCTTCCCTTCAAATGTTTGACGGCATTAACTTTGTGCAGGATAGGCAGTTCTACCTTATGGCTGTGGGTAATTAATTATGTGCAAGGAATTCATTAGGATCGAATCAACTAAACATCAAATCAATTGGGTTTATCCAGGGATACAGGCCGCCTTCAAAATAGAAATCTTGGAAACAGCTAAGTTTAGTCTATCCGTGTATTCGAGGGTAAATGGGGGGGGGGGGGGCGAAAACCCGCGTGCCCCGCGCGAGGGCAAACGAAGCCTATTAGTATGAAAATCCTTTGGAAGCCGGATTAGACGATCGCCCCGGCGGACCACACCGTGTCCATTCCTCTCACAATCAAACATTACCTACTTTATAACTCTGTTTACATATTTACGCTCATCCGTCTGTCTTGTCTAGCGTGCAGCCTCCACAGCGACCTTCCCCTTTACGAATTTACAATTATCCATTGCACTTTGACCACGGACTACCTTTATGGAGTAAGCACACACTCTCCGAACCACTCCAGTACAATAACTATCAATCGCGGTCGTTCCCCTGAAAGTCAGGGGTGTACCGAGATCAACATGGCCTATCGCTAAGGGGACGGAATAGGTGATTTAGCCAAATATAATTTAATCAATAGGCAAATGGAATAAATCCAGGAAAATATTTCGTTTTCAATACATATTTCGTTGAACAGACTATCCTGACAACAGAATCCATACGATTTTATTTAAAATGTTTGCTGTAGCCTAGGCAGTCGAGGCAAGGGGCAATCAACATCTCCACTGTTGCACTTTTGAACGACTGACAAATGGGAATAGTTTAGTTTGATAAATTGTACTACATTAGTAATCATCACCATCGACATGGAAGCAGAAAACAGAACCGAAAGCCAACTGAACAGTGTTAAAATTGAGCAGAAGGCAGCATACCGATAACGAAAAGATCAAAATTCCAATTCAGACTAATACAAGCTTTGGACACACCTAGCGTCAGAGCAAAAAGTTAGGTTTAATTTTTGAGCTGTTTGATTGGTCAGAGAACAGTGCGTAGCTTCTGATTGGTCACTTCGGATGAACTTAGATGAAAATAGATTTTGATATTCAAAAAATAATAAACAAAAAAAAATTTGTATAACACTGATATTTCACAACTACCCCATAAAATTGCCCTTTACACTCCATTTCTCGATGAAGATTGTGATTCTGATATTTATGATCAACTGGAGAAGGTGCTGTGTTAGCCCTTCAGTAGTGCACCGTGGATTTCGTTCCAAGTATGTCCGAGTAATAGGACTCACAAACTGCCGCTTTGATTGAACAAGGTAGCATTCGATATCACGGTAGCTAGAATCACTTTCTCAGTTGAAACAGAAACTTCCACATATTTCACCTCTGACATCGGACGATACGTCAATTTTAGGCGATAATTAGTGGATATTGCTACTGCAGCTCGGGTGAAAACATTATATATTTAAGTTCATACCACGAATTTAACACTTGATGAATTCATTGTAATTCCTACATTATCCTTTTACAATGCCAAGTGTTAAGCAGACAACTTTGTAAAATTGGTCTATCAACTTTAAAACGAATACTGCTACACTAATTTTCTAGTAATTTTGGAAACGGTAGTCATTTAGTCAGGAATTATGCTGAAATCTCTCCACGGAATTGGAGTTTATTTTGAAACTTCGAGTATACTTTTTAACGGCGATGTTTTCCAATTGCCGAAACTTTCGGGAGCACAAGGAAAATGACATCACCAAATAGGAAATGCAGGATAAGCAACAAACAAACAACAATCTCAAACTTGAAAACGAACTTCGTTCTTTCAAAATTTTACTTGAAGCTCTTCACTTTAAATAGGTATTTGCCTATTTCATAGGAGAAGTTGAAGAACCAATAAACAGAGATTTAAAAACCTGATTTTTCCAAGAGAGGATGCATTCAAACATCGATTATTGTGGGAGAATATGAATGGACGGCTCCCTCGAGAACTGGTGAAATTTATTGATGTAATGAGTACCAATTTGTGCATGGTTAGATCATGGTTTTCTCACAGTTTTTGAACCTAAATGTTTCAGGTTTTTTCCAAATTAAAATGGCAGCTCTGTCCAAACGGGATGATCATTGTATTATTGCAATAAAGGGTCAGTCTATTCTATTCACGTGAGTTGGAAGAGGTGCATAGAAGAGCACTCCAGTGGTTTCTGTTGATTCCCAATTTCCTCTGAACTTGGTTCGAGGACGAAGGCAGCCACTGTAGCATCGGAGAGGCCATGTGGGGGCGATAAATGGCTGCCAAACCGGTCTGAGTCGGTACCAGTCGTTCTTGATTCCCCTCCCTAGTTAACCTTTTTGTTTTGACCGGGGAGAGGAAGGGCATCCGCAGCTTTGGGAGATGTCCCATAGGTACATTAACAATGCGTTCACAACTTCACGATCTCTCTAAAAAAAAAAAAAAAAACTTCCACCCCATGAAAAAAAGTAAAATTTTTTTTGAAAAATGTGCAGTCATGCAGCCAATCCTAACACGTGGGGTTATTACGTTAGGGGGGAGTCACTTTTAGGTTCCAAAACTGCGATTGTTTCAGTTAGACGAATTCATTTTTTGAGATCTAATACCTATCCATGGATTTAGCGTATAACTAGGAAATATCCACGAGCTGCCTATGTCAGTAATAACATAGAAAAACCGCCTTTTAAACCGGTTCATGGCCCATAACATCTATGCACGTGACTGGCTAGAGTTTTGGACCAACTACACCCTAAATGGGGTCGATGAGGCCAATAAAACGGCATACTGCGGACGGACGTTGCAGATTTGCAATATACGCATCATGAAAAAGAATAAAAGTTGAAGGGCGGGGATAAAAAAAATTTGCTACACGCATACGAAGGCTCATTATTGATAATAACGAACCAAATAAATAAACCAACGATTTCTTGTAGCATGCAATAAATAACAATTTTGCATAATGCAAGTAATGAATGAGACGACGATGTCATCCGTACGTCCTAAGGGGTCTCAATGCTAAACTCCAGCTTCAGTACAAATTAGCTTTAGGAGCGAAGGAAATTAGTACTTAATGACGGCTCGAGCTTAATTTTCGGGAACGAAACCCATCAGATAAACATGATAAGTTAAAATATAGGACTTTTTACATCATAATTTTGTACATCCATTCTTTAATGGCCAGGTTGGTCATATTTGTTTCTAGGAATGTATATATTTAACATTTTTCACCCGTTTTTTATCACTTTATGACCGGTGTTTGGGCTCAAAAGTGATAACCAACGAACAGATTCTTTGTTTAGAAATATTTCATCGTTAGGCTGAGGAAAAATTTTGTAAGAAGATTTCAACTATAATTCATATTTAACTAAGGTTAAAAGTACGTTATCACAATCATATACTTTAGTTGCTTGGTTGCAAAACAAATAAAAAAGTCAAATGTTGGACGAGATCTCTACTACCTGTCAGATGTGGGCCTTTGGACTTCAAAATCACCTAGCGACTTCAATATTTTCCCGATTGAAATCTGTCAAGGTTTATTTAACAGGGTTGAATACTTGCAAGGTCTGTATCTATCAAGTTTTAGTTTATCGCAACTTTGCGCGGAAGAGTAACCAATGACCGATTCAACAATTCACTTGTGAGCTCCTGAATTTCTTGGAAAAGTCAGAGCCTTCCCTAAACTGCGTACGAAGACGAATCGCCGGAGCGGTCGGTATCCGATGCGTGTGAACTCGAGACGCGCGAGAGCGCATAACTTTACTTCATTACCAACACAGTGTTTCTCTATTTTCAGCGAGGCAATCTCTCCCATTGACCCTTGCAGACATAAAGCGTTCGAAGACATTGAAACCGGTGCTCACAAAAAACAAATCAGCTCCTTTTTGAAAGTCGGAAAACGAACGAAATAATGACCCCACTCGAGCGTTTCCACATTTATGAGTCGTCGAGGGTGGGGTCAGGTCTCCGCAAGTTGATGAAGTTATGAATAACTTTACAATTTTTACCTTTCGCGGTCACGTTTGTCACTAAAAGGTCGCATTTGAAGTTTTTACGGCTCGTTTTACGGTGCACCGCGCTGTATGTGCACACATAACACATTCTTATGTGCTCTTTGTGGCACCTCGGGAACATAAAGAGTATTAAAAGGCGTAATTTACCTTTATTTTTTTACCCACTTCTTCTGTATTCTTCGTCTTAATTTCGTCCGTCGGCGCAATTTTTTTCCGTATTTTTTTGTTTCCTTTTTGACATCCAAGAACAGGTGAGGATGATGAAATGTTGCATTGTGCCAATATAAAGAACAAGGTAATAAATATCGCGGCCCATACTATGAGGTAAACGTGTACAGTTTATCAAGATTCATGAAGACACACGAATGAGGGGCTAAATCGTCAATGATCCATTTACAATTAATAAAAATGTAATATAAAAGAATAGCAAGCTTTTCTAACTATTTATGGAAATCCTAATGCAGCGGGTACGTAAGAACGAAACGACCTTGTTATTATAAAATAATCATCAACATCATAACTACAATGCACCTTGTACCAATGGCTCTACTAATAGCTTAATCTTCAACTCAAAAGACCGTATCTCGAATCATGAATAATGCCTCAGTATTTTATGGTTTGCTACTGTAACTCAATGCGATCAGATGGAACCAACTAAATTTGAATGGGTAGGAGAATGTCACTTTACTCTTTTCGCCCAAAAACTATTGTCCCAAATGAGAAAATATCTCTTGAATTTTCGGTTACGGAACTTTATGGAAGACGGGATCAGCAATCTATAAGAATCATGTAATGAATGTATGCTGAAAATGGCAACTCCTATTACAAATATATACTTTATTTAAATTATTCAAAATATTTTCCCATAAACCAAAACTTAAAACGGAAAAAGTTACTGATAATTATATGTTCATATTAAAAAGTGTTGGAAATTCAATTTAATAATAATTAATTCCACACCATTGATGTGAACAGGAACACTAGTGTAATTAACTTGGTTTTACAGTTTTACATTTGATTAAGCTACCTATAAGAAAAATATGATCAAATACAATGTTGAAATAAATAAAGCCTGGTTTGTTCTGAGGAGGTTATAACTCATAATGGTACTAGTAGTCCTCTTACGTCAACTAAGGATGATGGTAAAAAAGTACTATTCTCTTGAAAATACCAATCCAGCAGTTTGGGTGGTTTTTTTAAAATAGATTTCTTTGCACGTTAATTACATTTATGAACGTAAATTTTAATTTATTTGTAACGAAAATTGATTAGTTAATACGTACATGGACGTTCCTCTATGTTCGGTAATCTGATCATTTTTTCCCAGTTTCGTGTGCGCTCTAGAACATTTGAATAAATAACAACAATCTGTAGGATAGGTATAGATTTCTCTGTACATATATCTTTACCATACATTGTGTTTTCTTTTAGGACGATTTGCATTTTGGTTAGTATTCCCACGACAGATTTCGACATAATTTTCTTTCAGTTCATTGAAAATTATCATCACTTAGCGCAGAGTTAACTGTCATGAAAATATATTGTTAGTTTGTCGAGGCATTATTTGTGCCGGTAATGTATCTAATAGATACTATCTATGTAATATTGGACGGCTCAAAATACGTAGAGGGTTAGAATTTCAAACATTATACTCGTTGCACCTGCATTTGTCATTTTTGGAACAGTATTCTACCAATTGGTTGTGTTTTAGTAAGTGTTGAAAATCACTGAATTTCAAATCACACCGCTTTGAATTGACTGAAGGAAAAACAGAAATCACCCCAGTCTATCTTCCACACAAGTTCAGCACAATGAGAGTACATAATATTAGTTTTTGATTGTCTGTAAATAAGTCAAACAAACCATTTGTAAGAGGTATTTTTCTTTCATAACCATTCTAATAGTTTACTGTTCGTGACGAAACTGAAAATACTACGCTAACATATCTACAACTTCTTGTTTCTATTAATTATTCCCTTAAATGTCATTTCGAACTTTTGCCAAATGACCTGAAACATTTTTATTTCATTTTCATGGGTGCTAAACAAGTAACGATCCTATCAATAAATAAAAGGTGATTGCTAAGATGGTTGCAATAGTTCTAATGTGAATCGGATTTTGGGCCCTTGAAAAAACCGCTGACAGTAAATTTTTTAAGATCATAGGAGGACGATACTGAACCCCCCCACCAACAGGCGAAAAAGAGATAAGGTGGTTCGGTTCCAATGCTGTACAAATTGCAACGGTTTGGAAAGCACTGATCGATATCTCTCAGACAATGGAATACATTTAAATTGGTGAAAATTTCCATTACACCAAAACAGCAAGGAGCTATCAAGACTCAAGGCGGTTTGGTCTAGGCCGAGAGGCTATAGAGTAAAGGGTACCCACGGTAATCCGGGTTGAGTAAAATGGAATGGAATGTCTCAGGTGTGAATGTCCGAAGTAACGGTGTGGCAAAAAGGGCCCTACCTGGCTTCCGAACTAACATCATTACTTGAAACGCTATATATAGATCAGTAGGAGCGACGCTTGTTGTTTCAAGTCAACTTTTCACCAGCGTAGGAACCACTTTTTGCTTCCTCAATGACGAAGGCAAGAAAGAAAGCTTTGTCTTGTGCATGGGTTGAATAATTGTTGTCCAATAAAATCAAAATATCCTTTTGCTTTTTGCATTTCAAAGCTTAGTGAAGAATTTTATTGGAGTATCTATCAGTCGGTATTCAAAAGTTTGGGGAAAAAATACTCGATTACAGCCCAATTCGAATAGAAATTTCTCAAGATTGTGCGGATTTGCCCTTGGGAGGTCCTTTATGAGATTCATCCTTGTCTGACTAAAGGAGCATGGGCAAACGCTAACTTCCTAAAATGGTCATGTCTAAAGATACAATTTATTTAATAACTAACGTAGGGCTCCGCTCAATCGCTTAGTTAAAAATAAGCATTATCTGTAATGAATAATGTATAATTATGAATGAAATGAGCAAATGAGTAACTCATCCTTTTTAAAAGCGGTAGAAAATTTTGATGTAAGCCACAGATCGTGTAAAATTAAATTGCATGAATCTATTCCCAGTTGCAAAGTAATTTTGAGGGCGGTCTTGAAACGATTTTCAAAAAGCGGATTTTCGTAAAAACGTAAGCGTAGTGCAGCAATAAAATGCATTATGGCTGTCAGTTGTCAATTCGCCTATTCGGGTCAGCTTCTACAAGGTTCCTTTCAGATTCATCAGTGAAAAATTTGTTGAGGCGTACACATATGCAAAAACACAAGGCAGAAACTCCTGTTTTACCAGCTACTTGTTGAAACTCGCTAAAAATCACACTACAACCTCCTCGATTTTAATAGCGAAAGAGAACCGGGAAATCATCCATAGTTGAAAAGCTTTAATTTAAGATTTAATTCTCCTACGTAATCTAATAGATAATAATCATACAAGCCGAATGGAGTACCCTTTCTTTTCGAAGCCGATAGAAAATGAGGTCAATCTATTGGTTCTCTAGGTGGGGATGAGTTTGAATCCGGTCAAGGTATCAATAATATTTCGTTCCGTTGTATTAGGAGTAGGACAGTATGACCCAAACTTTACTACGTGCTCCCTCACAAGCCTGTCGAAGCTAGATACGCTCCGTCATCTGATAATTCATTTAATCTTGATTACATTTCAAGGAAGTCCCGCACCATTTTACAGAAGTTTGATATTACCCGCATACAGAGATATATTTCAATATTTTAATATAGAGTACACATTTTTTTTGAAAGAGGTGAAACGCCACATAAGAATGTGAAATGAATCATTTGGTTGATTCCACTTTCAAATAAAGCCGTTCAGGAATACACAGGGTCGAAAGTCGCTTCCCTTCAAATCCCTTCAAAGATGCTCCGGATCGTGGGTACAAGAGATCGACCGACTTGGAACTCTTTTTGGTCTCGAGGTTGACAGGGGACTAGTGTGTATTTTTTCTCCGTCTCTTCAGACCCTGTCAGAGACCCGCAGTGAGATGGGAGTGACAATGGGTGAACGTGATTGTTTTGGGGGGGTGTGTTGTGCGTAGGATTAGCCGCGCGAACTCTCAGTGGGAAAGTTACAGCTGCTCCTCCCCTCACGCCTTCTATATCACCACATTTCCTCTTTTCTATAGTTCCCTCCGCTCCTCCTCTTCTCCAAACTCTATTCCGTTCCCCACCTTCCCCATTTGCAACTTCTCCGTACCCCGGTACTTCTCTTTCGATTCATGAATTAGCAATGGAGCGAAGCACACAGTTCCGCCAATTCTCATTTTCAGAACGAATTTGAAACACGAGAGAATGACTCAAACTGTGGTTCTTTGCACAGAATCACCGACAAAATTAAAAAGTGAAACTTTTCCCATACACGACTTATCAGAATTATGTAGAACCGCCATGTTTGAAGGATTTATTTAGTTTATATTAAACAAATCGGCCAATCCCCTTTTTATTGTAATACGTTTCCCAATAATTGCATGCTAAATTGCACGTATCTATAGCATGTTTTAAACTGCCTCCATATCTATTGTTCATTAGTACAAAAAATTTGACAACATTTTCAATTTATAAAGCATGAGAATGAATGATCTGACAGTAAAACTGTTAATATTCGAATTCCACATCCTGTACTAGTAAAAGTTGAAATATTTTTTTAACCGAGTTTATTGTGCCACTGACAGCGTCACTGGAAACGAAAAGATTAAGATCAGAGTGAACATATTCGTCAAGTGATAGTACGTCGGTGCTGAACACGTACGTATTGCCTGACTCCGTAGGATAAAAAGTCCTTCGATAACTTCAAAATTCCTCCTCGATCACTTTCAAAAAGTCATTACTATTTGTACTTTTATATTTATTACAGCTGTTTATCACTTTAAATCTAATGATGAACTTACAAGACGCAAGAAGGAGCTAACATAGTCGAGCGAAAGTGTATGGCGCAATATATTCTTTCATAATACGAAACCCCAAAGCATAATAATGATAACAATGATGATAACAATCGTATACTGGGTGTTAGGAATCACCGAAGCTCTAGACTGACTGATATACGCATGTATATAATTGTATGATTCGCATCTCTATGGTAAGATGCAAATCATCATTAGGCCGTAGGGTCCCTCATGATAAGATCCCCAATTTCTTAGTAGTTATGATTATTTAGGTGGTTGAGTTTGTAGTTTGATTCATAATATTTTGGTTGCTCGCATACTTCTACCCACACTCTTTGATACAAGTGAGCGATTGAGGTTAAATTCAACTTTAGATAAAAACCGTCAACTCGTGACGGCAAAAAGTTAAATCGTCAAACTTTCGCTTTACCTAACCACTAACTATCTCTCTGTTGCTGTAGCTTCTTGTACTTTATGTCAAATATTACTGTGAATAATCTAAGTAAATGTTCTTCTTTGTTCTCAAACCACGATTTTTCTAAGACACCGTAAATGAGAAAATGAATGTGGAGTTACGATTCATACACGTATGGACGAGTACTCCTGCAACTCAGAAAGCTCATCATTATTATGAATAATTTTGCTGGTTGGTCAAAAGAACTCAATGATTATTACCGTTAATTTAGTTCTAGGATACTTCATTTATCGAGAGACTTGAGAATGGTTTTGCTATGGGATGTTTTCAGTTTTGTGGACTAAACAAACATTTGGAATTAAAGGGGTTTTAAAAGAATGAGTTCCCTACTGTTAACGCATGATTAAAGTGTGAAATGCTCGTACGTGTGATATTCCCGGATAACTTTTATCAGGGAAATTGGAAGTCCGTGAACATTTTGTAAATCTTTGTTACAAGCAAACATTACAATCAACACAGAGAGTAAACACAACTTCGAATGACTAGTAGTAGCTCAGGGTTTAAACTGCTCCCCACGCCTCAGAAATCATTTCAAGTCTATAATATTCATGATTTTTGTTTGTTTCTCATATTCATTTATTTTATCTATCTTTATTATTATTATTTTTATAACCTCAGTCGAACGAGAATTTTGACAAGAGTCAGAACAGAACCATCGAGTTAAGGAGGTTAAACTGGTCGAGGTTCAACTGATTGTAGGTATTTTAATCTCATGATCATTATTTTTTCTTTGATAATCAGTAGGTTTTCATGTCATTACATACATGGTGGAGCCATTTCACTGAAATAAACCATGTTTAATGAAACTATCCCAGTTCTAAATAACCTTAGTATATTTCCTATACGGCTAAGCATCTGTGTCAAGGCAATGTATCACAGTTGGAGACCCTGAAACAAAATGAAATAGTACTAAGGGAGCCATCAGGCATTGCATTATTTATTACGGCTTCTCAATCAATCCGTGATTCCAGCTATCTTATAGCTTGCTATGGACCGCGAAGAACTAAAAACCTTGCCAACACCATAATCTATCGTTTCAGATGTTATTACCCGTAAGTTGTTCTCTTTAGGCCTTCCGGTAAATTTAGGTGCTATTTCGTGTGACATGTAAATATATGATGATTACAAGAACTTCGCATAATTACGATTCAAAATGCGGATCACAAAGAGTTTGCTGTAATTTTAAAATAAAAAAACCCACTTTATAAATACGGAAACTCAATATAAGCCCATAAAGTTAATTTAAAACCTTGTAAATAACATATTTACGATCAATGGCGCAGTTCATTGTCCTCTACATAAAATGAACGTCATTAAAATGGATTTCTGATCCTTCCGGCGTAAAATATGTAATAGTCACCTCAATAAATCGGGATTGACGGATCATTAGCCATCAGGAAGCAGCTGATTAAACAACAACCAGAAGCTACAATTAATTAAATAAAATCCGATACAAACGCCCGGAACGAAACGACAAGGGTGGAAATGGAAGAGGGTTACAGGAGATATGATGGAGGATGGAGAGGGTAAAAAAAAGTGACGTCGGGGGCCTGCAGGGTTGGACTGGGGTGGCTGCATGCAGCTGTGGAACGGACCAATGATACACGTCCATTGCCCACCCCTAGCCCTGTTTCTATAGTTAATACCTCCATTGTCACATTGTGATACAGTCGAAAGGGGAGAGCTAACCCTAACCCTCTGGAGGCCTCTTCCTAGTTTTCACCCTCTACTTGGCTCTTTGTGGGGGCATGTGGACCTGTATTGCACGCACTAATGGTTATGACCCACGCCCGGGGAATTTACGAGTGAATTTATTGTACTTGTAGGGAGGGGTTCCGGGGTGTTGCCAGATTTGACGACGACAAATTTGATTTCAGCCTAGCACATATATTCCTTGAAATATTACATTACACTGGTGGTAGATGAGTGTTTTCAGTGAAGGAAAACAAAAAGCTTTGTGCAACATATTGAAACTTTTATAGCATATTTGATCAATGACAGGTTTCAAACCAAAGACGAAATGGCTGGACTCACCACGACAAATCCGTCATCAATCATCCTGCATACTGTGCAGCTATCGGAGAATTTTGTCCTTTTACGTTTCACAATGCTTAATTCAAAATCTAAAATGTCCTTCTACGGTCTACCTTTTATGCCCCGAAGTAGCGGACGGCGTACGGCATTGTAGATTTGGAATTTAGATACTTTCAAACGTGAAATGACAAACTTTGAGAAGGGGTGACAAAGTATTTTTTCTATACATTACACAGGCTTACTATTGTGAATAATAAACCAAAATAACTAACTCCAATGGTTATGAAAAAGTGCTGTTTTGTTGTATCATGTTCAATACTAAGGTTTGTCAGATTACGTTTCAAGTTGCATAGAAAAGAGTTCAAGGGATCAAATTCTGCAATTTCGATCCGCCGAAAGGGCCATAAAAATGATGTAAAAATGCGTTCTTTCGCACATGGGCTTCACTTGGGGTCTCGTTGGTCTTAACTTCGTTCTAGCAAGCCCTTACACGTATAGATGCTATTGACTAAACGTTGGCTGGTTGGTGGTTTTTCGGGTTTTCTTACTGTCATAGGCTAGTAGGGTATAATTTGTCAGCAATTTCGAACGAGAAATCGACTGGAATAGGTTTCAGATCGGTAGAAGTTTACCCATGGCGAACAATCGTAATTTCTGATCTTAAACGTTCCGACCACTCATCCTCACAACGACAAAAACAATCACGCATTAAAAATAACTAAAACAAATACTAAACCCATAAGTTGTCAGCGTTTTTAGATTCTTTAGGTTAGGGGTATCTCCAATCACCGCTTCGAACGTAAAAACTAGAAAATGTAGCTAATCTTATGAGTGTAATTAGTATAGTGTGTAGCCATCACACTATATAAAAACCAGCTTAACAGAATCGTAAATTTCTGATCTTAAATACTCCCTCATTGTGTTGTTCCGACTTACCCCATCCACTGTTGCCACCTTTGCACAACGTACATAAAACAATCACAGCATTGGACCAAAAAATGAAGTAAAACAAATACTAAACCCATAAGTTGTCAGCAGAAGGATGTATTGGCTAATGGGAAGGAATACCCATCTCTCACTTCACAACAAACTGCTTAGATATAAGCAGATCCTTCGCCCTATTTTGACCTATGGGATACAGATTTTAGATTCTTTAGGTTAGCCCCTTGGTACATGGGATATTCATCGAGATTTGACAGTCTATGAAATTATTGCAAAATACGCAAGGAAGCATGAACATCGCCTCCACAAACACGTGAACCCGGAGATGCTCTACGTTTTGGACAACGAAGGTGTAAAAACTAGAAAATGTAGCTAATCTTATGAGTGTAATTAGTATAGTGTGTAGCCATACGTATATAATTTTGTGATATTTTGTTAAGTAGTATACCATAATAAATCATGTCAGATTCAACATTTCAATAGTTCAAAAGATTATACAATATCTTTTTTCAACGAAAATCAATCAATGTCATGTTACACATTTCAAATAGGTAGCAATTTAGCTCACGACAATCCATTTCATGTCTCACACTTTTTCCGGAAACGCAATGGCGTAAGAACATGATTGTTATACGATGTTCTATGGAAAGTGTAGACCCTTAGTTATAAATTTTTATTTACCTTAAAATAGAGAATATCAACTGAGTATGGTATCCTTTCGGAATACTTATGAATAAAAATGTACGAAACTGCCAGCATATAAATATACATAACTTATTTACAATAGGTGCATTAATATTGGCATCAATATACACAAAATCAGCATTATTCACAATTTCTAGGTGCGATGTTGCCTGTAGTCATTCACGTCTACACCAAAGTCTAACTAACGAGTGAATAACGTGAATACAAATTATTAAATGGTATGTAGCTACGGTATTCACTTTTCAACCTACGTGAGAAATTATAGGAAACACCTGGTGTGGTGCTAATCTATATAGCCCGTGTTCAATTTACAAGGGGAGATCCGGAATAGGAAAAAACTAGTTGATCCAACATCGGCAAAGGCACATGAATGCAAATATCTGTGAAGCCCGCCTTCCTCGAGGCAAAACTCCTGCGGTCATAGCCGCATATTCATAACTGAAAATAGCCCGAGGCAGTTGTTTGTATACCAGTTCATCTGAAAAGCTATCAACCGAGGGGAGCATTGGATACGATTATATGAAATATCGAAGGTAAAGTTTTTCTTTCAAAGAATACCCTCGAAGAAAACAAAATGTATTAGGCTTTCTCAATCTGATGGAAAGGTTGAAGCAAGGAGAGAAGATGTTACGAAAAAGAAACATACTGGTAAGTAATGCGTGCATTACATGAACGTCCCTATGTCCGGTTTTATTATATTACATCTACACACATAATAATAAACACATAATGAGTATTTTTTTAAATCACACCAAATTCTTACTCGAATAAAAGAAGCATGCCCCATTTAGGACTGAATTGAGGTCGAACGAAATAAGAACCATAAAAATCGGTAGAGAATTATGACCCGAGTAGCGTTGACAAAATGTGTCGCGAAAAAACACACGTCGTGAAATTCGAAATTTCTGGAATTTATTGCACAACTAAAGTAAAATTGAGATTGAACCGAATAAGAATAATAAAAACGGTAAAACATTGCAGGCTGGGCAGGGTTGATAGAATTTGTCATATACGCACACACACATACATCACAGTCTTTTCACGGATTTGGTGATGGAATGGTATGAAACGGATTTGCTTGCGGTTATTTTTTTTATCAATGTTCCAAAAACCTCTGGATCAATTCCAATAGTCTCTCTCCTGACAAACACTCAGTTCAGAGGAAGGTCCTAAAAACATGTACGGTGAGGGACACAGCTTCCTCGTAATGAGCATAAGTGAAACATTGATTGAGCGATATATTTCATAAGGGACTATGTACACTCTCACTCATAATTATCAACATTTGGTGAAAACTAGGAGTTACGGATCAGAGGGCACCGAAATACCTTCGACCATCTAATTCCGAAATGAAACAATAGATATGAAAAACGCAGCGGAAATTACCCGGTAATAATGATGAACCGATCACTTTTGGATTAATTAGTTATCAGTCTCTCCGAATATTTATATTGTATACGCTTGGGGAATATAGTGAATTTCACAGCTCAGGTTTCTCTCAACGATTAAAATTGAAACCTGAAAGTCAACTGAGACGGCCATAACAAAACTCTATCAACAAAAACCTAACCAAACCAAGAAAAAACATATATTTTAATTAGGTAACTGTTACTTGACAGAAGTTGTAGAAGATAACTGGACACCAAATTCTCAAAATATATCAAGATTTTCAATTCAAAACTATTTAATGTGTGTATAATGAGGTTGTCAAGTTACTCGGAATTAAGACGGTTACAATATTCTAAGAAAATTTGATATGGTTGTATACGATTTTACATAGTCAACGTTGATTAAAATTAAGTACTTTAGTCCCAGAGGGACTCGATTGTTAAAAATGTAGTTCGAAAGACTTGTTTTTAGTAAAGTTATACGAAGTTTCCAGCCAAATCATTTGCAAAATTACGGTACTGTACAGACTCCGTATACGCTATCACAAAGATCCTAGGTGTATATTTGAACTTCAGAAACCAGCGAAATGACACCAAACACAGCTCACGGTAAAAACCATCCACAATGTACAACCAAAATGCGACCCTCTTTCTGGGAACTTATGGAGTGAAAAAGTTATCTTCAAAAGGTGGGTTTTAAAGAAGAAGAAAAAAATCGAAAAATAGCTGGAGAGCAAACAGCACCGTCATTATAGCTTTACAATGAAACAAGTCGGCTGTCACATCACTGTTTAGAGATCTCGGGTTAACCGTGGAAAAACTGTCAACTGTAAAAACGTTGGGGAGGTTACTCAACACCTTGGAAGAGCACTTATCAAGTCTCATCTTCCTTCGAGGCCCACCCTTTAAAAGCATGCTCTTTTCTCCCTCTCCTCGCCCTCATCTGATGCTAAAAGGACGGGAAAGGGCAGGGGAAGTAAAAAAAGTCTGGATGGATCCCGTTTGCCGGCCGCGGTGGGAGAGGGTAGAGTAATTGGTAGCTTGTTTGTCCCCCTTCACAACAAGACTTACCACTTTGCTGACAGCTTGCTCCCTCAAGGTTTCGATTGCCGCAATGCAAACACCGGGTGACGCCCCCTATCAGGCCACAATGAGGGCCACCGCTGACGGAGGAGATGCCCACGAGAGTTTGAGGGCTTGTTTGGCTAATTGGTCGAAAGCAATTTAGGCCCCACAACAAGGGACTGTATACGGACAAGTCACGTTCCTCAACAATGGCCCACGGATGTTGATATGGTGCACTTTTTAATTACTTCCTGCTATTTTTGTTCTCATGTTGACAAGGGTGGCATAAAACAGGGAGGAGTGATAACTTTAACGGCTGGTATCATTTAGGTACTTCTCGTCAACTATTTGACCTAGGGCTCTAATTCTTGTTCAGTTGTGAACATCAAGTTGTGCTCTGTTTAATGAGGTTTTTCTTAGGAAGTGATAATGACTGAAAAAACGGCCGAAACAACTCAGTTGTTCCCTAACCATGTAAAGCAAAAATCAGCACAGATCCAACTACCTGATGGGAATACCAGGGCCGCATTAACATCCACTATGGATGGATGAGTGGCAAAACCGAATTACACTTGATGTGTTCCATAGTATGCTATCTAATCTATAGTATCCAACTCCATTTCATTCCCTGGTTTTCAACCTTGTTTGCTTCTCCGAGTACCGTTTTCCGTCACAAATTTGCAGATTGACATCCAGCTCCTCATCTTTGTGTCAAAACAAATGTTTGAGAGGAAATCGCGGAGGATCACAATGTCACAGAGGCAAAATAGCTTTAGATCTAAAGATATATCCATATTGTAGAATAAACGTTGATTGTTGATGCTTACAAATTATATAAAAAGATTAATTCATTAGAATAGGGAAAAAAATTTACATGCTGTGATGAATTCGTTTTGGAAGAATGCTCTTCACCTCTCAATTTCGTGTTCGATAGAATAGGGAAAAGAATTAATTCTACAATTCAGAACACCAACCACCCCAGAAAATGAACCACATCTCTATCATTAACCCGGATATTAACAATACCCAACGGACGACTATTTTAGCTTACCTATTTTTATTTCCCGCGTAGTGAATGGGTGCCTACATTAATTTTTCCAACTTAGAGCATATTCTACTACAGCATAACTACGATTATGAACAAAATATGAGGAAATAATTACCTTGTGGGTAGGGTATAGGAGAATCTAAATGGTGAGAGATCCCGAAAGGTGTGGCCAATGACGGGACAGGGCCGTGGTACTGGTGATGCGAGCCCATCATGGGCTGCATTGGGCTGCCCTTGAGGTAACTACTCGCCATACCCCCGCCCAATCTGAAACAGAATCATCAAAAAACCACATTGTCATTTATACCATTTGGTTTCCATGAAAATATATAATCAAGAGTTTAACGTACAACATAGAAGTCCCTTTGAATCAAATTAACGACATAGAAATCATAATGTCCATAAGAAGAACGAGGAAGAGGGTATTATATTTCCACCCTCAAGCCCGCAGTTGAAGCTTTTCGTGTACAGAGGATTGGGCTAATGGAGAGTTACTCTAGATGCGAAGTTATGTGATAATGAAAGAAAAAACAATCATTGTCATAAAAACAGTAGGTCATCGTAATTGGACTACCCAAGATGGATACTTGATTCGTACTCAGATACCACGTTTATTGATATATGAATAAGAACAAATAGGCGTTTGATTTTTAGACTGATGAAGCTACTTTTCCCGATACCGCTTCCTGAAAACGTAGTTTATGATGCGAAAAAAAACTCAGACACATTTAAATACACATATAAAATGGCGATGTTTGCGAAATATCAAAAATGTTAAGCCATATTATCAGTAGAAGCATTGAAGAGGTACAATGGAATAATTATCTGAATTCTCTAACAGTTTTGGATAGATAATAGGAAGTGGTCGTTGGAATTGTTGCTCAAAACGTTCAAGAGTTGAGAAGAGAGATCATTAATCTGTCAAAATGCAGACTCAGAAGCCCATTACAAACAACCCAGTTTGCAGACAGTACGTAGGACTTGTTCTTATTATAGAGCAAAAGATTCTAATAGAGTAATCTACACCCACTAACCACCTAATCTGAACCGTGATTGAACTATGTTAATTGACATAGACCTACCCAAGGAATTCCCTTTTATACCTTTTTGTGTAGCGACATAAGAATACAATTTATATACCAATTAATTGGTATTGAATTTCCAAGCGATTTAATTTGTGTATTTTATTTAACCTCGATGAGTTAAAATACTTCATATAGAGAAATATGAAATTTAATTATAAAAATTATTTGAATTGTATAAAACGATTCGCTAATTCAGAAAAACGTACATCAAAATTGGTTCGTCCACGTTTAAACTTCTTCCATCCTTCATTGGTTTTAACTTGGACTGTAGAAATGGGAGAGCCAGCGGATAGGTGTTTTCAGAAATTGGTAGGTACCTACAGTATCCTAAAAGTATTAAATCGCCATTCGAGTGAAGTTGAGCGTTCGGTTCTTCAATAATACCAATTTAAAAGCAATAATTACTTCCAGTGATCGGTCAGGCATTCATATTTTTGTAGCGACATCACCCTCAACGTGAAGGGTGAATGGTTAAGAAAAGACGGGACGAGGGGCGGTAAGACGGTGGCGGTGGAAACGAGCGAAGAGTTTTTCAATGGGAGGATTTCAAACCCAAGTAAGGCTCCCAAAGAATTTAAATAAAGAAGGACAAAGAAATTCCCCAGAAAAACCTTAGATTGGATTAGGACTCCAGGCCGCGGTGCGGGGGTCTTATAGGGAACAATTATACACTCGACTTGTGAAGGAACTCCGAACAGCTGGAAAAGACGAAGAACCAAAAACTTTCCTCGGAGAGGGAGAGAGAGAGAAAAAAAGGACTTCAATAACATTGCTCGTTATAGACATCTGTAAGGATCCGTAAGAGGATTACAGATCCTTCAACCCTCCTCAGCCTCTCTATTACGTCGGGGAGGTTGAACAACGGGGAAACCTTCCCCCGGGAAATGTCGGGAAATACTTCAAAGTGGTTCTTCATGAATTGGGAAAAAGAGCTGGCGAGATATACAGAGATGACGAGATAGATAAGGAAGCAGAGTCGAGGGTTGGGCATCGGGGGTCCAAAAGGAGGATGTGAATCGATTTCCCAGAGCGCGGTATGAATAATATCTACGGGGTGAAGTATTGTAGTCTAAACAGGAAAAACTAGAGAGCTTCCTAACTGGTTTAAACCGTTTATAACGCCATGAATTCACATTATGAATAAGAAGATTTCTATGCACTAAAACATATATTCGTAACCTAATTCAAATAAACGTTGAGGTATTTGAAAAAAATTGTGACTTTATTTTCAGTTCGGGAAAAATTGGCACGACCTACAAACAAACAATAAGGAAACCTGATGTTTACTGAAAGTAATTTCTACCATATTAACCGCATTAAGTCTCTTCAGAACGTAATTTTGAAGGTGCACAATGTGGACATCAGCTGGTGGCTCCAAAAACGAATTTTTATGCATTATTTGTCGTATGGAGATGCAAAGGTCTGGGATTAGCTGAGTAGTACAATCTAACGCTTCCATACTTATACCCTTCCCTTAAGCAAAATTAGGTCGCTAGCCTCCTCCATATACCTGAACATATGCGTTATTTTTTTCCCATCAAAGGAGAAAGTTCGATAAAACACGTTCTAACATTTTTCAATGTTCCAAATTATTACTGTGCCTGAGTGAGCAGGGGACATCCCCACTGGGATAGGGCGTGCTGTCACGAAACAAATAATTGTTGGCCTTTGAGTGTAAATAAATCTTCCAGTATTTACTCGAGGGTTTTGTTGCTTGTGTGTTCCGGATTTTGTAAACAGAATAAACTTCTTCAGTGAAATTGATACGATTTTAGAGTATTTATTCTTATTGGTTCATTATTTTCAATAATGTTTCAAAACATGTAAATTTGAAAATCGAAAGAATGAAATCATAAGTCTTTACTCCTCACCTACTTGATGAATGTACTAGAAATTTGACGCGAACT
This sequence comes from Creontiades dilutus, assembly GCA_031894815.1. NCBI lineage: Eukaryota > Metazoa > Arthropoda > Insecta > Hemiptera > Miridae > Creontiades > Creontiades dilutus. Next base: position 3,774,826 of record JAVIWC010003164.1, read on the forward strand.
CAAACATGAATATGGTAAATCCTGTCAATTCGACCGTCAAGAGATGCTATAAAAAGAGTCCTATTTACATTTCAGCTAAGTGGATCGATCAGAAAAGGAATTAGCCACAAGAATCGTTCAGCTGATCACTGTGTTTCCATACCTTGTAATTGACTTCTAAATGTCCCAAAGACAGTTGGATGACTTCGTCTGAATATGGACACCAACCTTTACTGTTCCCTTTAACTAAGCAAAATTTGATATCAAAATACTTACAACGGGACACGACGTGGAATTCAACAATAGAACAATTGAAATTTGACGAGATCAAAATAAAGCACTAGCCTATGGTACAAGGGCTCAGCTTCTTTTATTTACTTCAAGATGTCACTAAAGACAATACGAAATGGCGGCCTCAAAAAGTTGTCTGAAATAAAACGTTTTCAACATTTATATTATTAAATTGTGCGTTCTATAGTTGTAGACCAGAAAATGGGGTTTCGACTTCTAGAAGTATAAATTACCCCGAAAATGAGGGAGTTGCAAATAATTAAAAGTTGAGATGATTTTGAACGGTTCCTCTCCATTTCCGACCTGGGCTTTTGTCCCCTGAAAATCGCATGAGACCCTAAAATTGTTCCGAAAAGGTATGCCAACACTCAGACTTGTTTTTTGAGGTTTGTATCGAGTAATATTCAGTCCTGACCGTTCCCCGCTGACTTCCCGCATGGCTAACAAGTTCATAGAATGTTAAACAATAAATACCGTCCAAACGCGATTTTATATTGTAAAAAATGTTAATTCAGCGGGATGCACTCGTAGGTATAGGTGGCCCTAAAAAGACGGTTTTGACGTTGGAACCAGAAAACCAGAAGGCGAAGCCTGCCAGGAGGTGTGGACCCTCAAGATGGTATCTTGCGGCCTGTTGCAGCGTCGCTTCCCCTTCACTTCCGCGTCGGTGAATCCGAAACGACCTCCTCCATTAGGCGGCTTTTGAGAAGATGCGGCCGAGGCGAGTGCTCCCAGAAATGGAGGCCTGCACACCTTCCTTCAAGCAACAGGGGGTTCTGGAAAAATGTGTTGGGAGGGAGCACCAAGGTGGAGAATTTCACTGTTGGGTTACCCCGATTGCCACCGCCATCGCCAGGTACACCGACCGCATTCTGACCGTAATGACGAGAAAAACCAGGTAGAAAACAGAGGAGGGTTTCCATTCTCACGCCGCACTAGGTACGGTCTCTCTTTTTACGACATCGGCACTCATTGAACTAGGTACAGTTCAGAGGAGTTCATTCAATATTTGTGTCAATACTGCGTTTCAATGAAGACAGTAAAAATGTCATTCTATATCATTATGCACACATCACGAGTGACTAAATAGGAGTTTTCAGCAGGAACAACCCAACCAACCTGTGGATGTTCAGTAGAGAATGTTTCACACAACACCTATTCAAAAAATGCACCTTAAATGATGCATTGATATGAAAACAAGTGTTTGAGGACAGAGCACCGCTTACACTAATCACATTTTAACCACCCCTTATTGTTAACTGAATGAAGAAGGGAGTGGTTTTTGAGGGCAATACGCTAACTGATAATGATTCGATTCTTTTCAATTTGGTTATCCCACAACTGGTACAACTCCGACTCAACAGAGGCAAGAGATTAGTAAAAAGTAAGATTTTCATAACCATTGCAGTTAGTTACATATGTTTTACAACCAGGATAGACTTCAGAACCGTAGAAATAAAACAAATTAAAAGTGTCCTCACAACGACACGAGCAATGACGCATCATTGAAAAAATAACAAACCCATGTACAAATTGGCAGCTTTTTTCGTTATGGCAATTCTACAATAGAGGATCAAGAATCAATTCAAAGCTGAATCAGTTATCTCTCAGCTTGTTGTGATTTACAACTTCGAATGTAGGATAAGCTTTTCTAGCTCTGTGTGATGGAGCAGGCGCTTAGCTACCAAAATTAGAAGACTTAATTCAGTTCACTGTAACCTTCAAGTTCTGTTATTACGCAGCATGAAGCTTTCTCAAGCGGCCTTACTCCTGCTGTTGACTGGCTTGTGTTGTACTATTTTTGTTGCAGATTCAGTGTTCACAGATTAAATCAAATTTTTTTCATTCCAATAATAGTTGTGAGTTAGTTTTTAGAAACTAAAATTTCGATGAAGTTGTCAGAGATTGTTCTGGGTAGATACCAGTTGTTCACCTAAACATCCTGGGAGTAAAAAATTGAAAGCGAAATGTGAGCTCTCGCAAACATGGGGTGGTAGCCAGATTTACCAATTAGAATGATGCTCTTATGTTGCTCTTCCAGTTTGCTTAAAACCATTTCAACTCGTATTTCGCTCGTCGATTGAATCTGTAGGTCCATGTTACAATGAATGAGAAAACTAAAGGGCTCAGCCCCACCTAACTTAGCTGTTTTTACTGATTTTGAATTTCATAATACAGGTTGGACTGCACAATCCTCTCAAATTGAAAATTCCGCATTTCCAAGGAAGCCATCTTTAGCACGAAAGGCTACTAACATGAAAACTTTTCAAGAGACCAGGTACTCAATAAACAAGGTTAAACCCAATAATCATTATGCAAACTCAGTTAATGTAGTACTGTCAGAACAGATATAGTGTTACGATTAGAATAAGGGAGGCACAGATACGTTAAAATGTATCTCAATCTCATCAGGTTTTGGGAAGAAAGTAATTTTTATGAAAATGTTATTGTAAAAACTAGATTACGCCAAGAAATTGAAATTTTTCGTCATTTAAGGTCAATGAGAAGAACAGCACAAACAATATGCCGGTGATCACTCTGGAGTGTTGTAGGAGTATGGAGACGACTATGGAGTAATGTTTTGAAGAAATTGGGGGTTCAATAACTGATTGAAGGTAGGTTTAGGGTGAAGGGAGTTTATAATGTTTCAGTTAGTAATAACAGAACAAACACAAAACAAAAATAAATACTGGAAGTAAAATTAGAGCGTTTTTCTAAGATGGTTCAGAAAAGATATTAATGTAGTAGGGGACTGAAAAAGAAACCCGATGATTGTGAGTTGCCCAATGAGATATTTCCTTTGAATGCAGTATAAGTAGACAGCGATAAATATCAACAGTATTATTCTAAGTGGAGCAATAATCAAAATCCGGTGTGGCACGAGACGTTTATGAACTTAAAGCGAAAGTAGCCAAACTGGAAGGATAGTGCATCGAACCAGGTAGACGCCATTTTGTTGAAGAGCCGCCGGTGTATCCTCTTCGGTGGTTGCCAAGGTGATACCCTCCCATCCGACGGACCTCCCCAGCGGATTTACCCGATTCTACTCGTCTTCATGGCGATTACCCCAACGAAACTCGAATGTACGAAACGAAAAAATATTCGCCCACAATACTACGCCTACAGAAGGGCGATTCCAACGTAAGCCCGAAATAAAAAGAAATAAATCCATTAAATAAACCTGAGACGATTGTCTCGTAGACCACCAAGATTCTATAATTTCAAAGATCTGCACAGTTCCACTAAATTTATTTCAATTAATTCCTGATATCTTGTATACATATATAGCGATAATCCGTACCAACTTACGGGAAACGATTCGGTAAGAGTCGATTGCAACATTGTCACTAGTTACAAGGGTTGTAAATTACAATGTAATGGTTATTTTAAAATCATTGGCGAGCGCAAGCTGACATATCAAAGAATTCTGGTTAAAAATGAAATGTTTCGTTATTCAAACCAAATTTAGTGCGATTTTCATAGAACTAATAGAATAAAACTCCAACAGGTAACTATTAAATTGATATAGCCGAACTTTAAAAACCGTAATGTAACGCCAATAGTGTTTAGTAAGCAATTAGAAACAACAACATGAAAGCCTGAGATGTTAGATGTTTCGTCCAACAATTTAGAATTGCTTCGTTAGTTCGGAAATCTGAAAGCGATTCTGGGATGTCAATATACTATTTATGACAGCAATTTGATGTTCCATTTAATAAATTGAATACATATTATAAACATCTATGGAGCCCATTAATCCCAAGTTATTATTTTATAAGCATACTCCAAACCAAGGAATTTCATAGTCCTACCTATCATCTGAATGATGTCAATAACTTATTACCGATGCATGGGTTAGGTATTCCATACACACGTTTACACAGCTATATTTTGTTCACGTTTTCGCTCTTAGAATGGTCAGATACGGACATACAGTCATTCTTTTCTTAAGCTTGAATTGTCCTACAGCTCCCTAAACAATAGGCGTCCTCCTACTAACGAGAGGCTCAAGATAGACGCCTGAAAAGTACCAATAACAACTTTTGCTATATTATTGTCAATAATGAACGTTAGTAATTACTAAGAAGAAATTATTACCCCTCCCCTCAATGTTTGTAGGAGTTTCATGGAAGAGTAGATTTGAAAACTCAAATTAAACAGAAAAAATCAGCCTGCTCGCCGTCGTTTGTTTTCCAAAACTACAAGAAATTTACGGAATTCGGATCAAACACCCCATCGATAGACCAGATTTCAGTCAATTCCAGCAGGTGAAATGTGCGAGTAACTGAATTTTACTCGTATATTCAATAATGATTGTAAATGAAATCGACTTGATGAATAAAAAAGTAATTGTTCCGCATGATTATAGTATGCATTACTGCGATGAATCGAATGGGATCTACTATGCAATATGTTCATCCATTTACTCGACACTAGATCTTTATTGTCAATAGAAGTAGAAAAAAGCCCAGCTGAAAGGCCTACCATGTAAATCCTATGCCCCTCACGCAACGCTTCAATGTCCCAGAGTTCCACGCAAATCACTCGGAATTTCAGGTTCGATTTTTCACAAGGAAGGGAAGATTTTTACTTCGCCACAAGAAATCTTTCATGCTGATCATTACCATTTCATTCGTTTTCTTTTGGGAAGTCCCCAAGTCCACGTAAATGAAATTACTAATTACACTATTCTTTATATCGTAATTATACAATTGCATTGCCTACTATCATCGCCCTCACGAGAACCATAGAAGCGGCAACGTTACTCACGAGAAATTCGTTACAAAACAATCTCTGCCATAAAAATAACATCGGAGTAAAACGAAAAGGCTCATAAGTAAAACGACATGAATAAGGAACAAGCAGAACAAGGACGAACGAAAATATAAAAAAAAGCTGAATTGAAGTTCAAATCAACAAGGGACAATCATGCTGACGTGCGATGCCAATAGGGATAACATTCATAATTCGACGATAATCAATAGCTGCATCTTATCTTTGTTCAGATAATAAATCGATCAGGAGCCTATAATGGGAAGCAAGAGAGACACGAACTTCCACACAGGTTATTATGTTAAGTAGCGTACTACATCAACGTAGAAATAAATACGTGAGCAATAATGCGGACACCTATTACGCTCCATTTTAGAAAATAAAATTCGGGCAAGAGGAACTCAAAAATTGTTTTTCATGGTTAGGTTAACCATAAATAATATGGTTCGGAAAGATTGAGTTAAACAGACAACGAAAAAAGGAGATAACAATAAAAAGATGCATTGTAAAAGTTGAACTCACAATTTTAACTCTTGACTCGGCCTGCCAAATATCCTAACATCCATATTTACTGTGTTCCAGTCTCAGCTCATATCAATCTTCGAGTTCTGAAATTATCGTACCAAAAAAAATATTAACTCTAGCGCCTCAAAAAATAGAGGAAAGTGCGACGTGATTGTGTAAGAGAGAGAGAGAAAAAAACGGAAAAGGTGCATTTTGATTTTTACGTGAAACTGGGAAAGCTGATTTTAAAAAAAGAGTGACAATATTTTGGTGGTCGACTCACCGATGTTTCGGTTGTCCCGACTGTTGGTCAGCGGTTCGAAGGAATTCCGCCCGTTTCCTTCATCAGTGTGCGGTCATCTCGAACTCCTGAAGATCACAACACATCATCAGCCGAAACGTCGGTAAGTCAATAAAGCATTTTGATGGGGGTAAATCAGAATATAGATTGGACTCTCAATGTTGACATTATCTATTAAGGGGAAATGAGAATGAAACTCAATGCATATCCTGCATTTTAGTTTTATATTGCCAAAATCTCATAAAAACCTCAAGAAGAAATGTTTGATCAAGCTCGTCAAAATCGTTGGTTTGCGTTTCACGATGGGACCATGGGTTCTGAAAATCAAATGAGAAAATTCGAATTTCTATGTTCACGTCATGGACCGCTTGGTGCATCCAATAATGCGATAGACTGAATTCAACCATAAATATGGATGTAGAGGCATGTACTTCTATCAAAACGAACAATGTAGGGGTGACTTTTGGGAGTTATAATTGGCATCTAAATACATTGTTTTTAATCGATTCAAGTGATTAAATAATCTATACTAGTGCTTTATAGCTATATTTTTTTAGCAATGGAAGGCGATACCTGCTGTCGAGCATCATAATTACCGATTTAGAGAAGGATATTAGAAGCGAAACTGTGCCTGCACCCAGCATTCGCACTCAAAACAGAAAATGTCCAGTTCCAGGAGTGAAATCACTATAGATGTAGAGACCTAGATCCTACGAGCACAGCTCCAAAATACAAGGGTATAGAAACAGCGCTCTTACACTTGTAATAATTATTCACAGTCTTACTCCATAGCGAGAGGTGTGTGGATTGATTAGGATGAATACACTTGACTTGAATTGGTGGATGGGGGAAACCGCGGAATGTTCGCGCTGTCCCAGGGGGTTAGCGATTAGTTCCAACAAGGTTAAAAGTGAACGGTTAGAACAACTAACTATCGTCGGAGAAGCTTTGGACTTGAGAACCCCTAAAATTCAATAAATCTTCAGGCAATTATGTTTTACAAATACAAGTATTGATATGAACACTCTAATGTATGGTTGCTTGTGATCTCTTGTACATACATATTCTTAGATCATGCTAATCCCGAAACAGATGAGTGATAAATCTATTAGCTTCATTTCCATTTGATTACCCATTTCATGAACAGATATGGATCGAACAGCGAAATTCAAGTAACCAGTGAATTAGTATGTTTCAAAACATTCAACAAAAATGCCATTGCAAACATTAGGTACTTGGTTTGCCTGCCAATGCATTGTTAGAACACGGAAAGTCAAAGTCACACCAAACACTATTCAAATCTCCTTCAAACCATTATTTCTATTCAAGGCCTAATAAGATATACCACACGTTGAATCAAGGAGGAACAATGATGACTAAAACGGAGATGGCGTGCAGAATGCATGCGCTAGTAGCACCCAACTACGAAAAGAAATTAGAACCCGATCTACCTCTAATTAGATTATGTCGCTGTCAAACGTGAAGATGGGTCTACATCGACAACACGAGCTCAAGTTCACTCTCCGCCGGTTCGCAAACAACAACCGGATTAGACGGCTAAGCTGGATAATCCTCGCCTAGACCTGAGGTGACATAAAGACGTCAGGTGGCAGAAACTGAGAAGTAAAAATCCTATTTTAATTGTTCAGCTACAATGATTAGTTAAAAACAATAAATGAATTGCTTACCTCAAACAAAGCTAGGTAGCAATTCACTTTCTATTTTTTTGTAAATTATTAATAATTCCAATAAAACAAGAAATTTCTTCGAATTGACTGAAATTTTATTGATTTAGCTCCAGAAATCAATTTATGAAAGTCATAATAAGTACAAGCCACCGATTTGACATGGCATCTCGCCAGATCGAGACGAGTTCGACAAAGATATATTCAGTAAAATTTCACGATCATGTGTTCAAAACAATAATATCCATGAGTTACTAAACCTATAAACTGCCACTCCTACTTCCTTCATGACTACCGAAATTCTCACACTACAACAAATATCCTATGCCAGTGAACAATTGGATTCTAATATTCAGATTTAAAGGTATTTTGTCGAGATAGTAGAGTACGGCTCTTGGGATACTGTATTCTAGGAACTGTGGTCGTGAGGCCAGAACCCTCCCCACCGTTGAGAAATGGTTTTGATCATTGATATGCTTTTCACTCCAGAAAAACATGTAAGTACATCAACTTCGGTTATCGCATTCATTTCATGAAAAAAAGCGGTTCTAGTATATCGAACGCTAATCACGAAATCATTCTGGCATAGATTAAAACCTCCTTAATGACAGGAGTAATTAATCCGGGACCGCTAAATTCCTGCACGGAGAATTTAGTGGCTGACACGAACGTCAACTCTACCCAGTCATTGAAATCACCCAAGCCAGGCAGCAGTTGCCGAAATCGGAACTAAGTGAACCCTCAGAGCAAGAGAACAATACAGACCTTGTCGGGCTCAAATAAAGATATTTATACTACATCAGGTTGCTTCATAATACCTACCCGCGTATGGTACGAGCAATTGAGCTGCTGTAAGAAAAATTTACAAGTTATCAATAGCAACTATCTGCCAAGGGTGGAAACCGATTGGAAATTCTTATCAAAAGCTTTTGGTTTGAATAAGTTTCCAAGAAGAATGATGATGGAACTGAAAAATAATTATTCATCCATCATGAACTTTAAATTATTTAAAGTCAATGATGGATGATGATTGATATTATTATGAAGATACACAACAAATTAATTATAAACATTATCATCTTTTGTTCATCGTGATTCTGGATATAAAATTATTCAATTTCATCATCTTTCTATACTCTGAAGAGTAAATTTAAAGAAACGTAATCCTATGAGCGAATCGACAGGTTCGTCGACCCTTAAGATTATCCACCTCACTCTCTCAATTTCATTAACGAGAGGATCATGAAATCCCCCAAGGATTGGAATAAGGATCAACCCAATATCTAAAAAAAAAGTGGACACGTGCGTTTCTCATTGTTTCTAATATGCATTCTGAAGGTAACCCCCCCTGTAACTCTTTTAATCCCTGTAATAGCACAAACAAACTGTGGAATAACGTAAAATGCAATGTTGAATTGCTGTCAAAAACCAAGAGTTTCGTCTCTGGTGAAAGTTTGTTTGAATTGTTTTCTCTTAAAAAATCAAAAAACTTTTAACTATGGAAATTTTTTGTGGTTTGAAGAACTGAGAAGGAGATGTTGAAAATTCTTTTACAGAAAGCGAAGAAAAACACCACAAAAAAGCCCCTCGAATGTCTTGATTTGTTACACTTGAAAGGAGGCAAACACCTTCTCTACACCAAATATATTTTTTGAAAAATCGATTCTGACCTTTAAATGGCACATTGGAATATGTGTTTTCGACGAAGGAGTGATTAAATCTTTATCGACATCTAAATCCCCAGATCAGTCACAGTTTGTCCTTCTAAATGTGGAATAACAGACAATCAGTTGAGATTAAGGTCATTGAGTACCCAGTTTACCCAATAAGCTTAGTTTAAATGGTTGAATAAACACAAGTCATTAATACCTATCGACGCAGGTCTGCCTAATTGACGGGACTGACCTCCCGGAGCATTAAAGACTACCAGGGAACCACCACGAGTTACTTGTTCATCTATTCAACTTATGGTAGCACTTGTACTATACTATAATTTGTAGAAGGCATTGCATCACAACTATCCAGGAAGAATAAACAAAATATTGGTAAGTAATCACAAGGACGTATCTACGTCCGGTGTTTGTATGATCACACTTATAGTCATAATTATAAACAATGATGGATATTTGCAGAAACCGAATTCTCCATTGATTTCCATACATCAAACTACTTATAGTTAGTGACCACTAAAGTAGGTCTGCCTGTTGGACAAGTAACTTGAATTCTAGTGTGTACGCGCTAGGTTGCTATTTGATCAATCTGTGGATGTTCACCATAGAACGTGGATGTTGTAAAGATATTCTCCATCTCTAAATCTAATTCAAGATAGTTTTGATAGTTACTGCGAGTAAATGATGCCAACAGCCGTATTTCAGGTCAAACGTGTCAAAAAGTTGCAAGTAAATCAAATAGTACGAGTAGTAAGTACTTCCTTAAATGTTGTGTAGCTTAAAGAATTGCTATTACCAAGAGATCACAATCAAAAAATAAAATAACAAATATTCTCCATAAAAAAGAAGGAATTATATTTAAATCAACCTGAAATTAGCGTTCTAGCTTTGAATGTACCAACTTATTCAGTGCTGAAACCAAAAGTTATTCTCCTGAATGATTTATAGGTGGAAGATTAGAGGTATAATACAGCTAATCCTTGTTGGTAAACAAACCGAGTCAAGAGGGGACGAGGCGCAACGTGACCGAGGGAATCCGATTAGGAATATAGGTAAAGCTGCTTCTTAGTGAAGAGAGGGTTAAAAGAGAAAATCTCACCGGAAAACAACATGAGACGAACGGATCAAAAGATTCACTCACCGATTGGGGTAGGTTAAATCCACAGCTGTGTTGGAAAACATCAAACGGATGGAAACGGTATCGGCGAACCCAAAACGAAACGACTCGATCCAACGATCGGCAAAGACGAGCACTGACTGAACGCGAGCGGGGCGGGTGGGGGCGAGGCTTGGGCCCCCCACCCCTAGCGCCCTTTTCCGCCCCTAAACGGGTCGGGTTGTGGGGAAGGAATCGAGCTCTTCCTGGACCACCGCGTAGACGTAGATATGAACCATCCCAAAACCCAGTCATTAATGGGGGATGGGGTATAGTTTTAATACGCTACTTTTCCAAATCAAACCGGGCATTTTCCATAACAAATTCGAGATTTACTTAATACAAACGGAGTTGGGAAGAAGGAATTGAGCTCTCCCTGGATCATCCCTATCGTATTGATAAGTAAGTGATTAATTTAGGATTGATGGTAAATTGTAGAATTTTCACAAGTATACTTACTTCCCTATGCAAAGTAGATATTTTCCATGAAATAACGCTACAAATCATTATAGTAGAGCCACTGGTCTATTAATAGTTGGCAAAAGAAATATTTTACACATTAATTATCTACGAATAACTGTATAGTCCCATGGATGAAATTACATAAAACACCATCCCACTCCAATTGCAAACCTTGTTTATTATAATCCCAATTGATCCATCGGAGTTCAACTGTCGTTGTTCATTGATATTATGATTTCAAAGAAATTCACACCTAGTTTACGATGGTATTTTCATAGTTACTTACAACGGCATATATGTGGATATGTGATATGTGGATTTGACTTCTACCATTTGAATATTCCCGTCATTCTATCACAGGTTGATCAAAACAGTAAGAAAATTCGAGGGATGCCTTAAAATGAAGGGCGCAATACCATATTTGAAAATCATTCCTTATAGGTACTTCAAAACAATACATTTCTGCTACCTTGAATCTGACAATCCTTGCCGCTGAGATCCTCGAACTCTAAATCGTCTGAGCCACTATGGGATGAATCTCCAATGATAGCATCCAGTTCTTATACGTGATTTCGACGGGCTATTCTCAATAATCCTGTACTACTCATAACGCACTTCTTTAAACAATTCTGGTCTTGCCCTTTCAGACCCAAATCAAGAATCAAAATTTAAAAAAAAAAAAAAAACGAAAAGGTATTCTGTTGTCAAATCCTTCATATAATCCTGTCTTTGTATCCAAAAACGAGACCCTTCGTATGTGTAATGTGAAACCCGAATCATCCGTTTTCTACAATAAACAATCGCATGAATTAATTATCTCTCCTCGATTATGATCGTTAAAGATGGTCCTAGTTGGTAATGACCTAGAATAAGCATGATAATATGAAAGCCCTTGCTTAATTTCGTCCAAATTATGTGGTAGATATGCTATCACACGCATGACTTATGTGTCATGAAGGAGTGGTCGACTTTTGCGCCTTTTCTTGCAATATCCCTAATCGACTTCGTACCAAATTAAACACAATATTATGAATCCACATAGTCAGCCTTCTGAAAATGAGTGTTATGTCCACGAAAGCAAAGTTTGATCCAACGAAAGAAAACATTTGGTTCTCATTCAGCGAAAATCCACCCAACAACAAAAATAAACATGAAGAGTAAATCAATTACGTCGGGACTCGAGAAGTAAACCAAACAGATAGCCGGTACAAAGTCGCCAACACAAAACTCTCATTACTCTTCGTTCGAATTCATAAGTGTCTATACGCATCGCTAGGCTTCACATCAATTTCCAAATTTAATTTAATTAGTTAAGCGGAAAACACCCTCTATCATGAGTTTTTTTTTTCTTTAAAAAAAAACAGCGGTTTGACAGGGTGTATCATTTGAGAGGACAAATACTTCGGACTCAGTTTTTTCACGTCATTCAAAGCTGGCTTACAATTCGTAATAAACAAAACGAAGACCTTAACTAGCAAATAAGTGACATTTTGAAAAACATATATTACGATGGCGAGCACATTCCCAAAAACTTATTGAATTAAAGATAATAATATATTTGATTTCTGGATATTATTACTTAAGATCGGTATTTGTAAAACGTACATATAAAATGAAGGGGCGGGGAGGAAGAACGATCAATGTCAATTTTTTGAAAAAACGCTGCAAATTCTTCCACTGGGGTTCGTTATACAATTGGCTTGCGTTCATGATTTGAATTTCTACCAAACTTTGGAGTGTGCGTGTTTCACCGGTGATAGAGCGATTATTGAATTTCAGGAGGCACACAAATATGATCAACTGATCAATCCAAATAGGTATTTTGGTTGAGAACAGATTTACGTGCTCTATGTATATCTCCTGAAATTCAATCATCGCTCTATCACCTGTGAAACACGCACACTGCAAAGCTTAGTAGAAATTCAAATCATGAACGCAAGCGAATTGAATAATAAACCCGAGTGAGATAATACTTATATACCCCAGTAATAATACTGAATAATAATCCCCAGTAATAATTTTTACCTATGTATTATCAGCGTTTCATACATATCAGAATGCTTCAACCCGTGTATCGGCTATAAACTAAAAGTATCCACATCGGCTACCACTCCAGTAACCACATTCACTACAACTCGACGCTATCGGCATCACTAGTTTACAAACAAACAATAATAAACCAAAAAACGGAAATGTTGGCACCATAAATCGGGAATGGTTTGACCTACGGACGTGGGGAAGGGCTCATTCGATTCCTCATGGTATGTTCTTCAAATCGAGTACAAATTTAGGCCGCTTCGACTTGTTTTGAGGTTTTAGGGATTTTAAAAAACTTTTACAGCCCTTAAAGGGCACTTTAAATTGAGTGAGAGTGCTGGCTCAAGAATTGGGGCGTCAAGATGGATTTTTCCTGCAAATTTCAGATCTTTTGCTCCAGCCGTTTGGGAGATATCGTGCGTACGGCGGACGGACGGAAAAATTTTTATTGCAGATTCGGATTCTACACCCTTTGAAACGTAAACCATGAAATTTTCAGGGGGGTTAGAATTTTTTTCCAGAGCGATTTCAATGGTTCATTATTGAATAATAAACCAATTTTTCTAATTGAAGAAATTGAACGAATGAATGTATGAAATTTCCAACAAGCTATGTCAGTAGTGAGATCTCGTATCAGTTTACAGGTTAAATAAAGCTGGAAACGAAAGCAGATTACGACTGGTATGTACTCGGTTCTACTTCTCAAGAGCACGTGGGAAACGTCAACACGAACGAAGGTCCGGAGCGACGGCCTGCGACGCCCTCAAGGGTTCACTGAACCCAGGAATCTTGGGGAATCCCCAAAAAACCCCATTGACCCCCTTCAGTCTGGTCGGGTTCCTGCCCTTCTGTCGACCGGGCTGCCGGTAATTAGTTGGTGCCGAGTTGCACCTTTTCTCCGTCGGTTAACCCGATTATCCAGCACCTAAACCCTTTTTCATAACTGAGGACCACTCAGGGGGAGTCACTTCTTCAACAACGTGAAATGAAAATCCGGATAAACACGACAGAAGAGTAGAGGAATATGTCAGTAATTACAGCTGATTCCATTTACGAATATTAATATTGCTGAACTTGAGCTGTCCTATCATAAACACATATCTATATCCATAATCGGAGATTAACGGTTTGTACCATCACTTGGTACCCGTACAATAGGCGATCTCCCCAACCCATGACTACTAACCCGAACCGTCCCTTGGTGCAACAGAATCTCTATCTCAAATCAATTAAATCATGGAAATCTTACCTCGCTAGTCGTCAATGGTGGTTTTGTACAAGTGAAGTGCGTCAGTGTCATTTCATCTGATGTGAAGAGCGTCAGGAGAGCGACAGGTCAGTCAGTAGTCACCATCGACGTAGTAATTACAATGGATTGCTGGCTACCTAACCCGGCAAGGTAAACGACCCGAGCTGCCGACCTTTCGCTTACCCCACCCCTGGCCGTCAATCCCAGCAGTGCACCCCTCCACTTCAATTCAAGGCGTGACTTCCAATAGTGCAATTATCGATCCTAGTCTTTTAGTTTTCAAATTTCATACTCTATTTTCAAGTGTTCATGTGAACAAAACCCATTCAAAGAAATGGTGAAGGCCAGCGTAGCACGGTCCACATCACACACGATTCAACTGCGGAGATTCTGGCTCGTTCGACTCAATCTATATGAACAAGAGATGCAAGATGAGGTTGACAGGAAAACAAATCTCATGAACTTGAACACGAGTGGACGTAGATCGCCTGTTGCACCGCCAAAACTTCGATAGACTTTGCTTCATCATAATTTGTATTGAATTCTACAAGTCTTAAATGAAGCTCCATTTTCATTCAGCACTCTAGATCAGAAAAGCAGGGAAGAGAACAGAAGGTATTTCTGAAATTTCCACGACCAATCAGGGTATTCTAGATTTCTGAAGATCTGGTTATACCCAGTTTCAAATACCTACTACCTACAAATGTAGCGATTTCGTCTACTGTCTCTATGTACTCGCCCCAAAATTCTACCATTGTGCAAGTACCTAGTAACAAAAATCTACATTAGCATCTAACTGTATTACCTGTATACACAAAAAACAATATAAATCCCACCTATTGAATTGACGTACCTAGTAATTATAGAAATAGTAACTATAGCAGCAATAAGTTGCAAGTTCCGATTAGTTAAGGCTATCTGCGATGGACTTTCTCTTACAAATTATTCCACTGCCAGTGACTGCCCGGAAAAAAGCCTTTCCGTTTTTTCAATTTTTTTCATATAAAAATGCCGGTGAGTTTCCTTAACAGTTGTTTTTTATCGTGCCAGGATTCACCCCATATTGGTCATTAATGTTGTTATTTGAAACTCTGTCACTGCTCCAAAACTGTAAAGCTAATTTCGTTGCTATTCAACTTTAAATTATCAAACTGTGACCCATTCGAGTGAGGTGCAGGACAATTTGAAACTGAGGAACCATTCTAGTCAGCAAGTAATCTTTAATAAAAATTTCACTCCTATTCAACTCAGTATACTGAAATTTGGTATGTCTCCCCTGTTAGTACGGTACAGTAAAATTACAACTCAATTCCATTAGCTCCGTTTTCAGTTCAAATCTATCAAGAACTCGAAGCTCTTGTAATTGCCAAGGGCCCTA
This sequence comes from Creontiades dilutus, assembly GCA_031894815.1. NCBI lineage: Eukaryota > Metazoa > Arthropoda > Insecta > Hemiptera > Miridae > Creontiades > Creontiades dilutus. The sequence goes on from JAVIWC010003164.1 coordinate 3,790,311, forward strand.
AATATTCGGTTCGTCACCAACTTATCGAGATAAGCGGTACTTAGTGGAAATGTTCCCAACGTTCTCTATTTGTGAATTTGTTTGTCGAACGCTCAAGGATTATTCTAAACCCTGACGTCGTATCTTATTAGTCAAGGTGTCAGATGAAGACATGATTTGCACTGCAACACTCGCTAATTACTTATCGCTGTCAATCTTGTACTGAGAGAAAGTAGAACGAGTTATGATTTTGGTAAATATCGCATGAATCATCGGGGACTAGCTGAAAGGGTGTTACAATCGCACTGATTTTACGTACGAAACGTGTTTCAAAATGAGAACGCTGTACATTATTATGGAATGGTTTATTATTTCTTTAATACCTATACCACATCACTAGTCTTAAACTGTTAAAGGTAGAAATTATCACCACGGTCGGAGAGGCTGTTGCCATTTTTATTTAATTCTTGCCCATGAACAGAATGATTGACTGATTGAATTTATATCTCAAAAACTTTCGATGTGTGACGGTAGTTTTGTGAATGGATTCAGCTAAAATTGGTGGAATGAGATCATTTGGATTGTCGTATCATCCTTTCACTCCCCAATTGAAACGATCGAGAGGGTTGTGTTAAGAGTGGCTCATGGTCGATTTACGAATATACTGTCGAGAATGACTTCTCTCAAGCTTAATTCAAATATAGAAGCTCATAGGAAGAGGGACCGAATCCTTCGCCTATGCTAGTTTCATCATTTCCGGCACAAAGAACCTTTGCAATCGACCAAGGAATTACTTGGGTCCTAAAAAGTGTGTGGTACAAAACACCCCCACACCTCCCTTGCACGGTGTTGCCTTCGGCCTTTCTGAGACCCAGGGGCCTTCATACTGCACTTGACTAAGCAAGAAGAAAAAAATTTGTATAAAGACCCTCATTAAAATTATTATTCCTCTAAACTCACTGCTTTTTTAGTCCCAAACCCATTGCATTGAGTGGCCCAAACTCAGACCGCAGATTATCTGTATCTGTGCAGGAGGGTTCTGATAAAGAAACAATAAACTTTTGGGTCATAAATTTAACCAAAACTTGAATACCGGTCTCGGTCAGAACAACCCTCTCGCTGGTCGTATTCGACAAATCAGGAGTTGGGGCCCCACCAACACCTGAAACCGGACTCATCTTCGACTACATCCAACGGATAAATAACCGGGACTGGTTTGTTTCTAGTTGGAGACCAGAGGGAGGCAGCTGAGGCGGCAGTTGGTCAACCGGGGGCTACGCCCTCCGCCCAATCGCGACGTCGGCCGCGGCCATAACCGCGGTATCTCGCGGGTTCGTTCCCACTCTCGTCCCTTCATTCTATGTCCAGCTCCCCAAGTCTGGTCTGGCTAAAATCGACGATGGATTTGTGTGACAGTTAAAAGATATTGGCCATAATTATTACTCAGGAAAATTGTATTCGCTCTTCACTACATTGAAGGGATTCTCGTCGAACAGGTTCTTTTTCTCCCCGTGTTCCAGGTACTACATGTAACTCCAATGTTTCAAGCCTCAACAAAATATTCCATTTGTCTTTTGTGAATATACGAGTACAAGTCGTTCGGACGCACAATAGTATCAGAATGTAAATAGCTGATAGAGATTTTTGAGGTGAATCGAGATTCTCTCTAAATGCGTTTGGGCTAATTCTGAGTAGGGTAACACAATCTTATATTATATTCGTTGTATTATTGACAATTTCACCATTCCGTGGGCAAATTGATTGTGAATTACAAATTTTATATCAAAATAACTTTTTCTACGCCATACTTCATTTCACAAATTTATTTAATGGATCTTAAAAATGTTTACAGTTCTAGCAATAACTGCAAGTACAGGTGTTTTTCAGTTCCTGTTTTCAGTTTGTTAGCTAGTTTTATTGAAATTCAAGTACAACTGATTTTATAAAATGCAATTGACAACCGTCGATCATATTGTCAGTTCCCACATCATTAATTTACGTTTCCACCGTCCGCCGTTAATTAATGTAAAAAAATCCGTTTTTTCGCACACGGGCTCCACTTTGGGTCTGTTAGACCCACAGAAAATAGAGTACACTTTACAACTTTACGTTCACTCCATGTTCTGTGGTTATACCTAACTTCCAGCCAGCTCGATCACCTCACACGCGTAATTGCTATAGCCCAAAAACTAATTTCTTCGCGGTTTTTACTGACATAGGCAATTGAGATGTTATTTTCGAGTAATTTTAGACCAAAAATCGACTAGGTTAGGTTTCATATCCGCAGAAATGCATCCGTAGCAAATAATCACTTTTTTTAACTTTAAAATGTAGCGAAAACCTCACAATGACACGTTAGAATTAGCGGCATTTTCCGTTTTTCTTTTCGAGATTTTTACTTTATTATTATTTTTTTAAATAATTACCAAAAAATGTTTTTAATTTCTGTAACGCAAATCGTTATTCTATCGGAAGGAATGATTCATAGATATCCTCTTGCTTTTCACTTCACTGAAAGAATGTTGCGAAACCATCACCACGAAAGCGGATAAGGAATTGAAGCATGTTACAATTAAGCTAGATAAGAAAGGACGAGGGTTGAGTGATAATCAGGAGCCAGTTTGCTTACTGGATTTATTTAGTTATTTGTCAGCGTGTATATGTTCACACGCACCCATGAACACCCACTTACACCAATGGCACTTTCTTGGTACCAAAGAATAACAGAAGAACACAACTATAGTTCCTGCGAGCCAGTGTGTTTCTATTAATCATTAAAATTAGAAAACCCCAGTTATCCAGCATTAATTCAGGAAAGAATCTTCTTCATTCATTAATAATTTCTTTTATGCGAGTTTTTTCTTTATATCGACAATAATTTACCAGGTATTTTTCTCTCCATCAAATGGAATCAACGTGTTTTTTTATTTATTTATTTTTTCCAAAAGATTTTTTTGGTTTCTTGCTTGGAATTTCCTTATGGACCATGCTGACAATTTTACGTCTTTATGTGAAACAATGGTGTTGTTCCACAATCAGATATTTTTCTAATGTTCATTGAAAATTTGCATTTAGCATGCGCAGCGAAAACGATCAATTTTGGGGCACCTGAATCCTGTCTCCTACATTCCCACAAAATTTCATTTGGGTTTCATGATGGATTCGGTTAGTTTCCCCTTCCCGATTTTTGAATCCACCGCCTTCTAGCGTCACAGTCATGCTCTGAGTGTAACGGGCATTACTCGCATCAGCTTAAGAAGGGGCAACTACCATTCTAGCATGATTTTTCAATAATAACCCATTGTAATCGACCCAGACCAAATTTAGCCCCCCCTCAAAATTGTTTTACCTTTGGAGGTGCGTAGAATTTGAATTTTAAAAAATCTGTCCTTCCCCCGAACAATTTTTTTCCGAAGCTATTGGGCTGAAATTGATGAAACTGGTCAAAAATCATAAATGGGCTCTAGTTGAGACTGAGTTCTCTCATCCGTGTCTGTCAATTCTAATGGGTTGATATATTAAAAACTCATAATATCGAAAACTTCCGAAATGACACTAATATCCTGATGTTAGCTATTGATCGACATCCCTTCCATGATCGAATGAGCCCTCTCGCACAGCTTTAGGTTCATCCGTTCGTCCTCTCTAACGACTAGAACTTGGACGGAAAAAATACCGTCATTGCTAATTGAGGAATCAGCTGATATAATTGCAACGGAATTTCGTTTTCAAGAGTTCCTTTTGAAATCGAGGTTTTCATACCATATTTCATAAATTTGCGTATTAATAAAGTTGGGCATATGCAGGAATATTTTATCTCGTTAAAATTATGTTCTTCCGTTAGTCGGTTTAACCGACCACCATTATGGGTACTTGGATATTAGGTTGTCTTACTTACTGCCGGACTTATAAAGTTTTAGTGTTTAAGGAGTTGTATTCATGACGAGGTCATTCTACGCTGTCTTTGGTATACATTTAAGTGGTTATAGCATGTTGATTGCAATTACAAATAAGCACCGAGTTACGATAATGCACCACATATTGAGTGTAATAAACGTTGAGGAGTGATTTACGTAAAAGGGTTATCTTATAGAAAAATAATAAACCTTTGGGTAAAAATTTACAGATTTTTTCTTTTTTCGCTTACCCTCTGAGTCCAACAGAGATTAGTCTACTTGGCAGCAAGGAAGTGAAGTTTAATGGATTGTAAGTTTGCACATGCCAGTAAGAGGTAATCATTTTCAACAAAGGGAATGATACGGAACCATCTACAGCCTAATCCACATACTCCCAGAAAATGTCATCGATATATTTTAAAACTGTACAAATTAAGCTACAAGGACTTTCGATCATGAGTTCTGTAAAATGTCATATCTCTGAAAGATTTTTCGGGACGGTTCAGCCCGTAGATCGAATCGACACACGTGACAATGGAGGAGTGGGAAACACTGGAAATACAAAAATAATCGACTAAAGTTATAAAAAAGTCGAACTTAGTCAGTGGAACATATTACACGAATGAAACATTGTGAGACTGTCTAATTACCACAAACGTCCCTCCTCACAGCTAGGAATCATGATAATTTATTGACTATGACAGATGCAGTACAATTATTATTGGAATGATGATGTTGATCATATGTTAATTACATTGAGTAACGAAGCGCATACTGTCAGCAACTATGCAGATCGCGATGCAGCGGTAAAAAGTGGTCGTCACGTGTGATGATGGAGAGAGAGGCTGACGATATCCCTTGTTACATATTCATCAGGTTTGTTTCGCACTTGCCAAACGGTAAATCTATGATGATCATTTCTTTACATTAAGCTCTCCTGTAAAGGAAATCTCAATACCTTCTCTTGCTTTTAATTTGCCAACCATTAACTGATTATTATTCAAATTTGACGGCAGCAATGGAAATCAGTACCTATGCTAATTGACTCATCACGATACCCAGCACAAATTGGTGATATCACAAAGTCTACAACTTTGTTACTCGTAGCATCAAGTTACGGAAAAACCCCCGAAAAAACTGGCTCGAAAGGTTAAGCTTGCAATTCAGAAAGTCGTTCCAGCAGGTGATTCAGTTATAAGGGCTCATGGCTACCGACCCAGTGAACAATAAGGGTTGCTAATCACAATGCCATTAAAAACCACCGGAAACGATATTGAATCATCGACATAAAGGCCGATTCCACGAAATGGAGAAGTTGTGCGACATTTAATAACGACGGGAACTTTTTCAGGAACTTGCTGATCACAACGGGGCAATTCCTATTAAAATTGGTTCAGCGGCTTGGCCGTCTATAAAGGACAACAGACAAATTGAAGCAAACCACCGAAACTAACTTTTTGTAACGAATACAACAATGTCAAAACCATTTCTGTACATTTGGCGGTTCTAACATCATTGAACGTTGAAGAATATCGAAAAGTTACACCATGTAACATCGTTTCCCAAATGTTTCCCGAATCAACCGAAAGTACTTGTTTCCGTGTTGTTGGGTAACTACGATCAACCGTTGCTTGGTTGATCAGCAACGACAATAACGAGATGTTCAGAGAATATAGTTATTTGTGTTACGATTTTGAGTCGGGTATTTCTTAGATACCTACTTGTACGTGTATATTTAGTACACTACCTCTTGAGGCAACTGATGGGTCAGTTATCCCTCAAAAACAGCTGCGAGATAGCTGGAATAATACTAGGTTAATTCGTGATCCTTCTCAGGGGAATGGGACAAACGACGAGTCAAAATTGAAGAAAATAGCACAATGATTCATTTATCAACATCCTAATATTCAAAATCGGGTCCCAAAAACTGTACCCCAAAAACACAGCCCCCCCCCCCTCCCCCTTTACATGAGCACTTATTTTTTATTGTTTATTTTAATCATTTTTCGTTTTCTGTTTCATTCAGTTTAATTGGAACTATTAAATAATAAATATGTAAATTAATAAAAGACGATTCCTAGACACACCATTCGTCAAAGAATGATTGACTGGCCGATGAGTGCCTTAAAAGCGCCCAGATTAAGGAGTGGCCACCTCGTTTGTAGTAGACCTCACCTACCGCAACCTCAAATCATAATTACGGCAATAATTTCCTCGAACAAACCGAAATTCTACTGGGGTGAAGAGGGTTGGAGAGGGAACAGAAGGCAGTTAGTGTCTCAATAAAGGTTGGCAACTGTGATAAGGAGTCGCCTGGAAGGCAAAGCTTGCCGCCCCAAGATAAGGGCATTAGGGGTATATCGCTAATTGTTCAGGCCGAACGCCCCAGACCGAGCCGCCTCCCCTTTTATTTGACGGCTCTATTTCCCCACCATCCACATCGAACTACTTCCCCTACTGTTCGGGAACCATGACGTCATAGGGGACACGACTATATATATCTTGTATTGATGACGTGACGTCCAGTTCAATGTGTCGTATCCCCTTTACCTATATACTAGACCAATGGACCAGACGGTGTGTAATCCAAGATAATCCAGCCCCTCCCCACTCTCGGATAACATTTGCCACACACACACACTCACACATACTTTTTTACTAACTGCCCTTAAAGGTGGAGGGGGCAAATCATTAAATGAAAGAAAAAACTATTACATAAACGAGTGGAGGTCGCTCAAGTTAACCCTACACCGGCCCTAGGGATTTAGGAAGTTGAGGAAGATGGATTAGTATGAGAGGGATGAAAGGAAGCGCCCCTTTAAAACGACGACCAGTTGAGATAAGAGCCCCGAAGGAAGCGAGTGAAGGTACCACGAAGCACTCCCGCCAAGATGCACAACTCAAGAAGCTCCGTGGCACTCCATGACCTTGATATTATTTGGCTCAACTTTTAGCTCAGATGTTGCTTACTGCAGGTCATTTCAATCTCATTTACTAATATTAGCCCTCCAGGTTTGCTCCATGTCTACTCCTCACTAGTGTAGCCACCCAGAAGGCATGAAAATGTCGGTCCACACGTGCCAGACTGAGAGAATGAACGAATTCAGAGCACTGGCGGAGTCCTCTACCATCCACTGAATCATGCAGCGCAGCAACAAACTCAGCAGATGAACTGGGGCAAAATCAAGGACAGCAGTGTGGCCAACCTGCCAGCTAGAGCTCCTATGAGCTAGCAGGCTCTGGCAGTGTAAAGAAGAGATATTGGCAGAGAGAGAGAGAGAGAGAGAGAGAGAGAGAGAGAGAGAGAGAGAGAGATAACAGACAGCCCACCAGCCTTCACCGGTTCATAGATATGAGCAATTGGGACACCAGGTGGACAGCCTAGCCAAAAGCACATAGCAGAACAAACTCCACTATCTAACTCAAGCAGCCCCCCTTCCCCTTACACACACAGTAAGACTGCCAAAGACTAGCCCATGGGTTAGCTTTGGCAGTAAGTATGTGCAGCTTCTGCAAGAGCTACTGCTTCAACGTGGCTTCAATGGTGGCATCACCCATGAACTCGACCTGCAAACATCCAGCATTTACAGGGCGGGGATGGGAGTCATTCCTGAGACAAAGCACCTCCCACCAAATACCTTCACCTGGTGCTGTCGATCTTACAGGACCAAGGAGACTCAAGCTTACCTGGGTGCCACCGAACCGCAGTTGGCTACCTGTTCAGCAAATACCCTTAGGGAGATCTGCAAACCCGATGGGTTTCTGCGACTAGAATGACGTCATCAGCGAATCCCTACGCACCTTACCCAAGGACATATCTATGACCAGGTTTCAAGTTTACTAATTTTTTCCATGTGATTTTGCTCCTTTCATATCCAGGGTATGTTTTAGACAGTTCCAAATGTTTTTTTTTTTTTTTTTTTTTTTTTTTTTTGCGTTCAAAAAATTTGATAGCATCCAACACGTTTTTTGGAGAGGAGTTAAAGTTCAAGACTTGAATACTTAGTATTTAAAAAAAATTAATTTATTTAAATGTGGAACGTTTGAACGTAGAACAGCGATTAGGGTCCTTAGAAATAGTTTTTGTATTATTCAGTGAATACGAAACTGTGGTCAAAGGTTGAACAAAGTCGTTTTTAAGTGGAGAAATGCAGGGGGTCCTACATAATGCTGAAAGTATACAGTTTAAGAACCGCTGTGTTGATATATACACAGTATCAGGGTGTTTTTGTACCTGATATTTTGTTCTGAGTCAAATCTTTTCAAAGGCTTGAAAAGTAGGAGTAAAAAGTATTGCTTCCGAGTCTGCGAAGCAGCAAAAGCCTTGTGTTCACTTTCGGGAGCTAAAAAAATTTTTGTTGGCCGAACTCAAAATTTCCACTCGCATATTTCGTTTCATAGCCTACTGAACAAATTTGGTTCCGTGTCTGTAGGTCTGTCTGTCTGTCCGCATTCTCTTGTTACAGCCATAACTTCCACAATTTTGTGAAATTAGCTCATAATCTGAGGGACTCTGCGGATAAGGCCTCTTGAGGTCACATACGAAACTCATCTCAAGATAGTCAGCGGTGCGATCTGCGTATGTGCTAACGTGAAATTCTTGAAACAGCCGTAATTTCCACGTTTTTCAATGAATTTTATGGTGGTGTCACTTTGATTGTAACGAAGAAGCTGCTGTGCCATGTACTGTAAACACACTTGAAAACTATGTGATGTCCTGTTAATGGGAGGTAAGGTCAACACTACAATACAATACCTATCTAACGGTGTTTGTAGTCAGGGAGAGACATAAATCCTCTACGCAATCTGCCGAGCGGAAGAGTGCCCATTGGACGATGATGAAGGACCATTCCCCTGCAAACGGGTAGTTTTCATCGATCAATCAGACCAACATCCGTCAGCGATCATTTTATTTTATTCCTACCTTTTGTGAAATACCTCAAGTCTACCTTTTCAAGTCTGCGAAATATAATGAAAAGCCGAACGTCAAAGCGAGTTAATTGTTAATAACGATAAATCAAAAGGCCGTAGGCTGGGGGATGGGAGTTCAGGACTGCGGAGACATCATAAAGAGTAGGAGACGACAATGTAAAAGACACCGACGCCCGACGTAATGAAACTGTTGGGAGCTCACGATTCCGTCGTGAAACGCATTCTCGCGGCAGACCGTTTCCTCAAGGTTTCCACTCAAGCAAATAATTTCGCAGATGAGTCTCGCAGCGGCTAAAAACGTTCAAAAACCGATTGGAAACCCTCCTAAACTGTTCTAATTCCACAGCAGAATGAATGTTTAGAACAGCACAGCAACATTTCATGAGCCATCATTTCCAAATCATGAATCTTCTTTTTCAGGGTTTTTAGCTTTGGATGCTGCCACAGGCCAGGTATCAATTGTACAACTATTTGCAACAAAAACGAACCCTCAAAATTTTTTAAAATTCCGCTTAGTTTTCGAGTTATATGGGTTAGAAAATGTTTTGTGTTTTCGACATTAACTCGCTATAATGATCATAACTCTCTTAATTAAAGAAGTAACTACAAATTTGATTATATTGTTGGAAATAGCGTCAAATGTCCTATCTCCCTGATGGAAAACCAAAGTTTTCCAAATAAGTTAAATGGACGAAAAATGAAGACGGAAAATGTTCAAATCCTGAAAATCTACACATTTTACAATCGTTGGGCAGTTGAGATAATGACGTATATTTTAGGACTACAAGCTAACACTCACCTCTGGACACAGGGACCTTTGAAACATTTGAAAAATCAGAGATTTTTTAGGTTTGACAATTTGTCCTCTTCAAGTCATTCATTTTTCATCGATTGAGCTTATTAGCGAATTTCCTAAATTTCTTCCCACAAATTTGTTTTGTAAGTTTCTCCTAGGAAATTCGCTGAAAGGCTGAAAATCCAAAATCTTTGGTTTAAAAGTGAACTTTTTTAGAACGAGTATTTTTGCTATAAAATTTGGACAATTTCTTTCCGCATTTAAGAATGTTAGCTCAAAAATTATTTAAAACGAACATATCCCTGAAAATAATTTCCTGATGTTCTTCACATATTTCTATTCCAAAATATACCCTCGTAGTACCTATTTCTTCTTTAATACGAATTCTCATTCAAACCTCTGAGTTGTCTATTGATAAGTGGAGATTTCTACCAATTGTAGCAATCATTCCTACACTTGGAACTCTGTACCTACTACTCATTAGTAGGTATTTGGTACTGATGCCCATTCTTGTGCTTACTCTCACATTGATTTATGCAACAAATCGTGAATATACACCTGTTTCGTAAGCATGTACATGAGAGCCGTAAGTAGAAATGTTATTGATTGTATAGTTGTACACTGTGGATGTGTGCTGCGAAATTTCATGGATGGGAGCACAACCAATTCACTGACAACCTAGCGTTTTCCAGCGCTTGGCGAGGATCAGCGGTCAGCGATGGCTATTCTCACAACAAAGCTTGTTTGGCGGCTTGTGTGGGCAAACAAAGTTTGAAGCCCCACTTGGGAGTGTGAAAGGCCTCAGCAACAAAAGCGTAGAAGCCGCCTCTCACACAAGACATCAAGGTCTTTTTCCAGGGTGTCCGCAGAGCCTGCCCTCGCTTCTCTTAACATCTTTCTTTTCAGTGGCAACCTTTGAAAAACGCCTTGTTTGGAGAACGGCGTTTGGGCTCTTTTGGCAGCGCCGCCCAATTAGGGTTAGACATGTTTGGTGGACACCAGATCCACCTACCTGAGTTATCACTCCTCCTATGACATCTCAACATCTGCTATCTCCAAAAGCGCCCTGCCTTGAGCCGTTCAGAACTCTGTTTAATCGAGTCGATACTAAAGGTGTTGCAAGATTTACAAATGACACTGATGCGATACACACAGCTTACGGATTTAAGCAACTGAATCGATATGCTACATTACATGGATGAAATCCAGCTAGTCCAACGAATAGCATTCAAGCGGTGAATCCGAATTAGTTCAAATACGTTTAGAAAGAACAACTATTGTAATTTATTACTCGCAGTCGTTATCAATATTGAAAAATATCATTAGTTGGCCAAGTTGGCAAATTCGTTGCGATAGCATTGAGGAGTTGAACTTCAACAAGAATCTGCCTAAATCAGGAAGATCCATCCACACTCACATCATCACGCCCGTACCACACACATCACCACGCCCATACCACTCATCATTCATCGCTGTCATTTCAGTCCCATTTTACATCTGTGGTGGAAATATTTTGGTTAATTCATAATCTCTATGTCCGTCTGCCAACCCTCATGGTCAGCAGAACAATAGTAACATACATTTCAATGATATTTCTTGGGATTTTTCAGATTTCTGCCTAAATATTTCTTTCCTAAGGGTAGCCTCTGCGAATACGTAAACTTGAAATTCCAGTAACAAGTATAAAGGCTACAGATCGTCCAATTTCAATTAAGCCTCACAACCATTTCTAAAAATGAGCGGACGGAAATGAAACTGTAGTGGGGAAAATTGCCATACTTGTAAAGCCCAAGGCAAAATCATATGTGCTTCCTAGGACATTGAAGTAAGATAGTTTCTCCCCCACAACATGAAGTTTACATTGAAGCATAACAATTCAATCCACGATCCTAGTCATTCCGCTTCAATCCCCTCAAGAGCAAGGTATATTCTTGCTACTCCCTCTTACTACCGAGAACTAAGTGAATGTGTCAATGGGAGTGTTGGTCTCTTCAATTGTGATTTTCTGGAAGTAACAACCCAAAACTAACAACATTTCTTATGACGAAATTGTAACATCTATTGCAAGATAAAAAACGGGAGTAAATGAAATACCTTCCGATTAAACGTTTCCTCGAAATATGGAGTCACAATGTCTGATTGATTCCGAGGGTTAGGTTACAAACCGTCTTGTTGAAACTCTATGTTTCGCAGAAATAGAAAACTTTTTGAATAATTCCTGTTTTCTTCAGTTTAGTTAAACTCACCTCAATACCCAGTTCCAGTTGGGTACCACCCTGGAACTAGCTATTCAGCATTGCACATCAGCACGCTCGGTTTGTTTTGGATGCTCTGTACGTTCAATATTCATGCTGATGCGTCCTGAAGAATCCGTTGTCATATTGGGTTGTTTTCCAAAGGTTATCCAAAGGTTAGGTTATAGTGCGCGCGTCCGCACCTAGTCTCGTTGATGGATGTTCCCTAATTGCATTACAAGGTGAAGGCAAGCCATTTGAAAATTGGTTCCCAACCATGTTGAGGTGGGAAACGAGAGGAGCGAAAATAAATTAGTGTTGAAGCCCATCGGTTTCAATCCGGATAATCCTTCAGTAATACCTGCTGCTCCGCATTGTCGCCAAACCTTCTTACTAGCCTCACCACTACGGTTTTGGCACAAGCTCTTCAACCTACCGCTGACCTCACGTGACCACTTCCACCGAGGACTCCAGATGACAGCAGATGACTTCACACCCCCTTCAAGGTCTCTATTTGTCTCAAGGCCATCTGAGTTTAACGAAAAACATTTACGCAACTTGACACGATTTGTCTTCTATCAAAACTTCTCATACGAATCAGTTCAGATCTTTCTCCTGATTGACTGCTAAAGTTACGGATTGAGGAAGATTTGTGATCGCTTAGGAGTAAATAATTTTCTTCAATAAGAACATTAGGTACAGTTGATATAGATAGTTGAGGCTTTCTGAATGAGGTGTACGTACGTCTAAAACCAGGCAAATCCCCAATTCAAATTAGGAAGTGTGATTTGAAGCGATTGCAGTAGGTCGAATGGATTTTCTAAGAGATGTGTTTTTAGATTTCCGGGTCCTAAATATTAATACTTGTCTAGGTAAATATTTAAATACGATGAATATCTTAGGATAATGTCTGACTTTACAATAATGAAAGTTTTGGAATGGGACAACTCAACGGAATAATGATAGAAAAGTTATGTATTGTATGGCTCCATGCACCACCAACCAAACTCAGCTTTCTTGGTTGGTAGTTGGAATTATTTCCCTTCTCATCTCAGATGGACCAGTAAAGAATTTTGAACGGTAAACTTTCACCACTGTTCTTCGATGCCCTAATACAACATTTATGCTTAATAAGGTATCATCCATGATTAGATTTTTCCTTTTTCAGGCTTTGTGCAGTTTTCTTTTCTTCTTTTTATTTTACTTAGTTTTGTGTAAGTGTATTATTTCCATTTATTTTATTTTGGCACCTGAGTTATGCAGCATTTTCAACCACCAGGTTTGAGCTCAATCAATTTTTTATCAGATCTTTCAGCTTTTATTCATTTTCCATTTCCACATATGTAATCCAGTAGCAGCAACTCTGCTATCAATCAGTGAGTACAATTGTCATCATATGATAATTGGTCCTCATTGTGACAACCGTTTAGAGGATATAAAATTTCAAAAATATCTGACGAATTGTAATATTAGATCGGACGTAATATGATTTCAGCAGAGGAAGATGGTTTTGGATTCGGAGAGAGGGATTGGTGAGAAAAGTTGAACCCCATTATACCGTCCAAGAGAATCTCAGCGATCGGCTGTATAATTGTTAACTTAATTTCGAAAATAGCTGTGTGTAAGAGGGATGTAACTTGAAGTATTTTCCCATTGTAATTAAAAGTTGAAACATGATTGTAGTATGATGTATGAGCATGATTCGAATACCTATGTTTTATTCTTAAACCTCTACTGTCCACTTTTTTTAACAATAAAATTAATCAAGTTTTGTATTGAATTGAATCCAAAATCAGTCCAAAGTGTGCTCTGAGAATAATGAATAAATGGTTACGCCTGAATGGCTTGGTAAAACACCAATATTAGGGTTTCACTGAACAGTAATCAGCTAGCTGTACAATAGTAAATATTTAAGCTCCGACTAATTACTTATTAATTTTTTAGTTGGATAGGCTATCATTAATAATATAGAAATGTTTTAATAGTTTTTTATAGGTGTATTTTTATTGTACTACTGATGTTGAGAGTGCCATTAGAAATGCCAAAAAATTAGGGTAGGAATTTGTTTGTGTTTCTCTCAATTACAATTCCATCATATTTGTTTAGCCTTTGGAATGTATAACCTTGATTTGGAATTTAAAATCTGCACAAGTCATCATATTTAACGTACAGGCTAACTGATTATGCACAATAATACCTTCAAACTGAAACATTCTTAAATATGATGGGTCGAGTTTTGCCTGATTCGTTTAATGGATTATGCAGTGGATCACGTTCGTTATAAGCAATGATGTGAAGTTTTAAAAACATTTGTAATTGAAAACTGTTAGCGCGGAGCTTTCTAGAAAATCAGAGTTGAAACTGTCTGTCATGAATCCAAAATTATAATAACATTTGCATTATAGAATGAGATCATAGAGGCACAAGGATTGTCCGTCCTGATTTCAAAACCCGGTTGAACTCGATTTAAATAAACGAATACCCGATTGAAAAGGATATAGCTAAAGAAGCTTAGTAGAAATTCAAATCATGAACGCAAGCTAATTGAATAATAAACCCCAGTGAACGAATTTGCAGCGTTTTCGTACTTCATTAAGGCGCGGAGGTACAGCGAATATGTTGATGAATTCTAATAGAATTGAAAAAGGTTTTTTTTTTCAATATTTACTTTTGATTAAATTATTTATATATTCGTATTACTACATCTCTTTTGAGCTTTCCTCAAAAATCCAGAAAGTTTTTGTATTTGTACTGCCGATCCCTTAAGGAGATATTAACCTACATAAATATCTTTTGTACTTATTATGCGTGTGATAGTATCTTTGTTTGCGAATAAACAAATTATAATTCATTTTTTACTGTATTGCTGTTTTCCTTGTGTAATAATCAGAGGACGTTACGTCGGATTGTACCTCTCGAGTCTCTAATTATCATCCACGTTTAGCCAGCCTCTGTGGACTCTTAATATTATAAGTCTATGTTAAATAATAGCTATATTGCTTCAGTTAAACACATGAGTGTATGTGAGACCTACCTCCATTTAGGCATACAATATAAAGACATTTACATGAAGACCTATAGTGCGGCCACCTTTGATGAGAGAAACCACATTTTTCACAGCTCAAATGAAAAGGTTGGGACCGAAAGGAGAGAACAGCAGTAACTAACTCCGGAACAGATCCATAATTTACTCCAGGCCTAATCAAACGGTACCAATAAATCCCGTAGGAGCTCCGGCATTCCACGGTTTTCAGCGTAATTCCGGGAGATGCGTATAAATAGCCCTAAACAATAATTTCTGATTTACAATTTAGGAGTGAGCCGGACTTCGGGGGTCAACTACAATAAATAATCAATTATGTTAATGACCAACTACCTGAGAGGAAGACGGGTGACAGTCGAGGGAATGCCGCCGAGGCTCGCCACAAAAAAGGAAGAACATATAGATAAACTCGGGGGTGTCGCGTTTTTTTATTATTTTCATTCAGGAAGGTGCCTTGAAGGAGATGGCGATAAGGAGACGTTTCTATTAACGAAGATCGAGGAACATCACTTCTTAATGGGATGTCACTGGTGAGTTACAAAAAAGAAGTAACTAACAAACCTACTTGAAATTAACATGAGTGACTTGTGAAAAAGTTATATCGTTTTTACCACACGTACCAATGGCAGAAGATATAAATGAACTGAAATTGGCAGAAAATAGTTCCAGCTGAGATGAATGACTTCAAGTGTGAATTGTAATTTTTTTGAACCTACAAGATAACAATATTTAATTGATATTGTTATAGCCGCAACAGTTACACCTATGGATAATTGTTGGGAGAAATTCGATGGAGAGTAGGGGAAATTCTCTCCGCAAGTTGGCAGCCCTGTCCCGTTGACCATGTGGCATATTCGTTGACCAATGAGTCAATATGTTTTCATGGCAGGAAGTTTGGTTTATGAATATCTTTTCAATTTTTCAACAATTCATCAGTAGGTAAGTGTTTTTTCCTTTTAATAGCCCTTTGTGTCCGACCAAGAAAATAAATTTTAAACCCCAGACTCACTTTCTTCAAATTCCGAGTTCAAGATTCGTAAAACATAAATAAGAATAAAATACTATGAGAAGCCGTGACGGGTTTTCTCGATAACTGAATGTGTGATATTTCGTGGGTTTCCCTCCGATAGTTTACAATGTAAACATATTATGTAGTCGGTACTATGCGGAGGGTGGATTTTATTGGTGTATTACATGGAAGCCTTCAGTTTTCAAAACGCTAGATTCATCACGGATTCCGATCTAATTTACATTCAGATTACTAAAAGGACTGAGTTAGGCTTTTTTTCAATTTTGAAATGCTGGTACCATACTGAACAGAAAACTGACCTCCGTATAAACATCGGCCTCTTTATAACACTCACCAGGCGCCAATGGTAGGGGGACAGGCCAGCTCCTGAACGTCAAGGGTGTTTAGCGCAGAAATAATTTTAACAAGGAAGGAAGGTTTTATTGCAAGGTTTTTCTCTTTCATTTATGTTGAGTTACTAGTAGTGTCAGAGTGAGGGGCAGCACAGATGTGAATAATCTAATCATTCAAAGGGGCGTAGTCGAGATAGGTCACGAGGCTATCGACTGAGTAGACCAGAGTTTTGTCAGTTGTCACAATGGTTAGACTCGGGAAGGTCGTGCTGCAAGCGATTCTGATTGTCTTTGTTCGGAGTGAACCAAACGTGATACCCCTGGGAGAGCTGGTGTTGGATTATGATCATCCGAAGACTCCAGGTATCAACGTGGGATCCACCTCGCTCCACCACCGATTGCTTGGACAGTGGCACACTGATGAAGTAGAGCCGGAACAAACGGGCAAGGCTTTTGAGGCAGAGCCGCCTTATTTCAATGGCTACGGTCCAGGAAGAAAATGGAATAGTTATATGAACGCAGCTGAAAGCCGCAAAACGCATAACAGTTATTACCGAAACCAAAACAAGGCTGCATTCAGAAAACTAGACGAGCCCTGGATGGAGCGTGATAGTAACACAGTGGCAAAAAGTAATTCTCAGTCATACAACCGTCACCATAAAGGACCTCACTATTTCAATGCCGAGCACATCATACAGAAAAGGAACATTCAACAAGCCACCTTATCTCCTGAGACGATATCCAAATTGCAATTGGGAAACGTACTGAACATAATTGTGGCTCCCGAAAAGCAATGTCCACATGGCTTCAAACGAGATTTTCGAGGTCATTGTCGCAGGGTTTACATGAAATAAATCATCAAACACCATTTCGGACTGTTTAGTACTCCTCAGCATCGATTTTTTATGCTCTATTGGATAATTGCACATAATTTTTCCAATGATTTCTTTCAGTCCATAAACATAACGTACCTCCTCAGGTTACAACTAAGTCCATGTACTTTTATATACTATAATTTCATAGACAACAAGAAGTTTTTCTTTTATTCTGAAAATATGTAAGTGAGACGAAAGAATTCTTGATGCAAAAGCTTGAATTTTTCATTTTAAAATGCCTCAAACAATTTTAATGTAATCACATTATTCTGAAATTTCTATTGCTTGTCGTGCACACAAGACAAGTTATGACTAGTAAATTCCAATGTTGCTTAAAAATTATTGATTGCCCTTTCCTTATTCTGGTTTCGGAGGTAATTCATCGGAATTCAAGGACATAATCATGCTCAACCGTGTCTAACTAATAATTTACGGTTTTAATATATAATTAATGGTATGCATGGTAATTGTTGATTATATTCTGCTTTAATATATGTGTTATTTGATTTAAAGCTCATTTTTGATGTTTAGCTCGTAGTTCCCAATTCTGTACAAGCATAAACATAATAACTTATTCTTTCCTTGACAAGTACAAATCTGTTCGCTATCGAAACTTTAATGCGGAATTTTCTCATGTGTTGAACTAGTCATTAACAGGGGAATGTCAAAAGATCCACCCATTTGCTTCCACTATCTTGATAACCCCGCGAACTAAATTGCACCCAAGACAGGTGAATAACTATTGATAAATCAATTTTTATCTACAATATCCAAATCAAGTCACAATTGTCGATTCATAATAGACATCTGACTATCAACATGGCCATTAAAAAAAAAAAATCGGTTGTATCCAAAGAAAAAAACAGATTTCCTAATTGGGTAACTTGAATAATTGCACACGATTTACAGTTGAGTATTATTGCACTTATACAGGGTGTCCCAGGAGTTATGTACAATCCGACTCCTACGTGTTCTACAAATCATTTCCGACCAAAAAGTCCTCTTCGCAATCTTTGGCCAGAGGCCTCGTTTTCGAACTACTCGTGATTCAAGATTTTTTTCGTGTTTTCGATCTTATGTCATTAAAACTGTCATAACTCCCTCAATTATAGAGATTACATGCGTTACATTTTCTATCTATTTGATGTCAGAAAACTTTTTTTAAATTGCACAGAAGATGTCCAATTGCTGCGCGAAATGGCAGTTTTCTCAAAATCTTGAAATCGTCTGTTTTTCATCTCGAATATAAACCCCCCAAATGCTTGACGCAGAACTGTGCAGAAACGGTAAAACCTTTGCCAGCTGTGTTAGCTGAAATGTCAGCTTTCCAACGGTGTAGTCGTTTTGGTTTTTAAAAATATTTTTAGTTAAGGGAATGGTGTATAACTGCAAAAAAACGTGTGTTTTCTGTTAAAATTGAGGTTTTTCTGAAAGTCTCGACAAAAAAAGGTTGGTGGCGGGGTATACGTAACTTTTCTAGCTGAATCGAATGGTGACAACGCCTGGCCTTTCAAGTGACGATTTCAGTTAGTTTTGTTAGATGCGTAAACCCGTTCGTTTGTGAACAGCGTCTACGGCATTTCTAAGCTGTCCAGCCAAAGTCGAGATAATTGAAGAGCTGGTAGTAATAACCAAAACCTTCGTGACAAAAAACAATTAGTGGATAAAAAACAGATAGTTTACTAGATAAAGAAAGATCAGTGACATAAACAATATTATCTACCCAAATTTTGTCCTCATACTATCCGACGTGTTCGCTAGGGTGTGAGTTGTACACAGGGGAAGTGTGACACCCTTGCTGCTTCAGAAGCATTACCATTGGCAAAACCGTACACAAAAATCATGTCAACATACTCACTTGTGGTATAACTACTCAACTGAAAGCAAATCATTGCAATCAATCGTAAATGAACAAAAACAAAAGCTGTCTCTCGGATCTTATCCTGACTTTGGCTGGACAGCTTGGAAATGCCGTAGACGCTGATCACAAACGAACGTTTCCATTCATTGAATTCATTTTCATTTTTAAATATTTATTTTTTAATTTAAACCTTAACAATCTTTTTTAAACTCCAACTCATTGTATGAACTCGATTTAAACCCCAATCTCTTACCATTGTCCAACCACTGGATAACATGTTCGATTCAATAAACATTTTACTTAAACTGAATTTGGTCAGAAACAACAAATTACCAACATTGCAGCACCCTATGCTACGGCCGAATCAGATTGGGGTTGAAATTACACGGCGCACAAAGCAACCCGTCCTTCAAGACCCCGAGGTCGTGCGGGTCATTGCATACCTTAGCCCCTGACCAGGAAAATGCCTCCTCCGTAGCTTCATCAATTTTCAAACATTACGTCTTCTTTAGTGATACAGGGTGTGCCAGGACCTATGCACAATCCGACTCCTACGTCTACAACTCATTTCCGACTGCGATGAGTTGCATTCATCTTCGAGTCTTTTGGAAAAACCTCAATTTTAACAGAAAACACACGTTTTTCTGCAGTTAAACGCCATTTTCTTGACTAAAAATATTTTTTTAAACCAAAATGACTACACCGTTGGAAAGCTGACATTTTGGCTCACGTTTTACCAGGCCTGCACAGTTCTGCGTCAAGCTTTAATGGGGTTTCTAGGCGAGATGAAAAACAGGCAATTTCAAGATTTCGACAAAATTGCCATTTCGCGCAGCAATCGCACATCTTCAATGCAATTTAAAAAAAGTTTTCTGACATCAAATAGATAGAAAATTTAACGGTCTTCCCAACGGTGTCATCAAATTTGAGCTGTCTCGAAAATTGAGGGAGTTATGACAGTTTTAATGACTTAAGATCGGAAACACGAAAAAAAATCTTAAATCGCGAATAGCTCGAAAACGAGGCCTCTGCCAAAAAATTGCTAGGAGGGATTTTTGCTCGGAAATGAGTTGTAAAACACGTAGGAGTCAGATTGTGCATAACTCCTGCGACACCCAGTATAACTAAATGTATCAGCTTTAAATTTAATATAATTTGTTCGTTAAAATGATTTCTTGGCCGTTTTCAGTCGATAATTGTATAGTGACATTGTTGTTGGTACAAAAATGTTGGAGGAAACCATTTATTGAACAGATATGACGATGTACGTGAGGTTTACAGAAAAAAATTTGAAGAACTGTAAACACGGTTAGGTATTCGTGAAAACATTTTAGCTTTTGAAACGGTATTTCGAAAAACGATGGAAATACCAGACTTTGCTCTACATTTTCGATCGTCGCAATCAAAGGATCAAACTTTTTCCTGATTTGTTTATGGAACCAATGAAAGATCCTAATAAACGTCCATTTAAAACAATCGTTTAAAAATGTAAGGGCTTTAGGTGCGAACAAACATACTCATAAATATACCAGCCGAATTGAAAACCTTCCTTCTTTTTTAATTCGGTTATTGATTATTTCTGTAGTCTACAACCCCTATTAAAATAACAGTTATTTACATATCTATTAGTCATTGATTCATGCTTTTTGTTCACTTAAACATGGCGTTCCTATACCGTAAAACTCTGTTCGTGAACCCTTAAAAAGAGCTGTATTTATATTTTATTTTCTCAGATCGATTAGGAAAGAAATCATCGATAAGGTTCCTTCAACTGATCAGTGTGTCAAATCGAAGCTGATCAAATCAATACATTACCAAATGTCACTTGAGTTTTCCTTTACATTATATAAGTGGCTATTCTCATTAAAATATCCCGTTAGCAGAACTTCGATTTCATAAACAAAAATCCATTAACAAAATGTTAATTTCGAACCTCGAAATGTGAGAATTTTAGAAACAATCATAAACAACCAATGAATAATTCATCTCCAGCTTTGGAGTTTTGGCCATTAGTAAACCCGGTAGCCCGAATGCCCCGGTGCCTGACCGAGATTAGAATCGACAGGGAATGAGTTGGATACGTCATCTGAAATATTGGGTTGCCCTTGAACTGGATGTCATATCGCTCCAGGTGGAGGTATCGCAAGGTGAAACTCGGCTCCTAATTAATGCTGGGGGCTGAACATCTTGTATAACTCGCGGTGGACATGATGTTCGTAACGTTATTTCCTCTCTTGATCGATTGAAAATGGTTAGATATCTTTTTATCTGAACCGTGATCAAAATATACCACAGCAATTGATGATCATTCTTCGTATAGCCAGTCATGCCCTAACATTGTAACAAAAAGGTGCAACATGAAGTATTACTGTTATAGATAGCCATTCCACGTAGATCACTGATCTATGTTTGTTAGACGTAAGTATTCTATGGTGGACTGTGTTAGCACCTCCGAACCTAGCAATCGTAGTCAAGATGCCTTCAAACATAGTACCATTTCACACTTCAAAACGGTGGATTGATTAGGGGAAAAAATAGCCATAAGAAACTTCAGCTGAATGGTGAGATTCCACACCACGTAATGATTTCAATATACACCTCAAATACGCAAGACTCTCAAGTCTAAAATGAGCTTCAATTCAAGTTTCCAAATAATAAAGTTTCCGAAATTTACGTAACTAAAACGACTAGGAGACACCAGCCAACTAAAAATCAATAAGGTAGAATAGAACACCTACCAACGCTTCACTATACAGGGTGTTACATTTCGCAACGGTCACAGGCTAGGAGAAGATTCTACGGAAAATTTCTGATCGAAAATGCATTTTAGCAATTTTTGTTTACTTCTTGGAAATGCGGGTTTTTTTTTTTTTTTTTAATTTCAAGATTTTTCTTGTATTTTATGATCTTACCGCATTGAAACGGCCATATCTCCCATATTTTGCGTGCGATTTCAAATCTGATTCCATTATTGGAATAAGTGTTAAATTTCCTATCGCCCAAATGGGAGACCAACTTTTTTGAGCCAGCGAAACGGTTAAAAAATCAGCGTGAAAAGGACACATTGTCAAATCGAGGAGATCTCGACTTTCTTCGAACGCATATGAGTCCCTGTAATAAGGCAAGTTAATTTTAGCCTGTGTTAGTGCTAGAAGATGAGCCGAAATCTAGGCTTTCCAGCGATATAACCAGATTTGAAATTCCGTGAAACTTTCTGGGAGAAAATTGCTTTTCAAGTAAGAAAAACGAGGTTCTTCAGTGGATACTCCGGTTTTTCATCATGCGTTGATTCGTCTGGTAAAAAAAAAAATCGAACTCTGATTTTTTTTAAAATTATTAATGAGGGATTGTAATAAATTCTACATTTTTACTGTAGATACTGTTCCAAATGTCCACCGATGTGCCCACGACATGAGATAAAACACCAGGGAACAGTATCTACAGTAAAAATGTAGAATTTATTACAATCCCTCATTAATAAGCGATTTGAAATCGAACGCAAAATGTGGGAGATATGGCCGTTTTAATGCGGTAAGGTCGAAAAAACGAGAAAAATCTTAGAATTGAAAAAAAAAACCGCATTTCCAGGGCTGTAAACACCCTGTAGAAAAAAAGTGATAATACACTCGATTTCAAAAGGAACTCTTGAAAAGATAATGACATCGCAATTATATCAGCTGATTTTTTTCGTCTTAATCTACTAAGGGATTTTTACAATGTTCAAGCACTTTTAGTTTAACATTCATGTTGACGTTCGTTGTGTTAGGGAGAGCGAACGAATGAACGTAGAGCTGCCCGAGAGAGCTCATTCGATTCATTCAAATCACTGCATTTCGACAAAAAAAAAAACACCAACGGCTGTCGGATTTTTTCTTCGATTTCTGGATTCTACGCACTTTAGAATCAATTTTGAAGGGGTTTGAGCATTTCCTTGTTTGGCCGATTAAAAAGGGACATCGCTGAACAAGTGAAAACATCCCAATTGTCGATTTTCCCAAGGTATACGATTTCGTCAATCTTCTGCTATCCAGCCCAAAAATGAAAACGGATAAGTACTTATCATATTGGTTATAGTTACGTAGTGCATTTATCGAGAGTGGCTCCTTAGATTCCAATAGCAGCCTTCCAAAAAACTTAATCAGATTTTAGAGAATATAAAAAATCTCAACTTGTTCAATATTGAATTCAATAATTTATTTTTATTACTATAGCTAAATTACTGCTGAATAATTATGTACGCACTCTTATAAACCTTCTTCACTTCGCTATAACAACTACTTGAAAATAGGTTTCATGAGAATAGCCTAAAGTTCTTGTTTTCGAAGTTTTTGGAAACTCGCGGTTAGTGGAATTCAGGCTAGTTCCGGGTTCACCGTCTTGTTCTTCATTATTGTGAATAAATGGCTGTTTTGTTTGAATGAATTCTTCCTGGTTATGCCTCCTGGATCGGAATTAATACAAAATTTGATCGATTGAAAAGTAATCTAGGCGAATTTCTGGTACAAAGGTTAAAATTGTACCTTTTGATTAATTTCTAGTTTTTGTCTATTTTGAGGTACTCATCAAAGTGTGAATTTTACCTATAGAGCGCGACTGTATCAACGGAGATCGAAGGACTGGAGTGGCCCTTCAATCATTGAATTTTGTTGCAACTTCGCCGTGAGAAGATTCCCTTTTGTTATGCTGAAAAACAAAAGAATAACCGCGAAGCGGTGAAAAGGGATTCACAAAGGCTGGAATATGAGAATCTCTGCCGCAGGGGGACTTGCTTCGTCACACCCAAAGTTATTGTGACACTTGCGATGGAGCGGCGGCTTCATAAGAAGACTTCTACCAATTCTCGAAAGGTTCCTCTCAACAAAGGATGCCAAGGAAACGGTCTCCCTGCGAACATTACGCCGTCGTTGCTTTTATTTTTTTTTTTTTAACTTTTATTTGTCACCTGAAATTAAACGCAGTAAAACGACCTATCCAGCTCCAGGAGATGGAGCATACGTTTGTGATTTTACGATTTATAAATAATGCAAGTTTCTAAACAAAAGCCATGTTTCAAGGCAGAGATCACAATTTCACATCCAGGAACTTTTAAATCCTAATCAGGGTTCCAGACTAATGTACAATTCACCGATGATTCATGAATTCATTCCATTTTTTGCAGTTGTTGTGTTCGGAAAATGTTTGCCATTACATTTGATAGCTTTTAATCTCCATTAGATGTTATGACACGAAACTACAGGTCTTGGTTATGGAGCCAGAGTAATTTGAAGCAGGAGAAACTTAGTTTGTATGGGTTTCTCCGATTTCTAGGTTTTTTTTTTAATATTTTGAAAAAAAAGCTGAGGTAGCAGAAAATAACTGACATAATGCTCGTTTCGAAGATTTTCCGCGTCAAACTCAGCTATCAAGCTTTATTTGAGATAAAGAGATGTGTGTGAGTAGATAGTGATAGAGGGCGTCAACCATATCAAACGCATCTCTGTTGCACTAATAGTGAAATTTTTTTAAGAAAATTATTTGTTAAAAGTTATGTCTACACGTACTGATATGATCGTGGCACATTATGTGATTCCGTAATAAATTGTTAATGAATCTCGTAAAATGAGACAGCTTGAATTATTCCACTGAAAATTTGCATTTTCGCAGAGATATTATGTGATTATCCGTAATGCAGAAAGATTTTTTGCGTAGCTGACGCCCCTTTCGGAAATTAACCATTGTTAACGAGCAAGATGAACAAAACGAAGCTTTTAAAAGCTCAAGGCTGTCCAACTCCAGACGATTCACACTTTCTGTTGCGATCTAGGTTGGATCGTCCCATCCTGAAGGTGGATTCAAGAAAAGATCAGGTGCTCCCGACCCTAATAGACATATAAATATGTATGCGCGACCAGGCCCAAGATCCTGAAGAGGCAACGGCGAAAGAAGGATCATTTTTTTCATCGAAGCCTCCGGTAGAGCGCGGTAAATATGTCACTTTATTGTTACGTCTAGAGTCCCTGCCTGTTGAGGTTCTTTGAAAACCGGTCGAGCACTGCTGGTTTCCAAGATCCAAGACAGTAGCTCCCTTTCCGAAAAGAACATGTGTCCCGAATTGGGTAGTTATATCCACCTCCAGCCAGTAAATACGGTTTTGATTGCTCTCCATTTAAATTTGATGTTTACGGTAAACTGATTCACCCCTTCCCACCCTCTCTCTATCGTTGTTTTTTTTTCGGGTCTCTTTTTTTTCAAACGTTTTCCCCTTCTTCAATTCGCTTTGAACTTTTTTCCCCGCTTTTGATATGCTGATCCCACGGGTTCGTGAACGACCCTTTGTATAATAGAGTAGTAATTTATTTGGCGAGGGGTTCCGCTCGATAGGATTTTTCGTATCCCCGTAAATTATTAATCAATATTTTTACTGAAGGGGTCTCGACAGTTGCAAGCTGCGCTTGGTGGTAATTTGAGTCCTAAATTACTGGGAAAGATGGTAGTATCTTGTTTGTTACAACTGCTACCGGAAATAGCCCAAACTTGTTTACTTGTTTGTACTACTTATACTATTTATTTATATTTATTCATACATGTTATTTATACTATTATACACTAATTATACATGTTAAAATTATTTCAACACTGTTAGCACTCCAGCCCGCTCCAAGAGTCGCAGAAAACGATAGCCAGTTTTTAGAGGCTGACTTGGCTTATGGAACAGAGAGGTATTTTCTTTTTGATGGTAGCATTGGAATCTTGGTAGCTATGATTTTTTTACCATTTACCTAGGTACTGATTGAATTGAAGGGTCTTAGGGAGCAGTACAATGTCCGATGGATAAGGAAGGAACACAAAAGGGTCTAAGAGAACTCCCCTGTAGACGAACATGAAACCAACCTCCTATCGCAGAAGTGTGACTCCCTAAAATCCTAAAATGGGACTCTTAGTGGGGATTGTGACTCAGGAGCTTCAGGAAACATCTGAACTGGATAGGAGCCCATCTGATCTAGTTTGCAGATCCATGTGCAGCAAAACAGCCTACTTATTCTCTTTGAATGCCACGCATCCCCAGCAAAACGGTTCAAAACCTGTGGGGCTCTCGACCCAGAGGAAATAGTATCGGTGGTGAGAATCCTCAGTCTGTTGGAAAATGAGGGTTGGCCCCAGAACCTATAGGTCAGAAACAGGGGAGCAAACAGCACAATACTCCAAGGTTTCGGTGTGGCGTAGCGGAAGAACTACCCCTTCCAGTCGACCCTCAACTTGATAATAATCATGCCAGGTACCAAATTTATTCATGCTTAATGAATGTAAATCGTTTTGCCCCCTAGTTGAAGTGAACCTTAGATCTTCCTATATTGGTCTGTTTCGTTCTGATAGATCGAATGCCTTAATTTTCTCGCAAGAGTTTGTAATGAAGTTCAACTCGATGATGTCTGGTATTGTGACGGGCTGTCAGTAACCATGGTTAGAAAACTAACGTCTATGTAGAGGTGTCCAAAGAGCTAAGTGAAGAGATTGAAGACGGTTGAGGGGAAAACGAATAATAATTTTTTCAAAAGAGAGAAAAAAACACGGATAACGCCCAGATTGACGGAGGAGCGTTTGGGTTCGAGAATCAGAGATATCAAAAGCAAAGAGTGTGAAAGGGAAAGATCCAAATAAAAAATAAAGGCTCCGAGACCGGCGGGAGACGTCAATCAGCTGGATTATAAAAAGAGGAAAGTGCTACCCAGGCATATCCAGGACCCCCTACTGTTACATTCTTTATCAATGAATCCCCCCCTTGCCCTGCTAGTTCCAAAGAAACTCAAACCAGACAGTGACACACCCGTTCTTTTGAATGACGTAGTATTAATTGAGATCGTGCACGGTGAATTCGATATACTTTTAATGCTCTTGCGCGGGAGTCGAGTATTAATCGGGTTGCGCAACAGTAGCGATTCGCCTACCTATCCCAGCTGTAATCGTGGGTCTGATTTGACAATACTTGCAACATTTGGTCTCTGTTGTCAAACTTGACTAATGCCGTAATATAATGTCATATCAGTTTTACGAAATACTTCCAGGCCAAATGGGCTATAATTTTACGTTTTTGGCTAATTGTTATCAATTATGAACCTTCGTATCCGACCAACAGAAAACAAATTTTAACCCCGACCCCCTCCACCCTTGAAAATTTTTGGTTTACGTTTCAAAAATCGAATTTTAGAAAGGTGCCCGAAGCTTTTTCCGAACCTACTGGACCAAGATTTATGAAATTTGGCTCAAAACTCCAACCTCTTTAACCGTTTTTAAACTTCTAGCGCATCTTGTTGTTTTCCTAAATGAGCTAGTGCGTTAAACGGTCGCTATTTGAAAGTACACTGTTCCTTCCTGACGTACGCAAAAATTTTGTTCCGTATGCTTAAATGGAGAAACGTAAAACACGTGGAATGTTATGAGTCGTTGTTTGTATGAAGGGCAAGAATTAACACCTGTTGTTTTGTAAATTTTCATTGGTTTTGAAAAAATACCACTTGAAAAATCATACGTCCTCCTTACCACCTCGAAAATGTATATTCGTTATATCTACTAGTAACTGAGATGTGTACCAACCACATATTAAATAATCAATCAGATCGATTAATGAAATAGCGGCTTGGGAATCAACAAAAAAAAACTTCAAACAATTGTAAGCTTTCACCACACTTGATGGTAACGTACCAACGAAAAGCGATTCAATAGCTTCTCTGATATCTTTTCTTCCCTTCAATTCGTTCTCCAATCAACTATGAATTGAAATCATGATTGACTGATTAATAAAGCTTTAATTAATTTATGAACTTCGACGTACAAGAAGAACCCACGAACAATTTCAAGTAAATTGTGTTTTGTTGTTCTTGATGGTTAACGAAATTATGTGCATGAGCAAAAAAATATCATTTACCATTTCTTTAAAACAATGATATAATAGCTGGAATCTGGACAAAGAAAAACAAACCTTGGGATCGTAAAGGAATGGAGGATTACATCCTGAGAAGTAAATAAGTATTTTGTATATATGTAGTTGGTTCGGTGAATGTCTTATTTGAGATTACCAACAAAGTTACGAATTTATTTGAAGTTTGATTCTGTTTTCTGTTACCCCAATCCAAAGAAGATCCAGCTTTCCGTATTTAGCTATGTTGGGAAAAAAAAGTTTAGGTAACCAAGCGATTGCTCTCCAAAAGTATGTATCCCCCCCCCACCCCTCTATAAGACCCTGTTTGTTTACTATACAAATACATTACTCTAATTAGGTGGTGCCACAAATACGACACAGGATTTACTCTTGTATCCATCATTATGTTTCAGTTAATTTTTAATTGTTTAATATCATGTACTGATGGATTCCAACCTCTTGCCATATACGAACTACAGATTATCTATTATTTGGTCGCGTTACACATATAAATATAAATATATGTACCTATAACCCGACCGAATAAACTGGAGAATTGAGATGCCATTAACCTCTTTGGCTGCAATAAGGTAATAAAATGTTTTAATCTCCACTTACCCATTTCAAATAGCAAATCCTAAAAAATATCCTTAAAAAATGTTCTCAAAACAGTAATTGTTGTTATCTCAAGATGGGGAGCTTTGTCATTCGTCGAACTATGGTACTGAATTAGTAATTTAATTTACTCACGCGCTCAATGTGTGACAAAACAGATTCACGGTTGTCCTAGAACAAAAAAAAAGAAACAAATGAGATGAAGATAGAGTTTATAGCATAGTTTAAACCAATTTTACTGCACGTAGTGCCAAAGACGTATCAAATGGTGACACAATTGAGAGCACCCACCTGGGGGCAAAATGAAAGGACTCGATTCACACTTGTATTGGTTCAGTAGAAGGTTTTGTATAAACATGCCTTTATTCCTGAACAGACATCATTAGGGAAGATGATTTAGGATGCTGTTTGTCAGTATCTTCTATTCCGTTGAATTTAAATCATCACTCGTGGTTTTGAAAATAATCATCGACATCTTCCAAGCTGTTCTAACTTTTTCCTTCTCACAAAAAAAATCATTGCACAAGAACTGTCATGTTAGGAGAACGCCGAATGTGCCCTAATTTTCAGAATGTAAAGAGATTTTGTTATGATCATATTATTTTATTTATTCATTTTTAAACCAAGAAACTTACAAAAGAAAACCTTATTATTTTTCAAAATAATCTATCAGGTTCTTGACGATTGGTAAATCAGCAACTAGCTTTGGGCAATTGGTAACCTATAAAATGTACCCATTGATCAATGATTCAATTTAGGGTACATAGGTACTATAATTAGGGCATTTGATGCTCAGAATCTGGGCAATATGCTTGACCATATATGATAATGCAACGGTTCTATTTATCTTGGGATTTTTGAAATGTAAATATGTTGAAACGGGAAGTGGCAAACAGGATTTTATTAGGGAATTAACTTTTTTGGCTGATTATAAGGGATCTTAATTGAAAATGATAAACCGACGTTAATAACATTTTCCAGAGCCGCGGGTTACGCTCATTTTATATCTTTGGAGTCCGGCTTCCCGAACTATCTCAATTGCCATGCATCAACCCTGGATCGAGGGGGGCCCGACCCAAGGCGTGAAACCCTTCTCGCGATGTTGGGAGAGATAAGAGGTTTGACGTGCGTGGAGGAGTCCAGTTGATTGGGCGGAGTGGGGAGTTCCCAGGGACGAGAGGGTGGAGATGCCCGGGAGACCGAGATCTCCTGCTTCCCAGGTGTGGCGGCCGTCGTAAATAGATGCGAGCGGTAGCTCCTGGACAGCCTCCTCATAATTTAAAGACGGATATGAATGTTGGGGTCCCTTCGGCCCCGCACGATGTGTTTATGCCTCGGTCGTGTCTTCCCCTCTCGCTTCGTCTTCTTCCCCTTTTCCCCCTCATCTTTCCCGGGTTCGAGTCTTGGTCTTCTACAGGAGCTACTGTGCTCATCTACTTTTGTTGTCTCCCTACCGGACGGTTTGATCCGTAGTTCGAGCTTATCATCCTAAAAAGAGGCCCGACCCGAAAGTTTTCTGGTTCCTCGGAACCACATATTTTTCGCCCCCCCTTCTAAAGATACTTCCAATGCCCACCTGGAGGGTCGGATCGCCTCATCTAACGCGTGCTTCTTCCTGGATTCTCAACACCGTCATTCCGCTCGGACCACCTGAGGTTACGCCGTGCTTCTGTTCTACCATCTCACATCTTATTATCATAACAATGATCGCGGCTACCTTTTATACAGAAATTCCAAGATTCTACCCATAAACTAATAACTCTTCGTGAAAGAATCATTAAACTACTTAATTATTGTAAAAGATAAGACTACACAACATCAACAGGTCAAGTTTCTGGAAAGGAAATGTTGATTTTATACAGAAGTGAAAAATGTAATAAGTAGGATTCAAGATGGAAGAAGATCGTTGCCAACGGAGGCGGTACAAAGACCAACGGTCCAGCGCAATAAAGATACGTGCAAATTGGTTAGTCAGCGTGGAGCTGACTACATAAAGTTTGATGTTGGGGCATGACGGTTACTGGAAGGCTTGAAGATCCCTCCAAGTTCAGTTTTACGATCTACCGCCGCCAAATGCTGAACGCTACCCTGGTTGTCCCGGTTCAAGCCTCAAGCAAATAGTTCTACATCTTGGCATATTACCAAATTGAATTCCAATCTCGTGGTATTTAGATGCAGTACCAAATTTGGAATATCTCAACTTTCAACAGGTAGCTGATGAAGAGAATTACTGATCCAGGACACATTGTATAGTGGATGGATGATGGATTTAAATATGTAGGTGTATTTGTTCGGATGTTTGTTGTTGTTTGTGGATGGGTTCGGCCCTGAATCCAAATTGGTCATTGACGTCATCTTTGATGACTTTTAGACTACACATCAGCGACTTTGAAACTGTCCGTCAATCTCAATGGATCAGTCCAGAATCTCTATAGCCTGTAGGTCTCGGTACCCCGCAGAGCGAAAAAATGAAATTGTCTCATATGTTTCTCCTATACTTCCACTATCGTGTTTAATGATGACATCTGAGTTTTTTATTATTCCATTTTGTTTGAGCTTTGCATATCCTTGCCAAACGAGTGCGAGAACCTTGCTTGCAGTGTTTCTTCTAAAAAGAACATCACCAGGGCTAAGTCAGAAAAAATCCTTTAGAAGCTTACAAAAGAGGAACCTCTTCTCATTTTGGCTGTTAGTGCACATTCAATTTATTGATATAATGGACAGACAGAAAAAGGCCGATAGGCCTCACAAGACAGAGAAGCTCCTTTCAAGAAGGTAATATTCGATACAACAGTGTAAAATATAACAGAAGGACCCAAATTAAATGGAAAATAATACTGATTTATTTCATCAATCGGTAACAAAACTTACAGATTTATAGAAAGTGTAAAAGTTAGCCACAAGGACGGTAACTGTTGGCAAGGATACGGGTTAATTCAAAAAGTATACCAGTTACCTGAACATGGGATATTGTGCTATTCAAAATCTGCTTGGGAAGAATCCCACACCTCTTATTGGAAGTCTTTGGATTTTTCATACAATATTCTTTACCAAGAACTCTGGAGCATATTTTTACACGACCAGGTTGGCTCCGTCAATTTTCCGGAATTACTAGAAAGAAGAAATACTAAAAGCTAAACTTGGGGCAGCCGAGGGTACGGCCTACTGTGATGCATTGGTGAGATATATATTTCAAAGCACATACTGTATGAATGTATCATTAGCTTTGAAAAAATGGAATACGGCAGAATAACTTTGCAGACCAATTAACTGAGGTAATCAATTACTTACCCTCTACAACAACTGATAATCTACCCACTTCCGAAAAACGGCAGCCTAATCACTACAACCCACTTCCATTGTCTAAATTTCTCTCCCATGAGATGATTTCTATTTGGTTTTTATGGAATGATCTTCCAACATTTATATATATGCGGTGTGCAGGCGGAGTACGAGGATACACTTACACGTACCAACAAATAAACCAGATGAGGCCTGCTGACTTATAGCATATATATATATATATATATATATATATATATATATGAACTAATAGCATATAATGAAGAAAATCATTCCTTAAGCTATGTTCAATCTAACATTCTAATCGTGATCAAGTGCAGTAGGAATTGAGAGGTACATGCTACTTTGTACGAAATCAGGCCAGTTTCTAGCAGAGTTGAGATGTAATCATTACTTTGAGTAATGAATAATTTTCCGATTACTTTCATTGTAATGACGTATATTTGGCTAGTAACAATTTCAGTGTTTGAAAATCCGAAGTTTTGGGGTTGAAATTACTCCAGAAGTAATCGCGATTACCATTCCAATTACTGTAATGGTAATCGTTAAAACGATTACTTTTTCCGATTACAAGTAATGGTAATCGAAATACCGATTACTTTTTCCGATTACAAATAATGGTAATCGAAAAAACGATTACGATTACTTGTAATCGGAAAAAGTAATCGTCATTCCGATTACTTTTAATTAATTCCGAGTTTAATTAATTCCTTACAAAAACGCTGCAAATTGTTTCACTGGGGTTTATTATTCAATTGGCTTGCGTTCATGATTTGAATTTCTACTAAGCTTTGGAGTGTGCTCGTTTCACAGGATAGAGCGATCATTGAATTTCAGGAGGCACACAAATATGATCAAATGATCAATCCAAATAGGTATTTTGGTTGAGAACACATTTACGTGCTCCATGCGTATCTCCTGAAATTCAATAATCGCTCTATCACCTGTGAAACGCGCACACTCCAAAGCTTAGTAGAAATTCAAATCATGAACGCAAGCCAATTGAATAATAAACCCCAGTGATTATTGAATAATAAACCAAAAATCGTATTTTCCAAGTCCCCGAGGAGGGGAGCAGGTTGCCCTGGGAGACGCTCCTCTTCGGTGGGGTCCCCTTCGCTGGCGCGGTCGAGAGGGGGGGGGGGGGGGTGAATTCCACCCAGCGGTTGCCCTCGGAGACGGTCCTCATTAGTGGGGTCCCCTTCACAGGCGTGGTCGAGAGGGGGGGTGGTGGAGGATTCCACCCGTCCAACGTTACCACCCCCTGATATACCTACCTGCTCTGATATTTTCGTCTGTATATAGATTGATGATGATGATGATGATTGATGATTGATTGAAACTGACGCTGGCACATAGGTACGCCGCCTGCAGCGCCGCGCCTCTTGAGTGATAACTCTCCTGCAGAGTTTCGGTAGGTACATGAAGAAATCGCAAGCCGCAGACGCATCATGGATACCATACCTCGACGCCGTGTCTTAAGTGAACAACGAACTCGATCGACGGGGGCGAGCGGGCGCCCATCGCGATCTATCAGTGCGATCAAACAATACAACTCTACAGATGTGTCAGACGTAACAACGCGGCATCACGCTTTGTTGCGGCAAAACGATTGTGCCGCTGTTGCGGCAAAACGATTGTGCCGCGTGTTCGATTTTTCTTCAGTCCAAGAATTTTCCTTAGCCGTTCAGCCTTCACATGTGATACAACCATCAACCTTCACGCGTTCGCGCCAACCTGAGTCACACCGGCGCTCGCGCAGCTGTCTGTCGACCGCCCTTGATTTTTCAATGATTATCTTGCTGGTTTCTCTACTTTCCATTGCAGTAAATACAAAAGAACCAGAATACAATTTTAAAATCACATTTTTCATAAAAAATTCTTTATTGTTTAAAATAATAGTCGTTAATGGCTAAAAATGAACTCATGCTTCCGAAAACACGCAATTGGCTTCAAAAGGCCTCTTGGAAAATGATTACTTTTGTTCAACTCTTTTCTTTGTTGAAAAACTAGATTATTTATTTCAATTGAACTAGATAAGAAGGTATAGAATTGCTTACACATAGGTATTTAAACTTATGTATGAATGTTACACGAACAGGTAACTCACAAAAGCGCGATGTATCAAAAAGGCCACTTGGACTATAATTCTTTCAAACTTTTTGTTGTAAAAATGTAATTTTTTCAATCTAACTAGATGGAAACTAGAAAAAACATTTGCTAGTAGTTCCAAAATTACGAAATACTGAAAAATCACAAATGACAAAACACAAAAAATAAAATAGTAGAAATTCAAATCATGAACGCAAGCCAATGGGATAATAAACCCCAGTGAAAGAATTTGCAGCGTTTTTTATTGAACCTCAATACCCCCCAAAATAAAAACATCTATAATTTATCAAGTCCTTTAGCACTCGTATTGCATTAAAACTTTCCCAAATCCAAATTTAAACGATGTAGCCAAAGGTAGACAGATGTAGAGGAGGCACACAAATATCATCAACTGATCAATCCAAATAGGTGTTTTGGATGAGAACCGATTTACGTGGTGTAAGCATATCTCCTGAAATTCAATGATCGCTCTATCACCTGTAAAACTTGCACACTCCGAAGCTTAGTAAGATTCAAATCATGAACGCAAGCCAATTGAATAATTGAATAATGCCCAGTGAAAGAATACTTATTTACCCCAGTAATAATATTGAATAATAAACCCCAGTAATAATATTGAATAATATTTACCTATATATTATCAGCGTTTCATGCATATCAGAATGCTTCAACCCGTGTATCGGCTACTAACTACACTACAAGTATTCACATCGGCTATCACTCCAGTATCCACATTCACTACAACTCGACGCTATCGGCCGGACATCACTAGGTTACAAACAAACAATAATAAATCAAAAAACGCAAATGTTGGCACCATAAATCGGGCCATACATCGGGAATGGTTTGACCTACGGACCTGGGGAGGGGCTCATTCGATTCCTGACGGTGTGTTCTTGAAATAAGTTTACATTCATGCCGCTTGAACTTGTTTTGAGGTTTCTAGGGATTTTACAAAAATTTGACAGCCCTTAAAGGACTTGAAGGAATTTGACAGCCCTTAAAGGGCACTTTAAATTGAGTGTGAGAGCTGGCTCAAGAATTGGGGCGTCGTCGGGCCAAGATGGATTTTTCCTGAAAATTTCAGATCTTTTGCTCCAGCCATTTCGGAGATATCGTGCGTACGACGTACGGCGGACGGACGGAAATTTTTTTATTGCAGATTCGGATTCTACACCCTTTGAAACGTAAACCATGAAATTTTCAGGGGGGGTTAGAAATTTTTTTTTCCAGAGCGATTACAATGGTTTATTATTGAATAATAAACCAAAAACAAGTCGATTTAGAAGGAAAAACACTTTTTACAGAAAATAACGAAAAATAAAAATTCTGCAGGAGAATTTACCAGGATATGTCATAACCCTATTTTCGAAAAATTTCAACTTACGGACTTTTACACTTTTACAATCGATGTATAATGCATAGCAAGTAAAGCGAATAGCAAGTGTTAAATAGATGACATCTGTATCGTACGATATTAAATAGATAACATTGTTTCATCAATCATTGTGGCATCAAATTTGCATTCTACCAATGGAGTAATCGGATTAAAAAAAGTAATCGAATTACCAGTACTCCATTCCGATTACCATTACAGTAATTGGAATGGTAATCGCGATTACCTGTCTTCAAAAGTAATTGGAATTTGTAATGGGTAATCGAATTACTTTCCTGACAACTCTGGTTTCTAGGTCTTCTTCAATAGACGACGTCAATCGATCCGGAGAGCGCCGGGGGGGGGGGGGGGGGGGGGCAGGCATGAGGGAAAATAACTTGATACAATTAAGTTTCTGACCATTCTAATACAGAATCCGTGAAAAAATATAGGATGGGATTTGTGTGTGTGACAAATTTGTCGACGGTGCCCAGCCAACAATTCCAAACCAATTTTTGTGATTCTTTTTCTGTTCGTTCCCAACTTTACTCTAGTAGTACTACAAATCCCGGAAATTTTGAATTCCATGACGGAAGATAGAAATTAAAGGGGCTAATGCCAAGAAAACATATTTTTTTTACACATTTGCTCGACGGTATTCAGACCATAATTCCGAATAGATTTTCGTAATTCTTATTTATTCATTCATTTTTTTTTTAATCCCAGTTTTACTCTAGTTGTGCATCGAACCTCGAAAAATGTATTTTGCTTAGAAGAGGGGGGATATAGGGGCTGCTCAAGTTTTCCATTCATGTCATTCTTTTTTTGTTTAGTTAAGATTTTTGTTCAGCATTCAAATATATTCCAGAAATTCAATCCTTTTTGTTCGATTAAGAGTTCGTTCAAGTTTAAAAAAGCATTTATAGGTATTATCGTATTAATACCGGTCACACGAAGTCGCTGCAATCCACGCATTACTTACCAATACGTTTGTAATATGTTGCGATATACTTTATCTGTGAAATTATAATGTATACGTAATTAATTTCCTTTGAATTCTTGGGTACCCGCACAAGCAGTTCCACACTTCTTGCAGACGTCCTCGATTCATTGCGGAAGGGATAGGAATGCAATAATAATAATTCAGCAGATGAAAACATTCATCACACTTCTGACAGCTTCATAATTTTTGACTTGCAATACAATGTAGAGGATGACACAAAGGAATTTGTTATAATCTTTTTCCTTCAATTTTAATAATAAACGTTAAGTTTGAATCTTTGCGCATTAAAATCCCAGTCAGCAGCCACCAGTCTTCCCGGTTCCCGGCAACCCAATAAGGGGAACATCTGTGAAACTTTTTAAGCCCGGATGAGTGGTTTTTATTATGAATTAATATGCGGCGGAGAAGCGTAAGTTAGGAGTTACTCGTAACGAAGCTATTGTCAGGAAAAAGCATATATCTGTCCGTCGCTGGACGGCCGGCTCCCGCGGCCTTGGTTGCCGATGGTAGCCTCCGCTCAGGCACAATGGGGACCACAACCGGCGAACCCTTTTTCAACTGACAGATAAATTTATTATTATTATTCCTGTTTCAGCTTTCTGAAAATTAATTTCTTATAAGACGTTGGTGATTGAAACTAACGTTTAACACAAAGTTTTCAAATGGCAACAATAGAAATATATAATGTTTCAGCTAGGATGAGAAAAGATCGGATAACGTTGTCAACAATGTTTGGTAGATGGATCAAAACCTTTAAAATAATGAAACCTTCTATAATGG
The DNA here is from genome assembly GCA_031894815.1 of Creontiades dilutus. Lineage (NCBI taxonomy): Eukaryota > Metazoa > Arthropoda > Insecta > Hemiptera > Miridae > Creontiades > Creontiades dilutus. The sequence continues at coordinate 3,827,373 of JAVIWC010003164.1, forward strand.
ACTCACACCTATAAGGAAGATGGTAAGGGCGAAGTATTGGTTTGAAACTACGGTACCCCCAAGTTACCAGTAGTTCTCGGAAGGAAGTTGAATGAATGGATGGTTTCCAACTTGGTATAAGGGCTTACGTGCAATGAATATGGGCTTTTCCAACTGGCAATGGACTATTTCTGTGAGTTGGAAAATGATCGAATTTCGATTCCCTAAAACCTATTGATTGTTCGTGAGAAAAAAAACTTACTCCTCGAAAGATGTCCTAGTTAAAAAAATATTTACCGGTGCTGATTCTATGGCGTGCACTGTAAAGATGTGGTTGGGTTGAAATTTCCGACCTTCACCAACCACCCTCCCAATTTGAGCAAATTCGGACGATTAGAAAGATGGATTTGGATTTTACGTTTGCGAATGCGCAGACTGAGGTGTTCATTTGTGAGCAATGAAACTCTTATGAAACAATCTGCTGCCTAACCTGGATATTCCCTGCTAATTTCATCAAAGTCAAACCAAAACTGTGACAATGAAATTCTTTCAAGGGTTCGTGGACACTTGGACAGTACAGTACAGTACACCTGTACAGTAATATTTTCATTTTTCACACACACTGACACGAAATGAAGGTTGTTCAGAATGGTCTAAAACAGTGGTTCCCAACTTTTGTGACCCATCGCCCCCATCTGGAGGTTGACTAACACCCATCCTCCCCCCCCCTTTAATTTTTCCTTGTATGCCTAATTATAATTTGAAGCGAAGTGTAATAATAAAGCAATTTTCTTATTTTAAACAATTTTATTACTGTATATAAACACAACCAAAGCAGTGTTATCCGGTCACTCCTAAATAAAATAGAAAATTAAAAATTAAAATGTATACATTTTGTATAGATTTTTTTTAAGAACATAGAAGGTAAATTAAGAAAATTCACAGTTAAATGTTGAAAAAAATGAAAGTTTGAAAACTTGTGTTATTTTGCCTTTTCAATGGCTGTCCGGCAACTTCAACTGTACAGTGATATTTTCATTTTTCACCCTTTGAATACTCATCGCCCCCCAATTGCCCCCAACTTATTTATCGGCCCCCTGATAACCCAAATCGCCCACTTGGGGCGATCGCCCCCAGGTTGGTAACCACTGGTCTAAAACTTCGAGAGGTAATTTCGATTTTGGGGAAAACAAACTGTTCATATCCTGAAACTGAAAACAAAGCTTTCGCTAAGTATACGTAAATTCGGAAGCTGCAAATAAAAAAGGATCCAGTTCGAAGCAGGATACACACCGTACGTCAACATATAATTGAGAACGTATACCCTAATTGAAAGTATGAAGTGCTGCATCCTCTTATCAAGAGTTATGGAGCTCTACTCGGATGTTGGCTTTATGGAACATAACAGCCGTTAGCGTAATGCAATGGTTTGTCACTTCGAGATTGTTTAACGCCTGTAAACAACCAGGTCTCGTTGATTTGCGACTCTGGTTGCAGTGACATGTTCTTCTAGTGGAGTACTTAACGAATCACAAGCAGCCACCTGCAAGTTGATCAGATTTTGTGACACCACAGATTCCAATTTCAAAGCAGGCAGTCACAAATCAGCCGTGAAATAAAAACGGCTGTTAACCACGAGAAGGCCAAAATTATGGAAAAATCAGTCTACGATGTGGAATTTTAGTCAGACCTGCTCCATTATTGGTACCGTTAGGAACTTGGTGTTGACTTGTAACGGGAGTGAAGATGGTTGTGAGGGGTCTGTTAAAAGAAACCCCCTTGCTTAAAGAAAGATTTTATGAACGCTTCCAACTTTGGGGTTAATCATTCATTAATTGCCTCTAAAAAAACTCACACATTCACTTACACACCCGCGGAATGATTACGTTGATTAAGAAGCATATTGACGGAGAGCCAATTGGGATTCTGTAGGGAACACTCGGTAGTAGATTACATCTTTGTTTTATTTGGCTTGATTGAGTGACCTCTTGGCAAGGTCTACCGCTTTTTCTTGTATCGTAAGACTGCGTCTGATTCAATAGCGAGCATGTGTGACTTGAGTCGTTCTGAAGTAGTAACTGTAACAAGTTTTCTTCATGCTCCCTGTATATGTGTATCGTAACGGCGTCGTTGCAAACCTGTGCAAATGCACATTACAGCTCGAAGAAAGGCGACCAGTCGACAGGATCGTAAAGAAACATGGAGCCACAATCACGTTCACCGCCAAGTCTTGAAAATGGGGTCGGCATCTGAGGCTCGAACTCAGAAAGCCATATCGAAGGGAAAAACGACTGGAGAACGAGGCTGTTCTGAAAAGTCGTGAGGCAATTACGCGCGGAAGGCAAAAAGGGAGAAGAGAATAAAGCGCGGCGAACAGAAGCACCCGCCAGACAGAAAGACAAGCTTTATCGAGCTGGAGCTACTCTAAATCACGAGAATATTAAATTATAAAATTAGGATCCTGCAACCCCCTTGACGGCGATACTTCTTTTTACTATCCTCTGTAGTTGCTTCGCTATAATCATTATGAGAGGAGAAGAGATGTGGTTCACCAGTCAACTAGTATATGTAAAACCTCTGAGAACGAATTTAGTAAATGAGTGAATAAAAGAGTAGAGGAATACTCAGAAATGAGGTCCAGTTCATTTGGAATGTAATTTATTGTTATAAAAACAACTATTAGTTGGTTGAACTGAACAACTCTTGAGTGACGAAATTGAGTGATCATTCTCTGCCCAGCCCGAAAATTGCCAGATAACCAGCACGTTCTTGCTACAATGATTTTCGACGAATGATGAACAGAAAATCAAAGTTGTATAGAACGGTATCCAATTTAAAATACGCGTGGACATTATGATTTTAGCGAGAAACAAATTTTCAACTTATGACAAATTTAACTGATGACTCTCAAATATATTGAATAATCCCTAGTTTTGTCTGTACTTCGTTCCGTGCTGTGTATTTTCTCGAATTAATCCACTGGTATTTATCATCTGAGCCTGTGTTGCTCATTCCTGTCTCATTGCAACAAATCATTTCGTGGTTAAGCATTTTCCACTTTCCGCAAAATCAACATTAAATAACCGTCTATTATTGACTTCGCTATGTCATTGTTTCCTGTATCCTAGGAAATTGGTGATTCTTTGATTCGTCACGGTCGAGAAGTGTTAACACAGTCAAAATGCCCGATGGTTGAACTCAGAAACGAGACGCGGTTGTTACGCGAACCAGTCATTCGAGGAGGGAGACGAGCGTCGAAAGGCTTCAGTTTCTACGGTTTCTCTTTCCTACTGGGATCTCTATTACCAAGTGTGAAATCCTACCATTTCAACCGCTCTCTTACTGGGATCACGTGCCCAATACTGCCACATGATTTCTAACGTCGGCTCATTATTACTCTCACATAACATCCTAATTGAGATTAAAATTCATTTCCGTTTAGTCCTTCAATTGTATTTCAGTCGTTGGTTACTCGTACCAAATACGATGCTCAAAAATTGCGTACATAGAACTCAAATCGTTAAAAGAACTCTTTCGTCTGGAACTAGCATTCAAAATCCATTCGTACTTGATCACTCGTTTTTCAGGTTCCTCACAAAATTTGAAAAAACATACTTTATACATCCGATGTACAAACAAAACAAGTGTATGTAGAACTTTTGCATCCCTTGAATATATACTTGGCATATATTTTCACTTGAGATGCAAGGTTGAATTTTTTGCAGGGTTGATAGATTCAATTCAGCTTCCCAAAAATCACGTACTTTGAGATAATCATCTTGAATGATTCCCTACGTCTAAGCTCACTGGAATTTATGCTGAACAACACGATAGAATCTATAACAATCCCTCCGAAAGGCAAATCCCTCGCCTCTAAAGAGCCAATATATCAAATTCCAAGTCGATACTCCTAAATTATATGTATATAAGTGTGGTAGGGAATTCGTGTGGATACTAGTTTTCAACCTCTTTAGACGTTTTCAATCCCCTACAGGAAACAGGTTGGATAGTAATCAACGTTCGGATATTTGGCGATTGAACATAAACTTCAAATAGTACCTAGTACAGAGAATCGCTACCGCATGCTAGGGCCGAACCTAGAGATTTTGGGCGCCCAATGACCGATTTGTTACTTTTGCTAACCATTTTCTTCAGATAACTAGTATTCTATTTGCTCGGTTTAAATTGTCTTGACTGTTGACAGCTTTTCAAATAGTCAGAATAACAAAACAGTAACAAAATGTTCATTGTGGTAATCTACAGGCTATTTTTGGGCTAGTTCACAGATTCTTTCGAAGGCAGGATTGCCACTTTGGCGTAAGACATCGCGAGCCGCAGGCGGTAACTGAAACTCCCAAGTTTCATTAAACTCCTGTCGGATAAAACGGGACTTTATCCTCGAAATGATTACGCCAATGGTCTTAACTCGCCTCTGGCTTGCGATGAAAATTCATTTTAAAAATCGCTTATACACCCCATTGTTACTCATTCGTTTACCGTATCAAAAGGAAATTTCACTGGGTTCTACAACATGCTCGTATTACTCTTGATGAAGAATCAGTATCTTCCTCTTCGTAAGACTGGCGAAAGGTGTAGATAGCCTAAACCGACCTAAACCCGCGACTGTAAAACACCAAGTTGACATATAATCACGTTATAAATTTCGAATTGGGATTTCCAAATAGTTTAAACTAGTTTAAATCACCCACAGAAAACAGGAGTGGGTTAGGAAATAATGAATGTTAGAGTATTTGGCGCTTGAACATAAAACTTGAATAGTTGTACAGGTGTAGGCGCAATGTATGCTTGTGCGAAACCTAGGGGCACTTGGCGTCCAAATGGCCGTTTTATTTAATGTTTTGGGTAACTAGTACGATACTATTATCCTAGCCCGCTGTTAGTTATCGCTACAACAATCTATGGACTTGTTGCCGTGCCGCTTGAGACATCAGGAGCCACGGGCTCCAACAAATCTCCGAATTCAGTTAAGCTCCTGACGGATATAATGGTACATTTTCCACGAAATTACCTAAATAGTCTTAATTCAAATCTAGCTTGCAATAAAAAAGTATTTTAAAAACGCCTGTACATCTCATTAAGGCCTGTATTGTAAACAATACAAAAATAAGACTGACGAAGACCATTAGAAAAATGTTCGAACTTGTTTTAAAGATTTACGGACAAGATGGTTTATTACCGAGGTATTGAAAGTTTTCATTTCATTTTACGATCTAGTTCCCTATTGATTATGGCATAAAAATAACGATCTACCACAGAGCAATGAGCTGATCAGTAGAAGGGCTTTCAAATACTGGGATAATAAACCTCGATAACTTGAACGCTTTAAATCATTTTATTTACGAGGGTATGTGGAGGGTACAACTATTTTTAATTATTGATTCTAGCTGATTTTGGCGGCTTCTAACAGCTGTTGAAATATATTCAGTTACAATTGCGGTATAAGTCTCGTTGAGTAATATTATTCTAAAAGTAACAAAGTAAATTAAAACACGCCTTACAATAAATCTAAGTACTAGATGGGTGTCAGTAGGTGTTTTCCTGTCAGGAATGACTTATAAACAGTTATAAGTTTTCAAATTACCTGTTCACTCTAAGCTCTTAAGCATGAATAGGGCCCAAGCGCTTTTAGAGGTAGAAAGGATACAGAAATAAAAATCTATCTGTTTCTAAGTCATTCAAGACAAGAAAATGCCACCATCAATATATTACAAACACAGCCAAAATGGAAAACTCCCCTTAACCATATCTGCTGAATACTTTTACTTAATTGATAATTGATGATTTCTTTGTAATATATGTACTGATTTATTTCTTCTGAGCTGTTGAAAGAAGGCAGAACGGAAGGGTTATAAATTGCATTCAAGCAGCTTCTTAACAAATTACTAAAAAATCAATCTCCATATAGTTCGATCCATAGGGGGTAAACAGATGCTAATTTACACAACGTCCTAAACGATGATCATCCAGAATGATAATGAGAAAAAAACGCGCATACCTCGAAGCGGGCGATCGGGGTAAAATATACAGCGGTACCCCAGGGCCGGGATATTATTACAAATGAGGCTGATGCCGGGAGGGTAATTAGGGAACGGGCGTCTGATATAAATGCCCCTCATATGTAAAAATCCTGACTCGAGCGAGTCATTTGTATGAGCGGCCGAACCTCGGACCTTTTCGAAAAAGAGGAGGGTGGAAGGGGGAGAGAACCAGTCACACTTATACGGAGACTATTTGACTGGCGCGATAACAGACAAATTACTGACGGTGAGCTCTCTCGAGCGGGATGAGTGATACCATAAGGCACTTCGAATGAGAAGGAATGCTGACCTCTGAGGTACACGGTGGTTCATGCGGCGCTAAAATATTCCCTCGGATGAAGTCTTGTTGAAATATTCGTGTGGTCTTTAGGCCAGTAGGCGGTCAAGCTTTGGCTCAGAAAGGGAAACTGCAGCAGACCATACAGCGTACTATGATGTAGTGGACTTTTGGGCTCACCATGTGAAAAATTTCCAATAATAAATAGCTAAAGAAGGGTCGGTCTCCCACATACCACACGGCCCTTTGAATCAAGCTGGAGGATGACTTGGTACTATGGTACGCCGGCAGCTTCCAATTTGTAGTGGTACAAAAGGAGGACCCATGAATTGACTTGGCAAACAATTCATTCCTACATATTCACCTGCCTATTTATCTACCTACACCACACACGTTTTGCAATTATCTCCACCTTACCAGCTTCAACAGCGGTTGAATAAAGCCAGGACCAAACATCCTCTTATCTCCACGACCACAAGAACGAAGCAATGACTAATGTACTGTATGACTGATGACTGTATGAACTTAATGCAGTTTAATTCAGGAAGGTCTAACACTTTCTTAAAAATGCATCGTTTGGGAGTTATTGCCAAAAAAACTGTAAAAAGTCCTAAAACGTCAAGGGTTTTCAGACAACCCTCATATAGCACAAGCGGAAAATTATTGCAAACTTCAAAATATCCTTTTTACATGAAAATGAAGAGGATAAAACCATTTAGATCTCGCTGGGAATTAATGACGCTACATCCCCTTTTAAGTCATTGTTGCCTGGCCTAATATCCTGGAGCCTTCCAACTAGTCATCCTCTCTGACTTAGCCAAAGTATGCATCAGTTGACTACTATACAGCCAGGAGTTTCATAGTAAATACTCCCTCTGTGGCCTTCTACATAGTCTTGATTGCCTTCTACAGGTAGCCCCCCCCCCCCCCCATGTAAGTTAGTACCCCCTCCCCAAAACAAAAATGTAAAAAATACTCGTAAGCACCCCTTATTTGATCTAAAACTAATCAACGACAATATTTGAGCCCTGTCATTGTCATTTATACATTTTCGGATAGAAAAACAAACCATATTTAAACGAATTACTAGATTCATTATTATTTACGTTCTATCTAGTGATGTAATATATTTTTGAATGTCGTCACGTTAAACACTGTTTCAATTCAATTTTACCACCCCCCCCCCCAAACATTTTTTGGAACACCAGTCTGCGTCATACTGGGCACCCCTGCCTTCTACTCTCTGGCTTAGCCAGAGTAAACGGTGGTCGTCTATAACCTTGTTGAATCCTCTGACTCCGACCTCATGTAAAGAAATTTAAAGAAAATGTAAAGAAAAAGGTTTCCTCTTTCATCACCATATAACCGAGTGCTACGACTCATCAAGATCCAATAATGCATCTGATTCACTATATCATTACAATCTTCTCATTGCCTCACCTATTTTAGATCGTGTTATTCATTTTTTCTGACTCCTCAATCATATTTGCACGAATATTAACAAAATAAAAAAAAAGTTAAGGACAGACGATTTCTCCCCTCTTGCTCTATATCGTTATGGCATGTAATAGGTACCTGTAGGTGCAATTAATCACTTATTCAATATGGACTTCACATCCGGTTTCCGTGCAATTTGCTTGGTATGAGTCATTTGTTTGTGGCTCTTTACTTATAACCTCAGAACCAATTGTGGCAAAAATTGAGTTCGAAAATCAGAAGGCGGTGAGCCACTGAATTTATTTATATGTAAAAACCTTCTAGTATTACAAGGTCGGCAGAAAGCATACAATGAGCGCTCGGGGAAGTCATTAGAATTGGACGTTTAATTCCTATTCAGTAGGCAAATTTAACTGATTGAACACATATTTTCTGCCGATAGAAGGAATCTGATTTAAGAGTTCACAAATCAATTGAGTTGCGGTGGTATTCCAGGACAAAAAGTTTCTTTAGTTGGTTCTGCAAGCCTCATAAATGAGGAAACTCAATGCTAAGTGAGATATATGAATGAATTAAGTCCAATAAACAAGGAACTTCAGTTAAAGCAATTTATATACAAATTGTGGAATGTCACTCAGAATTGACAGATTGCCAACACGCGTTATGCTAATAGGAATTAGCTGAGCATCAAATCTCGACCATGGTCATTCCTTCGGGGACATCTACATCTAATAAGGCCGTGTCCCTTGTCCCACGTGGTAGAGGATGCATCGGGAAAAGATCGGGAGGGCGGCATCGACTAAAAAACGCTCCCGTGAAATGGTGACTCTTCATATGATTGATAGTCTCATTAAACCTCGCCAGGTGTCCTCCGTTTGTGTGCCTCCGTCCCCTTTCACTTCCCGCCTTCCTTCACCATCCCCCGGGTTCAGCCTCAAAGGAGCTGCCGCATAAACGAAGGTCGTCGTAACGCGTTCGGGATAAAAGTGGCTTGACCAGTACGTAGAAGAGATAAAAAAAAAAAAAAAGTTGTAAATTGTTAAATAATGTGAATGAGACGAGATCGGAAGAGGTTCTAGCCAGTAATGAAAAACCAGTAAGGAATGCAGGTGTAGAACCTATAACAACTTTTTGCTATGAAGTAGGTAAGTTTTTTCGAAGCACCTAACGTTTCACCCGGAAGTTTATTTTTAAAACACCGTTTTAGAAGGCGGTTGTCAAGCCGTTACAACTCATTCAAAACTGAAAATTATGTCAAAATTTAAATCAAACGCGTCCCTACGAGGAAAGTTGCTAGTGAATTCAAGAACCAGTTGGAACATATTTCTCATGACTACCTCTCGTACTTTTTCAAGCTTCAACATGACTAACTTCTACGATCGAAATCAAGTTGTGGAAATCCATTTCAATTAAGACATCGTCCGTCTGATTGTTGAAATTGATCTGTTATTTGCTTATTCAACGAAATTAATAGTTCGGTACAATGTTGGATACATTTCGACGGTTAGGTGGTCATCAATAACTTAAGAACCAAGCCGTCACATTTGAAATAACGTTTTGAACGTTTTCCGAGGTTTTATCTATTATCGACTTCATGACTAACTTGCATAAGGCAATCTTGGTACTCAAAGCAGGCAGAAACATCTTGACTATTTGCCACACTCTTATTCTTCTTATAGCACATGAGGTTAATTCACAAATCTTTCAAAGTTGTCAGTTTCGAATCAAACTGTCTCCAATCCCCAACACCGCTACCTTCGCACTTACAAATCCACCTTGAAATACAATGGAATATTTTGGCCTATGTACAGAGCGAAGCAGTTTCCAGCGGAAAGTTAGCACTTTATTAGTTTCCAGCTAGTCAAACAGTTCCAGCTACATAAAACTCTTTTAATAACATTAGTGAACAGTAAGTACTTAATACCTAGTTTAATGAATTAGTGAAATGTAATAAGTACTGTTTGCTCAACAGGATCCTAACAATAGTCACCAAATCCATATATGACGAAGTTACTGTACCACCAAATTCCCTAGATCCCAAACATATGATTCCCGATTAACATGCTAATCGAATGAATTCAGCTACCCAAATATACGTTTCTTCAGCTAGACCAACAGATTCGGACGTCATATAGATCAAAATATATATAGAGAGAATCCATTTAACATATTCGAAATTGTATACTATGGTACTATCTTTTTGAAGCACTGTTACACGGGTAAGAAGCAGAAAAATTAGCTCATTCCATGATTATTCGTCAATCCAATAACTCACGTACACTATGAGACGAAGGACAGAAACAGATTAGGAATACCATAACGACCAATGTAACATTAATGCTGTAATTAACACAGCGAAGTCAAACATTTATAATGATTTTAAAAAACAAGCATGTTTGATCAACTCAAGGCAAAAGAAAAAAAACCCTATTCGTAATATATTGTGATTGCATATTTGTACTTGCCATTTTACAGTAGTGGGTTTGAGTTAATGTATTAGTAATGAGGGCTATTTACACCTTCAGCCGAATTTAGAGGAGGTAGGTGTTGGTTCTTCGTCAAGAATGATGCGTGCTACTTGTGGAACCAAGTATCAACTTTCCTTTTGAAAGCTATTAAGGGAAGCGTAACAATTTGAAAGAGATGATGTTATTCTACGTAGACGTTTTTCCTTCGACGATATTCGGCACTGCTGAGTCAGATTTCTAAATGCTCTCGAAGGTCGGCGAAGAGCACAAGAGAGCAGACATTGCTTTTCTACGGAATAGGAATACGACAAAAAGAAGATTCTACGAGGGCGGTTGAGAGCGGAGAAAAGAGCCCGCTCCTACAAATCAAGCGGTCCCCACCGGCTTCTCAGATCGTAGGACACGGTAGCTCCTGGAGGGGAAGGGAAGATAAGCCTGATTTACAATATCTCACAAATAACTCACAATAAACAACAAATAATAGAACGGACTCGACTGTCCTCACGCTTTGTGGGTAATTACCCTCTTGATGACCTACCCTCGCTTCCTCCGGTTTTTTTTCTCTCCTCTAATTCCTTTCACGGCTTTTCTAGTTTCCAGGAGCTCTACATCTTCGATACCCTCCACCACCGCATTCTTGTCCGCCCTCGCAATATTGTAGCTGGTGACCCCATCCCTCCTCCTGAGTCATACAACCAAATGTGAGTTTTTTTTTTGTTGTTGTTTTTTTGTGTGCACGGAACATGCTTCAGTTATCAACTTCCAACCATTCGTTAATCCATGTGTTACGAAACATCGACACTGATGCACACTGAGACCAAATACGACTCAAACTTATCAAAGTTTATTGGTGCAGAAGGAATTGCTTACTCAAGTTTTAGAACATACTGGTAAGTAGTGCATACTTTCCAGGGTCGTCCCCTAACCGGTTTTCCGGCTTCACCCCCTCCAATTCCTCTCTTCCGTCGTGCAATTGGAAATTTGAGGAGTTTTTTGCACAACTACGGTAAAATTGAGATCGAATCAAATAAGAATCATAAAATCAGTTAAGCCAAGGCAGAATCGACAAAATTAGTCAATTTTCTTTTTTCAATGATCTTCTCTAAAAGGCGGAGGGGGCATACCATTAAATAAAAACGAAAAAAGTGGGGAGAACGCCCAGGTTTACCCGATGCCGGCCCTTGGGATTTGGGAGGTTGAGGATGACGGAGGAGGGAGAGAGGGATGGAAGGAAGGGTCCCTGCAGAATGGCCACCAATTTAAGTAAGAACCCCGGATGACGTGGGTGGTGATACCATGAAGTACTCCTGACGAGTTGACCAGCTCGAGTAACTCCATGGCGCTTTTCCCGCACCACACTCTGCGCCATGACACGGTTGCAGCCATAACCTTGATGTTATTAGGCGCCACTCCTTTTAGCTCAGATACCGCTTGTCGCAGGTCGTTTCTGCCATATTTACTTTTCTTAGCCCTTAAGGTCTGCTCCATATCCACGGTATCACTGACAACTTGGACATTAAGGATTATGGCCCTAGTCACTTAACATAAACAGTCTCTCTCTCTCCCCACACCAAAGCCACGTACTTTTCGCTTGGCAACCGCATCATGAGGGAGAACGCGCCCACCGTGAGTTCGTGGACACTGCTGCACCACACGGTACAGGTTCTCGCTTTTACCCCGACAGGCCCCCCAGGTTTATCTACTGCCCCATGACTACCTACCAGTGTTTGTTTTGACCCAGAAGCTTGCAGGAATGTTTATATTTTTTTCATCGATGGCAGTGGCATTTCATGATGTGGTAGGGCAGATCTTTTTACCATGATGTGATGGGGTCTTCTCCCCCTTCCCATTGCATCCCACAAATTTGATTTCTTCGAAAATCCAATAAAAAGGAGTCTGCTGAATGGGTTTCCACGTTGTCACACGATTTTCTATCATAGTTTATGAACTGAATATGTCGGGATACCACCCATGCCATCCGTTTTGCGAGGAAAGTTGGAAAGTGTACTTGCAAGCAGATTGTCACTCGAAGACACAGCGTGTTTCGGTAAAAGTGGGACCCCAAATTACGAATTATCCTGAAATATTTGTCTCTTTTCCTTCGATATACATGAAATTGCACTGCGATCTCCGAGAAAAATGGGAGCATCTGGACTACCATAAACTCGACCCTTCACTCGTAAAAAAATTGTCATTCACCTCGTTTAGTTGGTTATTTTTACGAAAATTGAAGTAAGGAAGTGGTTTAGAAGATCGAAACTTCGTCTGCACATATTTCATAATGAGTGCGGCCCGAACTCTCAGAAATGAAAAATGTTTTCCGGCCAATGTCCCTGAAAAAGGTCGTTTCCTCTCAGTGCGGCGGTTTTACCGTGGTTTCCACGTAAAAACCAATATTGTCAGGGAAGTACGGTAATATAACTCTTCAGGTCTATCCTACAGAAACCATTTATCACAAGTTGGGAAGCTCTAAGTTGATAAAACATCCAACTTCAGGATGTAATTTTCTCACTTCTTGTCTTTCTGAGATCAAGTATTTGACTGAATACGCACTAAATCACACGCGGCGAAATGTGGGAACTCATGTCAAGGTAAAACGTACAATATTCCGTTATTGATGATGTCTTAACCGCCGAAATCAATGTTTATAGCTCTTTAATTTTATGGAATAATTTTAAAGTATTTTTCTTGATTGATTGAAGTTTAGATTTTGGCATGGCATCTTACAGTCTTTTGAAATGAAGGATTATTTGATTCAGATGTATTATGGTACCCTAGCTTCCTACGAATTTATCTGCTCGGTGACCTCTCTTCCTAATCTGGCCGGCTCAAACTTGCCTCTCTCGATATTATTGAATTAAAAAATCTCGAAACTAATCATCTCATTCATTGGTACTATGATACACGTTTCTGATACAAATATCGGATTAATGAAAAACTGATCATGCTTCAATCTCGAAGAACACATTGACCTTATCGTTGCGGTGTTTTTGCTTCATGACGACTGAAGCTATTTCATCCATTGGGAAGGGAGAAGTGTCTTCAGCGAAATGGAAATGAGAATAAAATATGAAAACCGCTTTCAGATTGATACGGTGGGCATTGTAAGCGTTGCAGCCGGCGGGATAGGAGGGTCCCCAAGATTGTGGGGTAGATAACATAATCACACCCTCCAGTAAACACCATCCTCGATCAATTCATAACCGTGATGGAATAGAGGGGAACACGCTCCATTCCGTTTGCGTGGCCAACTTTAGCGAAAGCAAATTGATGATGCCCTAGGGCTAATACTTTTTCTCATATTTAACTTGCTCTTACTTTATTAATATCAACTCGAAACGGAAAGGAACATTTTATAAATCACCCTTCTTCACGGACAAACAATTATAACTTTTGCTGAAGCATATGAATGAATTGGATTAGAAAAGCAATGCAAATTATCAATCGTAGGTTTACTATTTCTGTATTGCATAGCCGGTTTACACAGATCACTTATATATGTGTATTTGACCTAGTCTGTAGTGGATTATCTAAAGTAGGTGGCTCGAGCCAATACACTAAGTAATTGTACTTTATATCCCTCGAAAAGAGCTCCATTTCATATTTCAGTACTATTGATCGATTAAGATAGAAATTAGCCTCAAGGGCCCTTCTGCTGGTCAGTGTGCCTTCAAATTAAAGTTCAAATAGGGTTGTGAATATATTTAATAATCTTCCCACTATTGTTCCCAATAATTCCCAAATCAATAAATGTTTGTAATTTTCAATTACACTTTACTTCAAACTATAAATGTTCTGAACCGAGAGCTGCTATATCCAAAATTCAATCCATTTTACACTATAAAATATTATTTTCTGAATCTGTTTTGCTAACAACTGTTTCCCAAACATTTTACCTAACAAAGCACTTTTCCAGCAAAATAAATTATAATTTACAAATTATGTTTTCTTGAAGAAATATGATACTAGATAATCCGATCTGCGATTTATCAATTTAAATGAGGTACATTTTTACATCATTGCGTGAGCTCAAATCTATTCTTTGTTTTGCTTTGTTGTGGCTTCTGGTGTTGACACGGGGTTCCGTGAGCCCGCATTTGATCGTAAATAATAAATTAGTATGTTTTTTGCTCCCGATGAATATGTGCTTGCCTTCGAATCGAGGTAAGAAAAGGAGGTTCATGTCTTATAGCAATAAGTAAGGTGATGCTTCCAATGCAGGCGTTCACAAAGCGCTCACTGAAACCTGAGTAATTGGTTGATAAGTTCATTGGCTACCACAGATTTTAATGTATAAAACTAATAAAATATGCCCCGAGCTGATTGCTTCCATATCGGAATTTTCCGTGTTTCATCGGGTACTACCATGTGACGTGATCACCTGCATTTTTCCCACTTTGCATTTTTTTTCACTTGAATGTCTCAATTTCCACTATTTTAAAGACACAAAATGAACGTAATCATAAATTCTATTTCGAAGGATTCACGGATTAAAGTAGTAAAGTAAACAAGGAATTTCACCTTGGATTTTCTTCTGACTACCCTCTAGAGGATCGGAATTAGGTCTGACGATTTCGCTTCACGGATTATGAGTTGAATCCCAACCCTTAATTGCATCGTAACCGCCATTCAGACAATTCGCGATCTTCGATTCTTCAATTACAAATTCGTACAAGTACGCCGATCTAAACGTACTTTTACCGTTCAGAATAAGCTAATTATTTGATTTTCAATGAGTAGTAGTTAGTTAGTTTAAGTAGAAAAGTGTTTAGATTTGGCATTTGGCAAATAGGAAATACGTTCCTATTTCACTGCTGAGACTTCTGATGAAAGACGAAATCGGGTGGAAGGCACAATGTTCTTGCTCGGGCACTTTTTTCTTGTAGCAATACAAATGCCATATAGAACACATCACACTAAATTGATACTTAAGATTTGTAAATAACATATGAAAAACTAAATATCAAACAGTGTTAGGTAAACATTAGAGCCTATACTGAAAAGTGGGACACTGTGTAGTTCATGAAAAAAATTTTCCGTTCATGGTACACTTGAAATTATCATAGGTTGTACACCTAGGAACATAGTGAGGTGAAAAAAGTCGTGAACCAACTTGAATAGGAATAAGCGTCCCGGAGACGGAAAGGCGAAGAAAAAAGACAAATATCGCCCCTTCCTAGTGGAATAATTGTGAAAATACGATCCTTTATCAATAACGTAGCTCAATATTACTTCTAACAAACATTAAACAGTTGAAGGTGCAGTGTTAAATTAGTGCTGTAGTAGTTAAAGCCTTGAAATGTCGGCAGCAAGATACGTTCCAGTCCAAATTCAACAGGCCCCGAGTTGCTCACTTCTGGATGGAAAAAAACCGATCCACCATGAAATGAATTGCCTCATACCAACTAACAGTACTACATTCCGCTGTTAAAACCTTCATAATAGAACAGCTTGTGGATCTCTCTGGATGGGGCACAAGCAAAACGAAGCAACATTAAATTACAAGAGCTCGTCTTAGTTTAGAGAGCCTCTATGTAACCCTGATAGAAACACCAACCATCCAAAGCTTTGACATATTCACTGAATGCTCCAGGCAACCATTGAGATGGATCTCCAGGGATTTGATGCCAATACGTTTGTTTTGCACAGCTCCTCGATTAGACTGTCAGCGTGATTGACATTAAGCAACAGAGATTCACCATTCCTACCAGTAGATTTGAATGACGCCAGGAAAGATCAATATTTGGCCATAATTGCCAACATTATAAGCTAAGACGTTGATAAAGAGCAAATGGTGCCTTTCTATTTGAATCACGTAAGTTTGACCCACTTGGGAGTATTGTTCTCAAAGATTAAAAACTGCTCCAAATTATTTAACACAGGTTCATTATTTTTGAATCCCTCTCCCCACGTCATTTTTTTCCCCCGTTAAGAAGTCAAAACGAGAAAGTGAAAAAACGAATTTTATATTCAATTTTCTTCAATATTTGCATCCTTAGAATAAGATTTTTAGAGTCGGTAAGCTCGGACTTTCACGGACCCTTCTCAATGGATGGGCGTCCAAAACTACTTGAAAATTACAGCGAAACGACAGAAAATTAATTCTTTTTTTTTTGTCTAATTCAAATTCGTATTTCAATAATCTACCATTTGTTTGCTGTTATTAATCTAATGAATTCTAACTTTTTTTCTTTCGTTCACTTTCATTTAGAACAAAGTTTACGAAGATTTCCGAACCGAATAATATTTTGTTATTGGAAAAGTTAAACAAGAAAACGCTGTTCAATCAGCAAATCGCATTGGAATAACAAATATGATAAATTTGACTTCTAGACCACAACGCCGTTACAAATGAGCTGGCGCAAGTAAACATATCGTGGATTCGCTCAGCCAATGGGTCCAATATAAATTTCGCTAGAGGTCGGAAGGAAACAGAAATCATAATTAATTGTCAACTAAACCAGAGAGAATATGAATCCCGTTATCTCAATCTGTATGATCCAATTCCGTGCGTCTTAACTACATTCGTAGAGTATTCATTTATCACCGTGCATTTCCATTTGACTGAGTAGTCAGTTTGTGTGGCATTCGTGTCGTTTATTCGCATTTGAAAATGGATATAAAAAACGATTCAAATTCTTCATTCAATTGGCTTGCGTTCATGATTTGAATATTCTATAAACGTGTTTCACAGGTGATAGAGTGATTATTGAATTTCAGGAGGCACACAAAAATATGATCAACTGAACAATCCAAACAGGCATTTTGGTTGAGAACAGATTTACGTGCTCTTTGCATATCTCCTGAAATTCAATAATCGCTCTATCACCTGTGAAACACGCACTATAAACTTAGTAGAAAGTGAACGCCACGGCTTTCACCCCAGTGAAAGAAGCAGCGTTTTTTATGGTTATCAGAATGCTTCAACCCATGTATCGGCTTTTAGGAGTTCACTCCAGTATCACATTACCACATCACTACGTCACTAGGTTACTGATAGCAACACAAAAACAATAATAAACCAAAAAACGCGAATGTTGGCACCATAAATCGGGCCATAGATCGGGAATGGTTTGACCTACGGACCTTGGGAGGGTCTCATTCGATTCATCGTGGAGTGTTCTTCAAAAAGAGCACAAATTTAGGCCGCCTTGACTTTTTTTGAGGTTTTTAGGGATTTTACAAAACTTTGACAACCCTTAAAGGGCACTTTAAAATAAGTGAGAGTGCTGGCTCAAGAATTGGGCGTCGCCGGACCAACATGGATGTTTCTTGAAAATTTCAGATTTTTGCTCCAGCCGTTTGGGAGAAATCGTGAGTACGGCGTACGGCGGACGGACGGACAAATTTTTATTGCAGATTCGGATTCTACACCCTTTGAAACGTAAACCATGAAATTTTCAGGGGGGGGGGGGGGGGTTAGAATTTTTTTTCCAGAGCGATTACAATGGTTTATTATTGAATAATAAACCAAAAGACAAATATCACCCCTTCCTAGTTGAATAATTGTGAAAATACGATAATCTCTTGTACTTGACGGCGTCTACCAATTTGACCAGGGGTCACCAAACTACGGATTTGGTCCGCCGGCAGCGGAAAAACACGGATAGATGGAAAAAATTAGGCTACCGCTAAAACGTGATGACTTCAAGGGAATCAAGAGTTTTGCCAGACAAATGATATCAATTTTTGGTTCAACGTATCTATGCGAACAAACCTTTTCAACAATGACACATGTCAAATCCAAATATCGAGCAATTCTTTCAGGAGACCACTTAAAAAATTTACTTACGATTGGAACAACCAACTATAATCCTAAGTGGAAAGACATTGTAAGCAAAAAACAACTGCACACATCACATTAGATTGGTTTTCCAAAAATATTTTTTTGAATGTAAATAATTTTAAATAAATTAATACAAAATATGTTTCTTATATACAAATAAGTTTTGTTTCCTATATTGGGCCTAATTTTTAATTCGTCAAATTCGTCTAGGAGTGCTTAAAAACCCTAATTTCAACTGTCTGACTTGCAAAATTTTCTATTCCTGAAAATTCAATGGTTAAAATTTTTATTGAACAACGAATAAGAAATTATGGAATCAAAAAAATATATTTAATCACTAAAAACTAATTTTTTGTTCCTATATTAGGCCTAATTTTGAATTTGTCAATCGTCTAGGAGTGCTTAAAAACACTGTTTTCAAGTGTCTAATTTTTAAAATTTTCCGGCGGAAGCCCCCGTATCCCCCCTGTTGGCCCACGCCACCACCTCCACATTATGATATGGCAATTGGGGCAAATAGTTCGGAGGCCCCTGATTTAGACGATCATAATTTTGGGTACGTGTACATTATAAATATAGATAAGGTAGTTGTACACTGATGATGTGTACAGCTAAACTGAAACAGTATCTGACGAACCATTTTAAACAATGGAAACATTGGACGTGCCTAATTAGTTTATTGTTTAATCTATCAACAACTTAGAGAATACAAATAACCCTCATCTAATTTATCATTAACCTGAAATGATCAATATGGCCCAAGATGTCAATATCCGAATATGCTAGCACTATTTTCACTTGGTGACATAATTTTCGCTAGTGAGATTAGGTGCTTATATCAGTCCTAAACAACCTTTCAGCAAGAATTATCTCAATTTCATTAAATAATCTAGAATTCCCGTTACGTATCACATATTTACTTGACCTGACAAATCATTTATTCGATAATCAACTATTAAAAATACCGGTTGTCTTGAAGTTACCTGACAAGAAGTTATTATATCATTAATCTACTCAGTTTATTATAAAATTGCATAACTAATTTGCAATATTTGCCGTCTACTAGGTAATAGCAACCGCCCCTGTGCCATTAGTGAGCAACACTGTTCTACATGCTACGAACCTGATGGCCTTAATTTCCATTTTATGATCTCAGCAAGTATATCAATAATATTCTCACACGTCAAAAATGTTTACTCATTCGAAGGTATGCAGAAAAAGAGCTACGTACACAGCTTTCTCATATCCAAATCATGAATGTGTATATTACTTAAATGATCACAGAGGACTCCGTTAGTTAAAGTCTAAAAGATCAACTATTGATCTAATTGTTAAACAGTGATAAAATGAAGAAAACCAGAAGATGAACAAAGAATACCTGAAACTGTGATCGATATCGGAAAGTGACTATAAAAGTCATGCTTATTACAAAACGCTGCAAATTCTTTCACTGGGGTTTATTATTCAATTGGCTTGCGTTCATGGTTTGAATTTCTACTAAGCTTTGGAGTGTGCGTGTTTCACAGGCGATAGAGAGCGATTATTGAATTTCAGGAGATACGCATAGAGCACATAAATCTGTTCTCAACCAAAAAACCTATTTGGATTGTTCAGTTGATCATATTTGTGTACCTCCTGAAATCAATAATCACTCTATCACCTGTGAAACACGCACACTCCAAAGCTTAGTAGAAATTCAAATCATGAACGCAAGCCAATTGAATAATAAACCCCAGTGAAAGAATTTGCAGCGTTTTTCACAGGTGATAGAGCAATTATTGAATTTCAGGAGGCACACAAATATGATCAACCGATCAGTCCAAATAGGTATTTTGGTTAACAACCGATTTACGTGCTATAATAATAATAAACCCCAGTAATAATATTGAATAATATTTACCTATATATTATCAGCGTTTCATGCATATCAGAATGCTTCAACCCGTGTATCGGCTATAAACTACAAGTATGCACATCGGCTATCACTCCAGTTTCCACATTCACTACAACTCGAAAATATCGGCATCACTAGGTTACAAACAAACAATAATAAACCAAAAAACGCAAATGTTGGCACCATAAATCGGGCCATACATCGGGAATGGTTTGACCTACGGACCTGGGGAGGGTCTCATTCGATTCCTCATGGTATGTTCTTCAAATAGGTAAATATTTAGGCCAATTCGACTTGTTTTGAGGTTTTTAGGGGTTTTACAAAACTTTGACAGCCCTTAAAGGGCACTTTAAATTGAGTGAGAGAGCTGGCTCAAGAATTGGGGCGTCGTCGGACCAAGGTGGATTTTTCCTGAAAATTTCAGATCCATCCGTTTGGGAGAAATCGTGGGTACGGCAAACGGCGTACGGTGTACGGCGGACGGACGGAAAATTTTTTATTGCAGATTCGGATTCTACACCCTTTGAAACGTAAACAATGAAATTTTCAGGGGGGTTAGAATTTTTTTTCCAGAGCGATTACAATGGTTTATTATTGAATAATAAACCAAAAATTGAGTCTTGGGCATACACAGCATTTTTTGATGAAACCAATATGGGGTAATCAAACCGTCATTTTCACACTAGGCACCGAATTCGAGCGAAGTCGGACGAATAGACCAAGAGATGGATGTTGCGTTTGTAGATTTGCACAATTGGTAGCGAACCTTCGTCAGACTGATACGCACAGTATTAAAGGATACAACATTCGCGCATGCAAATCAGCTGCGCTTGATTAGTCCTTTCCGCGCCGAATTTGAGCGAGATAGGACGATTAGGGTTTAAGAAAATTAAGCTTGAAGGACTGTTTGAGTGTAAATGAGGAGACTCAAGTGTCAGTTTGTGAGCCAAATAAGGGTACGGGATCATCAACAGTTTATACCCGGTATTCCCCGAATATTAATGATAGATGGAAATGGATGGTAGAATTCAAGGTTGTTAGGATGAATGGTAATCACATGGACAGATGGACATCTTGAAACAAGAGTTGTTCAGCACGGTTTTAAACGTAAAATGGGAGTGCCATTTCAGATTTTGGGGAGAAGTTAAAACAAAGATTCCGCTGTCAATAGGTTCAATCGCTAGCATTACACGCGAGTTTTACAATTTTCTAGAAACAGTAAATTAAACTCCATTTTACAATTTGCGTATGTACACTCATGTATACATCATGCATGGAAAATGTGTGCAGCTCTTGAGTGGCCAAAGGATAATAAAAACTTGACATTTCGTCGCAAATGTTTCGTTCAATTTGTGGAACTTCTTCAGGGCTTGAAAGCCGTAATTAGTGGCCAAAATTTTGCAACCACATATATCTGTTAGGATAGAGATGATAAACTGACAGTTATAAGTACAATTCGATAAGACAATTTCGTTTGGGAGTAAGTAGTTTATAAGAGAATTACAGGAAGCCCAATTATAATAAAAAATCATCATCACAGCATCAAATTCAACATAACACATTAAACAAATCAAACAATCACAGGAGTAGTTACAACAAATAAACACAAAATATATAACAATCAGGACAATTGACCTTTTTGGCTCATCTATGGAGTCACAACAAAATAAAATGTAAAAAACAAAATAAAAATAAAATTATTGTTAAATAATGAAACTCTGAAATAATGCGATTTGCAAGACAGCGTTGAACATTTTGTTATCCTGTTCGACCATGCAACGCTTCTGCGGCGGCAGACAAATAGAGATGAACCCCGACATCATTTTACTGTCACTCTTTCAAGAAGAAATTAGTACCTATATGTTTCATTATAACGAGAAAATAATTATAACGAATTACAACGAGAAAATGAATGGATGTTCGAAGAATGTTGATATACCAATACTTAGTCAACAACGTTGGATGAGAGAAAGAGTGTAATCTCATACATTTATTATGCGTGGAGTCATGATGACCATTGAAATATATCTTTTAATGAATTATCTAGATAGGTGGTTACATAATAACTACCTGAACAATCATTGGACATTTATGGTATATCGGATCACTTCAAACATTCAACAGCCCTTGACATGAACCCCGAAAGAAACGCAAATTTACGGATACAGAATAAAACGTTAATTAATTAATAGCTATTAATGAAGGAGGTTCAGTTTGATACACTATATCGCACGGTGTTTAATGGACGGATCAATTGAGATTGTTCTGTTGGAACTGTGGAGGCAATCAAGTACATTTGTGAGGAAGAGCAAGTATGAAATCTACACCTGGTGCTGGTATTCATATTTATGTGACCTATGGTTTCATAAAAATGTTATCCTCTTGATGGATTAATTTAATACTTTGTTTACGCATTCGTCATCTGCTGTTTGGATTTTAAAATAATTTTGAAATATTCCCCAAGTTGATTAATAAATCATGAACATTATTTGAAAATCTGAAAGGTTCCTCAGCCCATCATAGCTGATGAATACCTCAACATATTGTTTTGTAAATAGACTACGAATACTTATGTGTAAGTAGGTACTTCGGTGGATACCTACCTCCTGGATGTTATTTTAATGGGATTTACAACTAATTTTTGTTTATTGGCAGATTATGCATAGTAGGTGAATAATGACTTCCGGACTGTTAGGACACTTCTTCCTCCACCAGTATATTCCATAGGGAATTTAAGTTTAATTTTTTTTTTTTTTTTTTCTAAGTAATTCACAGTAATTTAGTAGGTACCTATTTGACATTCGTTACATACGCTCTTGATAACAACTAACCAATGACGTAGAAGAACTATATAGAATCTTGACGTAAGAGGGGATAAGTCCTGATAAGGTGTTGATAAGATAAGACTAATCCTTACCTTGTCAGTAGATAAGGGGACCAGAAGAAAGACGAAGACGTCCAAAAGAAGGGAAGGACAGCCAGGCCACTACTGCCGCAGGCTCTGGAAGACTGGTGGTTGGTTCATTTGTTCACCTCTTGGAGCGCTAATGCTGTTCAAGATGGCCGATCCAGGTCTTCCCCTATTGGTTGCCTAACCACGCCTCTCTGAAAGTACTTCACCCTCCTCTTACGCCTCTGTTTTGTTCAAGCTGAAATATTAATTTTTTATCCACCCTGCCCGTGGAAGCACTTGACCATCCTCCCCTCGGTACACGGGCACCCCACAAATAACCAATCGTTTTTAGAACCTTCCTCCGCGAGCCCTCCGCCGGATTCAATTATTTTTCCGTAGGAATTCGGAGGTGGACCAACATCCCTTAGGGCAAAAGATACTGCATCCTTCCGCGAGCGCAGAATATATTCTGCGAAGGGAGATTGCCTTTCGATCCGGCATTGAGCTTCTGATTGGCCCCCGGCAACCCAAAGATCCATTTCCGTACTAGCAGAATCACCGCTACTCTCAAAAAAATAAATATCAATTGCAAGACTTTAGCTTAAGCTTCTTTATCCTCTCTACAAAGAAAAGCCCTTTTTCTGCCTCCAAACTTGATGTTATTGAGCCTTTCTCTTATGCATCACAATATTCTCTGCACCTGTTAGGCCCACATTGCCTCCTATCATGCTACACTGACTTAAAGCAGGCTGTTTACTACTACCTACCAGAAATTCTATTCCACAAACGTTATATGAGTTCAAAAAATGGAAATGCTGACCAATTATAACACTATCCAATTCAGTTGTCTTCCTTGAACTTCCTCTATTTACCCCCAGTGAAAGTGCGTACTTATTTGCATTTCATTTATATTTACTTTTGCTATGTTTGCCGGATTTCTTCTAATAGATACTGCTAATGTAGTTTAATTTTTTCTTTAATCATATGATTTTATTGATTTCTATAATTTATCTAGCTTAGTTTATCCCATCTTCAACGTTTCTAATTTTGATCAAAATTAGAACGGTGGAAACTGTCCACCATCTCGGAGAGAACTCTGAATGTATTATCTAGCGATCGCTTAGCGCTATGCCAATTTATTCGATGCCCCATTTGAGCAAAAGGAGGGATTTCGCTTAAAATATTCATACTATGTCCATGCTAGCCAATGGCAATCCTAGATTAGACCCTCCCCTAAAAAGATTTAGAAAACCGCCAGGCACGTAATACGTGATCACATAATCCTTCAAAGAGACAAATTGTGGGCTGTATCAAATCCAGCTAGCGTCCTTGTAGTATGATTTCACATTTTTGAAATCCAGCCCAGCTGGCATTCCCCTATTTTGTCATTTTGTTTCCTTTTTAAACTCTCCTTTAATGATATTGTTCCCTGCCTATTCCTTCAAAAGCTCGCTACAATTTTGGCTCAACACTTTTCAATTTCCTGTATTATCTACCATTAATTTGAATATTGAATCTCAAGCTACTTTGCTTGTGTGGCAAATATATTTCAATTACCCTATTTTTTTCTTGTTATTTTCATTATCTGACGAACTCCTCTCTCCCAACCTATTCATTGAAAATATATACTGAGGCCCGAAAATTGAGAAAAATGATTGAACATGGGTGTGAGACTTGGAATACTGCTAGTCCGCCACTAAGATTGTTAAAATAGCACCAACTTGTGGGTTATGAATGTACCTAACTAAAAATAAAGGACAAACACATTACTAACCGTAGAAAATTCAAGAGATTAATGAGGATGTAGAATTTTCTAGAAATTACAGACATATTTATTTGTTCCTTGGACAGAAGTCTGACTTCATGTAGAGGTAGATTCAGCTGTCAAAATTTATAATTAAGGTCAGAGTAATAAGGTAGCATGTTCCTCCTTGTTTGAAGATATTGGAAATTTTAGTTAGGTAGTTACATATTGCAACCCCAGTTTTGGTGGTTCTTTCTAAACTTCATTTGGAACCAACCATCCTTACCATGTTATATTATAATAGAATATCCCTTGCCCCACGAAGCCGATGGATTGCCCTGTGTTTTACAGCCCACAAAATCTCACAATTAAAAATAAACATTTGTATATAACCTAATGTTTCATTCATAATCATTTTGATTATGTAACCATCAAATTCATGTACAATCCGATTCTAAAGATACTTGTGCCGTAGTAGATGGTTTAATTGCTTTCGGTTCAGTGGTTGTTTCTGCACATGTGCAAATGTAAAAACCTTATAATTTTCAACTTTCATAGTTTTCTGTCAACCTCGGTGAGATTCGCAGGGAGTTATAAGGGTTTGGCCCAAGATGGTGCCCCGTCGCTGCTGGATATGCGAATTTGCTAATCCATTCAATAATCACATGTGCAGTATTCAACCGATTCGGATGAAATTTTCAATGATAGCGACATTGGACATCCTCAACAGACCTCGCATGGCGTTCCCATACAATTTCATTGAAATCGCACGAAAACTGAAGAAGTAACGATTGTGACTAGGATTTTACATTATCGCATGAATACGACGTAGGAACTAATGACACGACGGTATGGAATCGATCACTAATCATCCCTGGATGATTGAATCGGCTACCCTCCAAATTTGAGAAGAATCTGTGATGAACTGAGGGTTCATGGATTTTACGTTTGCATTCGCTCACAATGAAGTATTCATTTATAAGAAATTAAACTGAAAGGGTACGGTCTAACCCGCACGCACTCTGAAATTTGAACCAAATTCTGTTGAAAGCTGTAGAAATCAATCTTGTTATGAGGTTTTCCTGATACATCATAGACACAAAATGATTCTGACCGATGTATATGACTATGTTCCAGGGTCATCCAAAAAACATGTTTCCTAAAGTTGTGAAAAATCAAAAAACGATTTCGAACATTTTTTTAAATGTACTCATTTCCAATCAGTGACATTCAAATATTTCTCTATACAATCGCCATGTTTTAGGTCGCGCTCTGAGACAAAGCATCGACGTAGAGGGTCGCCTATTAGAATTGATCGAAAAGGGCTGAGGGATAACCCAAACATGAAAAAAAAGTACTGCATACAAATCCGTTTCAGGTCATCCTAATACCAAACACATCATGTGTGTTTTTCTCCAGTCTACTCAGGCTATAAATCTCCTCCGATTTTCAACTGCCAATGGTTTCAACTGCTGCTCAAGCGAGAATTTAGTATCGGAATCAACCGATTCATCTCATTATTTTTTTGTTCAATTAAGATTCCTTGCTTACGCATGATCACTAATCTGATACCGATAAAATTTGTGGAGAAACATCTTTCATCTAATTCTCCTTAGTATTCATGATTTGATCAATCCATTTAGTTGGGGAGAAATATAGGTTCGATTCAGGTACCGAAGCTCAAAAAGATATCTAAGCGCTGCTTTATACATCCAGGAGATCAGACAACATAATGCATAATCCCTCAACATTTCGTTTCATCATCATTATTTATTTTATCCATTGTTTCTCTCCCAATCTGGCAACTTCCATGTATTGTAATTGGCTTATTTGCACATGTTTAAAACAATGAACAATTGAAATTGACTTGAAATTGTGGACGTTATGTGTGTGGCAATGGGGAGAGACAGACAAAGACAAACTGGTTCCCCAAAAATGTCGGTCAAATATATATACATTTTTTTATTGTGTTTTAATGAAATAAACTTGCATGTTCACTCGAGGTTAGAGGTAGCCTGTAAACAAAGATTTCAGGTAAATGTAAATCCTATCAAGAACGTATGGTTGTACCATTACTTCTTCATAAGTTACGCTATGCGCAACGCTTTCCTGCACTGCAGAGGACAGAATTTTAAGGCGCGAGGAGCCAGATCGGCTTGGCTCACCCCGCACATAATCCTACGTGAAAAATGTTATGGAAATTGCAAGTAGCACTTGAGAAAAATGTAGTTATCTTGGAGAATTGGAACGCCTGAAAACTGAGTACCTGAGTTTAACTGAGTACCTAAGTAAAAACCGTCAATTCGGGTTTCCCCCCGACTATCATCATAACTGTCAGCAACTGTGTTTTGGTTTTGATGAGGTCCCGCCAATATATCTACCATCACAGTTTAAGGAATCACTAAAATATGGTTTAAAACAGTTATTTAGACGGCTTAACAAACAAACAATAGCATGAGCGTTCTTAAAAAATTTGAAAGGTCCTTCTTGATAAAAAATAGTTTGAAGTCTGCCACATGATTTTCATTGACCTCGTTCCAAAAATGAAGGGTGTGAGTTTAGTTACGTGTGAGGGACATTTTCATAATGGAGATCATTTTCGATAAATCTTACAACTCCACAAAATGACACAAATAGGTGCCTTTTTTGATCTTCAAATATAATGACGATTTTTGATTGTGCGATAGCTGAGGTCAAAATTACGGTAAAAATGCTTGAGCGGATGATGTCGAAACGTTATGCACACAGAAATCTGCATTTCAGAGAAGTGCAATGTTTTTAGTTTTGAAAAGGAGCTGTACATCAAACGTGTACGACGATTTGCAGATTGATTCTTACAACTACCACCAAAAATTGTATTTTGCAGTACATCTTTAATCCCATTGTACGTATCTTATCAAATGTCATTGTATTGGAAATACGTGCAATTTCTCAACACTTTCCTATTAGGTAACATGGAGTCTACCATTGCGCTTTATAGAATTTTGGTACTCCCAAAATTAGATTGTGCCTTGATTATTTTGCCACCCAGTCTGCCATAAGCGGACCTTGGTGGAAGTGCAGAATATTTTTATTCGTATGTAGAATTAAATTTTTCCGGTATTGAGGTTAACTATGAATCCTATAAAAGCAAAAACTGTTATCACACTATGGAAAGGCGTCGTGGTGTGGCTGAGGTCCCTTCTCGGTTTGAATTATTGAATAACAAGCTATCTATCTTACGTTGATCAAACTAATCAACTTAAGACCCTTACATCAGCAAACAAACAGAAAAGTCCGCGAATCAAGAGAATCTCTTTTCTGCAAACGCGTTATCAAATATTTATCCCGAAGTTGATTTCTTTAATAAACCTCTCTCTTTTAATGTATCATGTTTTCACTTAATTTTCTGTCCGATTACTATTTGTTTCGCTATACGTATGCTGTGATATTTACAGCTGAGTTATGTACATGGGTCATTTCCTGCATTCTCTGCGATTTTCTGTACCTATTTTTATTACGAGTATTAACTAAATTTCAGCTATTTTAAATTTTGCAATGTGGGTTATGCCTTAATACAAATTATTAATACCTTGCGGCTTGTAGTAACTATTTGCACGATTTCGACCGAGAAATCATTAAATCAAGTGAACAGTGGAGTCATCATGTTAGTCCTCAACCAATATTTCAGTTCAACACTATTTCTGCAACTGCATCACTCCCCCTCTGGAGCGTCGGTGAATATATAAATTCTTGAGGATAAGTTCAATTTAAAAAAACTAAAATTATTGTCTTGAGTTTCACGCCATTGTATTCCGTGGGTGGGAATGGGGTGCAAGTGGGAGCCCTGGGGGCGCGGTTTATAAATCAGATATGAATAAATCAAAAGGCCCAAGACGAAACTGAACACCGGTAGCTCGAGAGTAGGATCAAGGCCTTGAGCCGAAACCTTTATGGTAATTATCGGCATAAACTTCTCACCTCTCCTTGGTGCCTTTGTAGGTAGATGTGGCCGCAGCGATTCCAGGGTCGGTTTACCGAACTGCGCCCCGGGTGGGAATAGGTATCGTTCCTGATAGTTTGGTTCCAGAGGGTTCACCCTTTATTTTCATTATCACTACATTGGGCAGCTTCATTTAGCCCCCGATGAGAGAAGCGTCGGCAACACCCCCGCTCCCGCCCAACGCCGCCACATATATGGGGATAATCACTGGTTGAAATATCACCCGCTCCGTCCTCTCTTTTTGTGGGATTAGTTTCGAACCCCGTGCGTCGATAGGCTTGGAATCCAGCCTAACCTCCCACGTTACATAAACAATTTTATCATTACCCCCCTACTTAGTTCCTACCAAAGCCTAAAAATGTTAACATTTACACTGAAGAAAACGATTCTGATTCAGCACCTCTATAATTTTCCCCTTGGAGATACAACTTTTCCCAAATACCCTGAATTCTCCTATTATAAATCAGACTTCAAAGAAATGTTGGGCACCTTCAAGGAGCCGCTTAGTTAGGGAGTGAAACTCCCTATTTGAAGTAGATTAATGTTTCAACGTGATGTTATCACATTCACTCTTTGGGATTGTAGACAGACACAATTGGCAGCTGGATAGAAAAACTCGTCCAATATCTCGTCACTATGCGACGCCCAACAAACTGACATCGGTTTCTCGTTGCGTTCCGCAAACTACCTGCCACACGAAGTAGTCTGGATCACGTCAAAGGGCAGCGGTACACAACTGGCAAATCTTTATCCAGTAAGCGCTGAGGCCGATAATCTCCCAAGTAATCTAGTGTAGACGTCTACAACTTACCACCCTCGAGAGAACCTTCCGTAGAAATCCCTGATGGGTCCATAAATATATATAAGTTAAGGCTCTGTGAATCTCATCATATTGACACATTAATGAACTCAAGCTCATGAGTGCAAGTCCACAAGAGTGTACATGACAAAATGCTTCATCGTATTTCATCACAAAGTGAAGCGATCCGTTGACGAGATACATTTACAGTTTTCGGTTATTGAAATTGTCATTCCTACTTTCAATCAATTGCACTTAGTTGCGGATTAAACTTTTAAAAAATCGAAATCTTCAACACTTTTGATGTAAGAGAGTATTTTTTGTTGGCTCAAGATAGAAGTTAGTTCCCTTAATCGAATGTGACCATTTGGGTGGATGTATGATCATCCGATCGCTCACCATTTGAAAAACGATACCTTCGGGTGATGAAAATTCTCCAGTAGACGGTCGAACTGGAGCCCGGGCGACAGAGCCCGGTCAACGAACGGTCTGAGCTAGATCGCGGGGCTTGCGGCAGTTCAAGTGTTTTCATCGCGATTGTAATTACAAGATTGGATAATGTACCACGGACCTGTCTAGTAAACATAGATCACTGATTTACATGTAAAAGGTAATATAACAGAAACAATAAACCTCTGTGTAATAATTCTTTAAAACCCCAACCCAAAGGCCTTCTATGACACGTAAGGCGTGCGACAAACAGGCATTGAAGATAAGGAATCTACGCTAGTTGGAGGGGGTTTGAGGGGGTCATAACAAATTTTAGCTATACGCTTACAAAGGCTTACCTATTATTAAGAAATAATACTAGAATTCAAGGTCAGAAATAGTACCTAACCAAGATGCGGGCGAACACAATCACACAACGTCTCTTCTTTTAAAAAAATTGTCGGAACGTCTCTTCTTTTAAAAAAATTGTCGGAACAGAATTAGCGCTTTGTTATTTATAATTTTTTCTCAGTTGGACAATATTTAAGAACTTCTTATTTGTTCTGAATAAAGTATGACACCATCACTTAAAAGTCGCTATTTTCTTGTATTTTCAATAAATTGTATGTAACTCCGTTTTAATTTTTGAATTAAAATGTTTTTTTGGGTATTATTTCTTGAGGAAACACCAACGGAAAACTGACACGTTCACATAATGCTAATATTTAAATTTCAACGAACATGGATGATAGAAACATTGAGGGGCAGGACACTAACTTCAGATTATATCACGTGATATAACGGACAAATTAAATAACTTGAAATAAAAGTAATTTCCTTTTTTACCTAACCACTAGCTATATAATTTAGAACTTTAGTCCTTTCTCTAAAGTACCTGGTTAAAGAACCTAAGAAGGACCCTTTGGTCTCTCAGATTGCAAAAAAGTAGTAATTTTATGTGTGATTTGAAATGAAATGAATGAAGGACTCCGATATCCTTATATTGTTGCTTCATCCATCTTCGATTTTTAAGAATCATTCACTGCGGTGAGAAGGGATTGATATAAACTCCTTCAAGTGTGTTTACGTCTACAAAATCTCATTCGTTTAATATCAGCATTTAAAACTATTTTCCCTTTTCTTCTGTCAACTTTCGTTCTACATTCAGATAAACGTTCAGAACCATTATTTTATTTGCTGAATTGTCCAGTGTTTATGAGGTTTTCATAAGTTTTTATTTTTGCGCTTTTAATTGTCAATGCACTCATATATTCATACCATGTTTTTAACTTCATTCGCAACATGTATTTTTGTTGTCTCATGGAGTTTATGAAATTATTCAACAGCATTCTACTTTAAACTATATTCAACAATAAAAATTAGGGTACATAAAGAACTATCTACGTGAGGGTTGGTAGGTACTTCATATGTTGCTAATATTTCGGGTGGAATCAGGATTAGGGTCATAACCGAGGACGGCTTCCTTCTCTGAGCTCAAGGTTAATTTATAAACATAATCGGAGCTCAGAAGGGGTAAACCTATGGTTACCCCGCGAGGGTCATCCATCAACAATTTTGATAACCTGTACAATGGAAACAGTAAAATTGAATTATCGTGGGGTAATTAACGAATAATACAAGAACCGTAATATTTTCAACAAATCAGGATTCAGACTTCAGAAATAATGCCTAACTCTAAAAAAAACGAATTAAATGAGTGTAATTTTAATTTATTGATAAAAGTTTAAGACGAGCTGGTTTGTGAAAAAAATGATGGTCCTTGAATAAGCTTTGGGGGTGGGGGGGAGGGGGGGGGGGGGAGATACCTTAAAATTATATAACGTTGAGTGTGCCAGGAGATTAACAATTAATCATTTTTATGAGACTAAGGCTCAATAAAAGGCTTGGTTGGGTGATAAGTGATTTAGTTGTAAAAGGTAAGAAGTTATGTTTGGGAGACAATTTTCACGTTTACTAGGCTATGTCATCGAAATCTTTAAAGGACAGATACTAAACCGATATAGTTTACGACTTTATAAGTATGAGTACACTAGTGTGATTCTGCTTCTTAATGAATAATTATATATTTTCTAGTTTTCCCAGTTTTATTAATCCATTTTGTTAATTTATTAATTTTCAATTAATTACCGAACTTCCAGGGTGTGATCAAAAAGCTACTATTACACCCAAAGTCAGACTCTGATAGAATGTGTATTAGTAGATTGTTTCTAGAAATTTTAAACAATCATTTTGATAAACGAATCACGTAATAACACGGCCTTTGTTAGCGATCCTAATCCTCGAGGATAACCTTCTAGCTAATTGTGTAAGTACCTTCTTCACAATCTTTTTAATCTCAATATTGTAGCAGTTTCTCTCTAATTACGGTTAATTATTACGCTCATCGTTATCAGTCCATTTGCAGGAAACATTTCGGCAACAACCTGCCTTTATTTTCTACACTGCAAGGTAAGGAACACACTACTTTATATTTTTCTTTATTATCGAAGTACCCGAAGCATTATTTTCAGTTTTTGAAGATAACTCTCATACGATTCTAAAGCTATTTTCGCTGTCTATCCCCCTGTACGAGTACAGCCGCTCCGAAACTAAGTTCTTCTGTGGAGTTCCCTGCAGCACTGCATGAATCGATTAATGGTCAACAACTCAACACAAATAATGAACGGCTAACTGAATGGGCTCCAGAGGGCATTGTGCCCATCAGGAAACAACTGAAGTCGCTAGCCACCTTAGAGATGCAGTCCAGAAATAGTCGTTGCACAGCTAATTCTCTTTGACGAGACCCTGTAGAACTACATAGATATCTGTATCATATAGTACCTCGGTTTCATGAAGGCCGCATTCCATGCCATGAATCATTTGCCAATCAGATTCCGTAGCTCTGTCTCCCAGAGAGTAGGATGTCGAAAGAGAAAAAGTTTATCATTTCGCCGTCAAACCCGATGGGGTCTCCTGGATGTCCAGGTTGTCAGCGGCAGCGAGGACATGGGACACACCTTAGTATGCGAGGATAAATGAAATACTACAAGCTACATAATATATTAATACGTTGTGATTATCATAATATATCCTAAAAAGAAGTGACAGAAACTAATGCCAAGGTCATGGCAGCTGACTGCTGCTAGGGAAATTGCCATGGACCGATTCACGTTGGGCATCATTGCAGGAGTGCTTCGGCAACGAGAGCCTTTCGCTAACTTGTGATCATTCAATAGGAGCACTGCTATAATCCTTGTTCTGTTCTTCCACACTTTTGAATTTGGTTTTTCATTCTTACTTATTAATCTCCGTCCCCGCCAATGAAAGGGGTTTTATGAAGGGGTGGAGGGGATGCAAGAGGTTCCTTGCAACTTTATTTTATTTTATTTATTTTAAAGTATTTCTGATTGGAAATAGTTTAATCAACTGCCTGCTTATTTATCAATAAAGAACAGTTCTACAGACTCTAAATATATTTTATCAGGACGAAGATCAGCACACTCATGTGTATGTTACCCATTCATAAGTAATAATAAAATGGTGTTTTCCAGTTCTGATCGGTCAATTTTTGCCAAAAAGTGTTTCTAAATATTTCCATTGATGTGGCAATTTTTTGGCACAATTGGTCCGTATTTTTTCGCTTATCGAATACATTTGCAAAAGATCATTCAAATGAAGATAATAGGGAATAACAAAACCAGTTTCCGGCAAATAGAGCAATGTCATAACAATTTATTACAACTACGCTTTTTATATTTACAGGTGCAATTATCAGCATTTGTACAAGCTTGGGACACGCCAGTATGAAACTGATAATTGACCCGCGCACTCTGATTTCATTTGCGGTTACCACTCAAGTAGTAAGGTCGGATTATCTATGATTATTTCCTACAATAGACTAATTAGTCTATTGTTTACTAATAGACTAAATTAAATAGACTAATCATCCTTTTTTTACACTAAAGAGCAGAATGGTGTTACAGTGACTAGTACCTTCTTCTTCTTCCGATCACAGTAATAATAAAATGAATATACATGGTGTTTTTGTAAGTTAGGGTCTCCAAACCCCCCCTCACACCTAAAATCTTTAAATATGGGTGTAAAAGAGAAATTCCAACGGGAGCCCCCATAGTTTTTGGTGTACTATGCAACACGACATTTGCGCTCGGCGCTCACGTAAGCAACGCACACCAACTTTTTCAACTTGCGACACCCTATACGTGATGAGTACGATTGTAGAAAACCATCAAGTCTTAACTTTATTATATCATTCTTACTTAATTCTTGAGCGCAATTTGATGATGTACCTAAGTGTCCAGTCGACACAAAAATTGTATGTCCGTAACTTTCAACAGGTATTTAGTTACTGAACAACTGTGAGGAGCACAGTCATTTAATCCATTACGTAAGAAAACTTGTTAAGACTTACGTTTGAACGACTACATTCTGGCGGGTATTTCGAATTTTCGCATAAAAATTGTGAACTGTAAACTATTAGAGTGATTGCAAATATTTATGGTTGGACTGACAGATTGGTTACATTCTAGAGCAGTTTTTAAGTGCGAAATGAAACAAAAACTGTCAGAGTGAACTTCCGAACGTTACAAATCCTCAGTTGTTGATCTATTTTTTATTTATTTATTTTTTTTTCACTGTACCCAGAATTACATTGTTGCTTTACAACAATGTCCGGATGTTAATATTCGATTACATGATTTGTTAAGGGCTCAATGTACAACTAAAAGTAATTATAACAATCTAACTCCTATACGTCATAGATTTCCTATTGAGTAAATTTAGCTCCTTTCGTATTCAATCGACGGAGAATTTAGTTAGTTGGTGTCAATGAACTTTTGGATAAAAGAATGCAAACTGGTTTCATAACATTGAAAAGATTATTTAAAGAGTATTTTGATTGAAAATTCAGTCAAATTTTTGTTTTTGGAGCGTATTTGGAAACGGAGTTTTAACCAATTCGTGAACCTTTTTATATTTCCAGAAGTTTGTCGTCTCCTTCTACAAAACAATTCGTGTTTGACGTTGACGGTGGAGCTGATGACATTTTCGCTTTATCTCTGGCGTTGCTCAATCCGACGCTGGTTAATGTGATTGCCATCACAACTGTCTTTGGTAACACTGATATTTCCAGCTGCACGAATAATGTTTTGAGAACGCTACAACTTTTTAACAGAACTGCTGATGTAAGCATATGGGTTAGATATAATCTATGCTCCACACTAGGAATAAAAGGAACTTACTAAATTGAAATGTTGCATGATGACATATAGCTGATCATTTATATACTGCATTGTAGTACAATAGGCATTCACCAAACAAAAGCTATGCCTAATACGTTCGGTTTATTTCCAATAACGTTCGATGATAATTCTTCGTAATCGACCAAGAAAAGTAATTTTTAACACCCCTGAAATTTGTTTTTTTCACTTTTCAAAATGTGTCCGAAAGTTGAATTTAAAAAATCCACGTTTCAAGGTGCGTACATCCAAATTAAAGCAAACCTGCAATTTCCTTCCGCCTTACAAACATAAAAATTCTGTTAAAAAAATCTGTTCTTTCGCACATGGACAGCAGATAGAAATTCACTCGCACAAACAATCGTCATTTCTGTACGTAAAACTGACCCCCTAAACCTCTATGTCATATATTTATTTATTTACGACTTTTGCACTGAATAAGGTTG
The DNA here is from genome assembly GCA_031894815.1 of Creontiades dilutus. Lineage (NCBI taxonomy): Eukaryota > Metazoa > Arthropoda > Insecta > Hemiptera > Miridae > Creontiades > Creontiades dilutus. Next base: position 3,862,821 of record JAVIWC010003164.1, read on the forward strand.
CAGTGTACGTCGGTTCTGGCAAAGGGTTGTTGTACCCCACTTCAAGCGATGATTTCTTCGGTCACGATGGTCTTGGAGACAATCAATGGAATGAATCATTGAAAACAACTCCTGAGCCCACTCACGCTGCCAGATTTTTAGCGGACTTAGTACGTCAAAATCCAGGTATGATTGCAATTATTTGGGCCTTTGAAATCAGTAGTCATTATTCAATTAACTGTTCGCCGTTTTTTGTACGTTTCCGTCTATATTTCAAGTTATTTATAGCAGTTTAAAAACTACGTACATTGTTTACACTAAAAATCAAGGGATTTTTAGGAGAAATAATTCTTGTTGCAACCGGGCCGTTGACAAATCTTGCTCTTGCACAACACCTAAACCCTTCCTTTCTGCGAGACCTAAGTCAGTTGTATGTGATGGGAGGTGCCTACCAAGGTGAGGTTTGAATTAATTTCAGTTCTAATTTTGTTAAAACTTACTTAATTACCTATGTAAAAAAAATAATAAAATTCGTGTAAAACTTTATTTGTGATTTTCAGGTAGGGGAAATGTCCGACCAGGTGTAGAATTCAACTTTTTCTTGGATCCATTGGCAGCTGAATTTGTAATCTCTGAGTCACATAACAGTACTGTGATAACGTTACTTCCTCTTGAAACAACACCGCGACTGCCCATGGTAGGTTGCAAGTTTAAGATGCACGTTTTGAGAACATTCCGTTCACGGAATAGAAGTGAGAGAAGATTTGGAAGTGGTGATTGAGTTCCTCCTTCCATATTTCTATGATTTATCTTATTTCATTCATTTTTTCTTTGTTTGATTCCTATGGCGTGCGAGGGGAAAGCTAATATTTGCTTCCCATGCGGATGATGACTGATTTTGTCATTAATTAAAAGGCGAACCCAATAACATTAAGCAAAATACGCCATTCTAACAACCTTTAGCTAGGGCCCTATAACCATGAATGCTATCTTGAATGAGAAATGGTGTCCCAAAAACGCTACAAACCCCTTCAATTCCACAAATGTTCATATAAAAATCCAGACCAACGGTAATCTTCATAGTTTTTTCCTTAGAATTCGGGGACCTGTCACTCGAGCCACATCGGCGCAAATGACATCAACCTTGTTTTTTAACAATTTTTTTAAAAGTAGAATCAGATTCTACTTAGAATTTCATGGCAATTTGGCTCCACATTCGGTTTTTGTTTATTGCGCTCCATCCCTATCGAAAAAACACCAAGTTTCCATGTCACCCAAATGGTGGGAACGTGGTTGTTATCTAAACTCATGTTTGTCACATGCATTTCATGTTTTAACGCTCATTCACGTGATGCTACCCGTTCTTCTATTTGAATCAAACTTCCCAAAATTACTACCGAGATAAGATGGATAACCAGAGAGATACACCTCTTAATTTCCGCTGAAAATCGGATCCAACCACATACCATAAACGTTAACCTGCCAAAGCCCTATAAATTTCATTAAGATAGACATAAACCCGAAAGAATGATGCTTGCTCCAAGGATCTGTGAGCACTCGAAAAAAAAACTCAGAAAAATTGTTCAGAATGGTCTAAAACGTAAAATGAGAGTGGAAATTTCAATTTTATTTGGTGAAAACACGTTTTCATCATCCGCAACCTATAGGTGGAATTTTAAACAATAAAATAACAATCATTAATTTAAATTCTGAACTCATGATCAAGACTATTTTCACTTCCAAGTAACTCAGAGCCGAATTCCATTTTATTCAGTAACTAAAATTTAATGGCCTTGACAAAACGGTTGGCTTAATCAAATTGTTAATAATCTTCAACAAAACACCATCTATGCGTTGCTTTACAATGATCCCTCTTAAATACCTGTAGCAAAAACATAAATAATAATTTGATTTTTCAGGCATGGAGGTTGAATGAGTTAGGAACAATCCCCTCGCCATACATTGAGTTCCTTAATAAAGCAGAAAGGAAAATCCTCACAAGAGAGAAGTGGAGTCCAAATGACCAGCTGATGGTGTCCGCTGCGATAAGCAGCAACATTGTGACAGAAACTATGGATGCTGATGGCAGCGTCTTAACGGAAGGAGGAGATGCAAAAGGAGCCTTACTCATCAACTACAAGTCGAATAAATTCAATTTAAAAATCATCACTCAAGTGGATCAAGCTTCATTCCAGAATTTTATACTCACGTCATTTAGGTAATCAACCAATATGAGAATTTTAAAGGTAAATCCGTATTCTCAATTAATCCAGTAGCGTATTATTGCAGAGCATTTTTTTTTTCTCTTTTCCCTATTTCAAGTAAATAATCGTATTCTATTTGAAAGAACAAACTAAACAAATCTTCAAAAATTAGCAATTTTGGACCCGTACTCACACACTCACTCGACTTAACGCCAAATGTCCCCTAAATTAGTTGTTCAATTTTCCGGACAGGGGGTAGCACATCCGGGCTCTAATTTCGAACAAATTTTGTTCCTCGCCTACTACTCCAATTTTCAATTTGAAAAAAGGTTTTTTTTTCTGTACGCAAAAAGAAAAGTCACTGATTTATTTATTTATGTTTTCCAACAGAAAAACTTTTTCCAAGTCCAAAGATGTTTTTATATTAAATATTTTAGAAATATATATTAAATATATTAGAAATTTTCTAATCGAATGATCTTAGTTGTCAAACGTACTTGAAAACATGAAAGGGGCTGTGCCACAGTAGAAATGTACTTGCGCATTGATCCGACGGCAAAGAAATTTATAATGAAATATCCAGAAACAAACCCGCCCTATTTCTGAAAATTTGCACTAGATCGGCCTTGGAGTTTCGCTATTGATTAGTTTAGTTTTACGAATGAGCAATATACATTCCACAACGAAATTTCTAAAGGAAACCTAACCCAACTTCCACCCCGAGTTTGAGAAAAAATCCCGTAGCTCATTATAAGGCAATGTTCCTATAAGAATTCACGTGTGACCATGCACATGCGGAACGATAGATCCTATAGCATGAAATATACATGTATGTATATAAAATCGAATACAAAGTGTATCTACCAAATGCGTGTTGCAAATGATGCGGGTCTGACTAAACGTCTCTTCCTGACTACAATCCGACTTTGAGCGATATCGTACGGCTACCTACGTCATGAAATATTGCTTTGTTATTATTGCAAAATTGCATGATTTCATGTTTGTATAAGTGCAGAGTGAAATACCTCACTGATGGATCAAGAGGGATTGGTAACGTTGGGAATAAGCTAGGATTTATATAGTGATGGTCTTATTATCATCATTTGATAGAGTATCATTAATATGCTGATAGTTGCATTCTGCTTTAATAATAATAATATTTGAACTCTAATTTCAGTGCAGGCGCATCCAGCCATCAGATAAGAGGACATATTATAATCATGAGTGTCATAATATGTTGTATTCCCCATCAAGTAATAAACCTAATAAGGCAGTTTTAGTGTTGCATTAATATTTTTTTACTGACCCTAAAATTATAAAAGAGTATTCTTCTCCACAAAATCTACTGCAGCACATATGAGCTACGTACCTAAGTAACATTCAATTGAGTTGGGTTTTTTTATTGAAACGTGAAATATATAATGATTTTACTGCTAGGTGGTGCTTTGATTCTTTTATTTGCATCAATTGCAACCTCATGCTTAAGTGCTTTTCGACGTTATATACAGGATGTCACAGGAGTTACGCACAATCCGACTCCTACGTGTTCTACAACTCATTTCCGACCAAAAATGCCACTTAGCAATTTTTTGCCAGAGACCTCGTTTCCGAGTTATTCGCAATTTAAGATTTTTTCGTGTTTTCGATCTTATTTCATTAAAACTGTCATAACTCCCTAAATTTTGGAGATAGCTCAAATTTGATGACACCGTTGGAAAGAGCGTTAAATTTTCTATCTATGATGTCAGAAAACTTTTTTAAATTGCATTGAAGATTGAAGATGCAATCTGAGCGAAATGGCAGTTTTCTCAAAATCTTGAAATCGCCTGTTTTTCATCTCGCCTAGAAACCCCATGAATGTTTGACGCAGAACTGTGCAGGCCTGGTAAAACGTGCGCCAAAATGTCAGCTTTCCAACGGTGTAGTCGTTTTGGTTTTAACAAATATTTTTAGTTAAGGAAATGGTGTTTAACTGCTGAAAAACGTGTGTTTTTTGTTAAAATTGAGGTTTTTCCAAAAGTCTCGACGAAACACAGATTGGATATACGTAACTTTTCTCGCTGAATCGAATGGTGACAACGCCAGATCTCTCAAGTGACGATTTAAGTTAGATGCATTTCGTTCGTGAACAGCGTCTACGACATTCCTAAGCTGTCCGGCCAAAGTCAGGATAATCGAAGAGCCGAGAGATGGTTATTGTTTGTGTTCATTTACGATTGATTGCGATGAGTTGCATTCATCTTTTTGCTGACACTATGCTACGAGCACAACTCCTGTACCACCCCGAACACACCCTGTATCACTAAAGAAGACGTAATGTTTGAAATTAAGAAAGCTACGGAGGAGGCATTTTCTTGGTCAGGGGCTAAGGTATGCTATGACCCGCACGACCCCCCGGTCTTGATGGAAGGGTTGCTCTGTGCGCCGTGTATCATCAACCCCATCTGATTTGGCCGTAGCATTTGGTGTTGCAAGTTGATAATTATCAACAACAACAAATTTTTTGTTGACCAAACCAAATTCAGTTTTAGTAAAATGTTTATTGATTCGAACATGTTATCCAGTTGTAGGATTATGGTGAGATATTGGGGATTAAATCGAGTTCATACAAATAGTTTAAACAAGATTGTTAAGATATAAACCAAAAAATAAATATTTAAAAATGAAAATTAATTTAATGAATGAAAACGTTTGTTTGTGATCAGCGTCTATGGCATTTCCAAGCTGACCAGCCAAAGTCAGGATAATCGAAGAGCCGAGAGACAGCTATTGTTTGTGTTCATTTACGATTGATTGCGATGATTTGCTTTCAGTTGAGTATTGAGTAATACCACAAGTGAGTATGTTGACATGATTTTTGTGTACGGTTTTGGCAGTGATAATGCTTCTGAAGCAGCTAGGGAGTCACACTTCTCCTGTGTACAACTCACATCCTTACGAACACATCTGATAGTATGAGGAAAAATCATTGGTAGATGATATTGTTTATGTCACTGATCTTTTTTTTAACTAGTAAACTATATGTTTTTTATCTACTAATTGTTTATTGTCACTAAGGTTTTGGTTATTAGGTACTACCAGCTCTTCGATTATCCTGACTTTGGCCGGACAGCTTAGAAATACCGTAGACGCTGTTCACAAACGAACGGGTTTATGCATCCGACAAAACTAACTTAAATCGTCACTTGAGAGGTCTGGCGTTGTCACCATTCGATTCAGCGAGAAAAGTTACTTATATCCCGCCTCCAACCTTTTTTCGTCGAGACTTTTGGAAAAACCTCAATTTTAACGGAAAACCCACGTTTTTCTGCAGTTAAATGCCATTTCCTTTACTAAAAATATTTTTGTTAACCAAAAAAAATACACGGCGCACAAAGCAACCCCTCCTTCAAGACCGGGGGGTCGTGCGGGTCATTGCCTATCCTGCCCCTGACCAAGAAAATGCCTCCTCCGTAGCTTTCCCAATTTTCAAACTTCAGGTCTTTTTTAGTGATACGGGGTGTGTTCAGGGGTTGTGTTTGAAGCATTTTGTCAGCAAAAAGATGAATGCAACTTTTTCGGTCGTAAATGCAGATTATTGACCGGACATATGAATGCCGTCCTTTACAAACGAAGATTTTCCGACAAAACTAACTTAAATCGTCACTTGAGAGGTCTGGCGTTGAAATTTGATTCAGCGAGAAAAGTTACGACTACATCCCGCCTCCAATCTTTTTTCGTCAAGACTCTTGGGAAAACCTCAATTTTAACAGAAAACAGATGTTTTTCTGCAGTTAAACACCATTTCCTTAACAAAAAATATTTGTTACATCCAAAACGACTACACCGTTGGAAAGCTGACATTTTGGCGGCCGTTTTACCAGGCCTCCACAGTTCTGCGTCAAACATTCATGGGCGATATAGAAAACAGGCGATTTCAAGATTTTGACAAAATTGTCATTTCGCGCAGCAATTGCACATCTTCAATGCAATTTAGAAAAAAGTTTTCTGACATCAAAAACATAGAAAATTTATTACTGCAGACATTTTTGGTCGGAAATGAATTAAAACAAGTAGGAGTCGGATTGTGCATAACTCCTGGGACACCCTGTATAAGCTGTATGTAATGCAATGTAAACTTTTCCTTTAGTACTCCATCCTCTGATTTTCGCAGTACTGTAAGGGTTTCTTTGACCGCCTTTCTGCCCAGTTGAATCCAGGGATCCCCTTTAACCCTAAGGTTTTAAATCATATTTCGCCAGCCCTTACACACAAACTAAAAACATCACAACGTTCATATTGTCAAACATAATCACAATGACCTCTTGAATAATTAAGAATTAAACTCACTCAAATAAGATTTGATTCTACCCAATGTTACATAGTAACAGGAATAGAGGAACTCGAATGAGATAGAGGTTGGGGAAGAGTGTGTTTGCCGAAATAGAAAACGTTGTTCTTTTTACACCCCCATTATCCCCAAAACCGTTAATTTTACGAAAATAGTTGTTTGATACTTTTTTGTTCAAGATTTAATATAGATTATTTTTTAATAGAGTAGCCTCTGTGCTGAAGCCAATAGTTTTTACGATTTAGGAAAAAACAAAAACATTTTCGGTGTTCTAGCCCCCCTCTCCCTAAATCCTTGGCTCGAGAAGATAGGACTTCCTACTACGCACTATTAGGAGTAAGCTCAACAATTAGGAGCTGAAATCACTTTTTTCATATGGGTTTGGATCAATTTTGAGCTGGTTTTACTGCACTGTAAGTAGGTATATTCCTAACTCAGTAACCTTCTTGTATTGCTGAGATAGCTTGTACTAGGTAGTATGATCAGGAGTAGTCAATGTCATTTCGGATTTGTTCAGACATTGGAAAACAAAGGAACTAAATTGATGAGGGAGGTTCATCATCGACCCCAACTATCTCTACCCGTCTCTATTAACATTTTTCCAATGCCTAAACAAATCCAAACTGACTTGACTCAATTACCCACTATGCAAAGAAAATCTTTATTGACTTTTCTTTAATGTGCGTTACCGACATCTTAAAATCCCAGCCCCAGGTGCTTAAATCAGGTTTTAACTGCCTTGTGTAGAGTCGACAGTAGATTCTGACATGCAGAGGCTTTCATGCAACTTTTATGACTTTCCCATTTATTTCTAAATATAAATTGTCTAAAGTCATTTATAAACCTAATTACTAGAGTCTCAATCTCCACGTTCAATACTATAGATGGGACACTATAAATTTTCTGGGCAAACTGGAAGACAGATATGCTATTCATAGCAGGTAGATAGATCAAAAAATAAATTGTTTGTCTGACAGACTATCTTTATAGAAAGCTCATTTCTGAATACTAAAGACTGATTATGTTAGGCATCCACATTCAGCATTTTAACATGTTGACACTAAAGGGAATTTGATTCTTCACCATAATCACCCAAGGTTCAAGAGCACAAGCATTACCGTGATAACTTCTCCACTAGAATATTGTGAATGAATACCATTCTGGCCAATCAATGTGAGGCAACTTCCCTGCAAAGTACTACGCTCCAAGATGGGCAGCACTGGCTGTGCATAACGCTTTTTAAACCTACCATCATCTTTGCATTACGCTTCTCAAAACCATCTTATCTCAAGTTAGTAATCCAATCCTTACCCAAACTTGGGATAATATTAAAACTTAACAGATTTCGAAGCTTCAGTTTATTTTTGCCATAGGTACCTATACAAGTATATAAGTGTGATAGAAAATTCAAGTTTTCCCAGTGGAATTTTTTGCAGAAACATGAAACGCATGTTTTTATTCAGTTGAAATAAGTTTTAATCCTCCAATGAAGACGAGAGGGGGTTTGAGAATAATCATTGTTTCGAAAGTTTAAGCTTGTTGAACCAAGGTCTGCTAAGCTAAATTGCGCAATTTGTTCAACTTTCTAAACCATTAAATAATTAGATAACTAGTATCCTATAAGTGCGTTTTCAGTTGTTGACTGAAGACGGCCATTTACAGTCGATTTTAACATAAACCTCGAACATTCAATATGGTAATCTAAGGACTATTCAGGTTTTATAGGTAGGTATATGTTTTGGAATTTATAAATATGTAGACAATCAAAAGATGTCATGAGCCACAAGTACCAACCCAAATCTCCATATGACGTTAAGTTAATGTCGGATAAAACAGGTATTTTTCCGCGTTATGATCTTTTCAATAATTTGGACTCTTGCAATTAAAAAAATTATATTTGAAAAATTGCTTATGTACCACCTTATAGAACAGTGCAAGGTGTCACGCTACCTACCTCGATTATTGAGAAAAGTGCGCTTCAACATCTGCAACAACAACACCTCTCCAGCTCCATGTTTTGAATGAATGGAACAAGTTAGCTTCGACTGTTATTCCATGGTAAGTTCACTGAGAAGGAATTGACCATGTTATCAAATGTTATCAATCCCGAGTAGATCAATCTCCAGCCGTCCAGACTGGTATTGGGTGAAATCACCTTGAAAGTCATAAATTCGTGATTTTGTTGTATTATTTACACTTAGTTAAGAACTTCCTCCTCTCTCTAACTCCATCTCAAAAAGTGAAATTGTTCATAATTATTCGCGTTTTGTTATTTAAAGTGAATTTTAAATAATCCCGTTGCCATGCTGCTGTTTTCGCTTTGAAAGTAGATCATCCTACCTACCTTCATTTAGTTTTGGATCGTCGAACTGAACATGTACCCCTCAACAGACCAGCATCTTTGAAGAGGTTATCACACGTATCTACGAATCACAGGACGCACATCCTCCACAAAATTCGGATTATCGTTAGATACCCAACAATTTGGACGTGGTGCATCTGATTACAGCCGACGACCTGGATCACTCAAGACATCTAGTTGTACATTTTTGTTTTTTTACTTATTTCTACGATGTCCGTCAGGCAGCAGAGTTGTCAGGTACGTTTCGTTTCCCTTGTATACATGTTCTAACAGATTGTGATTGGTTTTAACCCCTTCGATAGTTGTGTCAGTGTAGGTTGGGGCTTCTACGCACATCTAGGACAAGCAATTTTGATTTTATTCACTCTCACAGCTAACTGTTGCCACATTCGCAATTTTGTTGGTGTTTTACTCACCAGAAATGTTAGTGGATTGGATCTATCTATAAGCCTAATGATTGTGATAATGTTGGTTAAGTATACCCATCCAAATTTAACTAATAACCGAAATTTTAGTTGAAATTGAACATTTCAGTGGAGGCTTTTGCTGCTAAATGTATCATTCAGCCACAAATGAAGTAATCTAGTAAAATATGGCACCTAATGACTTGTCCTCTTATTAGAGAGGAGGAAACAAACTTGATGCTGCCTATGCTTTGCATTTGTTACACTAAATCCCAACAACCTATTTGATGCTGCCAATTATCTGGGTCCCTGATAATGGATTATTCTTGTGCCCTGTACAATTAATTCGAATTGCAACAGATCTTCCCTAGTTCATTCGTGCAATTTTCATCTCTTAACTTCAACACTGTAGATGTAGATGAGATAATCGGCAGCACTCTACCATACTAAATTTCTTTAAAGAAAGAAGGTTGCAGGTTGCTTTTATTTTGTCCCAAATATTCTGCTTAAAAATGAAAATTATAGGTTTTGAGCGTTCATTTTGGTTTTTGTCGTACTTTATCGAGGTCAAAAGTGCTGTAAAACGCTCATCGTTTCGACATTTGGAGAAAGAACGATTTTTTAAATCGAAATCTCAAGGCGAATTACCGTCTGAAATGGTACATACGTACTTAAATTTATTAGAAATACCTGTAAATATTTCCAAATTTCAAATAAGTATTTTACAGGAGAGGCTAAAGAAGTATCCTAGATTCCTATTTTGAACTCAACAAAAATCTCGAAAATAAAGTTTTTGGTCATGCAACATGTACCCTTGAAGTACAGATGTAGGTGTAAAAGTATATATAAGAAAACACGTTACAATCCAGGAATCATTTGAGAATTCCTCAAAACGGATTTTCATGATGACAAACTTAGACAATGTTGATACCATCGCAACAGCTTCATTTTAAATGAAAATTCACCAAAATCGTCTTCATCCTCTCACCCCATGATTAAATTCCGTGGTAACCAACGTTCAAAAGTACTCGTAAATTGTTACACAATTCAATATCACTTACTGATAACAAATTTATGATAATTTTCCTTAGAAAGCTACTTACAAGAATCTTGGAACTGTAGGTACTGAAATAAGTGGAAAGATACCTCATTTCCAATGTGTCGATTCAGTTTGGTTGGGAGGAATATGGTCAATCGTTTAAACATATTTATAAGTCTAAAGACGGGGCAGTAGGAATCGCTCTCTATAATGGTTGTTGTGTTTCTACTGTATTCTCCTACTCTATGTTACAACTCGTGAATTCTACCAAGTTTTATATGGCACTGCCGCACACTGAATGGAAGTGGATGATCCGTGGTAAACATTGAGAGGCAAAGCATTTTCCCTCTCTCAACATTACAGGCAAAGGGTAGGTACACTCCGAGGAAAAGGACGAAGAGTGTAAGCGGAGAGCAGAGATGTAGCCAACACAGAGTGAAGAGCACGGAGCAAGGAGTGAAGCTTTCCCCCGCAGTGTACAGTTTACATGGTTCACGAGCGCAACGACTCACTTCCTTCTCACTGAAAACCCATCACTACGTACGTGGTATTTGATACGCCAGAATCGGGTAGGAACTCACAAAAACAATCGACCGCTAGGGTTTCAATTTTACCAGCTGTTGATCGAACTGCTAAGTTCAAAGAGTACTTGAGGATGGAAATCAACACTTTCAAATATTAGTCGGACAAAATCCAAGGCAAGCTAACAAAAGTGGACGAATTTCATCCTTAACCCAACATCCCTAAGATTGAAGAAATTGTTTCCTCGTTATCAAAAAGTCAGAAGTGGAGGGAGAGACAGTAGACCAGCCCACACTGCAGCATCCGTCTGGGATGTTTTTAAGAGCTTTGTGTGTTCCAACAGAATACATTAATAATAATAATAATTGCCAACTGCATTGAACTGAAATAAAGAAAAACCAGAAAAACGGCAATAAAACTTGCAATTATTACTTATGGGTTGTCTTCATTTCAATGGCCACTTCATCCCACATCTTGTCTAAAATGAAACGGTTATGGTGTTTGAAGTCTCATTATGCCACAACGGCTTCCTTTTCAACCTCACCTATCAAGAAATCTACATCCATTTTTCCGGGAGGAAAACGGCAATAAAACTTGAAAGAAAATGGGTTGTCTTCACTGGTCTAAAATGAAACGGTTATGGTGTTTGATTCCCTGTTGATTTCTCTGCTCTCACTCTTTGCTCGGCATTTGGACCACGCTCCACTCTCTTTACCTGCCTTCCTCGGGTAGTGTTTGATTTCTACCCTTTGCTCCCCGCTCCACTCTGTCCAATCACTTATGCCTTCGGAAATGGGGTTAAAGGGATGTAGGTGTTTGTGGGGGATGGTTCACAGTTATCTTTAACCCCCCCCGATATATTCTGGCCTTGGTATAACACACCATGTTTGTCAACGGAATGAAGAAAATCAATTCATTAATGAAGGGTTAGCATAAATAATGAGGTTAAGGAGCAAAACTTCCCTGTCATCCACAAACCTTTCTCACTGTTCACTCAAACGTTTCGTTCTACCATGCGTTCGCTGAATTCAAATAACAAAACGGTTCCTCTATGTTTACTTTTCTCTTGAAACTATTACCACCACTTATTGCAATCTGTGGACTCTCTATAGAGTATGAGGGGAGGTCATTGTCATCATGGAAGGAGCATTAATACATTCACCTCTTCGAAATACCCAAGGAAAAAGCTAAAAAATAAAATGAACGGTGTTATTCCAGGCATTATTGGTACAATGAAACTGGCGAAGAACGCTTCTTGTAAACCAACCATCGTAATAGGTACATCTGATCATACTGTACATCATAACTCTCTTCTTAGTGCACAGTTCAGGGGGTCTTTGAGCCATCTCTAGAGGTGCGTGATGGATCGCCTCAGTTCAAAAACGTGTCTGGAAGTATTAACGCTCTCAATGACCCGCAGATAATAAATATTTTCTGACTTCTACCGAAAATGCTGCAATATCTCTGGAAAGTGAATGTTATAGAAGTTGGAACGAAATTCCGTCTTTTTAAATTGATTTCAAGGTTCGGTGCAGACTCTGTCCCATTAGTCTGTGGTTACGAACGAAGGTCATTTTAAGCTGAAAAAAAAGCGACCCTAAAACGTTTATTTTACGGTTGCTAAGTGTTACTAATTAAAAGTAGACAACTCAAATTTTTTGCTAGTTTAAGTTGAAATTTATAGAAAAAAACTCAGAGGCGTATGATTTTCTTGATGAAATACGTTTTTTTAATTGGGTAGGTTCCGATTTTGGATAAAGAAAAATAAAATAAAAACTGAGTGGTCTTTGTTAGGGCTGTTTCCAAACATTTCCCGGTCGTTTTGTCATATTGCTATAATGTTGTTTCTACGTTGTCATTGAAGAGCAGAGAAAAATCCAGATGGGGGTTTCAATCAATCCCTCGCATGAATACCTACTTCACCGAATAGGCCATTCATCGTTTTATTGATGATTACAGAGCTGCGGCTGCCACTGCGATTGCAGTGATCAAGGCGGTCTTCATCTCCACGTCGAAATAGAAAATCTCAAGCAGAAGCTTCTAGAAAAAGAGAACCACATTCTAACGATGGAAACCAATTTTCTCAAGGAGGCAGACAAATTCCCTAACGGCGAAATGGCGGCTATCTCAGAAGAGCTTCTCACTTGGCAGGACAAATACTCTCGGTGAGTTGAGTTGCTAAATTACGTTGGACCCAAGGCGTGATCTTCCCGGTCTTTCGGTCTAGAAGTTTATCGTAGTTCCATTGAAAACAAGCGGAACTCGCCGTTGTTATTCTTCCCTTGGTCTTGTTTTGGTTTCAGTTTGTTATTTATTTGCCTTCTCCAAGCGTCCATTGTCTTCTTCCTTTGGTATTACTGCCTTACGACAAAGAATGTTTGCTAGTATTTACATAAAACGTAAAACATGTAAAGCATCATATTCATATAATGTAATAGTGATGGAACAGGAAAAAACGCTGCAAATTATTACATAAAAGTTTATTACTCCGGCATGAGAGCCTACGCATATCACTGACCTGTATATAATTACGAACTGTTATGTGGATGTAGTACGTTAAGGAATAGCTGGAAGTATGCACTTCCAGAAGGGCATTAATTGTTTTATCATCAAATAAATAAATGATAATTTCTCGTGCTTAGGTATAAAATCGTCTCTACCCCCAAAGTAACTGAACCCCCCAGTATCATTCTGTCTGAAGATGTGTTGTATGTTGAGCGAAGGTTTGCACTGGGCCTTTTAAAAAAAATTCCCACTCACCAGGTCTTGTTCGCGTTTGCGTTTTGAACGGGTGAACCTAATTTAACCAGATGGTCTCTTCAGTTCAAAAAATAATCACTATTGCAACCAACCATAAAATCACCCTCTTACTCCGAAAGATATTTTCGGTTTCTTAAATTCAGACCCTTAAATGTTATCCCTTGGTGTTGATTGAAAATGATGTCATGAAAACTGTGATGGATATGCTCTTTCAAGCGTCTGGGTCATCCTCTGAGCATGGCGAAGCATTAAACCGCATTCAGCTCAATGGAAGGGGTAACTATACCATTCCAACAGTTCACCTCACCACGTTACAAAACACACACATTCCCGCCCGATGTGTTACTCAGTCGAGAGTCTCTGGAACCTTTAAAATGTTGTTCCTACTTTTTAGGAATTTAAACAGGAAATCGTAAGCAGTCATTTGAATTTCTAATGCGAGATTTCGGGAAATTAGTTTGATGCCTCCGAGTTCAATGTTTTGTACTTAATGTTCTGCTTGCTGTTCTTAAAATTCGTGTTCCAGTTTATCATCCAGTTTAAAAATAAACCACAAGATCTTAAGGAGTCAGAAAGTATGTATGTGTTCAATAATTATTTGTTCAAATTTATTGGATTCATGTTTCCTCAGGTTATATGAAGCTCACAAAAGGGTTCAGAAGGTCAATCAAAACTTGGAGGACAAGCTGTTGAGGATTGTGGACAAATGTGAAACTGAGAAGAACGCGTTGACAACAGAGGTTGCCAATTTAACTAGGAGGCTAGTCGACGAAAAGTTTAATGTCACGCGATTGCAGGAAGAAAACGTAAGTATTCTTATCACATAATTGAGTTCATTTCGTTAAAATTTTGGTTTATCAGGTGCAAATTGCTTATCACATTAATTTAATTTTGTGATATTTATAAATGTTCATTTCATGATTGGTTGTTCTGTAGGAACTAAATCTTGTAGGATGGTTTTGGAAACCAATGGTGATGAACCTATAAGTTGAACATTCCCCTATTGAACAATATTTAGAAAGTGAAAATTATTTATGTTTATCATTGTCAATGTTTGGAATCTGACTACTTCTGCTTCCATGTTGACTGTGGATGCATGATTGATACAAGCCTAGGTTCACTCTATTAACGGTCCTTAACTGTTATGGTAGTCCTGCACTTAAATATCTCCCAGTATCTCTCCAATTCTGTTTGTTTCAGGAGAGATATCGCAACGACGTAAACTTGGCCATCCAACTCTTACAGTGCAAGCCTTCCAACTTCGTATCTCAAAGATATGATTCGGTACTTATGCATATCCCTTAAGTTCCCAGTAAATTGATAAATATTACAATTATTTTCAAACTATAGTTTTGTTGAACTTTTTCAGTCATTTTTTGGAATTTGATTACAGTTACCGACCGACATGCAGCAAAAAGTAAGGATGTATGTTTCCAGTAAAAGAAGACAATCAGATGGAAACGGTAATGTCCAAAACAAACCCGAAATGAAAACCATCAAAGTCCCTATCCCTACGTATCCGCCAACGGCAATGGTGTACTCCATTAACAAAGGAACAATCGGTACGTGTCATACATAAATAAACTATTAATGAAATTAAAGCTTAACTGAAGGACCAAGGCCCCTCAACTGGTCATTGGAATTTCTCAGGAAAAATATTTTCCAATCGATACTTACGTTGTTTCAAAGGTTGTTTATGTAAAATCCATTCACGGGTTTATGTAAACCACCGTAAAATTAGATTGGGTTTATCTAAATAAAATGAATGAATGTGTTCATTTAATTCTTCCATATTAATTTTGTAAGAAATCAAGGAAGATGTAAATAAATTTTATTTGATCACATTTTTTAAATTAGAAAATAAAATGTGACAGTAATTTATTTCAATTTGATTGAAATGTACAAAATAAGAGTTTCTAATATGTGTACATTTAAATTGTAATTCCTTAATTTTCAGTCCTAATGTACCTAAGATGTGTACTTATACCATGTTTCCAGATAAGGATCCTGCCTCTGAAGAAAAGGTGAACCAACCTGTTGATATTGTGTCTGCAGCCATCATGGCGAAAATTTTGGAAGAACGGGAAAAGGAGCGGTCTCTAACGAGACATTGTGATACATGCTCCTGTGCCCGTCAACGATGCTCAAAAGCCATTCAAACCAACATGGAGCCTCCGCCGCCTGATAAACCCATCAATACATTGGTCAACTCCAACAAGAGTGGTAAAGTTGGTTCCAGTGCAATGGCTGTCCGAAATAGGATAAATGAAAAAGACAAAGAAAAGCCCAGTCACGTTGAAATTTCCATTGAAATGAATCCAGTAGTTGAGAAGCCTAAAACAATTCATTTCCAAGGAGCCTGGGAGAATGAGGCTGACGCCACGTCGCTTTTCAAAATCAAGAAACCCCCCAACAACCATAATGTGGCAGAAGGGATACTGGTCAACATTGATTCCATGGAAAATTCATCAATCAAGAGTGGTACAAGTGATAGCAGTTCGTTGAGTTGGCAGAGTAAAAGAAGCAACCCTCCTAACTCTAAGCCAGAAGACCCAGATCTAATATCTTTTGACAAACCAGCTGCAGTTCCTGGTAAGCTTGGTGAAGGCGAGCCCCGGATCAGCGGGCCGAGGCACTGTTCTGTTCGTATGCAGGTAGGTTCTAACAATATTTTACTCGACAACGTCGTTGACCCTTTCACACCCGTCTTGTACAAAAGCAAAACGTCAGACCCTCTTGTGCACTCTTCGAGGTCAAGATCTGGATCTAGCAATTCTAGTTCTGATGAACCCGTTACTTCAACTAAAAAATCAGCATTCCGAACTGAAACCGAAATATAGTCCAAAGATGTTACCTTCCTTCTAGCTTTGTAATGATAGGAAAATACTCTTTCTACGTCAACTTTGAAGAAGTTACAAAATAAGCCGCTCGTAAGTGTTGTTGCTAGATAATTGCCTTGCGCCTGCGACGTCAAGTGAAGTTGTTCATGATGTATTCTACCTATCTCTTGTAATACCTATGTATTCTATGTAGGTACTTCACAGCTGATAGTTTCTAACGTTTCCCTGAAATGCATATCAGATGGTTTTCACCGTAATAGCCTTCAATCAGAAACATTTGTTATAGTACCCATTAGAATATCACAGATTCATTACTCAAGTACTTGGAAACTTTTTGGAATCTCTTGTGTAGTTCCCAAGTTTCACTGCCAAATACCATATCTCTGTAGCACTTCTTAAAATATATGCAATCTATAATGCTGTTAGGTATCTACATAGGTAATTTGGATTACAGTGTAATAATTTTTCATAGGTAACATCAGATCGTAAACTGTACTCGTTATTCAATGTCGACCAACAACGGTATGGTATTGAATAGATTATTGCATAGGTCTGATTAATATATTAGACACACACACTCACACTACACTTTATTGTACACTTGTACAATTTGAGTCGAAGATCTGTTTTTGGAAGTCGTCACATCTCTCCAAAAATATACTTTACCCTAGATTAGTCCTCCATTTGTATTTTTCATTCAAAAATAATACTTTCCAATCAGTTATTTTGAAGCAGTCACTAACTTTCAAACCTATGCGAATGTTAAGATCTATGTCTAATAGACTTTAAGGGTCCAAATTACGTGATTTCCATCTTTACTGTTAGGGCTAAAGACTACCTGCTACGTGTGTCACCTACTACATCCTACGTCAGATTTTGATAGTTTTAGTCAGGAAGAATTCTGAGACAGGAAGTATGAGTAGTACGCAGATCTAGAACTTGAAAAACGTGTGCAAGTGACAGAAATGATGCTAGTGGCTCCGTTTGTCGCGTTGTACACTCCGCCCTATGAGCACTGAACAGTGATTGAAGGTTATGGCTCAGTGAAGAAGCTATGAGTAACCCACTCTCGTTTTCAATATTCTACTTCTTTAAACTGAACGACCTCTACCTAAAACTCTTGAAAATTCCTCAATGTAAGAACCTCATAATGCTGCTCGTTAGGTATTATATGAGCTTTTGAATCAGGACCATCCCCTCCCTGCCTTGGCTGTGGTTTAAGCCTCGATTACTTTAAGCCAAGATGTAAAAACGAAGTTTCGAAATGTGGGAGAATTTACCAGATGTATGTCCCGAACTTTGAGATAAAATCTTGTTTTCTGTTGGAAATTTCAACCTATCTAGGTACCTAGCTCAAAGTTGTTCATGGTGACATATAAATTAAAAATGAAAGAAGTTCGCTTCCATGAACTTCCTTTATTATGTTCATTTACAGATAACAAACTGTCCATTTTGAAAACGTTTTCAACCTAACTTGAGAAATTGTCTACCAAACGAACCTATGGAATTTATGGTTTTTAAAGTGAAATCATAAACTCCTCATTTTGTTATGTTAATAAATATGTACACTTATGAAGACCCAAAATGGGTAGAAGTACTGTGCTTAAAGTATGGGTGAAATAGAATCTACATATATAGTTAAACACAACGTTATTCGTCAGATAGTGCTTCTCGTTGCATGGGGATGTAAACTTGAGCGCTTCCATTTACACATTCATCTCGGATAATAATGCTTCAGCATGGCAGATCCTCACACAAGGGAGATCGTGAGGATTTCACGGTGTGGACTCTCGGTTTTGTTTGGAATCTCTAGCGGTTGCTCAGCATAACTTTCCCATCAGCCCTCCTCAGCCAGTCGGTTTCAACCTAACTACCATGGCTCAGGGGGTGAATATCACACTGAAATGCTAGTATGCTGAGTATGCGGTAGTTGGGCGGTGCAGGACTCACCCCAGCCCAAGGGTTGTAGTCTGACAAGTATGATGAAGGGTGTCCATTGTAGCTTTCTTTTTACGTGCTACTACGTACTGATGTCATTCCCATCCGCCTAATATTTGAAAGTGTCTTCTGCTTAGCACTTACAGGTACCTGAGTAGATCTTAAAGTATGATCGGAATGAACCACTGGGTTACTGCAACGAAAAGAAAAAGCTGAAAAGCTTCAACGAACCACCAATATATGGGAATTAATATCAACAAAGGGATAGGAAAGTTGTATTTAAGTTTGGACCATGTGGGAGATGACTGATTCCAAGATTATTCTTATTATGAGAATGACAAACTTAGCCGAAATTGATCAAAATTGAAATTATGACAAAAATTCCACTGTCCGCTCACACTGTTATGTCTACTCAGGAACAAGTTTCCTATTGGGTGGGGGAACAGAGTTTCCTCTGTTCAAGGTGTTGAAGCCCCCATCTTTTCAAACTGCTCAATTCATTTCTAGTAGGTCACCAAATCGGCTAAAAGTAGTTATTAAGTGGATCGATGTGGTAGCCCTATGCATTTTAATCTTATTTATGGTGGATACTGTCAAACAACGGTACAATACATACATTTTTTAAATATTTTTCATCGTGAATTAGGATTGTTGCTATGGACAGAAAAAAAAGTTTTGGTCCGTCATGCACCAACTCAAATCAAACAGGATGAATAATGTCGGTTTCAAGAGATGGCTCGAATTGGTTGAATTTTCTTTTCACATACCTCAAATAATGGAAAAGAGTAAAAACACAGAACAGCTAATAGTATGTTGGTTATCGGAAGGTTCGGACCGTTTGTAATTGAATTCAATTCAGCTTAGCCAACCTTGGACACCGAAAATCCCTAGGCTCGACACTATCATACAGGTAGAGATTTTCTGTACTGCTATTTGAAATGTTTGCGGCAAATATTAAAACGTTGAATATTATCAGACTCCATTCTGTTTTTTATAAGGATTAAAACTTTTAAACTGGATAAAAACTAGTATTTCAGCTTCTGAAAGATTCCACGGAAAACTTAATTTTCTAGAACACTTACACACCCAATTCAGGTAACCTGAATTAGAGTGATCAAGTATACCTTTGGTTAGTTCAGCAAATAGACGCAAGCCACGCCGTCGAATAGACTAAATATTCGAAGGATAGAATGAGTGAAAGGAAATTTAAGATGCATTCCTGATGAACGCTAAACTGTGAAAGCGAAGAGATTCTCTCAATCCTTTTGCCATTTGTTGAATAAATTAGATCATTTCGTCTAGCTCGCTCTCCTCCTCCATCAGTTTTTCAGTTACTGATCGACGAGTATTTTCTCCGTTCCACTGCATGGGGATCTAGCTTCAGAAATGTTGAGCTTGTTGGAAACGTGCATTTTCAACTTTACCAATTAGGTCCTGTAGCCAAGGTGTGAGAATTATAATGACAAGTTCACGAAACATTCTATTAAAATAGTTAGTTTTGGCGGTTAGTGATGTTCAACAACGTCCAATCAACATTTCTAACTAGAAGACATTTTCTGACACTCAGTCAAATTAGTCAGACATTTTGGATGAAAAGTTGAGGAAGTAACAAGATTATAAAAAAAAAAAACACCAATTCCGTGAGACTGGATGAACTCCAATTAGAATGCGGAACACATTCCCTATTTCCCAGTAAAGAAAGTGGAAAGAAATCCAGCCTGTGTAAAGAAAAAAAAATTTCATCACTGCTCTTGATGTGTAACCAAATATTTTATCATATTGAGAATTACAGTTAGTACACTTGTACAAAGTTGTTCATTTTGTTGTGATCGTTTTAGCGGACTGATTATTTAAACATTTGGAGATTTAGTTTTATGGTTGCTTATTTTATTCCTCAGACTTAGATGACATTTTCCATTTAATGTGTCTTCCATTTGTTGTGGTTATTTGATTCGTAATTTTATTTGAAACTCAAATTTTTCTTTTTCAAGTTCCAATATTTCTGAGGTTCATCATTAGAAGTCAGTCATGTGGTAGCGACTGTCATAATTATACAAACATTTCGGGATTCCCCATTGCGAAGTATCTGATTGGTAAGGATTCATCTCATTGTGTTACAGATAAGATCGATCGATATTTATCTGGTTTTCAAAGGACTTTAAACTATTGTTATTAAATCCTATCACCAAGTAAGTGTTTGGTCCTTCTACTTTTACGGGAATTGAGTGGTGCCAAAAATGCTTTTGTGCTGTTATACTTACAGCTGGAAAAAAAATAGTCGAAATGACTGATAAAGTATGTGTTGTGATTAGTTCACAGGTTATACACTTTGAGTGATCTATTTAGAATCGTATTACCTACAGATTGTATAGGTACTGCCTGCCTATTCGATCATTGAATGTGGTCATCTGCCTTTATATGTCGTATACATAATTTTATATACCTACTGTACTCATTTATCTCGTGTGGTGTTTGACGAATTTATAAGTATCATGTTGTTATAATCATGCATTAACTAACATCTTACTTCGATTCGTAGCCTTGTTTTGTTCTTTACCCTTCGACTTATTTATACGTAAGGGTCATGATGTTAATAGTATGCATTCTCATTTCGTTTATTGGGTAATTAGGTAATGAGATTGTACGATATATTTCCTCATTCATCACGAGTATTGACTCTTAAGATTTTAAACCTATTTATGAGGCAATCAATTTAAATCAAGGAAGTAAAAATACGGAAGTTCATTGCACGACTTCTCGATCTGCACACTCCAATTAGTGGAGAAGTATAAATTCCTTCTATTTTAACCCCATTACCGAAATTACCTACCATTTCCAATTTTGACCCATGGAATTTTTGTGATATATAGGTTTATTACTCCATTTTTATGATCGAAAATTATTGTTGAAACGCCTTTTTTGTTTTAGGTATGCAACTACCCTTTCAGGTTTTTTGTTTTGTTAATTAGAGCAATTGTTTTAAATTGCCCTATTATGCTTTCATCTGAGTTACTATCATTATTAATTTATTGTTGTATTAGTGAGTAAAATATCACTAGACTTTGCTTGCAATAAAGATTGAATATTTTATTTAACTCACGAGTATCTATTTACAACATCCTCCTTTTTCAATTTAATAATACCGTTTCTATGAAAAGGGCTTGCTAGGGTCATATTTACCTATGAAGGTATGTGGTAAATGGTAATACATGGGTAAGGATAGTTTTGTTACATTGAGAGTAGTCTGTTTAAAAGATTATTTCAACCATAATATGGTACTTATTATTTACCATCATATTATGACCTACGGAGTTGTGAGAACAACTCTTCAAATTTTGAAAGACCTGTACAGAAATTGCTCATTCAATTTTCTACTTTGAGTTTCATGATTGTTAAGGACCTATTTTCATAACCTCGAGGTTCCATGTAATCCCACATAAGCCTGTGAAATGAAGTCATACAATCAACACGTGTTCCTTGGCATTAAGAGATTACAAAGTAATGGAAGTTGAATGAAGGATTTAAAAAAATAGTTAGCAGCTACAAATAGTAGTGATAATACAGATGATAAGAACAACAATCTCATAGTTGCCTGACGAACAGAAAAAATACTGCTCAATCCCTTACACCTCCTTCTCCATAAACGTACTTTCAAATGAGAAAAACGGTTTTTTTTTTTTTTTTTTCATCTAGTAAACTTTACTATCCATAATGTCGGCCAAAAGTCTACAGGATGGGGTAACAATATTATTATGAATGTATACATCTTGTTTTGACTAGATTGTTTTTATTTGCTAATGAATTGACAATGAAGATGTGGAGAAGTTCTTACATAAATTATTTAAAGGTGGATGAAACCATGCAAAACCTTAAAGGAAATTATTCGTCTTACGCCAATGGTGAGAGAACATATAAAGACTTACAACAATGAACAGGAATAAATCTAACACGATACATCTAGAAAGAAACTAATTCAAATGACAAAAAGCTAGAAACAAGGGTAATCATTGTTACAATTAGACTGTTGGCATTGTTGGAACTTCGGGAAGAAAATGGGTAAAAGAAGTCAGGTGGCAGTCTGATTTTGACCACAGGTGCTTTAGCAAACTTATTAATAGCTTCTTGAGACACATCTAGGAAGTTGACTGACGTCACAATTTTTATTTTACATCCATCTACTTTGCATATGACGTCTTTAGTACTCAAGGTTGCATAGAGACCGATTATCTTCATTTGAGGATTTGTGAATGGTCCAAAGTATGAATACAATACGCGATACTGCACCCCACTGAGTTGTGTTGGACAAGGCACTTGTACCTGTTGATCAACTAATGATCTGTCTAGAAAAATTGGCACCCAGTCATCCGGAGTGTCAGGGGATGGGTCGCCGAACGCAGAAATCAGTGACAGTAGCTGCCGAGGGTCAGACCGGTTTACCTTCATTTCCCCAAATATTATCCTCCATACCTTTATGGGGAAAAACAAAGTCATTAAAACACAACATCGAGAAGCTTATTCTAGGAACGTATAGATAAATAACGATAAGCTCAAAAGGCGAGCTACAAAGTTAACTCGTCTGGTGGGAATTCTCAATCTTTCTGACTTTGAGAGCTATCAATGTACTGGAAGTTTTACGCTACCATGAGATCCTTTTCTTTTGCATTCATATTGCCTCCGGTCAATGGAAGGAAAACTAACCCATTTACTCAGAGATATTATTCTACCATCCCTGAAACTGGAAACTAAATATTAACTACCTACCTTGGACACCAATAAAATTAATACTGAATGTTGTCAAACTAAAGTCGAAAACTAAACACAAAAAATTCTTTCATTGGTTTTCCTTTTCTTGGTATTTGAGCAGATAAAACGCTAATGAGAGTCTAAAAGGTTTATCATTCAGCAATGGAGATATTTTTCAAAACTATCTCAGCTGTTGATAACAACGTTAAACCATAGTTGGAATCTATCTGAAATCATAAGTTCGTTGCATAAGAATATTTTTCACTTTCAGACAAAAAGTCATTGGTTGTCCAACCTACTACCTTTTTTTAATTTGCAATGGTTAAATACCAGTCTACATTCTATATCGATTTATTCAATTGATAATTGATTCATTCAATAGTTTTAACTGCGTTAGATATTGCTATTGTGATTCTGTTTTTGAAAGACTTACTTCTTCTTTCAGCATAGAACAGCCTTCTTGATTGAGCAAAGCCTCTCTGCTGACATGAAAAGTGCACTGTGTTCTTAAATTTTCTTTAAAAAGAATATTTCTTTTACCAGCACAAAGTCCATTCTTATTAGCACTAGGTAGTGTTAGCCAATCTTCTGTAATACCACTCATATTAACCGTTTCTCTTTTCACAGAGCCTGAAACTCCAGTAAGTAAATTGCCGCTGATGAGAGGTTTACCTTGAAGATAACCAGGCAACCCACTTCTTGGGAAGCCGTCACTGTCATTTTTCGCCCATTTAAAAACAATGTTGACCCGCTGTGTGAAATATTTTTCACTCAAGGGAATGGTTCCGACGTTCAATTGGCATTCTGCGTCAATGATACCGTTAGTGGAATTGTGATATATCACATACTGGACACTATGACATGCATTGATGCATGACTCAGATCCTGTATCAAATGTTGGATTACTAACATTCTGTACTTCTCTGCAATCGGTACCATCATTCTCACATATAACAATCCTCATGGGCATGAATGCTTCAACTGGGCTCTCCTGAAAAATCGTAATACAGAGTTAGATTACGCAATGCATCTTCCCAATGCAATTCTGTAATAGTTAAAAGTTTGAATACCCTTGCAAAAATGTACTCTTTGTTTCTGATAAAATGTACATACATAAACAGATAGTTAGGTACAGAAATGGATCCTAAACCTTGAAACCTCTTCATACCAAGGCTTGCCCGTATCTTTTTGGTCTACTGTTGCCGTCCCCTTAAATATTTCTAGTTGTTAAGTTCAGTAAAGTTATTCCAGTTCGACTATGATCACTTTCTATTGTGATGGCTGAAAGAAAAATAGAGTTCTTTCCGTTAATATGCTTTTGAGCTCGGAGTTGATCAAACATTTTCGTGATGAAACCAAATGTGCAATGGAAAAACGATGTTACCTAGTCAGCAAACTGTGATACGAAAACTATTGAAGTTGATCTGTAGGAATAATATTTATTGAAATTAATTTTCAGGTTAGACATATACGAAAATATAACTGGAATAACTATACTTGACTTAGCAACTAGAAGTATTGATGGAAACAACAGCAGCAGCCCGAAAAGCTCCAGCCAAACTACATTTGAAATTTGTTTGAACTTTGAATTTATACATTTTGTTTTTTCTAACCATTCACTGAAACATATCCCAAATTCAATGACTTTTGTTTTTTTATGAAACTGGAGAAAACTATTTTATAAACTGTGTTAGAAAAAAATTTTTATTCTGGAAAACCCGTTGAAAATGAACAAACGAAGTTCTACTCATTATTCAAATCATTAGGTATTCAAATTTTCTATTATCAACCTAAAATTACGCGAGTCCAAAGCCTCGTTCTAGATGTTTTTACATTTACCTCGATCTTGGTTTGATTAATTAATGCTGGCGACGTGATCAGCACAATATTTTCACAAAACACTTTCCCATTAACAATCGATGTGGGGTCTTCACACTCTTCTTTGGAAATTGTTCTATGTAAACACTCGCTCTCGAATTCATCCAAGTACCTCACCGTCCGACTGCTTTTGCATGACAGAGCCCCAGAAGTGAGAGGAATTTCTGGAGGACAACATTGAGACTCATTAACAACGATCTTAGATAACCACATAAAATTTTCTTTGCAGGTTTATTTATTTGCAGGTTGATCTGGCCGTTTGGCTCTATCCATTAGTCTGTTGGTGTAACTAATCATATCAGATCTAATATGTATAAGCATGATGGCACAAGAACAAAAGATAGAGAAGAAAACCACTGAGCAAGGTATTCCCAATTGACAGTAATGTTTATATCAATCAATTGGATATGATGGACTGGGTATGATGGATGTTGAAGTAAACTGCCTTGCCAGAATAAGGGCATCTAGGAACCCCCTTGGACCATTAGCTTTGTGTATTACAAGAAATGCGATCAAAGCTATGGGGAACGCCTGGTCTTTAGGGTACTACACAGGGAAAAGGACAGTATATGTAGACAGCCCAGGATGTGTAACACCAGATAGGACAAAAGACGCTCTGGGACTTTGCAATCAAGGACATAAATGAGACAAATAATTGGTGTCCTTGCAGGGTACTTTAGCTTCAAGAGGACATCATTTCTTATGTCTAAGGTAACATTCCCACAATGCGAATGTGGTGGAGGAGAGGACACAGTCAAAGACTTTTTAAGTAGTTGTGACAGATTCTAAGAATTTAGTAAATGGTTTTCTTGGAGAATTGAATTGGAAAAATAATTGTTTAGTTGAATAACAAATATCAACCATTTGATCACCAAAGGAGCCTAAATCGGGGAAATGTAAGTCATGTAAATGGACGTAAGATTCATTTGTATCGTACAATTGCAAAATCAAAGCGTCTACTTCGAAAGATGGCTCTGGAAAGTGACTAAATTGTAGGAAAATCCCATCATTTATCAGTCTGTGACTTACTTGCTCAGATTGCGTTCAGTGCCAATGAATATACTTTCTTATTGACTTTAAGTAAATAGTCATAACTCAAAATTTCACTTATCCGTTTGAAATCATCAGGAAGGAAAAGTTGTCAGCCAAATGTTTCACATACAAAACAAAATCCACCGCTCTGAAACCTAATGCACTTATCAACTAACTATTTACATAATAATTCACCTTCAATTTTCTGGTACAGGTTTACACTTGGACATACCTAATGTTTTAATGGAATTAGTTGCATTGATGTAGATCCATACAGGAACACCAGATTTATATGGTGAAGTTGATTCAAAGACGTCTGAAGGGGGAACTGCTATTTGGGGCCAAGTGAACTGCTGCTTTCTTTTAATAGCTCGGTTGAATGAGGCTGTCGTATGAATCGTCTGAAAGTACCAAACAGTTAAGAAAATCGAGAAATTATGGTTGCACTATGTCATTACCTACTTTGTAGTAAGTAATAACCTAAATTTCCCGCAAAATAAAGTATTACTAAAACATTGCACTGATTTTTTTCTCCCATACTATTGAATTTAATAACTTTTTTCTTCCTTTTTCTATCCCTACCAAAGGCGGTATAAACATTTAATATACCGTTAGGTTTTAGGAGTCTAACTGTGAAACTGTTATCTAGTTCTTCAAGTCGAGTCTTATTATTTCAAATCGAGAAAAGATAGTGTTGATATGAATATAAATATTGAAGATTATGAGTTTCAAATCCTTGAAAATCAGAGTATTGAAGAAAAGAAGATGTAGAATTTAACAATTAGTGATGTAGCAGAAGATTGTTGCTTGTACTAGAAGAAATGTCCACAAGTACCTACCAACACTCTCCAGAACCCCCAGTTACAGCGGAAGTTAGCTGTAATGTTAAGTTCAAATGCAACGATTCATTAATAAAAATCACTTTTAAATATTTTCGGAGAGGAAATCAGTTCAAAATTCAGTTCCAATTAAGCCATTTTCCATTATACAAATGGTTATCGTCTATCCCATTCATAATTAGACTTAACTCTGATATACTTAATAGTATTGTCTACAGTGCTTTCTCTTTGTTTTCCAGTTGGCGATTTTTAGTCAGCAAGAACTCTCTACATTGTACTTTTTGACATTAAAAACGCATATACCTACTATATTACTGTACATTTCTTACCTTTTGGTTGGAGAAGAACAGTCTTTCAGGAAAGTTGTCCTTGGCAATACAAAACATTCCTTTCTCATGTTGGATGATCTTGTATTGAGTATTATTAGAGTATATAAACTGTTGTTTATAGCAAAGCCCTGAGTGACCACCCTCTGGTTCCGGGACACAGTGGGAGAATACTTTGCGATCCGATTCAGAACAGTCAACGTCACAGCAACAGTTGATATCACAAATTCCACGCTGCAAAATGAAATTAAGCGATGAAAAATCATGTTAACATAAATGTGCAGATCTTATACTTTTAGTACGAACAGATTAACGTTTTGCGCAAAACGTATTGCAATGTCTTAAATCTGTAAAATAAATATATAATTAAATTTTTTCAATCTAGAATGGGTTTGTGGGATGAGTAGATGTGCAGGTAACAATGTGTAACTCACCACTATATCACAAGAGCAAGAATCTTCTATACTGGGTCTTGGAGGAGATGTTGGCAGCACGGGAATTGATTGCGTTGTAGATGGAGGAAGAGTTGTATGGGTTACACTAACTGTACTGATATGCTCTTCTACCGAACTCTCGTTTTCAGAAACAATGGTGGTGAATTCTGCCGATCCACTTCCTTCAGACGAAGTTTCACTGTCAGCTGTCACGTTGGAACATTCGTCTGAGCCACAAAAAGGACGCAAAGACGAGGAGGTTCCTATTTCGTGTACCGTACTTGTTTCTGGTGTAAAATCAGTGCGTACACTATGTGTAGCACAGAAAGTGAGAAGGCAGAATAGAAAAAGTTTCATTTCAATATGTTTCTACCCCATACTTTTGAAAATTTTTCTGTATCAAATGGAACTCCAGCTCAACTGTACCCATTGGCTCCGTGCATAGTCTAAAGCGATCAGATCCACCAAATATTATATCTGGATTTCTTAGCTGAGGCCCACCCCCAATGAAGTATTCAGAAAATTTATCATATAGTCGACCTGCAATAATTAGATTAACAATAATTTCCAGAAATTTCAAAAAAATGGTTTAACATCAAATCTTTGAGACTCCAAAAGACTTACCCACAGGTTTCCATGTTGGGCAAGTTATTAGATGAGAACCAGGAGTTGTAGGAATGAATGAATAACCGTATCCACAAATTTCACTTCTTCCAAACTCATCGTAATGGTACACCTGGATAAAAATTTTTGGCCATCCTGAAAAAAGGAAAGTGCATACAACAAATTTTACTGTGAAGAACAGTTTGAGGCTCAAATAAATCATTATCCAACTTCAATAAAGAAGATCCACCAACCTGGAATTCCTTTGGTAGCAAAATGTACATCTATCGGGTGGGCCCAGTATGAAATATCATCGTAGCCTGGGGTATCTACCTGTGTTTGCCCCTCTTTCAAACCGGAAATTAATTGCCAACCTGGTCCTAAAAATAAATCACTTGCTATCAACGAGAATAGTAATAATAAAAATCATGGGGTAGATTACCCCTTGTTACTTACAGGGCTTTTGGGGGGATAACAAATCTTGGGACATAAAAGTTGATTTCAATTTTAAAATTAAAAGTTTCAAGTGAATTTTTCTTTCCTTGGGAACCTAATTTCAATCGAATGAAACCTTTTTTGAATTCTAAATTTACATACGAGAAAGTTGATAGGTCGGTACCTATGATGAAGTTCATGGCAGCCAATAAACTGCTAGAACGCATTTCATTCCTACATATTGTATTATTTTTATCTCCTATAAAATTAGTGTGATACAATCCATCCATAAACTCAAGTTAGGTACCTATGTTATGTTTCACAAATTATTTATGTCTGACAATAATTGAAGGTACTACTCAGCACTTGATGGTTTTTAATGTGACACCTCCAGAGAACCAGTTAAAGTTCGATTGCGCCAAGGAAACTCATTTAGGAGGCTATTGATGAGGCGGCGCTTTCAGACAGAATACGTCTCCTCCTTTCATACAAAACCCAAATCCCTTTTTTTGCATTTCGCTTCCCTAACTCTCCGTCAATAATTCTTTTTCCTTGGCTTTTAAAAATTTGTTATCGAAACATAATAAAGAAGAGAGAAATAATAATATAAATCGTTTCTCTGAACAGCGAAAGCAATTGATATCGTGGGAGTGAATGAGGGGCACAAAGTGGGTTGAGCATCTCCCATTCTGCAAGCAAGTTCCATCTTGTCAACATCCTGATAAATGCATTTGCTCAACGATCTCTACCACACATAATTCATACAAGTAAATGTCCTGAATTTTAGATCTAATTTGTGTTTGATGGAGATTGTCTCCCTCTCAATTCTTGAAGATGTTACTCCTGAACATAAACCTAACCCCTTTTAGCTTAGAAGAATAGAAAATCTAGAAAATTTATTTTAACACGTATTAGAACATAATAAAATAACTGCAAAACTTAAAGTTGGTTTAACGAGTGAAACCTTACAGAACAACTTGATTTATTTACGACCAAGATGGCGGTGTTGAACTACAGTTGGGTTAACGTCACAGAACATAGAGTGTACCTATTCTATTTTCTATGGTTAACTTCATTGACTACTGGTACCCCTCCCCCAATTCATATTACATTTTTACAAAAATTACCGACTTGGGCAAAAAAACTCCTTTTTTCATTTGACAATTAAATTGCGGAACATGGGCTCAATCAAGAAACCCATTCCTATCGTGGTACCTATTCTGTAATTTCATTCATTCTTGACTAACCCAATTTCCAACTGTACGGTATGCACCAGTAAGTAGGAAAGAATTTTGCAATTAAAGTGTAATATAATAAATAACTACTTTACTTACCAGTACTAATTCCCCACTTACAAAAAAGACTCTTCTTCTTGAAGTTCTTTCCACCCACTATCTGTCCGATAATGAAAAGTTCAGCCATCAACAATGGTCATTCTTAGTCAGACGGAGATGAGCAACCGTTTCATGTTCACAAAGCAACACAGTCTTTTATTAATCATGCAAAAGGAAGCTATAATTAAGGGATAAAACTGCTATAACATCCAACTATTACTATTAAACGGTTCCAACCGATAAAGTGGTTAGATGGAAATGGTAATAGTATTGTAAATTGGGCCTAGATGTTTATAGAAACACAGCTGGTTGTTGCTAAGCAACCGCCCATCGCAACGAATAAACAAGCGTGACGTGTATGACGTTTCAGCTTATCTATAACCTATGCCGTTATAACCAAGGCTGTAACCTGCCACTTTCCTGTACCCACACAGATAACTTGGGAGTATTAGAACGATGGTGAATGATTATTACTTTCGTCGAGTGGAATATGTTGAAGTCAGCCTAGGTAATTACCATTTCGCAAAAGGATTGTGATTTTCAAGGACATTCTCACCTTTCAGTTATGTACATACTCTGGAGATTCAGTCTGAGGTAGGTACATCACACTATGTCCTATATTCTCGTTAATTGTTTTATGTTCTGTTCTCTTCTATGTTCGCACTACAGTTCACCTTATTTTTCTTCCACAGATAAAGTGATATAGCCTTCTCATTGTTCTTGAAGAGATCAACATGTCATTCATGCGGAAGGGCCGGTATGGCCCTCTCGTTGGATCAATAGATGAAGGGACAAGTAGCGTTCGATTTTTAGTGAGTTGACAATTCATTCAATTATATATTTAATGAAACCTCATGCATTGAAGTGTGAACTGCCCAATTGAAAGAACCGGTGTTACAGCTACATCATTGTGATAAATGTTTAGGGGGGGGGGGGGTCTCATTCTGGATTTCTCACAGGGAAAAATTTGAGTTTATTCAACCGAGGTGCTGTTAATTTTGGGCTACCTCGGAGGTCACATTTGCTCCTAACTTTAATACATAATCTCTCTCGAGCCAAACTGTAAATACCACATTCCCTGAGCAGTCTCTGCTGCTGATGCTCTGAGGTTTGGACTTGACAGCCATGCTCCATTTACTGTGTGAGAGACCTTACAATCTATAGTAAAAATATTGATGTTTTCATTTTTTAAATATTCGCTCTCGTGTTGGTGCATTGAATGCACTGCATTCTTATGTGACAAGTGCAGCGAGATATGAAAAAGATAAGATATCACTAACAGTGGTATTGCTTATCTACTCCATTTCTCACTGAAGTGTCAATAAGGCGCACAATAAGCTGAGTGGCCTTCCTTATCGTATAATATCATAATTTCTTCATCTTAATCAAATAGGCAATGTTCAATTTATATTGTTACTTTGGTATAGCTTTTCTCTTGCCCTTAATGAATTGACTGTATTCCTGACTCAATTTTTGTTGATCAATGATTTGTTTCCCAAAGATGACGAGATTGATCCTTAATTAATTTAAACTTTACCTTTCCGCATTTTTTTGGTGAAGTTTCTCTGGAGCTTTGAAAAGAATTGGTTTAAGATGACTCCCACTTCCATCGAAATTCGTTTCTCCTTTTCTCCTATTACCTTATTTAGTTTCATTGTGCTAACTCGATGACCTGCAAGTAACTAAGTAACGTCATTATATGCAATAAGCAACAATTTGATGTTACTTCATTGAACAAACAGTTGTATAATTGTTTGTCTAGGTGTTTGCTGCAAAAAACGCCGAAGTTCTTACCTACCACCAAAAAGAAATCACTCAAATCACTCCTCATGAAGGGTGGGTGGAGCAAGATCCCATGGAAATTCTGGAATCAACGAAGGAGTGTATAAATCAGACTTATGAAAATTTGAGAAAACTTGAAATTGACCCTGTTGATATAGTTGCAACAGGAATCACTAATCAACGAGAAACTACTGTTGTTTGGAGCCGATCTACAGGGAGACCTCTTTACAATGCTATAGGTACGTTGCTTTTGGTTTTTATCACAATCTTCCATTTTAGTGTCTGTTGTACTTCCCTTAAAATTAAGGATATATTTATTCATTTTTATTTATTTTGGTAGTTATATTAAACTGTACAACTTGTATACCTTTTTTAGATGAATGAAACTTTTCTGCATATTTATGTACTATTCCAGATTATAGCTTACCCAAGGAACTGAGATAAACAAAATGTTCTCCCAAAAACCTTTCAAAGTTCAGAAGGAGGAATGATTTTTTGAAAAACACATTTTGAGCAAAATAAAATGTGCGAATCGTGCCATACTATTTATAGTTCAAAATTTCTGCGCTCACAAAATGTTCAAATTTCATAACAATAACCGATAATAGAGATTAGCATTGACGTTAATTTTCAAAAATGCGTTCGAACGGCCATACAGAAAACTTCCCCTTCTTTAAAAATTTATGCTGTTGGAATAGCTTGTTTCGTTTCTTTTTCACCTAATTGAGATTATACCGTTTTCTAGTTTGGCTTGATGTTCGAACTGCTGAAACTGTAACTCGCCTCTTGCAATCAGTACGAGGAGCGAATACTGAAGTATTGAAGTCTCGATGTGGCCTTCCTCTCAGCACTTATTTCAGTGCCACCAAGATGCGATGGCTTTTGGACAATGTGCCTGAGGTTCGAAAAGCAGTCGATGAAGAAGATTGCTGCTTTGGAACAATCGACTCCTGGCTGATATGGGTATACTTTTTGAATCTTGTTACAATCCCATGAATGATGAATTTGTTTTTGCTGTAAAAGGGGTGTTTGTTGGTAGTAGATACTTTTCTGAGTTGTTTCTAAGTTTGGCGCTCATTTGTTTTTTAAAGTATTACTCATATACTTCGAAAATACAGCAAGGGAGGGCTATGAATAATTTTATACAGGATGCGGCAGAGCCAACTGACGAGTTTCGAAGGGTCATTGCTCGGGCTGTGGAGGGGGCAGGTAGGTGCGAAAGACCTCATTGTGTTCCTTAGGGTCTGTAGTTTTTAGTTGACACCATGATTTGGACCGGAATGCATCGGGGCTTTGGAGTTCGTACGTTTTACGAAAATAACCATTCTGTGATCGCGACCCAGCGGGCGTTTCGGCGCCATTTCAACATTCCTGTCAACGTTTCTGTCCCCTCTGCTAACACAATCAAAAATTGGGCTCGCCAACTCGAGGTAACAGGAAGTGCACAACGAGGACGAGGACATGGACAACCGAAAACGGTAAGAACACACGAAAGTGTGCAGGCTGTTCGAGTAGCAGTTGAGCAGTCACCAAGACTCTCGATAGCTTATCTGTGACTGTGAGACTGATCTGTGTGTGTGAGACTGATCTGTGAGGAGGATTCTGCATGAAGATTTGTTACTCCACCCTTATAAATTATGCTTTTTCAAGAGTTAAGTGCTGCTGACAACGTGAACCGCAAAAATCGGTGTGAGGAGATGATTCAGCGCATCTCCTCAAAAGCAACTTTTTTCAGTATTGATGAGGCACGTTTTCACCTCAGTGGAACAGTGAATTAGCAGAATTCTCGATGCTGGGCTGCAGTCGCTATATGACAAAAAGCGATCGAAAACTTCCACAACCGGCTACATCAGTGTATCGCTGCTGACGGCCACCATCTTAGCGATACGATTTTCAGAACTTGAATAAAACTATATTTCCTACTGATTCGTATAAATAAAACCGTTTTTCTCCAACTTTTTTTTTCTTTTTTAAATTTTTTGTTTATTTTTCAACAGCACTTTGAAACCCGTCAATCGGCTCTACCGCCCCTGTACATTTCACAATCTTTCTTAAAACGTCCAGAATGTATTTTTCAGTTCATAGGCCTGCGTAATCAGTGTTTTACATTTTCAATTTTATTTTCTTAATTAGTGAACTAACTAACTACAGGCGGGCATGGCCCTTGGCTTCCCGTCTTATGTTTTTGGGTTAGGTATCAAATGGATTTTTACAAAGACAAGTTGTTAACCTATCGCCTAACTTGTTAGAGGCTGCCTCCTCGCAGTTCACATAATACTGGATTTTCTGTCAGAGTTCGCTCCTCTGGGAGATTGCCTTCATCACGGCTGAAGAGCGTCTCCCACCCTCTACAGAGTCGAAATCACTTCTGGGTCACCCAGGCGCCCTCGACTTTTCATTCAGACATGAACCTCATTGGGCAATAGTATTGCACCATGCCTCATGCTGTTAGTGATGGTTACTGCACCCCTCCACCACGGTCGCAGTTTAACGTCATGCCCGGGACCCTTAAGTGAGCTCCAATTATAAATTCCCAATTGAGGAGCTAGAAATGGGAGAATTCACTTTGCAAGTTTTAATGTACATTTACTGTCTGCTAGTACATTTTGTAAAATCAACATGGATTGTGAACATTTGTGTTTTTGCTCGTGAATTGTTATTGTATTGTCGGATGAAAATGCTGAATGCCAATGTTTTTTTTTTTTTTTTTTTTTTTTTTTTTATTTTTTTTTTTAAATGAAATTTCATAAATTTTAGCCTAGTAATTTCAGAAAAAAGATGGATTTTTATGTATTTGAAATGTCCATATTGTTTTGTCCAATTTACCGGCAAAAAATTTGGAAGCGAGTTGAATTACCTTTTATTCCTAACAAATCACTCATCCGTTTTTTACTGTCACTAATGCTAATTAAATTAAAGTTTATGGAAATGATTAATTGCTTCATTGTTAAAGTTTGAAATGATTTTTATTCTAATATGGTTTAATTGCAGTAGAACTTCAAATACTGAATTCTTTGCTTAAAAACAAGGTGATGCTGCTACCATATTTTCCAATTTTGTAGAATGTCCTGACATCTTTGGCAATGGCGGATTAGGTGAAACCTAATTACGGATAGTAGTCTAGTATCCGTGGGTGAAACGGTTCGGATGAGCTTTATAAAAATGAAAATAATTTTTTTTTTTTTTTCCATCCTCAACCTTCAATTTTCAAAATACTGGTTAATTTTTCCCCTAGTAATGTGATGATTACCAATGGCGTGATCAGCGTCCAGACAGTTTTTCCAAGGGCTGTGTGATGTATACGGATAGGCGTTCCTTCTGGATTCTTAAATCCGCCGCCCCTGAGCAAAACTGGACGCCTTGTACTGCCTGGGATATATTCTGAACATTAATAACATCTGCTCTTTAAAGGGGCAACTACTCCCTATCCATCAACTTTTTGCCTCAGTAATAGAAAATAATTTATTATTAACCTGAATTACCTGAAACTATTTATGCTTTTAGAATCTTACTGGTGGTGTCGATGGTGGGAAACATATAACTGACGTCACCAACGCATCCCGAACCATGTTGATGAATATAAAGACTCTAAAATGGGATGCTAAACTTCTAAAGTTAGTCCTGGTCGTAGTAATTTACTTAGTTATGTATATCGTATAGTATAAAGCTATTTGGTTCAAAATAACTCTCATATCGGAATACTAAGCAAGAGTCCATCGCAATAAATGCTCCTCTCCTCCTTGTGGAATTAAATATTTTCCAACTATAATTACCTTCGTTCTTCTTTGTTTTCAGATTTTTTGATTTTCCCAAACACATTCTTCCAGAGATTAAGAGCAGTTCAGAAATATATGGATTTCTGGCAGACACCAGGTTGAAGGGTGTCCCTATATCTGGAGTAAGTTTGCTAATAATTAAGCGATGTACTCCTATTTTCATTTAGAGATTTGATTTACCTTCTATTATTTCCGCGAGTATTTGAAGTAAATTATTGTCCCCTTTATCTGCTATTTTGAAAACGATGTTAGGACATTTGAATTCAGATTCTTTCATTATGTAGGTATGACCTAAGTAGGTTCCCTATAGCTTACTATAAAATTGATTTAATACACTATTTTCCTAGATATTGTTTGAGATACCTTCTAATTTCAGTGTCTTGGCGATCAACAAGCTGCTTTAGTTGGCCAAATGTGTTTCACTCAGGGGCAAGCCAAAAATACTTATGGAACTGGCTGTTTTCTTTTGTACAACACTGGGAAATCAGTATGTATTTATGTTCACTCAATAATTTTAAAATAAATTCCCTTTAGAATTTTGTACATTGTCATTTTGAGGCATCAAGTCATTGTCGTCCTCAGTGTCATCTTGTTTTTCATCCTATTCTTCACCTTTGTTGCAGCTTGTATTTTCAACCCATGGCTTGTTGACTACAGTAGCCTACAAGATGGGTGCTGACGAACCGGCAATATACGCCTTGGAAGGCTCGATTGCAGTTGCTGGTGTAGCAATGAGGTGGTTAAGGGACAATCTGAAACTTCTCAGTAATGTTTCTGACTCTAGAGTGATTGCAGAAAATGCTCGAGAGGTTGGAGAGGTCGTTTTTGTCCCAGCGTTTTCTGGATTGTACGCTCCTTACTGGCGACAAGATGCTAGAAGGTGAGTACGATAAGGTAAACGTTACGGTTTTATTTAAATTTCCCTAAGAAAAGAAAATGGTTTAAGTAATTAATTCTACTTAATCACTCATATCCAACTGGATTTCGTGGACATTCTTTGATAAGGGATTACAGACAGAGGATACAATTGAACGTTCACTATTCTAGTAAAAGCCTTTTCTTGGTTTGTAAAGAAAACCATTAGCGTAGAATCGAGTTCTTTCCATTTCGATAGTTTCACAAAATGTCGTACTACGGGCTTCCTGGAGAAGATGAAAGATTCGCTTATTTTGTAAATTTGACGAGATCACAATTCCCCGTCAGTTGTTAAATATTTATTATTACATTTTTAGTGTTGTCTGTGGAATTACTGAAGAGACCTCTAAAGCTAACATAATACGTGCTGCTCTTGAAGCTGTATGTTTCCAAACGAGGGATATTCTTGAGGCAATGAACAAGGACTGTGGTATTCCTCTAAAATCACTTTTGGTTGATGGAGGAATGTGTGCCAATGATTTTCTTATGCAACAACAAGCTGATCTCGTTGGGATTCCAGTTAGTAAGTACTTACCTACTTTTGTGTTTTTCTTTCGACGTTGAGAATTCTGGAAATATTATTATTTACTAAGGAATTATGGAAGTAACAAACCAATTTTCTCGAAAACCCCGCACGATTTTCTTTTTCAACATGTGAAGTACAGTGGTCAGCGCAGGTATCAGATTTGAAGGGTCATAATTATCGTCATGAGTTGGTTTTAAATCCCAATATTTATGACTGATTCTCATAAGGGTACCTTAATTACACCATTTGGGGATCAACTTGATTGTTTAATAAAACATTTCAGTCCGTCCATCAATGTTAGAGACTACAGCCCTGGGAGCTGCGATGGCTGCAGGGAGAGCAAAGGGGATTGAAGTGTGGAATGAATCGGAAAGCCACGCTGTGCCAGTGGATACGTTCCTTCCTTCTCTTAAAGAAGATGGTGAGTTCAAAATGATTTAAAAAAAATAAATTAGAATTAGTTATATTGATATGATTATGTTTTTGGAAAACCGTTATTAGATATCCACTAATAAATGCTTGTATTTTATCAATCGTACTACACAATGTTTACAGAACGTGATTATAAGTATTCTCGTTGGAAGATGGCGATTGAGCGAAGTTTGGGGTGGAGTGCTAGTGACGAAAGAAAGACACTTGAAGAAACAAGTAAGTTGATAGCTAAACAGCAAGATTACCATATAATTTAGCATAAATCTGTTCTTTTTTCGTGCAGCTCATCCAAATGGTTTTCCTTTTCAATACTCGGGTGTGTTAGTACAGTCCCACCCAGCTTCTACGTTCAATTAACCGTTTAAAAAAATATTTTTCTCTATTTTTCATCATCTTTGTAGTGTTACGAAGTACTTGCTGAATTGTTCGGAATTATGCATCAATTTTCACCAACACTTTCAGTTTTGTCAATGGTTAATTACACTAGCTATCAGGGTTTCATGGAACACAAACCATTGAGCTAGTTTGATCGTCCGTCCACTTTTGACACGTCACTCTTTAGTTCTCAATCATTGTCTGGACAAGAAAAATTGATTCCACTGTGTCGTTCCCTTAACCTAAATATTGATGGGTATGTTGTTTGGTTATTCCATAAGTATGCTCATTCTATGGTTGACTTATTTAGGATGGAACAATACTTTTGGATCGAACATCTGCAACGATGGTAAGTTGTGTATTGCGCCTGCACGCTTGTACCCATTTCGTTATGCCTTCTCACAAAGTCATTTTGTCATCCTACTTGTAATTATCTAATCATCAAGTTCAAATTGGATTCAAGTGTGGAACCGTCCTTTTTTCAATTTCTACTTATTTGTTCAAATTTTCGTTGTTGTACTCGGCAGAACTTGTGACTCATCTGTGTGGCGTCGTAACATTTCATTTACAATCTTTTTGTTATTTTTTGTCGTCGTCTTCGAGCATGCAATAGTGGTATCTACATTATACAAGGCTGCTGTTGAGATTCCTTGGTATTTTGGGATACCTACGTCACTAAAATTCAGAATATTGCTATAGCATTTAGTGAGCTTGTGAAGAGGCTCTGAGAGATACTGAGCTTTTGCACTGGTTCAAACTTTTTTTTAGCGATTAGCTAGTTACAACTTTCAGAACTATTTCTGCAAATAGAAATACAGAATTCGAGCTCATATGCTACTCCAAAGGAAGCCCTTAACTACTCAGCTAATGAGACATGTTCGACTGTAGAGGTTTCTCAGCATGCAAAATAAGTACCCTGAAGGCAAAATCAGCTTACCTCAGCAGAACTCGAGGTCGAAAGAACGCCCTCATTGTCCCCAAAAAGGAAGTGAAGTTGATTCGTTAGGAAATAGAATGCTTAGTCTGGCTCGAGAGAGCTTATGTTTTAATGTTTTGGTCCTACTTGTCTGCGCCAAATGTCAAATCCATTCTAACTCAAAACTTTATACCTCTGCAGAAATTGAACTCATACCTTTTTTTACGTCGAACGAGGTACCCTCATTTCAAGTGTTCATTTCTGAGATCTGTCAAATTAGCAAACGACATCCCATGCAGGCGACATCATCTACCACAGGCTTATAAAATGAATGTCGTAACTAAAGATGGAATATATGTACTTACATATTTGTTTTTGTATCTTGCTAACTCTCTACAATACCTAACTGATCGTCTAAACATTGAAACTGCATTAAACCGGCTTTTAATAAGTGGTAACTGGATGGTTTGACCTTCAAATACCTACTTGCTTCATAGTAATTATTCAATTGTATTCGTCCGCTACTTGAAACGAACTCGTCCTTACTATTTTATGGTCGAGATGCAAAGAAAACCATGCTAGCATTTCAGTAAATTGTTTAGTAATGAGATCAAGCCTCTTATCTCAGCCTTCTTTCCTTTAGCGGATTTGTGACAATGTAAAAATGAAGCTATTGCAATGACTTAAAAAATGTTGAAATCAAACTTTTCAAAAAAGTTCTTTATCGAAATCTGTTTTGAGGCATTCTGAAATTATTCCTGGATTGTAACGTCCATTTATATGAAATTAAATTTATAAATATAGTATATGCCATACTATATTCATAGGCGATAACCGTCGATAGGGTTGAGATTAAAAACTTGTTGTTCTGCCAAAAAATCACATATTTTTAAAGAAAGGACGTCCGTTGGAGAACACATTTTGATCACAGTAAATTGGTCAAATTTCAAAAAAGTACTTAAAACAATTACATAAAAACGGGTAAAAATCGTGAGAATTATATTTTTTATCAGAACACTACTCAAAATAAATTCATCAACCATAAACGAGGTCTTTGGAATAGCCTAAACTCATATAGTTGAAAATATGCTTAAATTTCAGGAGATAAAATTTGCTAAAAATCGATAAAATTAAAAATAAAACAAAAAATGAAAAAAATCTTAATGTTAATAGAAAAATATTTTTTACTAGTTTTTTTGCAATAGTTTCCTAATAACTTTTTTTGCACATAGAGTCCTCAATTTTCAACTCCTACTTTTCAAATTGTAGTGTTGAAAATTTTGCTCAGACGATTTAGCTGCATGGGAACTTTTTTCAATTGATGTTTTGCAAAAAAAAAAAAAAAAAAAAAAGAAACGTCTTTTTTTTCTGCATGTTTTGTCTACGGACAAAAACATTTGTTCGTGTTTTTGTCAAAATAATCATTTTGATAATTTGAGCTTGGGCTGTCTAAACAAGGTTTTGCCAAAATCACATCGACACTTACTTTTTTTCGCAGTCGAGATTTTCATAAACTCGAACAAATAAAAACGAACAATATTCATTCTTTCACAGCTCGGAGGCATATTTTAAAGCTGCCTACATAGTTGTTAGACCATTTCCCATTAGGACTTATTTGTACAAAAAAATACGGTAGTGTACGAATTAAGGGTTTTTATTGGTATTAGTTCCTTACTACCTTAGAGCACATAGACTAACCTGCTAATTTTCCGTGGCTTTCAATGATTATGTTGCCAGGAAATACAAAAAATAAATATTTTACACCAAGGTAATACATTCTACCTAACTTCCATTCGCCTTACTGACATTTCTTAAGAACAACTGAGGCCAACACCAGCTTTCAACCGCACATGTTACCTTGTCAGCATGGAAATTTCAACAATGATACTTTGTTTTTGATATGATATTACTTTTATCTAAGCACAGCATGTTTAAGACGCTGTTATGCCATTATAACGCGACATTGTTAACTTTATCTCATATTTTGTTGTTGAAATTCACCTCTCTTGAAACTCCCATAAATAACGAATTCCGGATCACATGTTGGGATAATGGTGTCAAGGGTATTTCGATTGTAAACATATTCTTGGATTCAGCTTCGACATAGTCATGATGAAACAGTTAGATAGGTCATATAAATATATAGCTTAGGAGGCCTCTTAAAGTACCTGGATACTACTCGTAGATGTTGAAGTAAATGCATTGATGGCACCAACCATCTCATCACGAGTGGTTTGGTGCTGCATGCAAACAATCAACAACTTAGCCAAACATAACTGGGACGAGCTTTCAAGAAGGGGCTCCTAAACCCCATTCGTAGGCCTTGAGCCGGGCAGTCGGTCTACCAAAAATAGCCTTCAGAAGGACCATCAACACGTGGGTCACCAACAAGCCACAAGTAGATGGTTCAATATTGAAGGACATGTGGGAACCTAACACCAAAATTACTGATTGCCTACTTGGCAAAAACCATAGGGAACTAAAAACAATGGTCGGCCTCATAACCGGCTTTGCACCCCGAAGTTTCCACCTACACCGCATCGGGGTCACACAAAGTTCAACCCTGTGCAGGTTATGTGAGGAGACTGACGAAACGGCATCCCACATAACAAGCGAGTGCTCGGCACTCACCTCTCACAGATTTGAACTCTTTGGGCCACAAACCGTAATGAGGTCCATTCAAAGCGAACGATTAATCAAGGGCCTCAAACCTCTTACCAAGGGGCTGAATCTCCTTGATTAAATGCAAAACTCCCCAGTACCATGGAATGTACCATGCTGGGGACCAAAAACCCCCACCCTGAGAGTTTTAGTCTACATCTTCATATAGGCACTACTTGCTAGTGTAAAATATATTTCATTATTCAGTGCCTAAATGTGCCATTTTCAATTTTCAGAGGAGTACATTCAAGAAACAATAGCGAAGTCGCTGCCAGGTATTATATTTGTCTTCGGAACTTGTTGCATCCTTCTGCTTGCTGATCTCAAATTTCGACAAGCATTCTGAAAAAAAAGTCGTTATATGTATTAGGATTGTCCAGTTATTAGCTTGTGACGGTTATTCCTTGCATTTAATTGTTAATTTTTGTATTATCTTTTTAATTGTGATGGGAGGGTATTTATTGATAGTTTACTTTTAAATAATTTGTTGAAATATACCAGTTATCTTGAAAACGTGGTAATGACTAAAGTACTTAATATTTATGTAGTGTCTGCCAATTGAAGTGGAAAAATGTGTTCCAATGTTACATTTAACTTTTCTCAAGTCGTTGTGTTTCAATGGATGTAATTGCACCATTTAAATTATTCTCCATATGTTCGTAGCGTTGGAATTGAGTTTCCTGAGCAATAAAATTGTTTTATTCTCTGTTGACATTCAATATATCTTTATCTAGTAGACATAAGGTACTAAAATCCCAACGCCTTGATCTGGATTTAGTGGAAAGCTTACCAACTGTCATAGAAATGTAAGTGTGATTTTCATAACTACTTTCATTGTAGATCGAGCAAATCTTTGAAACTTGGGTTCCAAAAACCATTGCAGATCTGGCTCCCAAATTTGCAAATGCAGTAATCATGGGAGCTAACATTTTGTTGATATAGGTCAGAGCAATTTACTTTCAGAGTTGCCAATAACAGTGTGGTTAGAAATGACAGGTACCTTCTAATTTTGAGATTGAAATTTCATTTTCAATATTTGAAGAAAGCTGCTGTAAGTGACATGGCGGGTTCGATCGGTTTCAGAACTCCCCAATCAACTCTAATTTGTTCTTAATGAATTGAAGATGGGTATGTAACCACATAGATGAATCTGTCTTCGGTTAATGAATCAGTGCAAGTTAACTTAGAAAAATAAATAAATAGGTACTGGATGAAAGTATTATAGGGGGGCCACTAGTTTTGTGTTTAGTTGAGTGACCCCCCAAAACAAAGAAAATCCTTAATTTACCTTGAAGAACTATACATTTGTTGGGCAAACAGATAGAATCAGTGATTGTAATAGCATTGAGAAATAAATAGCAAGAAACAAATAACAGACGTCGTAACAAAATAAATTGATCAATGCCATGTTATCACTAATC
This sequence comes from Creontiades dilutus, assembly GCA_031894815.1. Taxonomy (NCBI): domain Eukaryota; kingdom Metazoa; phylum Arthropoda; class Insecta; order Hemiptera; family Miridae; genus Creontiades; species Creontiades dilutus. The sequence goes on from JAVIWC010003164.1 coordinate 3,905,627, forward strand.
TTTCATGATCCCAAAGCAGGCTCCTATATTTCAAAGAAACAGTACATTTTGATAATACGTTTGATGGATTTTACTTGGATCATGCACAAAAGCTTCATGTGGTGCGGAAGCGATGACTACCTACGATAGGGATCATTGCCAGCCCAACCGAACGACCTTAGAAAATTCTTCTCAAAATAAAATAGTTCTGAAGAAGTCATGCTTATTATGAGGTGATCCCCTTCTAGGTTCCGACCCTTCCAATTACTGCGAGATCGGATGACTGGACCATATGAAATTACCTTAATGCGTTTTTTTACGTTTTCGCAGAGAAAACTATTAATTGAACAAATCAGCACAATCTGCACTCTGAGTCTGGAGCACGAAAATTTGAGCCCTGATGATGTATTCTTCGCTACTTACGTCCATGTTTTAGCATACTTTTGAACGGGGACAGTTTTTTGGGTCTATTCCAAAATCATTCTAACCAAACATGAACTTGAAAAGGTAATTTCATCTCGTCTTGAGAGGAGCAGCAATTTCATAACGTAGAAGGAACCTTGAAATGCAACAACAATGCAAATCAGTGTTTAACATAGGATGTCCTAAAAATAATTATTGAAATGTAACAGTAGCTTGTTAATCAGGTAGAGCAAGATATATTTCTTTGAAATCATGACATCTTGCAGATTATCTACGTATAAAATGGCCGGAGAAACGTGGGGAGTAGAAATATTGAGGAACAAAGTAGAACCAATACCGATTCCAGACACTTGGAAATGTGATCCAAAGACTGCAGCTTCAGGTGATCACGTTATCCAGGTCAGCACGTCAAGTGACTTTGCAAACTCTACCAGTTCAATCAGTGTAGATGTTCATCCACCGCAGTTAGCCGACAGCAACAGGCTCCACATAACGAATGAAGGAATTCCAATCGCAGTACCACGTGGAAATAGAACCTCAAGAACTCCTGCCCCCTATATTCTTGTGGCCGGAGGGAGTGAATCGCCGCAAGAGACTCCATCTTCAACATCAGATGGGAGAAATCGAGGTCCTCCCCCTGCTTCTTCTGAACAAAACACTGCACAAGAAGGACGTCCTCCACGCAGTAAGAATCTTTCGAAGATAACTTGGCGACATTACCTCCTACAAAGTACCTATATACAGGGTGTCTACCGTTGATATAGAACTAACTTTAAGGATCGATTTTACAACTAATTGGTATCAAAAAGTGCTTATTGAGCGATTTTTTTCACTTTCAAGATTTGAGTCACCAAAATGACTCATTTACTAACTCCCTTGATTCACATAACAAACTCAAATTTTAGGAGTCCGTCGCGAAGAGCATTCTATTTTCTAAACGTTAGTGGATAATAAAATGCCTTTAAGCAATGTTCACGGCTAAGTCAAAATGTTTTCAATTTTGTAATAAAATTACCATTTTTCAGGCTAATTTTTACCTGTAACAAATGCACTATCGTCGGACGCACAACGAGAAAATAAGCGCAGAATCTTCCCATTACTAACTAGAGGAGAAAATTAAGTTTAAATGAAAAAATTTTCGTTGAACATCCTGCTTTCTGGCGTACCATCACGTTTACGCGCTTTTTTTCCTACATAAAATACATCTAAATTTAACATTTGTACTGTCGAAGGGTGATATAAAATAAGCCATCATTCCCTTCCTCTCTCACGCACACCTGGCCGCTGACGTAAGATTGCCGTCAATGTCTAGAACGTACATTTCAAGATGAAACACCACCTTTAAGGGTTATAAACAGAAAGTCAGGATTTGGTGTGGAATCAGAAAATAAAAACATTGCCCCAATAGGATGCGAACCCACGAGATATGGGTGTTGGACACTTGACACCCGGATGGGAAAAGAGTAGATCCTCGAGGACACTAGAGACCCAACGAAGGAAGTCCAGCCTTGGCTCTACGTCCCCCATTATCTTCAATTATATGCGATGAGAAACAAACCCAGTAAAAAAATACGAAGGATATTGTGCAAGTATCTGCTAGCAACTCGTCCAAAAACGAGTACAGGTTAGGATGTGCGTTGTGTAGGAGTGAAAACTTCGACAAGTAGGAGTTCGTTTCCCTCGTGAATTCAGCAGTTTTGCAAGCCTCGGGGGATAAGGGAATGGCGAGACGATTGAACCCATGAAAATGTTTGAAGAAAATTCCCTTTTTACGAACAGGTTTAACCATGGAACATGCTTCAGCTTCAGACTAACTAGCCGAAAAACGTCATGCGGAAGTGGAACGGTTGAAGCGCGATTTATAATATCCTTCCTTTTATGGAAGTTAGTGGTGTGTCATCGTAAGCGCTATACGCCTTTATAGTTCTGCGAGAACCTGAGTAGCGATTCCTCATTTACACTATCAGTCTAACAGCATAATTACGATAGATATATTTTAGTTGGTAGACTACGGTGATCAGTCGTGGGGCACATCTGTAAAGCCGAAATAGCAGACACGAAAATGGCCAATTGAAACCAGCAGAATGAAAAGAAATTAGCTAAAGGAAAACCGCAAAAATACTATGGCTAAAGCATGTCTTTGAATCTCAGCCGCAGTCTCGAAGCAGAAAGCATCCAGGGGCGAGGCGCCCAATTTTTCTGCACTTGGTCAATAATTTGTCAAACTTTCCCTTTTTACCGGATTGACATTCTTTTGATTATTTTTTTAATATGAGATTATTCAACAATTTTATGGTAGAGAACTGTCCTGTGTACGTTAAGTGTCCAACACCCCCTGATTTGCAGTGAAATGCGATACCCCTAGTACTCGGAGGTTGCAAAGTAAGCTGGCCACACGAACAAGACGCAATGATTCAATTTTAGAAGGGATTATTTGTATTCACAATGTGGAAGGACGATAACGCAAGCGTTAAAGTTCCAAATTGAAAGGAACCTACCTCCAAATAAAACTACTTTATTAATGTTCCCTGGTTATTTCAATAAATTTCACCTATTTAGAGCAATCATCTTAACATTCAATAATCTCACGCTTTCCTAGAAAATATTTCCATCGTAAAGTAATGAATGAATGATACTCTTGTTTCCAGGGTCATTCCAAGAATTTCTTCCGCTTCTGTTATTCGCTATTGGGACTGTGACCATTCTCAGAATTGCTGCCCACAGGGGAAAAATTCCTAAAGGTTGAATTTTGAAAACGATGGAAATCTAGAACACCGTCAATAAAAATGTAATTTAACGCGTGATTGAATGTGAAAAGCGATCGAGAAAGGGTGGTAAAAAATAATAAACGTATTTTTCCAATCTATTCTCAATATGAGAAACATAACAAAGCGACAATAAAGAGGTATCATAATTATTGGCTAAATCATTGTTACATAATTTGAATATAAGCCAGAAACTTCATGATATGGAAAAAACATACAAAAACTAATCAATAGATAGTACAATATTATTCATTAGTTTATTCTTTTCATTACACTTTTTAACCAGATTTTTCGATTCCAAGTATCTAATTAATAATATTTCTGTTTGATTTTATGATAGTCTTTTGCAACCATTCGTACAGTAACAGAAAAAATTAATTGAAACGTAGAGTTAAATTCATATAGTATTGCTGCCAACGAGTTAAATAAGGATATTTGTCAATTCTCAAAATCGCATATGTACAATGCCTAAAAATAATTTATTACAGAGACGTTGGAAAAAAGAAAAACAATTCGAAACAAATAGACAAATCGAAAAAGATTCACTGGTAAAGTGTCTTTTATCCTCGCCGATTAAATATCATACACCCTTCACTTCACTAAACCGAGTTTTTTTGCTTCTATTTCGTAAATGAGTAGTCTCCACATTTTGACGACGAATACTTCGGCTTCTTCATCAAGGACCTGAAACGAATGTGTATTCATAGATTGATTTCTTCAGGACAAAAAACAGCTATAAACTAATCAGATACAACGAGGAAGAATCAACATTTCACCCACTTGGAGCATAAAGCACCTTATTGAGAGGCACTAGTGGAACAAGTTACATCTTTCGTTTTGTACGGATTCAAACACTACAACTTCGGATTGTGTGTAACTGCAACCCGATCGGGATGACCAATGATCGTAGCTAAGGAGGGCCCATAAACTTCACCTTATGAGATTGAAACTTCATGAGATAACAAACGGGGGACATTTACAGAAGGCAAGGATTGCTCAATATTACCCTGCACAGTTAGTGTACGAGCTGAACAATTGACAAATCCAATTTTGCATCAAACCACTAGAAAGAATTGTAGTGGAATTTTGATTGTAGATACAAATATCCATTCCTCAATTCAAATCTTATGTTTTTCGTTCTTCTATTTGAACATTTACGAGGTAACAAATTTGAGAGCAAACAAACCGTAAAATATTACTTACCATTTGGACATCATCGAGGATGCCTTGAGGTGCACTGCCAGCCATCACCTTGGAACAGATGAAATCAACAAGCGTTGGCTCGGGCTCCCCTATATATTCTATAATTTTCTTATTGATCCACGGTCGTATCCGCCTTTCCATAAGTTGCTACGCAAAGAAATTATAAATGCATTAATTGAAACGGAATTGACACGAACGGGCGCAATCCATCAATTAGAACAATCATGCATCATTACAACTAAATAATCTTCTTGTCCGGAGGAAAAAAATGGGGAGTTGAGAAATAACTTGCTTTTTGACATTTATGGGTCTAACAGAAGGATTTGACTATAACAAATGGAAAAAACATACTCTAATCAAATTGTTTGATAAACCAAGAAATTCTGATCTCTTTTTCGACAGAGAAATTAGACGTACATGAACCACGAATTGGACAACTCATACCAGTGAAATAATCCCAACACTCACTGTTCTAGACAAACTATATTCTCTCTATGCAAATAACTACAGGGTACCCGTAACAATGGTAGACAATTCAAGCTTTTCCAGTGCAATACCTTTCAGAAGTATGAAATACTTCAAATAGCAGTACAGGTGATAGGTAAAATTGATACTTCGTACAGAGTTCGAACTAGTGTCCTCACTAATGAAGAAACATTTCCCCTTAGTTGCAACATTGTAACCAGTTGAGCCAGGGGGCCGTTTTAATCAAACCTCTTTGATTGTGAGTTATTCTAATTGACCATAACACGGGGGATCGCCATCATGTGTGCTAGTGTCAAACCTGAGGATTTTTGGTGTCCAGATGGGCGATTCCTTTATACTTTTCTAAATAAACTACCAGCGCGTACGAATCCGAAATAATTTTGAACGTTCATTACAATAATTACGGAGTATTCGTAGAGTAGCCTAGGGATTACATAAATCCGGTGATAGGGTTGCCAGCTAAAAACGTCAGATGCGAATTCAAATTTCCGAATTCCGTGAAGCTTCTGATCGATAAAACGGGACTTTTCCGCAAAATAATGACGTCATAGGCTTAATTCACCTCTAGTAGCTTGCAAAAAAAAAAAAAAAAATCGCTAATATACCTCATTACTGAGACCAGAGGTTCTTCTCTTATTGTTTTGGTCATCGGAACTGGTTGAGAAGAATGCTTGAATATAGTACATTCAAACAATAGAATCTATTCAAAGCCAGAAGTTAGTATTTAGCGTCCCACTCCAAAGACAACAGTGAACTCACATTATCTACAGCTGCCCAATCGAGATAGTAGCTGAACAGGGCAGTCTTGTCAGTTGGTATTCGATCGATCAACGATTTGATGTGTTTCCTCTTTTCTTCTTGGGACTTGGCTTGATCCTCCTTCTTCTCAGGTTCTTTCACTTTTTTCTTCTCTTCACCGTAATCTGGAAGATTTCATGAATTAGTGAAAGATTGAAAAGAAAATAACAGATCAGAAGCACACAGCAAGAAGGCTGAAGAGGGAATACTAACCGAGAGGAACCAATTTTCTTTTTTTGCTTCCCATTGCACTATCTTCATCTTCGTCATTGTTGAAAACCTCTTTGACGTCCAACTTTTTCTTCTTTTTGTCCACAGGAGGAGAATTATGAATTTTGTTGTCTGAAAAAGAAAAAGAAGATACTTTTATTAGCCTTTTTTATTGTAGGAATTAGATAACCGGTAAGAATCGAAGAAAGCTTGAAACTGAAGGAGTCAATTCTAAAACCTCCCTTGATAGTATTGGGAACTAATCGTTGTCACCTCTTCTATTCAAAAAACTTCTGTCTATGTAGGCCTATACTACTCTAATCACAACTTGATTTCAGTATTATGCTTTCAAAATTATAATTTCACACAGAAATTCATGTATAAGGTCATGCTATACGGCAGGGACTTTTACTACGCCTTCCAACATTCAGAAAGACTAAATTCAAGAACTTTTTTTGAGTTCCATTAACGCAAATCGAGGGTGAAGTGGCAACATGACCTACTTGAAATAGGGTTGGACAACATGACCTATCTGAGATGGTGCTGAGCAACATGTTTTTTTTTGCAATTTTTCAGGAAAGGCAAAAAAACTGTTTATTTTTCATATTTAACAACATTCTGACTGTTTATTTCAATTGATACGGCAGCTACTCTGAAATATATTTACTTGTTAGATAGAAACTTCTCATTACCAACAGGTGGAGCTGGAATCTGTGCATCCAATGATACAAAAAATCAAAATGTCAGTCAGGTCAAGTAGTTTTTGTCGTGTCAAAGTTATTGATCCAGCCCTATCTGAGGTAGGTCATGTTGCAAATTCACGAAATGGAAGCATTCAAATACATGATTTGACAGCACCTTCAAACAACATAATGAACTCACTTGTTTCATGATTGATGTCAGGCGTAGTGTGATTGCTCATAGGTTCAGGAGGAGCATCAGATCGCCGGCTATCGGGACTTGAAGATTTCTCCCGTTCCCTTTCACGTTCTCGCTCCCTCTCCCTCTCTCGCTCCTTTTCTCGCTCTCTTTGTTCCTCTTGATGCTTCTTCTCTGCAGCGATTTTGGCACGTCTCCTGTCTTCCTCCCACTCTGCTTCCATCTTCTCTCGCTCCCGCCGTTCTCTTTCAATCTCCTTCTCTCTCCTTTCAATTTCCCTCTCTTTTTCCCTTTGTTTCTCCTTTTCTTTCTCTTCTTTCTCCAGCAGCCTCGTCTGTTCTTCATTGACGTTAATGAGGATTTTGGGTTTATACATTTCCTCCCTTTCTTTGAGGGCCTTGAAAAGATCAAATAATTCATTGTCAGCTTCACAGATTATAAACAGGAATTAATGATTATAAATTACTCAGTTACTTATCCATAAATTTACTCTACCTTGTATATATTGTCAAATCATATCTAAACTTCTTAAAATCTACAAGAACGTGATGGTATGCATTACATTATCTCCACGTTCAATCGTTGAATGCAATCAATAATGAACGTAATGAGATGTGGGAAATACAGAGAATTACAGAGGGCTGGCGTTCATGGATGTTATATGTAAGCTGTTTGTTGGATTGCTAAATGAACGGTTATGGGACTGGGTTACTAAGAGGCCCAAGCTGGTTTCGCGTTCCGTATATTCCACAGTGGATAACTTATTTAATCTAATTAGTATAGCTAATTTGCAGTTTAAAAAGAGCAAGAAGTTGTATTCGTTTTTTGTAGGCTTCCGAAAGGCGTTCGACTCTCTGTCTAGGGGCGCAATCACGTTCAAGTTGTCCAATATAGGTGTCTCCACAAAGTTCATAAATATTGTAACTGGGCTTTATACTAATACTACAGCTTAAGCGTGGTCAGCAGAGGGGCTATCACGAGAGTTGGAAATAAGTACGGGAGTGATGCAAGGCTGACTCTTAAGCCCTATATTTTTTCTTTGTTTTTAAATGACACAGATGAGGCACTGGAAGGGGGCATAAACACAAATGGAAGGAGAATTAATGTCCTGCTGTATGCGGATGACTCGGTCATTCTGGCAGATAAAAGATCGACACTGCAAAAATGATTAAAAGACTAGCCAGCTCAACTGTAAGGAGTGGAACTTGAGCATCAATTCATCAAAATCAAAGATCATGGTTTGTCGTAGGCATGGGGGCCGCTCGGCAAGAAAAGAAACATGGTACTACAATGGTGAAGAAATAGAAATAGCAAATCATCATAAAAACGCAGGAATAGCCCCAACCTTGTCACTGCAAGAGCATTTCAGAGAAAAAACGAATACCGCTAAATATCCACTTCTAAGTGTCTGGCCCAGGCTCTTGAATAGTGACCAAATCTCGTTCCAAAAGAAGTTGGATATATTTCAGTTGATTGATTGATGCTATGTTCATGACGTTGATTACTGATAAATATGCACAAGAATGATCTGAGAATATGCGTCTCAGATGTTAAAAATCGTTGTAGTCAATCAATAATGAACGCAATGTCAGTGATTAGCTTTACCTTGGCAAACTCAATATCCGGGTTATCGCTGTCCTGGTATATCTTACTCTTGAGTTCTGCAAGTTCCTCTTTTTCTTTTTGTCGATCTTTGGCATCAACATCCATTTCTTTCTCCCTCTCCTCTAACCGTTTCGCCAATTCGCGGCCCCTGAAAAACGGAAACAAAATTATTACACCTAGGAATCATGAATCCATGGAAAGAAGTCACGAGTGGAACTTGACCCTTACTTGTAATATTTGATATCGTCTCTTTCGTCATCGTAGTCTTCTAGGAACTCTTTTAGACGTTTGGCTTCCTTTTCTCTTTCTTCTTCTTTTAATCGCTTTTTTTCTTTTTCCTTCAGAGATTCCTTCACTTTATGCCTCTCTCTACTTTCCCAAGCTCTCAGCCGTTCCTGAATGAGACAAGAACTACAAGTTAATACCAACTTACTTACTAATAATTAGTAAGTAATAATTATTATTAATGAAAGCAGTTTGGTGAATACGCATGTACGGTATACGTATGATTTAAAACAGACTTGAGGGTTCACTGAAATCGGAAACTTACTTGATATGCCGCTTCTTTCTCTCTAGCTTTCCTCTCCAATTTCTTCCTTTCCTTCGCTTCTTCTTCCTCTTCTTTTTCACGTAACAAATCCTTTTCTGACTTGGACTCCCGTTCCTTGTCACGGTCACGATCCCGTTCACGATCCCGATCTCGCTCTCGTTCACGTTCTCGTTCGCGTTCCCTCTCCCTCTCACGTTCCTTTTCTCGTTCCCTCTCACGCTCACGATCCCTGGATCTGAAAAACCAAAGAATACACATCAATATTTTGATCCCAACGCATTCAGCATTATCCTGAAATAAGTTTTCTACCAAACAATGATATTGAAATGGAAATATTGAAACTAATGACGTTCACATGCGGTATAAATACAACTGGTGCGAGTATAGTAAAAACCGTGGCTACGCTAGTGAGGGTTATGGGAAAGCGAGCAGTGTTCCATTGTGTCTCATGGATGCAACCATACACAGTGCTTTGAGCTGGTGAACACAGAGGCAGCTCTTTGACAGCTTGAAAATGGGCGATCCGTGATTGTGGAAGCTTAAAGTTCATAATTTTGCTTCATTTTTTATTCCCAGAAATGTTGAACCACAACACAGAGAGGGATACTGGGGACACTGGAAGACATTCCCAGAGCAGTTGAAGAGACCGGAGCCACATTTCTCTTCAACAAAAGGGGACTTTAACAAGCAGAACTAGTTCTTTTATGAGGGCAGCAGCCGAACATACACCGATCCCTTGGCAAGTAAATTTTCAATCAAGTCAGAGATGTCCTATTGGTCTGTAAGGCGAATTTCGCAGGAATAATTATCTATAATCCAAGCCCTGGATGATAACGCTCATTTCATTGCTTGTTCAATTCTTAAAAAAAAATTTTTTTTTTTTAAATAATTAAATTTAAAAAAAAATCACGAGATCTTTACTCTAACCTAAGCAGCATTTTGATGTGACATATTAACATTTGGAATCGTCGACCCTAATTTCTCTGAGGGCCCTGATTATAAGATTTGGCAGGAGAGTGTAATATGGATGAACCCAACAGGATACCGAGAGCTAGATAGGCTAGCTCCAGGATAGGGCTTCTAGGAACACCACTGTAACGAATGGGTATAAGGAAAATGGTCCAAGCTGAACAAATGTGATAGTTATAAAGTAGTGACCTTCCATTTGAAACAACACAATTAACAAATAAAATAAGTTACCTTGACTTAGATCTGTGCCTGGACTTGTGACGACGTCTTTCGGGTGTCACAGATCTTTCATGGGATTTGCGGCTAGTACGGCTGGGAGACCGTTCAGATCTATCTCGTCTTTCCCTCTCCCTTTCTTTTTCTTCTTTTTTCTTGCGTTCAACTTCTTTTTCCTCCTCTTGTTTCTGTTAAACAATTGAAAACAACACAAAAACAATTAGAAAACAGCCTAACTACCAGTACATGTCGTCTACAAGACCTCAAAATTCAAAGGAACATTTTGGAAAATTCATGCACCGTAATCAGATGCATAAATGATATCCCTACAGTGAAAATGTGTCTAAAGGTAAAACAAAATAAATTATTGAAAATAAAATGAATGAAAAATAAATAAAAACTGGAGTTAATGAAGGGTTAAGTCTGATGAAAATATACATCACTGGGATCTGCAGCAACAAAAATAATTGAAATTAACAAGTGTTTCACAAAATATTGTCTCTAACAGCAAATGGGTTTCTTAGATGACTTACATACAGCAGACAAAGAAGGAAATCAAGTTCAGCATAAATGATGTAGCTTCCGTGATGAATAAGTCGTAGTGCTGGTTTCTACCTGTATCGATTAAACGAAGCTTCCAAGAAATTGGAAAATTAACGGAAATTCATCAATATGTGTATAAAAAGAAACAAAGCTAGAGGAAGGTGAATCATAAAAAAGATCCGGGCACTGTGAGATAAAGAGAGCAAATATTATTCTGCTTCCATCTTGACGTTTGAAAGTCTGTAAGCATTGCTGTAGAAGGAACAATGCTTGAAACCACCTTGAGAACCAACGAATGAATTCAAGATTTCAATCACCTACAATTTTGACATGTTTGTGTCATTAACGCTTACTTGGAGGCATGTAACATTTGCTTGAAAGATTATAGTCTTTTCAATTAGTAACGAAAAATTTAGAATAAATCGGAGACATTGAACAGTAGTACCTAACTACCCCACAAACAAAAGTTCATTTGGTAACTAAAGATCAAATAAAGACGATTGAAGGAAGCGAGTAAAGCAGATTAAATAGGTAGCAATTGTCCTATAGGAATTTCGCACGAAATCATTGGTACGAGTACAATAAATACGATTTTGAGTTACTTCAATGATATGTTGATGGTTGTGAAAATCAGTTGAATTTTCGAAAAAACCTAGATTTACATAACTCACCGTGTTCATGGCCAACGTATTATCCGTACAAATCAAATTGAATTATAAAGATGCATAAAGATGGTATGAAAAAAGGGATTATCCCTTGCAAGTAGGGATGGTGAAATTCTAGTAATTTGAGATTGTTTTGAAGCAAAATAAGAATTGGCTATCCAATTTCCTTTCGACCAATAAAATATTTAATTTTGCACTCGCAGACCTAACACAGAATTGATATAATCTTTTAATTGACTCCTTCTTGTCCTACCGTTGACTGACAGGCGGGGGGAAATTTAAAGCAGTTCATCCCTCTCGAAAAGAAAGGCTTCACCTACAAAATTTGAAAATATGTAGCTGAACTCCGACGCAAGAGGTAAAGAGGAGTGGTGAGTGAAGACTACATGGCTAAGCTGTTCAGTCTCAATTGAATTGTGACAAGTTCACACAGTTGGGTAGCAAACTTTCCTCATGACAAATCTGTAAATACTGCACCAATCTTAACTCCAAGACTCTTTAAGTCTTCCACCGAAAAAGGACAGAGGACTGCGGAAGGTTTTCCAAAACCCAATCACGTTCTTGATTTCTCTAGAGAACGTCAATAAGAGGTTTTGCTTGTTACACAAAACTAAAAGCATTTTTTCACTGCCAAATAAGTATTTTATAAAAATAAAATCCAAAAAAAAAAATTATTCAAAGAAACATTTCCAATTTGAATACCTTGGGAACAGTTTAAAAAAGTCAGATTCCCGAATTAGTGATTACCAGGTCTAAAATCAAAGAGCAGCACGACTTTCTGGATCCTCATTCCAGTAAGAGCGTTTCAAGCATTGCCCAACATTAAATTCATTAGGCTTACATTAGATATTATAAACTTCAGTCTGTCAATTGTGCAAGAAATATCGACCACACAAATACAGCGTAACCAAAAGTCGACTTACCAAACCGATGAATAGCCTCTGGAGTCAATTGAATTATTCAAACGCAAACACTAATAGGAAGGAGATTGGATTTTGGTTTTAAAATAATGCAAAGCATGCACTAGCTTAAGCAAAAAAAAGGGTAACAGTGATGGTGTAAACGTTCAGGGTGAACCTAGGAATCAATAGAGGAGAAAATACTTGATGAATAGGAATTACGAGAGAGTTAGAGGAAAAATTAAAGTGGTGGTTTAGAGACATGAAAAGCTTAAATTATAACTGTGTACAGCTTGACTCTTACCTTCAGAGAATGTCAAATTTCGTACCAAGGCGAGAAGTTAGAAATGAAAACAACAGAAAAAAAGTCATACCTGGTGGCCTAAGGGAATGCAGTATGTTGAAAACATTTGATCCATTGCGGTTGTCATCGCTATTTCAATGTGGTAGGAAGAAACAGCTAAATCCACACAGTCAGGCCTTATTATAAGTAAACGAAACCACCACTACTTGAAAAAAGTTCTCCACAAATCGTAATAATTCATTGTCTTTTTCTTAGAAATAATAAAATTATAATAAAATGGAGTTTGTTTAACCATGCAAAAAGTAAGCCTTACGATAATCATGCAAATCCTTTTTGATTGTTTCCTTTTTTTCAAATTGGCGCTTCTTACAAGTAAATTAGTTTCGACAACGTTCCACTTACTCAGGTATTGTGAATTATTTTGGGAAAATTTGAGCCTTGTGATTATTAAATAAGTATTTCCATAATCTGAAACTAGAAAAGACAAAGGATGGCAGATCGCATGCAAATTTAATCCATAAAAAGGTTTCTAAAAAAAATATTTGTTCAAAATTTCTTTGTTAAATCATGCAAAGATTTATTTTGGTTTGTTTCCTTACTAAAATTGAGCTAAGTCATATCATCACGGAAAAAATACTATTTTTTAACAAAAAAACGAGTGAATAAATTTAAAAAATGAAGCTTCTGGGGGTTAAAGCGAGAAATTAAAAAGAAATGTTTACTTTGTTACAATGAAGCGTGGAAGAGTTTATGTACATTCAGGGTTCCATAGATGAAGTTGACATTGCTACTTTGTATGCATTGAAATATTAGACAGGTGCGGAGTACGTTTCAAGAAATTGTAACACGATAATTATACAAGTTAAATTGCCTCCACTTAGGCGTTTTGAGTAAGTTAACTATACAATGGAGTGATAGTTCCTTCCAAAATCAGTATGAGCCACAACTATTACACGAATTCTAAGTTTGCGTGAAAAGAATTAGAAATCGAATCGTTGTTTTCCTCGGTTAGTAACTTTCAAATGCATTTTTATCATGTATGTTACGGTTTGAGACCACTTTTATCGGCTAACCTGATCAATTCTTTGCAATGGTCAAAATCTTGCTTGGGTCAAAGAACTGTGTTTTGAAAAATTAATGAAAAATATGGGCAGCTTTGAAACCTCGGATGTGAGCAACCAAAGTAAAATAATGTTCCCCAATCAAATTATTTTGTTTTACAAAGCAATTAAAAAATTATGATCTTAAAGAACACAACAACACATTAATATGTACACTGTAGGTACACTAATTTTTCAAGTGATCATATGATTTCATTGGTAGTTGAAACATTCAACAACTAGTGGAGATAAAACTTGCTTGTCGCAGGGGATTGCAGTGAGTGTCTAAAATCAACTTCCAGGAGCACAAAAAACCGTCATAACAATACATATTACCTTTTTGTTATTTAACTTTAGGAACACGACAAAACCTTATTATATGTATGTCGTTGTAGATATTGGTCCGATATTGGGTCCTGTTTCCAGCCTCCTCTCACGAAGTACCTCTTTTAGAAATATCTAGCTTTTTCCTCATCTTTCCCATTCTTCTTCAATATATCAGTCAAGTGGAGATACATATAATGCTTTAAGCTCGTTCCAAGTATCTCAACAGTTGGAGAAAATCATGCGCAATTTGTTGCATTGCTCTTCTTTTATTTTGCTGTACTAAATTCAACAGCTGTCAAGAGAAGACAGAGAGCAAAACGGCTGGCTTCTCAAAACCTCTTTATTTATCAACTTTTGTTCAAGAGCCTTCCTTGAAATTTAGGAGTACAGAGACCGAACTGGGCAGCGTAGACATAACTAATAACGACAGGACATACCCATAGAGGGGATTTCTTCTAAGAAACGATATCTCAACAATCTAAAAAGCAACAGGCTCCATGCATGGTCTAGAAAGAACCTCTCTAAATCATCATCAGAAATTACAGTGACAGAACTCCTAATCACTTCACTAACTTATAATTTCAGCTCAGTCTTGCCTTTCCTAAATCATAGTTGAGGACGAAATCTGTCAGAGAAAAAGCCTTTATAAAAAAAAGGGATTATAAAAGCATCAACCACGAATAAAAGCGGGTATTAGTCGAAACAAATACTCAGTCATCTCAATAACATAGCCTCGATGATCAATAATTGTTTCAACAGTTAGTTTCTCAATTAGATACACGTTTCGGATAAATGAAACAAAGCACTGTGAAACATAACAAAACAGCGAAATCCTATTAGATTTAATCTTGAAATCCAGTAACCAGGAGTTGAGGGTAACTCCATTAGATGAGAGAAATTGGAGGGCAAAGATTAGACCTACATTCAACCGATCGAATTTGATTGATCAAACAACAGAAATAGAAGCTAAAAGCCTTTCAGTATTAATCATTAGATGGACCGAAAATAATACTCTAGGGAACCCAAAATGTGATTCACGTAATTATTGACAGTACAAAATAAAAATGTAACATGCAAAACATATCAAACAAAGCCATAAATTAATGGAACAGCATTTTTTAAGATTAAATGGTGAGTGTTGGAGGGTAATTTCAAGATCAAATTAAATATTCGATCGTGGGTGTGTCCAGAAAAAATTATTAGGAAAACATAAGCATTGTTTGTTACTATAATTTTTTCCTTCTCATATAAACCACGTAACTACAAGCCGAGTAAGGATACTAAGCCAACTTCCAATATATACACACATAGAAAGGATTCTCCTTAACCACTGGGCTCCTTATGATCAGTTACAAGTCAAGTGTCAGAATACTGTACACACGAAGACAAACAATGTAATTAATGATTAATTGTTACAACTGAAGATCAAAATATCACGACCGGACTGTTTATAAATTATACCATGCTCATTTTAATGGAGGGAACAAAAAGTTATGATTGTGGTACCGTACTACAATAGAGCTTTTACATACTATTGACTTCAAGTTCATCCCATTTACCACCAAAATAGGAATTAAGAGAATACGAAATTAAGAATTGGAATCAAGCAGACAATAGGGGAATGCATTCATATTTCATTATTGTTTTGGAAGATAGGAAGCGGCAGATATAGGAGGTCCGAATGAATTAAACCTTAAATAAGTAGGGGTGATAGGAGTCATCAGTAAAGAGCAGGAATGGTGTTCTCTGTCACCTAACACATTATGATAGAGGGGTAGAACAGAACCTCATGGGGACTATACCACCATTAGTATTACTTAGAAAATAGGCAATATGTTGCTCGCAAGCTTTGTTCCATTCATATTGAATTCAACATGACTCGACCTAGCCTAGTTCCATATTCAGAAACAACATGGAAAATACTGGATATAATATTTAGAAAGGAAGAGGAAACAATTCATTAAAATTCTGCAAGAATCGTAGAGACCGTTCATTAAGAAAGGCAGATGTTCATAACAAGCCCACGCCATCGTTAAGAATAATATCCAAAAGATTGCAACTTGAGGGAATCGAAGTTTCCTATAAATGGTTACATCTGGTAAGTACGATAAATAAACTTTCAGTATACCTCAATGGAGCCTGGTTACGAACTACAATCTCAATAAAGTCTATTTCAAAACCATGATAAGTATACAAGATTACCTTTATTAAGGAAGTACATGAGTGTAATGTTTAGATTATTTAGTTGACTTCTGCGCTAAATAGAAAAAAAGTATAAAATAGTATACATAATGGGAACCATCGGATTACCACTGTTTATGATAAAGAGATTGACGAGTTAAAGCAAAAACGCGAGAAAGAGCTCGAAAAGTAGAGAAACGTTATTGGACGTCTAATGCACATGGGCATGAACTCTCTCCTTATTCCTTTTGGAATTCTCCATTACCTATAACCAATACCAGTTATTCTCAATCGAACAAAAGAAACTATTCTAATCTAAAACTATCAAGAGAATACCACGGGTTGAACTCTCTCCGTCTTCCAGATGAAGTCAACTTCAACATCATATTTAAGAAACATGAACGAAAATTGAGATAAAACCAGTGCAAGAGCGAGCGTTGAAGACAAGAATTTAAGAAAAATCATAAGAGAGAAGAAAGGTGGGTACTTCGGATAGTGAATCTGAGAATATAATACTAGCAGGTAGTTCGTCCCTGCTAGGCGATGTCCCTTACACAATCCTAACCAACATGTGATTTACTCACATTCATAGTGTGATTGCGTTTTACTTTTGTATTATATTACAATATGTATTATAGAATTTAGATAAGCCAACAATAAAATGCAACTCTCATTTCCAATGTAACGTTGAAAAGCTAATTTAAAAACCGATGTAAATTACCACTTAAAGGTTCATTATTTCTGTATCAGGTAGTTCTCCTACGCAGATCAGTGGACTGAAGCTAGTTAAAGTAGTAGAGTATCCACCATGCTCAGGGGCTGTCGCCAGGAGGAACTCTAGTATCCACTCTCGCTCATTCCCGTGTTAAATAAAACCTGCAGATTTTTTTTCAAATGAGGAGCGAACGTATGATCGAACAACATCTCACCCTTGTCTCACTGACGGAACTAATTTCTATCTGAATCTGACATGGAATCCACTAACGTCATTTTTTTAAAGGCAAATTTCATCAACTTTGACCTAATAGTTCTCCAGAAAAGCTTCAGATGGTATAGTTGAAGGCCTTTTTCTTTCATTATTCGATTTTAAAAATCTATTTGTTTTCTACAGTACCCCAACAAATTTTGAGGCGGTACCTTTTTTCTGGTCAGTTACAGAGGTTCATAATTGGAAATATTGAACCAACAACCACCAAAAAGGTAGTTTACTGGTCATGATTATTAGTTCGAGGTCGCTAATCATCAGGAATGAAGTTCTTGGTCCTTTTCACCACTTTTCAACGTATACAAAAAATAAACCAATGACATTTAAGAACATAACAGACATTTGGAACCAGAGAAGACCTACCGTACAAGGATAACATCAAAAAAGGTCGGAACAATGGTTAATGCTTCGAGTTTTTCCCCTAACGTCAGCAGCTGTTATATTCCCAACTTAATAATTCAATAATACGAAACATTAATAATTCCAAAGCATAACACTGTCCTTTGAATTATTAATGGATTGTTACGCTGTAAACGAATACGTACGTACTTTGATTAGCATTATGAAAATATGTTATTGAACATACCAGTCAATCTACAATCCTAAACCGGCAAGAGAAAATCATTTAACGAAATGACAGTTATATCGAAGAAACATGCCCAGTAGTGTATGTTGAATATAATTGAGAACATTAATGTTTTTAGATTTCGTGCAAGTAGCATTCGTATGAGACAGTGAAGCAGACGTGTAGTCTCAACACGGATTGTCGTTAATTTACAAATTAAGAAAACAAGACAAATTCCTTTGACGATTCAGAGCAAAGAATAACACATACACACACACATGTGCCGTAGACTATTATTGACATATGCAAATGGAATGAGTGGTATCACTGCTTGTGTTAGAAAGCAGGAACTGTGATTAGGACGTAGTTAAAAATCACGTGAAATGCTATTAAAATAGCAGCAACTAAGTTTTCCCCCATTAAAAAGGCCTTATTCCTCCACACCCTCTGGAGGTAGAAGAAGTGAATAATAAGTAACCATTGTAATGGTCTAACGATAGAAACAACAAAATTAAAAACTTTAAAACCGTAGCACAATAACGTACTACTATTTTATATAAAAAAATTTCAAGTGAAATTACAATACAAGTATTTCGCACATGAAACTCAATTGAAAACTTCAGATGTAAGCAAGAAATCACTGATTACACCGTTTGCTTAACTTTTACCCTTCAGAAGCCGAATAGGAAAAGAAGGCAAAACAAAGAGAAGAAGCAATCTATTTGGATATGTAAACTGTTCTTGCAGCTACGGAATGTAGGAACGGAAATATAAAAGATGTTATTCTAAAATGACACTTAAATTGTTCCCGACTCTTGATATGCCCACAATTAATTTTAATGGACTCACCGTTAAGGGCATAGTTCAATCATGGAGCTGAATGTACGGCACACTTGCAGCAGTCCGTTGGCCTCTCCCTACATAATGTCAGGGCACCAAATTGTTTACACTTACCAACGACTTATTTCTACAATGTACCTTAAATGTAAAATTCTCCTAAACCCTAAACATTAAGCTATTCCCCATTAACGATCCAGGGTTTTTAAATAAAGAGAGGATGGCAACATCCCAAAAACTTTCGAATATGGCTAAACGAACCGCGAAATCAATATATCGGCGAGGAGAGAGAATATTGCTGTTAGCTTTGAAAGGTGACATTGATCAACACGTTGAACTGATTAGTGTAAAAATGTATTTCCCGCTTTAATTAGTAGAAAAACTCAAATCAGGAGAAATATCGTGATAGAGCCTCGAAATGTTTGAGATTCAATCGCTATGCTTTCAGGAACGACTGGAGAAAAGAGTGGAACGCGTAAAATTGTATAAAAAGTCCTCTAACTCATCTAAATTTATTGAGTATTGGGTCAAATAAGCGAAGGCAAAAAGCCATCACATACAAAGTGCTTATTGCCTCAACTTGAATACCGTGAAGAATGCGACAGAAAATCAATATTCATTTACGATTAGAGGAATCAACTAAGCGTCAAGGGCATGAAATAACTAAGTCAAACGAGGATGGCAATTCAAATTCAAAAGCGTAATGTTCAATACATTTTATTCATGTCCTAAAAAATCCGACACGATGGAATAAACAAATTTTGATCAACTATCAACTTGAGTATCCGAAACTTGATAAAACCGAAAGAGATATCGATAAAAACATGTTTGCCTACATCAGAAACTACGCGACTCCGGTGGCTAACTTATCAAGCAGAACAAACAATGTGCCTGTGACCAAGTGTTACATCCCCCATAGATCAAGCACCCATAATAGCATTTGTATGTTGGAAAACCACGAACATGAATTTTAAAAATGGTAAAACTTTAGCTATTGTAATATAAACATTTTCTCACCTTCATTATCTCACGGAATTTGCCGATTTCCCTCGTAATGAGATCCCGACGGTCGTCTTCGATGATTGTATCCGTCAAATCAACAGGCTGAAGCAAATAGAAACGAAGATTATGAAAATACAAGTTACGAATATTCAGTTCTTCATTTTGACACATCTTGAGTATACAAGTTTCTGAATAAAAAAGAACTACTTACTCTTGTCGTTGAGTCACTCCGGACAGTCACTACTGGGGCTTTAATGGGAATATCTGGTGCTGAAACAGTACGATACGTAAATGACAATTATATCGAATAAGCCATTTTTAATTGAGGCATGAATGGACTATACAAAACACAAGGTGTCCGCGAACGAATGGTCGACCCTCTTTATCTCCGTTCTTTGGAGGGATGGGTAGATTTTTGGCTCGGGAATTCAGCTTCAGCAGTTTTGCGTACCGCACACATCCGTAAATTCGCGAAACGTGCACCAACTTCGTTATTTCACATGAGAACCCCTTTTATTTTATTGAATTTTTGAACAATCGAAAGCTCAAAAACTTTCAAGGCAAGATAGTCTTTTTTTGTTGTATGAATCGAATGAGATCACTCTCATAGCTGTGTTATCATCCGTTCGCTCAATATTTGAACAATGGGTCAGGCTATAGAGCCCTCCACTAAATTCCCAACTGGGAGGTCGGAGCTAGACCGTGTGGTTGACAGCACCCCTAATAGCACGGTTGATACTTCACGATTACACAATCTATAACGCTGTACCCCAAGCTTCAATTCCGTTCGAAAACAAGCGGAAGCCTTCCTTTTGCCAGCATTTTCATTTTATCTCTGGTTGTGGAGTCAATATAAATATCATGTAACCTATGTTACACTTACGGTCGAGTAGTTTGTGAGTTAAATATTAAACACGAACAATAGAAAAATACAATCTTTCCTCTTTATAATACATATTACTAGAGAGGATTTTCCAACGAAAATCTACTATTTCCGACCAATTCAAAATCCCTTTACGTGACCCATAGACACCCTGTATTTATACGAGTCACTTAAGCTGTCAAGTTGCCAATTAGTGAGGTCTAGGCAACACTTTTACGCCATAGAAGAATACTAAGAAAGGTCCAATGAATTGAACACCTCAGAAGCTTGAGTAAAACCATATAAGATTCAAAGTAGAATACAGGCATACAATACAAAATAGAACAAACTCTAAAATTTTCTTCTGAAAGAAAGGATTTAATTTTACCAAGGACCCCTGAAGAAATAAGGAATGAGATTCAAGGACTACATACCTGGCTTATTTTGATCTTCACCCTGAGGAGGGACATAGTTTTTCATTTCATTATCATAGTCACCCAAAATCATGGCAATCCTTTCGAGGGCAGCTTTGTCGGCTTTCTTCATTTCCTCATCCATATAATCATCTTCATCCACATTTTCATCTTGTAAAGGAGACCTGCTCCCAGCCTTCTTCCGTTTTTCGTCTATAAAATGCGACACAATAATAATAAAATGGAATTCGTAATTAATCGATATTGTAATCATTCAAGGGAACAAAGACTCACTTTTATATTCGTCCAGTACAGTTTTGGTTTTGGCGTCCACTTTAACAACGAGCTTTTTACCGCCTATATCATAATCATGGAGAAGTCTAATCGCGCGAAGTCCAGCATCCGGGTTACCAAACTCACAGAATCCGAAAGCTGAAAACCAGAAACAATGCCATTACTGAATGCATAGCGAGGAATAGATCAATTCATTTGTCTCAACTCATCACAACTCCAACATTTTCAGGGTTTCATATCTGAAAATCCATTTTCATGCTAGAAGAAAGATCGCTTTCATGACCTCAAGAGTAAAATTTTACTATGTCCACAATTGGAAGGTTTTTAATCATTTTTTTCTCTTTTCTAGGAAGTCTATTTTCTATTCTATCTGGTTCAGCAGAGACCAATGTAGCATTACAGAAGAAAGGATGAAACCAGAGGGCAGTAAGTTTTGTGCATCAAGTCCCAGATTTGAGGTAAACATTTGATTGTACTGTACAAAAATGTACTTCCTGAAATTTCGGAAAACATTCTAAGACGATAACGTCGGGAAACCAACATCATGAAAAGTACTGAGAATCGTTAATATGAATAAACCCTTGAAAATTGTAACTATCTCAAAATATTTTTTGAAAAAGTAAGAACCAATAACGACAATAATGAAATACCTACAATCTACAAATGTTGCCGGGGTGCGTTTTCCTTACCCTGAACACGTTTCCAAGATGTAACATGGCCACAGGCAGAGAGTATGAAGCGTATCATTTGATCGGGCGCCTTTTCGACAATGTTTCCCACAAACACTGTCACAGAAGGTCCATCCGGTTGGGGAGGAAGGTACCTAATCGGAGGAGCCACTTTAGGTCGTGAGTTTTGGTTTGATGAACCCTGGTTAGGTCGATATGACCTACCCGGCGGTGGACCGGTCATCTGAGGAATGGGGGGACCTCCCATCATCTGAAAAACGAACATAACAACTCAAAATCAATGTATCTTCAACCAACGTTGAACAAGAACTAACATTGTCTCTCCCATCGACTATCCTAGAACCCCCGCGAACTAACAGTTGAATATTTCTAGGGACACGGAAAACTCCGGAAAGCAGTTCTCCAGGGCCTCACAAACAGGAAGGAGAGGTAAAAAAGGCGGAAATAATTTTGAACTTACAATAAATATTTACATCTTAGTGTACTGCAAAAAGTAGTCAGGTCACCTCATTAATCAAAAAACAGTAACAAAAATTACGTAAAAATGTATACATAGTAACTAATTGCAAGGATTTCTCAAATTACAAATGTGCCCAGTGATACAAATGGGATAAAATTCAGAGGATCAACTGGAAATAATCCTATATTAATCTTCCGATATTCGGGTAGTTGAAGTAGGGAAAATCACTTTTCTTTATTGAATCAATCTTATTTGGCAATCAACTCTTCAAACTTGAGCAAAAAATTGATTTAACGATTATGTTTTCAATAGAATGAGAATGAAAATAGAATGAAATTGAACTTGGGGAGTCAGTAGAGTGGGGGACTGCATGAAGCGATGAATAATTTCCTGTTAATGTACAGTTGGGATTTCGGTTCAATGGTATTAATCTCCTACTCATTCTTCCTATTCTTTTCCAAGTTCAGGGCTCTAGCTAATACCACACAGTCTCAACAACTCTAAGCAACTGACGAACCTTCCTCAACAGTGAAAAGTCGTTTCCAAATTTAGGTCCAAATTTGTATCTTAAATTGTCAAAAATGTCTTAAGTGTGTTTTAAAGCCTACTAAGCCCAGTACACACTAGTAGGCCATGTTGCGCGATTTTTCTATAGACAGCCAATATACGTGGTCTTGTCTCGTCTCGCGTCCACACCACGATTTGAATTTTAGTCTCCGTATCCCAGTTCATCATGATGGACGGAATTTCTGTGTGGCATGAACACTTGCATTGCAATAATTCTCGACAATGTAAGGGCGAGATCACATTTAAAACGTTGGTGGACCCGGGAGCTACTCGTGGAAGGACCTAGGTTCGGTGACACGTTATTGAAAAAGTTAAGAATATAATTTTTTCGCTCACGACTGGAGGAAGTTTTCAAATTGTGAATTTTCTTTTCAATCTCGGCTACTGGCACGGAATGTTTTTCTGCCAGTGACTCAAGAGCCAATTTCCTCTTGATGCGATTTTTGTAATCCACATTCGTCACGTCCCAAAGACAAGTGGACGCTTGGTAGTCCTCAATTAATCTTAAAACTACCACATGTTTTGTCTGAGTTGAAATATGAATGGCTGTGGAGTACATTTTCGCCAAGAGGGGAAATGGAATTGAACCAAAGAAATCCGAGGTTTACCGAACTCCTTCGAATCGGCTTCCCCGTATCTTGTCTCTCGTTGCAAACGACGTTCACACTTGCAACATGTTGCTCAACGTGTCTATCGTTGCATTCGGTCTCCCGTTTTGATCGGGAGACTATAGACCACCGATTTTTGGTCCCACAACCGACTAGTAGACCACGATTTGTCTCGAGACATGTCTACGTAGACCACCCGAGACATAGACCAAAATCGCCAACATGTCTACTAGTGTGTACAGGGCTTTAGATAAATCGGATAGAGTGACTCTTAAGCTACTGCCAAATCGTATTACATTATAATAAACGAGAGAAATGAAGAATCTGTAATTTCTCAATTGATGATTTAGAAAATGAAGCTAATACTGATAATAATACAAAATGACACCACAATACGTAGGATACTCATCGATTTTAGAGACTGAAATATTGAATAAGTTCCTTGTTTCGAATTTTAATGATAATTAAGTGAATACATTATAAAATCTACAGTTAAGTCTAAAAATTCCTAATTTGTACTCCAACATTTTCGCACTAGTGAAAGTTCAGACTTACTTGCGCCATTGGCATAACTCCAGGTATCATTGGAGGAGGCGCTGAAAATAAAAATAAGTTTAGAATAAATGCCAACAAACTATTTTTTCTAAATGACGCAGTAGATTATCATGAAAAGGAAATGAAAGTAACAAACGAAATTACCTCCCAACTGCATGTAAGGCATGCCCATTCCTGGTGGCATTATCCCAGGGACCATTTGAGGTCTTCCAGGATATGACATCACCATGTAGCCAACGCTGGAAAAACAATAATACCAACATTAACTGAGCCCACATTTTGGACAACCGAAGATGATCAAATATGAAACAAAAAAAATCATCATAGCCATTACTTGTATACGAATTGGAAGAGTATACAGGAATATAGTTCATCATTGAACATGGTTCAGTAGTCACACACGAGCGAAATTATGAAACATATAGAAACCCAGAGAACTCAACATGGAGGCACACTCGGATTGTTGTTCATGAGTAAAGTTTAATGGATCCTAGTTGGGTTTCTTCAAGGATTAACGGGCGAAAGAGAAATATAGTGGATTCTAAACTGCTGGATGAGTTTGATTTGTCTGGGTGGATTTTTTCCAGTGAAAATATTTTGAGTTCCATAATATGCTACCTAAAGATGAATAGGAACGTACAAAACGACGAACCTTAGAAAATTTCAAACTAGACTGTAAGAATACTCTTCACTTTCGCCCATTTTACACAATACTAACCATTGTAGGTATAGGACAGGTCTGGGGAAGAAAATACTTGACAAAGGATGTCAGTAGGCAGGTAGGTCTGCCGGCAACAAACCTTCAAACAAGACCGACGTTTAGAATATCAGTATCTACCTACCGAGTTGTTTTCTATGTGCTAGCTGCCTTAAACAGACCAAATTTACTGAATAGATTGATACTACATCCAATTTGTTTAGGATACGTACTTTCCAGCAGAAGTGGTGGGAATAAACGTTGTCGGAAGAGTTCCTGGTGGCACCAGAGTAGGATCTGATGACATCTGAAACAATAAGTGGATACGTCTCTCAATTACCTAAACCAGGAATTAACCAAATTACCAAGGTGTACGAACACTTTTATGTATTCAATAAAGCTGATAAAGCTCATTACCTAATAAATAAAATGAAAGCAACCAAGGAAATAAAGAAATATTTAGCGTACGTAACAAAAACGGATACAGTCAACATCACTAGCGCTACTTGCTATCATGGGGTAAAAACTTGCAAGGTCGCAAACATACGGTACAGCGAAATCGAGTAAAGCATATCAATTAAACTGAAACAGTACACAAAAGCAACTGAATTAAAAGGACAAAAAAACAAAAATAAAAAGCAAATAACCATTTTAACGGGCGTTCTCGCTTACACTGTTGAGAATAGCTCTCCAGTTCAAACCACCAGGGATGGGCACTGACACGGGGATGAGTATTTCGGTGGGTTTAGTCGCACTCAAAATGTAACAAAATCATGTTATTTAGTCATTTCACATTCATCAGATTAACTAGAATGATATTCGACAGAGGGGCTAACACTCGAATAAAGAAAGAACGAAAAACTGTGCCGCCACTATCCGAAAATAAATTTGGTTCACGGCAGTATGGCTGTGATGGCAACTAACAAAATGGTGGAAGCAAAGTAGCGATGACGAGTGGCAGGCAGTCCCAGTCCCTCCCAAGGTCACGAGTTGATTATCCTCATGCAAGCGTCCCTCAAAGAGGTTAGAAGCAAATACGTACGAATTTCACGAAACAAATTTGAGGAAACGGTTGTGGTCTCTTCTTGATTTCATTGGTTCATTTCTTTCGATTCCATCGACTCAAGAGTACTAATACTAAACTACCCGTTGTGATTGGCTCAAATTAATCGATAACACTCTTCGTTTCAATCGATACGTACTTGTGGGCGGAGCTAACCACGTTTTCGAACGTCTTTGTTGGAAACTGTCAAGTATGGATGGCGACAAACTTGGAAGTGCAATGACGGAGTAGAGTGTAATTGTTATCAGTCCTCTGAAATGAACATGCGATTTGTAGTGGAGTAAAAAACCACTAACGGGAAGTACGAATTGCAGTCAAGCAACCAATGAACGTTTGCATTATGATGTCCCTCACATTTTCCAAGACAGCGGAGAGAGCGAAATACAGCGAAACATTACTCTGCAGTATTTTGGTTTGTTTATTTCAGTGTACGGCCTGAAACTATACCATACATTCACAAGGTATTATATTGACCGTTGTCCAAAAACAATTAGGGTGCCATAGTACTTTTGTGGTGCTTAAGCCAGAGGTGGTCACAACCAACTCTGGGTTGTTGACCATGTCTCCCATCCTCAATCATCCTTAACACGTTTGCTGTGGGTTCACACGCTGAGTGCGTGAGTTAAGGTAAATGGCAATTTCAATCATAGTGCGGCGCACGCTCCTGGTGCGTGAAGTATTTGTGTACTTTACATGGGCCTCCTCTCTTAACTGCAATAGGAAAGGACTCGATTCAAAAATCATCAAAAAAATCGTTGCAAGATGGAGGTCATTTGTATAAATACATACGTTGTGCAGTGGGTGTAAGTTTCATGACTTTGTTTAGAACACCTTGGCAAATTGTGTCCCAATTTTCTCAATTTTTCGCCAGACTTAGTCATTGGATATAACTATTAGTTATTGAAAGTCACTTTTTTAGGCAACATTCACGCAGATATGCTTAGCTGAACAGTGGGAATCTCTCACAAGCAGAGCGCGTGAGCCGCACTCTAAAAGGAAACTGGACCATAATTTCATTCCAGGGGCGGCGCACACGCTGAGCAAGTGGCCATGTATTGGCCTCTCCGCACAGCCGTACAACTCGTCTGAAAAACCCGCAGCGAACATGATAATGATTGTGGGGTTGAGGATAATGTGGTAGTTACAGGGTCCCCTGCCCTGTAACAGGCCTATGACCGATCTAGCCTTTGGTGCTAGGGATGCTCAGTTTACTGGTGCATATCACACACAAAATCAGTACCACAGTACCCTGGGCACTAGTGCAGCGCTTTGGCAAAGCGTCACCTGCTGCCCCCTGAAAGCAGTTGGCTGGTTTGACTTTAAGATAAATGAAACGCGCCAAATTATTGCGTGCAGATTTATTATTATTGTGATAGATAATCATCATAAGCAGAACATTACTACCTACCAGAACTGGACTGTAGAGCCAGAAACAATCCTTCCTCTAACTATGGGTTACTCCTGCTTTACACTGTGATGGGTTCATCCGGAAAAAAATGCCTGATTGAGAGCAAACTGATGAATTTTTTAAATTCAAATTCAAAACAATTTATTGATTGTAAAACAAAATCTTTATGCAAGTGTTCTCACAAAAAACATACACTTACACATGTGATATTAATTCTTCAAATTTTGATCATAGAATGAGAGAAACCTACTTTATTTTTTTGAACATGAATACGTTTGATAAAAGTTCTTCATACCGTGAAAGCGGACTATTCAACGGACCGTACATGCATTAGACGATCCATGTCTCATGTGAGCGTTCAACTCATTCCAATTTCTATATCTGTGTGTTGTTTCTGGACCATCAACGAGGGTTCGCCATTCAAAATGGTGGTTCCTATCATATAAACGTTTCACCGATTCGAGAAGTTGCTGTCCCGCTCGCTTTTCAGTGTTTTAGTGTTTAATTACAAATGTTGTAAATTCGTGGCGGATGTTAATTTAATTGAAACTATATCCAAATCTAACGTCGTCCACTTCTCCGAAATTCGTTGTTCGATGAAGAGCGGATACCGGTTGCTGCTCCCACTTCAACATTTTTGAGGATTGATATTAATACTTTGACATTATGGTTCCAGTAGTCCTCCCCTTTATGGTATGAGCAAAACCAATTGTGTGAACCTACCTCTGGAAATGGATTGTCTATTGTTTACTTAATTTCTTTCTCTTCTTCCAGGATGTCGAAAGTTGTCGGTCATACGTCGATGAACTGTACTCATCAGATCTTCGGAAATGCATGGGCGCAATCATGTGGGTATTTGAAAATATTTCTTTTAATTCATAATCTCCAGCAATGTTTACGTGTCAAGTTCCGGTTCGTTAATCATCACATTTGCAGATGCCTGAAAAATGCGGTGATCGGAAGTAATAAGCAAAAGGGGAACATGATCGCTCAAGGAATCGTGAACCGGTTAATGCAGCTTCTTCAAGACTCTTCCCTTCCCATCGAGCTGAGGACTGAAGCAGCTGTCACTTTAGGATCTTTGGCGAAGGGTACAGAATCTCATGTCAAGCAGCTAATTGACGTTGGACTGGCCCCATTAATGCTAAACTGTAAGTCTCAATTTGCGTCAAATTTACTGAGGCATGGGTGTCCCAATTTACTAGTAGTATAGAGTATTGCAGGCTTGATATTGCCTTATTTCAACGTTACCATCTTTCATCGGTTACCGCGTTCCTCTGCACCAAATTATCCTTAATCATTCTTTCTTGGGGATCCGTACAGAAACTAATCTCAAGAGGAATTTCTTCTTTCATATTGGCCGAACTTTCATATTTAAACCTACTTTTTCCACTACGTATCACTTCATTCTAAATTTTAGAATTGAGGGTAATACGGGTATAACTTTTTCAGAGGCAGTGGGCTTACTGTATTATTAGAGTCGCCTCACCTTGGACGGTTTGGTATTGGCTCGGTTGTTTGTGATAACCCCTACTGTGCTAGTGACTTTTCCTTGCTTCAACTTCGAAAGGAGCGATTTTTCCATTTACCAAACTATAATAATCGATTATGATTTTAAAACCTAGACACTAACAGCGATGATTATGTTTTCAGGTATTCTGAGTAGTTCGGAACCGAAGTTGATCGATGTCTGTTTGCGGTGTGCCCGATCGTTATTTGTACACCCTCATGCTCCGATTGATTTGATATACTCTGACAAGCAAATAATTCCTCATCTTCTAGGACTTGCAATGCAATCTATTCCTAATCAAATTTGTGTTACCACTATTCTTGGAGCGTCTTGTAAGGTAAGCTAAGAACTCCATACTGTTTTTTGTCTAATTACTGTAGTAACTGCATTTAAGGTCTGCGCTAACTTCCTTTTTTTCTCAGACACCGGACAATCAGGCCTACCTATGCGATCAAGGCGCCATTTATACGTTAGCAGCACTTCTATGTTCGCAGCATGATTCAGTATTAATGCCAACTTTGGGTTGCATTGCAAATATGTCATATCAGAATGCTAACGTATCGTCCATTATTGCTATAGCAAGGTAAGTAGAATAAATCTGCCCTAGAAACCTGTTTTTGAAAAACATAGATTTAGATTAAGGAGAGGGAACCTTGGAGACTTAAGAGAACTCAGGCCTTATTGGGAACGCCAAGCGCCTCAAATTGATTTTATGGAAATTCAATTCGTTTTTCAGTTGAATGAGGCTTACTGGAATTCCGTGGTTCAAACCCCTTTAGTCTTCAGGTATTCTGAAGCATTCTTCTAAAAACATGAATTAATGAAGTACCTCTTTTACAGCTTTGGTGGAAAATCAGTTCCGGATTTACTTGTGAATCTTATGGCTCGTGATCGTCCTAGTGAAATGCAACTTAGTTCTGCAAAGTGTTTAACCTATTTGCATAGGGCGGGTGCAATTGCGGCTGAAGACCCTAAGATATTGTATAAAACGCTGCCTTGTTTGGTGAGAACTATATTAAAAATTCTTCTGAATTTAAAAACATGTACCAACATAGAGGGTATTTTTCTATAAATATTACTTTCTTTACTTTGAACATCATTATTAAGATTTTTTTTCATCTATTGGCATAGGTTGTTCTTTGCAAGAAAGAGAGACCGTGTCAACAAAGAATTGCCGCTGCTGAAACGATTGCATATTTAACTGAAGTGAATACAGAATTACAACGGTTAGCTTCCATATCCAATCAGCTGATACCTACGTTGGCCAGCATGCTTCATTGCCCTCAGGAAACGAATAACAATAACAGCGTTGTACACGATCCACGAATGGCTTCAAATATGAAGCAAGCTGCTTTCAGGGTTAGTGGAAATTTATACCAACTACTTTTCAGGCTATACTTTAGGAAATCTTGACAACTATTAGTATTGTACCTATTTTACTTTTTTTTCTAAAATTATATTTCAGGCGTTTGCATCTCTAGGAGCAAATGATGAAGACATTAGAAAGAGAATTATTGAGACTGAACGGTTAATGGACGAAGTTGTTAGCGGACTTGAGGATTCAGATGAAAACGTGAGAGTGGCTGCTGTCAGATGTTTACATTCTTTATCGAGATCCGTTCAGCAGTTAAGGACCACTTTTCTTGTAAGTACCTACATCATATCAAAATATATCAGTTATTCATAAAATTGTGCAGTAGTTTCATTTACGAATATAACGTTCCTTGTACGCACACCATTATGCTTAATATTCTATAAATTTTTGAGTGCTGGTCTTAGTTGCAGGATGCTAAGAAGCACAATAACTTCTATCTTTATTGTTGATATTTAGGATCATTCTGTGTGGAAACCCCTCATGGCACTTCTTCAAGGGGCGTCTGAAGATGTTCTCAGCGTAGCATCATCAACGTTGTGCAATCTTCTATTGGAATTTTCCCCTGCAAAGGAACCCATTCTGGAGTCTGGAGCCGTTGATCTCTTGTGCAATTTGACTCACAGAGCCAATCCAGCTCTGAGATTAAATGGAATTTGGGCCTTGATGGTTAGTAGTTCATGATTTCCACTATTTCATGCCTTAATATCTATTTACTTTTGTTTGAAAACTACATCACATATTTCATCGTATTTTATTATGTCTGTTTTATCGATTAATAGCTTCCATCCTGAGACATTCTTCCCATGAATGGGTTTTGTAATTAATCATTAGACTACACTTACTATACCATATTTTCCATTTCCACTGCGTATCTCCCCAAAATTAAACTTCATTCGGAATAAGAAACATTCCATAAGAACGACGAAATATTTTTATTCTCGTAACCTGTTATCACGTCAATCACTTAGTGATCTAGTCGATGCCTCACATGAGTAGTAGGTACGTAATTCTGAATAGTACAAATTGAAAGAAGGTAGGCTAGTAAGATTGTGATGGTGAATAAGTTTTCTTTCATGTCATAAACGGAAAATCTTGGTTTTTTTCTCGATACAATTTTAAGGGTAGGATTTGAGGAGCTTGTTTCCAAAAGGTACTATAACCGTTTCGCTCATAAGCGAGAAATTCGCGGAAAACCATAACAAGCTAAAAACTTACCCCATTTCAAAAAAAAATTTTTGTAAGTATTCTACTTTTAATATTAAAAAATTCAAAAAAAGAAGCAAGTGATTTCGAGACGACTATTAATCTGGGTGGAGCTTTGAAATTTCAAGATTTTGGTCATGGTACTTTTTGGTGTCAAAGTGGACATAGTACGTTTTGAAATCAAATCTTTTCCTCCTGTCAAGGACTTTACAAATTTTCCCAAAGCTGTTGCAAAGACATTCCCAAGCTGTTGTACTTGTAGGTATGCAGCTGCCGCCCCCTCCTCCTACACCCCGCACATTTTCTGCAGAAAAACAGTTTTTCTTTCAATTCAAACAAATTCCTTGATACTGCGCACTTTATATTCAGTAGAAATTAACGAAAAACAACGCACCAAATACCAAGTTTTATGGAAGCCACCTCGGAGTTTCACCATGGTTGTCAACATTCTTTCTATTAAAACTGACATGAACAAACTAAAAAAATACGGTTTAAATCATTGAAAACCCTTCAAGCATGGCTCGAAAGTTGAGAAATCCTATAAGAAAATGGATGTAGTACTCTATGTTCAAAATATTGTAGCCAGTGTGTGACTCTTTAATGGATATCGTGGTTTTGAACCAAAACAGACGCAAGTACTGTTTCATGATAGTACCTTTTGAAATTAAACTAAATTTTCAACCTAGTTTTTCAAGGGGACATAGTACTTTTAGCTTCAACTCGATTGCATTTTTATGAGGAACTCCGTCCCAAAACCCCCGGGAAGGTAATAACTCGATTTTGAAAAAAATTGTCTTCACTCCGTTTGGAAACACGCTCCTCAATTGAACCTACGCTTTTGCGGAATTAATGGAATTGATCAATTATTAGCTATATGTTATTTGTATATCTTATTTTTCTATTATGCCATAGATAGTTATAATGAAAATAGTGTGCTATTTCTTTGTAGAATATGGCGTTCCAAGCTGAGCAAAAAATCAAATTGCAAATTTTAAATACTTTGGGGACTGATCAAATCTTCAGGCTACTTTCCGACTCTGAAGTTAATGTACTAATGAAAACGTTGGGTTTATTACGAAACCTCTTGTCTACAAAGCCTCATATCGATCACATAATGTCACTTCATGGAATGGAAATCATGCAGGCAAGTTCCTTCATCATTTAAATGCATTGTAGATATATTATTCTAGTAATGTAATCTGACTTTTGTAAATGATTGATGCTTATCAAATTCTTCTTCCATGCCTTTTATCATCTGAAATATGTCTTTTGTCGAATAATTATCATTTTAACTCACCTGTATTTCACTATTAAGCCACATTTAGAATATAATTATGTCGCTGTTCATTTGAAGCTAATTGACATCGATTAGAAAGCTTCAACCAATGTGTTTTTAATTGTTGTAAATTTAATTTACAGGCTGTAACGTTAATACTTGATGGTAACCACTGCCCTGAGGTAAAGGAACAAGCGCTTTGTATCTTAGGGAACATAGGAGACGGAGAAAGCGCGAAGGACTACATTATGTCAAATGATGACATGTTGAAAAAACTTCAAGATTACATGGTGAGTTACAGTTCAGCTGAAAACTTTTTGATGTAATTTCGTGCATTTGGTGTCATTAAAAATTCAATTTTTTCTTTCCTATTTCAGTCGCATAGCAACGTTAAGTTACAAATAGCCGCCATATTTTGTATATCCAATTTAGTATGGAAAGACGAAAGTGGTTCTGCGGAAAGACAAGCTAAGTTGAGGGATATGGGTGTTGTCAAAATCTTACAGCAACTGAGTATGACGACGGATTCTATACTGTTTGATAAGTGAGTTATGATACATACTATAATGAACATCTGTTTCCACTATGTTTCAGGGTAAATGGGCTGGACATTAATTGTGTAAACTGCTGGGGCTTACTTTTTCACATTATTCACTCTCTTAACTGATACGTTTTGTTTCTCTATTATTTTCTGTCATATTCAAGCTGTACCAGACTGTAAACAGCTAATTTAACCTCTGTCATCTATTCACGAGCAGCCTCCATTTTATATAAGGTTTGGTAATTCAAGAACTCACTCAATTCCGGTTACTAATTAGAATGCTCCTGATATTGTTTGCTGCTCGAAATGCCATTTTTATGGTTCCAAAATTCTTCTTTACATCATGATTCCTAATAATATATAACCTGGTTCTTATACTGATATATAATACCCAGTTGGAGTTTTGCATTAAAAAAACAATACAATTTGCTGGGGTACCTAGCCTAGAGTATCTGTTACAATCTTTGAAGTACAGCTGCAAGAGTGCTTGAGTGCTGTCTCTCAACTTACTGTCACTGGTGGTCTACAACACTTTCTACCTCAAATCCAATATGTTGAGTATAAAAATTTAACGATGGGAAAGTTACAGTTTCCCCAAAAGATAAAAAGTTGAAAATCTGTGTTAGATATGTATCCTCCCATACCTGTTGGACCTGCTGTGCTGCACTCTGTCTCGAGTTTCTAATGTTCAGACACAGGGTATATAAGTGTGGTATAGAATTAAATTTTTTCCAGTGCAGTCTCTTTCAGACACTTGAAATACTAGTTTTTAACGAGTTTCAATCCTCTATGGAAAACAGGAGTGGGTTTGAGAATAATCAACGTTTGAATATTGGCACTTGATCATCAACTTAAAATAGTAACACCATTACCACCATGTATGCTAGTGTCGAACCTACGGATTTTCAGCGTCCTAGGTTAATTCAATTAAGAATGACCCATTTGTATACATTTTCCAACCACTTTCTTCGAATAGTCTCTCTACTTTTGAGGCGCTCTGTTCAGTCAAGAGCACAAAAACCAGTAACTTTGAACTTTTGCTATGGTAATCTATGGATTATTTGAGGTTAGCCTAGGGATTTTCAACATCTGTTGACAGCGTTGCTACTGTTGCAAACGTCGTTAGCTGCTGGCGCCAAGTCGAATCTTTATAATTTCGTTCAGCTCCTGATGGATAAAACATTACTTTTTTCACGTAATGTTGACTTCAGTAGTCATATTGAGACTCGGGCTTGCAATAAAAAAATCTCTTATATACCCCATAGGTTTCCCTATGAGTGTAGTGATCTTAATTTGTTTTGATTTTTACTTGGGCAAATTTGTTGTTGCCTTTTATTCATTCTCGTTTGTATCAGGTTGTATCTCTATTTTCAGAGTGAAACTGGTAATGACGCAGTTCTCAGAAGCATGACATTTATCCTGCATGTTCTCACCTTATTTGGGAGCATTCTGACAACAATGAAGCCGTGAGATAGCCAAACCCCCATCAGTCAACTCTCATTTAGGGGTTTTCTTCTACTTGAACCTTTCGATTAAATGCCCTGCATGTAGGACAGTTCATAATCTATTGTTAATATTTTATTTATTCGCATTGTTCCTCGTTACAATTGTTGATCTTTTATTCGATATTACTGCATCAATATATGCTGTTGATAGCCTATTGAAAATAGCTAGTGTAAAGCTTTAAGCCGACACCCAAAATTGTATCTCCTTTGTACATTATTGTCTAGTTTTCATGGGTTTCCAAATCTCTTTTGAACCTATATTTTCTAAGCCATAGAATAGCAAATCCTTGTTTTCATTTGTACAGATACTGTATTTAAATACCTGAATATATTTATTTACAGCCTTTTTTGTTGTCTCCTCATTACTCTGACGAATGTTTAGCCACTTGCTGTTGCATCCAGTTTTATTCAACTTTAATCTGCACACATGCTCAGATAATTTACAGCCGATCTGTGTACGTGAAATTCTGCACCTCTGCCTTGTATATTTTCAAAATTTGAACAATCTTAGAGGAAGAACTAATTGTCTTAGGAGGAACTTATTGGATAAGCAGCTAATGCTAAACACATGTAATGGAGATTTTGTGAATTACCTAGCCAATGTCTTCTGCAATTTTTTCATTGATTATGCTGATGTGCCTGAATCGAACATGCCACAGATCTTGTTACCATCAAGCCAAACACTCGTATCGACTATGGAAGCTCCAGCCCATTGCAGCATCAGAGGGGGTGCTTAACTAACCTGTTGGGATCACATAAGTAAGGATGCAAGGGTTGTCGGATAAGTGAGTCGACTCCGGGGCCCTAGCCCAGCAAAACGGAAACTTCTAATGAAAATGGCGGTTTCCATTTTGCTATATGAACGGAACAAGTCTCTCTCGACGTAGTTGTGAAAACCCATTTAAGCAAAAACGGAGTAAAATAGAACGTTGTCTATATTTCCAAGAAAATAGTGAATTGCACAGTTGAATCGATTTCGACAGTTAGGTCATCATTAGTTACAAACATGAACTGCATGCTACGCTATATGAAGCTGAGCTGTGGGCATTAGCAATAAACTTCCTGAAGTACATAGGGAGGATGGAAGTGGTGCAGAAGTTAGCAGCCCTAAGAATCTGTAGCTCATACAGGAGCTGTGTCGGCTCGGTTGCTCAGGTCATTGTACCGTCATCCCAATTTATATCCTGGCAGATGAGAACTGATTCACATATATTTGGAGGGGTGAATAAGCAATTAACACATTGAATATGGAGGAACGTGGCCACAAGATTGGTAGACGAGAAGGGCTTAGGAACCGTAAGGTCATCAGGCGGTAGGCTGTATGAGTTAGTGGAAGAAGAAAGTGCTTGACCACATATTGTTTTCAGCCGTTCCAGGTATATCCTCAGGTACAGCAATGCCTAGGAAATGGAAACCATTCCAATATACTCTTGGGGCTTTAAAAATGCAGGGTCATACTAAGTAAGGCAGGAGTAGATAAAAGTCATTTGAAAAGTATTGCCCA
Source organism: Creontiades dilutus (assembly GCA_031894815.1). Taxonomy (NCBI): domain Eukaryota; kingdom Metazoa; phylum Arthropoda; class Insecta; order Hemiptera; family Miridae; genus Creontiades; species Creontiades dilutus. Next base: position 3,941,648 of record JAVIWC010003164.1, read on the forward strand.
TGAAGAGTAGTTTTTAAACATGCCCTGCAATTACGAACGTATTTTCATCATAAAACTTCTGTTGTAGATATTTGACAGTACTAGCAACTTTTTAGTACCAACCAATATAGGATATTCTCCAGGACAAATTGTTTGCTGGGATGGATGTCAAAAAATCAAGATTGTTCTGTTGAAAACAAACAATTACCAAAGATGCAAACATTTGAAACGGAGTGTCTCAACCACCGTGGTCTACAACCGAGAGTAATTTCTGTTATAATTCTTAAAATGTTGAAATTTAAATCTCACAACTTTTTTGGACATCTTCAATAGATATTTAAGACGTAACATGATCAGCCCAGTTATTTGAGAAATATGCATGTTTTTATCATTTATATCATTCCTGCCATAAGAAAATGATTGATCCCGTTTTTCGATAAGTGAAAAACCTTTCCTCCTCTAATCTCAATGAATGGTGGACAAAGAAAAAACCTCAGATCTTGACATTTTAATTTAATAACAAAACACTTGACCGTCATAAGGAATTAAACTATTTTCACACGTGGTCCGCTGCTCTACCTCGCCCCAAACGCTCCTTCTTGATCTCGTTGGTCAACCAGGATGGCGTTCCCTTAGGAATAGGAATCGCATTAGGATACGGATACTTGGGACGTAAATCGCCTTTGAAGGGATCAGTGTTCTTCAATTTTTTAACCAAGAATTCTTTCGCTATCTCTTTCTGGTCTCTATATCGATCCAGATACAAATTGAAAGGTTGTCTGATTGGGAACCAAACTTGTTTCTTGTAGTAATGGTCAGGGAAATCATACTCAAAAACTGGAGGTTCTTGATTCAACACACTCTGATAGTAATCACGAACCGATGAATCCCAGTCGGATGTGAAGAAGGCCAGACCGGCCGGAGTGAGAATTTCTTGACGTTTCGCGTAGAATTTTTGAGTTGAGAAAAACCTTGTAGATTGCAATTGTTTAGCAAGGTCAGAGTAGTCGATCGTCCCTTCCTGCTTGTAAAGAACAAATATGTAGCGAAGGTATCCAAGACCCTGGAACGGCAGAGGTTGAATGTGTTGACAAACTTCTTCCCCGTTAGAAACATCGTTTCCTTTAATGTTGGCGACCATCCAGTGAATTCTTTCAACTTCATTGGAAGTCCCATCTGGCGTAGTCATTATCAAAGTCCACAGATCATCTGGCTGCGACTTGAAAGTGACGGAAGGCCGTTTGGTAGCTTCTGCAGGCTTCACAACGTTCCCCCTGTAAACGGGCACTGTATCGTTGGCGTAGACAACTTTCATGTCGACAACAGGATGGAAATAGGCGTCACCAAACAGGTGTTGGTATATTCCGTAGTGTTCTGCCATTGCTTTAACATGTATGGGAGTCATATTGTCAGCATTCACTTCATCTACTTCATCAATAGGAATTAGTAATTGGTTGACTCTTGCAATTCGTTCCAAATCTTTATTGTTCTTGTTAGCCTTCAGTATTTTCACATGCTCTCCGAGGGCGTCTTTTCTTGTTGGCTTCTTTAGAGCGAAACCTATATTGATTTTGTAGTGGATCGCTGGGTCTTCAGTGTTAAGATCTTTCAACTTTTCAGTCAAGCAGCGAGCCTTTTCCGGCGGCGTACCCAAACTTGTTCGTGAAGATTTGTTTCTGCAAGGTATGCATAAAGGGCGGAACGAGGCCCTAGCCAACTTGTAAGCACTCATGGCCGAAATTTAGTTCTTCCTTAGTAAGTTGAAGATTATATATATGTATATATTTACTTGCCTGATTATATATGTTAAACTTGCCTAGAAGAATCAACCTCAGTTGATACTGCACATGAGATTTGCACTATCTTTCTAGTGATAGATATTTTATGGACATAATTAAACTTCAGGAGCATTCACGATTACAGTTTATAATCAGAGCACAACAGAAAAAAGTTATCTTATTCTTCTTCATTCTCTAATATAGGCCCTGAGGGTATCCATCATCTCGTTTCCTTCTATAATTCATTAGAGTTGTCGCGCGATGTCTGGTGGCTGCCTTCGACTAAATTTTTTCCCTTAGTGGTCTTTTCTTCTTCAACACTAGACATTATCATTCATGAGATTAAAAGCTCATAATTCAGATATGATTATGTAGTAATTTTTATCTGATTTACGGATTCTTTCTACCTACCTAAAAGTGTAAAATAGATAATTATGAGCGGGATAAAAATGGTTTTTCTTGGTTCAAAGGTCTGTTATTGAAAGTAATAAACTAAGAAGGTACCACTCAACCACCATGGCTGCTACCTGACTTGAAGACATTCTGAGTAGAAGACGAAGATGAACAACAACAAAATAACATATTCTCCGAGTTATTTATCAGAACCTCTGATAAATGATCAGCCCAACATTATCCAATTGTCATTTTATATTTGTTTTTGTAGATTAAAAAAATGGATCTACTTATGCTATAGATCAAAATTTTTTCAAATCGATAATTATTAGTTTTTAAACCCACTCCCTTCGCATTCACAGTAATGTTGATCAATTCACATGTGTTAATTGTGTATCAAGTACCAAAATGCCGTATGATTTATTACCAAGGCAAAAATATTCGTCTGACGACACGAAAATCGTCAAACAACTTAGTCACACAAACACACAAGTAGAATTCACATCTTCAGAAGAACACGAATATACCTGCCTTCATCACCTCTTTTTGAAAATGAACTTGGAACTCTCTGACAGAGGAATTTCGCTGGCTGCAGTTGGTTAATTTCAGATTTATCTGATATTCCGCTCTAGATGATGTAGCGATGACGCATTACAGGATGAAATAATTCTCCCAAACGTCACAGATTATCCGAGAGAAGATTTTTCAAGGTCACCGTCCCACCCCACACCACTTTTGCTCTCATTCATTCCACGGTGGACACTCGCGATCTCATTTCCATCCTATCTTGGGTTCGTATTTGGTCGTTAAAAGGTGAACCCTCGATACACGCTTTTGATTGTTAAATCTTCTTGAAGGCACTAAAGTGAGAAACATTGCTGGAGGAATTCTTCGCACAATGGCCCATACTGTAACTAGAACTACATCTGCATTCGCACGAGTTTTTGGACAACAATGCACCGTTCCTGTTCGTGCAGGGTATGATTTCTCTATATTTTTACCATTTATTGTTTTAAATATATTACAGATGTCAATTATTCTTCAGAAGGAAAGGTAGAAATGCAGAATGGCAGGTTTGTACTGCGATCAGCCTTGAGTTAACTTGAGCTTTCTCCTTCCGAAGAGCTGCCGGCTGTTTCATACTAATTAGTGTCAAACTAATATATTTTTCGTGAACGACTAACCACGCCCGCAAGGAACGCCATTGCGATCATCGATACTTTAGTAGCTGGTACATATTGAACAGCAATAACAGCGATGGAGGGCAGTTGATAAACGTGTAGTCAATTTGAGAATGAAGCACTTGTTCGGCGTGATACGTTTTTATGCTTAACATACGTATGTTGATTTTGGTTTTGACCCATATTGTTAGCGATGGATGCACAATATTGAGATGCGTACACATAGCAAGCTATCCTTGAAAACATTTCTTCCGTCGACAGGCTATCCGCAGATAAGTACCTTCGTATTACACCTTCTGGAAAAGCTGCGTTGTAAGGAGGCTTAGCAGTGTACCCGTTCAGGTTGTGGTCGACCATTTTCCGAAGCAGTGCTCAAAAAGTCATACATTCGTCTACGTAGCTATTTTAATTACTTCCCAGGTTTGACATCCAGCAAGCTTTAGCTGGACTCATTCTTCCTAGCTTTTCATTTGTAAACTGGTCCAAAACCTATGAGTTATGCTGTAAATTAATGAGAATAGGTCTGTTAGAAGTTTGTACCATAAACCCAGTAGAGAATTCTTCCCTGAGTCGAATAAGCTATGACAGACATCAATTGACCAATATGAAGGTTGATAAGTAAGTTTGAATGCCATTTGAGTTTTGTAAAATGCTAAAACTCTCTTAATTTTCCAATTTTTTGTGCAACTCCTGATGACCACACAACGCAGAATTTTATCCTCTACACTTCCATGCGTTATGAAAAATTCTTTGAAAAAATGTAGGTATGTGTCGATCTGTACAGCTAACTTTAATTGGGTGGTAGTTGAAGATGATTTTTGGAATTTTAAGCATCTTGAAAAGCAAACCAACAAATTTAGGGGGTTGGGGTTGATATAACTTTTTTCAGTACATTACAATGTGCCTAAATCACCTATTGAATGACAGTATTGAAGCCACGTCATTTCACGATGCATGGGCTCATAAAAGGTTTAAATTCCAAGAAGTGTATTGCATGTTTGAAAATGTTCTATTTCGAAATACTATCGGTATTGAACTGTGACTACCTTTACACCTATGCTATAGAAATTTGTGTACCATTTTGAAGTTAACTGGAATCCACTACTGTCTCACCTAACCGTTTTTTTGTCATTCCGATATGCACGAATTAATCACGAGTTTTAAATCAACACGTACTCTTACATCACTTGAGTTGTAAAAATATTGGATAGTAGGTCCTAGAAAGGAAGATTTGGATTGAGCTCGATATCTTATCATCTTGGTTGACATAAGCTATCCCACAAGGATCCCAAAACAAATATAAACTCCAAATGATGGCTCTCTTGTTATTTCAAAAAGATTACGGTGATGTTAGAAAGATGTCTTGAAGTTGAAGGTCAGAGTTAAGATTAGTGGTTTAAATGATAATGATGGCTCATGCACTTGACGAACTCAATTTGCATTTTCCTTTGTTAAGCCGTGGAAATTACTTATAGCAAGACCATTTAAAATGGAAAATAAAAAAATAAATAAAACGAAGCTGTTTCAATCCATCAAATCTTTCGGTAGCTTTTCGTAGAAATCCGTTTTGGAATACCTTGAATTTCAACTCTTAGCGAATTGTGAAGAGTGATGCTTAGTAATTGAAATGAATTGAACAATTGAAAGCTCGAAGATCTGGGTTCATGCCTCTTCATAGAGTTTATCCCAAATATTATTAACCCACCAAGGACGAGTGTGACGCAACTGTCATTCTAAACAGGTCCCAAAGAAACCATATTCATATTACTGCAGATCGCAGTTTGTGATCCTTCGGGCTCTTCAGGTCTCATGAGATTCGGCTTCGTCAGTCTGTTGCGTGCTTCTGCTCAAAACAGTGTTTCTATATTTTTTGTATCCTCTTCATATGTGTATAATTTCTTGGGATGAATGGACCACTGGTAAGTCGAATATTTTCCCTATTTTCTTCTCAATTCGAAATATTGTAATTCAATAAGAGTAATTTGAGACATTTATTCAGTTTTATCTCTGGGCATGAAAAGGGCTGTGTGACACTCGTCATCTGCCGCTCTTGTTCAATGTTTCATCTTCCAAGTTTTCCTAATTCCGGCCAAAGTGATACGATATAAAGTTGAGGAGTTTCATAGATAAGACGAGAATAGATTGTTGATGAATATAATTTTTTGTTCCAGGATTATTGAGAGAAACATGGGGCGACAGTTATTCTATTGCTGGAAGATTGTATTCATGGTATTCTCAATGATGTGCCCACCGGATGCAGAAGACATCTGCATAGCACCACCCCCTGCCAGGACGGTGATGTGGAAAGAAGGATGGATAACAATGTCGTGAATGTGGTTTCAAGACATTTTCCTCAAAGGAAAAAAGAAAACACGTGAATGTACCCCAGCCTGCACTCATTAGTACATACAATAAAAATATGGGTGGACCAGACAGGATGGATCAGGTGGATAAATCAATATCTTTCCGAATCCCTTATTTGGAGCATGAGTCTTTATTTTCATCGGTACGTTTCGTCCTTCAACGAGGACTTCATCAGCCTTATTATGTCATCACTACATGTAGAGTTCTGGCTTAGACATGGTGGTGCCACACATCCCTTCACTTTGTTTTAATACTGAAATTAAGTTTTAATAATGAAATTATAGAGCTGCAGGCAAAACTAAAACTCATTGTCATTCAGTATCAAAACAAATTGAAGGGATGTGTGGCACCACCATGTCTAAGCCAGAACTCTACATGTAGTGATGACATAATAAGGCTGATGAAGTCCTCGTTGAAGGACGAAACGTACCGATGAAAATAAAGACTCATGCTCCAAATAAGGGATTCGGAATGAATGTGGTCACCCCACTACCTACACCCACTAATATCTTTCCAAGTTGAAAAATGGTATTGGTCGATTCTGACAGGGCTGGATGCATGGCGTGGAGGACGCTGGCAAAAATAGTGCTTGGCAAATATACCGCAAGGCTGGAAGAAAATGGGGAAACCAGCTTTCAGGACAGAATTACTTATCTCAAAAGATACAAAACTCCTATGAAGTCCATTGGTGCAACAACTCCCTCGTCAACGAGCTCATCCCGAGTTTTCAATGACCGACGCTTTCGACGATAGTGTGCCAACCTCGAATGAACAAGTGTCGTTGATCCGATTTGCGTGAAATGCGCCTTGGATTTTTGTCTTATTTGTAATTTTCCGTTCCGTAAAAAAAATTGAAAACTTGAATAATTGTAAGTTCTTACGGTTCTGGTTTTTATGCACATGAAGAAAACATGTGGGACATCACAAAAATGAGCCCTGTTCTGATCTCATTTTCTGTTTGTTTAATTAAAAACACTTAAACAGTCATTCACTCGTCATTCGTTTTTATGTGTATAGCCTTTGCGTAAGCCTTCCCTGTACTTTATTGTAAGCCTTTGGGTGTTGTGCCTTTCCAGGAGGGAAACGAATATGTTTTACCCAACCTCCTACAACGGATAAATAAATAAAAAACTTTTTTGGGCTTAGAATCTAGTTTATTGAACCAAGAAATACAGAAAACAACGTTGTTTTAATTTAAAGATAGTTACCGTCCTTGGTGGATTAGTATAATGTAGGTATTGCACGATGAATCTACGTAAAAACGCCTGCCAAAAGGCACTCATTATAGGCACGTGCGTACTAGTTGAGTAAAAATGCTACAATAGTGTTTTTAGTTATGATTATTTACTAATTTTAGATTCTACTCGATTTTAGGTCATGGTGGTCAAATGTAAAGATGGGGCCACCGGATGCGATTCTTGGTGTGACTGAAGCTTTCAAAAGGGACACAGACCCCAAGAAGATCAATTTGGGCGTGGGAGCTTATAGGGATGACAATGGAAAGCCCTTCATCCTGCCTAGTGTTACTGAGGTGAATATTAATAGTATTTTTCCAAATTGCAAGAATGCTGACCTAATTGAACATTAATGAAAAAGATTGCACAGTTTGATGATAGGGATCAAGTTCGAACCTTGACTCGAAAAACCTCGTTCAATTTTTCTTATAATTTGATATTTTTACATTAATCAGGCCTCAACGAATGTTACATAACTTTTTCAAGGTTGCTGGATGTAAAAAAAAAAAAAAAAAAATAAAAAACCGCCCAGTTAATTTTAACTTGTTCGTTTATTGACCTGTTCTGTGAAACTCAATTTAATTTATTCCGTTACGCGTTTGCAATAATAATTATTATTGTATTGTTATTATGGAACTATTCCATTCATTGTGATCTGATGAAAACCTTACGAAGTGGTTGGAATTAAATAGATTGTAGTTATACTGTGAATATCATGTTTAGTCGATTTGTGATTTAATTATAATTTTTTGGTTTAAATTAAATATTGAGTAATTAAGCGATTATTGTTATAATAATCTCCCTCCAGATGAGCTGAACGAAAATATTTTTTCATTCAATTTCATAGCATAGATTCCTCATCTCTTAAAACACCTCACTTGTTCTCCCAGGGTAATTTACCGTACGAGTTGCCCAAAGTTCTCATCAGTTGTTATGTGATATTAACTATGATTTATGCTTTATCAGGCAGAGAAGCAGATTTTGGACGAGAATATGGATCACGAGTACGCTGGCATCATTGGTGTTCCAGAGTTCTGTAAGAAATCTGCCGAACTGGCTTTTGGCGCGGATAGTGAAGTTATTAAGGAAGGACGAGTGAGTGAAATGTTCGGTTATTAGTTTAACTGATTTATTCTTTAAAAGGGCCAAACCAGTAACTCAAACGTGTTTATATTTTTTTCTGCAGAATGTTACTGTCCAATCCATTTCTGGAACTGGAGCGCTTAGAATTGGAGCCGCTTTTATGTCGAGATTCTTCCCTGGAAATAAGGAAGTATATTTCCCCAAACCCACATGGGGAAATCACATTCCAGTTTTTAATGATTCTGGAATACAACATAAATTCTACAGGTATTACGATCCTGCCACCGTTGGATTCGATTTCCAAGGAGCATGCGAAGACATGATGGTATATACTTCACAGTTGCATTTCCATAATGTTACATAGGTACACTACAGAATTAACGTGTAAATATTTTAAAAAACTCGAACATAAAAATGTTTGAGGCGTATAAAAACGTTGATAAAGAAGGAGGAATAAACGTGGTTTTGATGATTGTTAATGGAGAGCTTTCAGAAAAGTTGCATTGCCATGGATCTGATAATCTATTAGAAGAAGTTAAGATGAAAGGAAACTGTTGCGTACTTTTGTAGTGTTGTTGCACGCCCGAACTTGAAATCAAAGGGAGTTACACGTATCATCTTCACTGATTTAAAGGAACATTGACTAGTATATAAAAAAAGAGAAAGTACGTGCGTAAGTACTTATTAATTTACTTATCGGTAATAATAATAAGTAATCCTATTACTAAAAAAAATAAGACTTTTTCCAGCTTAACATCCCACAGTGTGCCGCTTTTGATAAATTCCATAGTATAATATCCACAACCCATGTGATAAAGTAGTGGGGGATGATAAAGTGAAAGGCCTAGTACTTGATTAGCTGCTTCGAATGTAATTTTGCTGAATATCTTACCAATCGGTTGGGAGGAAGTACTTGTAAATTTTTTCGACATTAGTATGTCAAGTTATGCCTGCTTTGGTTCGAATTATTAGCTTGGGATGCTGCATTTCAAAAGATAGAAAGTTTCCAACCACGTCTATTCCTCGTTCTTTTCTGTCAAAAAACACGACATAATGCGTTATACCTTTTGCATTATTTCCCTTATCAACATTCCTTGTATTCCCTACCTAACAACTAATTGAATAGACATTGGATGAGACATCCCTCCTCCCCCTTACATACCCTTAATTATGCAACCAAAGGTATAATGATACAACTATGTTGATATTTTGTTTTTGATTATTGCTGTGTGCTTTGCTTTAAACCCTGTTTATCCAAACAACAGTTGATTAAGTTTGCAATCATTCTGCAGTCTGTTGAGAAAATCTGACTCACAATGCATTTGCATGGTTTTCGCCAAATCGTTCCGTGTAAATAGTCTCAAATTACGGCTTTCAAAGCCACTACACTTGTGGTTCTTTTCAATGCTGCTTTTAATATGCCTCAAAACTGCCTATCGATGTTTTAGATAATTTTCTAATCAATATGATTTTTGATTTTTCATACAGAATATGCCTGATAAGTCAATCGTTCTTTTACACGCATGTGCCCACAACCCCACTGGAATCGACCCCAAATGCGAACAATGGGCGGCCCTTTCAGACATCATAAAAAAGAAAGGCCACTTCCCATTTTTCGATATGGCGTATCAAGGTTTTGCTTCAGGTTAGTCAAACACAACCAAAGTTTAGGACTATCGTACACCACTGCTATTTATAAATATTGAGCGTTAAAAGTGATGTGCAATGAATAAAACATTCGAGTAACCTTTCAAAAAAAAAAAAAAATAAATAAATAAAAAAAATAAATAAATAAATCCTCTCTATTCGGATAAATGAACTGATATTGTATCATGATTATGAATACCAACGCTCAATGATGTTCTCAGGTGATGTTGACAACGATGCGTTTGCCGTCAGACATTTTATTAATGAAGGTCACGAGATTGCTCTTTGTCAATCTTATGCTAAAAACATGGGGCTTTACGGTGAGTACGAATCAAATCATGAATGGTTTAGCATAATCAGGAATGATTTAATTCACAGAAATATCTAAAAAGTATCACTAGATGGATTGGAATTTTACCTAAACTTGAGCAACTTTTTAGGTGAAAGAATTGGAGCATTCAGTTTCGTTGCTTGCAACAAAGAGGAAGCTGACAGAGTCATGTCCCAGGTGAAAATCCTCATCAGACCAATGTACTCGAATCCCCCAATCCACGGTGCTAGAATCGTCCAGAAGATTCTTTCCCAGCCAGACCTCAAGACTAAATGGTTAGAAATTTGATTTGGATTGACTTTCTCGCCTACTAAATAACTGATATATCCCTAGTTATTGTTCTTTCTATTTCTAGGTTGGCGGAAGTTAAATGTATGGCTGATAGAATCATCTCCGTCAGGGCTTCCCTCAAAGAAAAACTAGCTAAAGAAGGGTCCTCACGAAATTGGTCTCATATTACTGACCAAATTGGCATGTTCTGTTACACCGGCCTTAAACCCGAACAAGTAAGTTGTGATAGTTGTACTCATAGTTCACATAATCTTGCAATGGTGGCCACAATTGAATAATGATACCACCGGAATACAAACTCATGCCTTTACTCCAAAGCCAGAGGGAAAACTATGGGGAAAGGTCTGATACCTTTAAGAGAAATTCCTGCGTTCGTTTTCCCTGATCAGTTGGCCTCACTCGATTGAGCCACCCATCTTTCATCGAGAAACTGCCGAGTCCGCAGTTTTACCGCCTGATATGTTTAGTCGAGATGACTGTCTCTAGAGTACTGCGGTCCTCAGTGATTGATGATGGCAGCATTTCTTTGTGCTTCTCTAAAGGAAAAGCTTGATTAGAATTATCCCGAGGTATCGCTCTATAATTTTTTGTATGTTAACCGCTATTAATCAGTCTCCATTTCACATATTTGGAAATAAAATTGTGATAACTGAGAATTGAACAGAGATATTTTAAATTGAAATGAGCTGGGATGAGGCTCTCTGGCCGAACAAGCTATGCGTTGGGTAGAACAGCGCCAGTAGCAGGGGAAGTTGTTTACTACTTAGCAGGGCAGGCTTGTAGCTGTAGTTGTGTTTTTCATTGTTGGTGCGACACTGTGGGTGCAGGAGGTCTTCTTTTGAGCCCGAGTTATTTGCTCAAGTAACTAGCGATGTTTAATGTGTATTTGCTCAATTTATTCTACTGTGAGGTATATAATGAATCGACTAATGTGTTTCCCAATGGATAATCTAACTTTATCCAGATATTCTATAGTCGATGTCTCAGTGGTGCAGCAGTATCTTAGAACCTGAGAGCATTGGGCTTTCGCTTGAGAGTCTTGAATGCTACATCAGAATTGAGGATGTTTACTAGAACTTAAGTTAAGACAACTTAGAGGATAGCTGAGCAAGGAGAACGTGAAAGATATACTGTTGAGAGTTGAAATACCTTCAACTGGATCTCCCAAACCTGGTTCAGATTGATTTGCCTATGTTTATTCAATGCATGGTAATGGATTTTCTGGGATGGGTCACAAGTTGATTAAATCCTCAGAGTTAGATAGGTAAAAGACATTTTCTTCTGTTGAACGGATCAGCTGATTGTTTGAGTCCAGTCTTTGATTTCAAGCTCCCTCTTACTTGAATCTGAATTTTATTAGAAAAGTAGAAATACGATTTTGAATTTTTTTAGAAAACAAATCTCACTTTTAAGGTTGAATTAAAGACTCTCAACATGAAAGCCTAACGCTCTCAGGGTTCAACAATATCTGTTGAACTACTGAAACATTGTATGGAATATCTGGCTAAAGTTAGATTATTCATTGGTGAATTAATTATGTAGTTTGCTGTAGGATATATCAACAAAAAGTTGCTATAGGATAGTTCAACAAATACTTTCACTGGGGTCTTGAGAAAATCACTCAGGTTCGAAACAATGCCTCCTGCCCCCACAGTGTCACACTAATAATAAAAAACACAACTTCAACTAGTAGCCTCTCTTGTAAGTTAACAAGTTTCATCGCTACCACGGTGCATAGGTTGCTCGAAATTAGCGCCTCGTCCCTGCCGTATTAAATTTGAAATAACTATGCTTAATTTAAGCTTGGGAACATTTTTGGATAAATTTCCAACTGAATTTTGGAAAAATTCATTTATATTTTATTTGTATGTTCCCCCCTTATTGTACTTCTTGTGCAGAGGTCTAGTTGCTATAAACATGATTAGAAGGAATGTTTTATACCTTAATGGAAATTGATTATGTCCGCAGGTTGAGAGGTTGACCAAAGAATTTCATATTTATCTCACCAAAGACGGAAGGATTTCGATGGCTGGTGTTACTTCAAAGAATGTTGACCATCTGGCTCATGGAATGCACCAAGTTAGTAAGTGAAACTGTCAAGAGAGAAAAGACAATACCACCATCTCTACGCACTCAACCATCTCCGCCCTCCGTCTTCTTTTCGTCATAAGAAGGAGAGATTCTCAAATGTCCACTGAAATAAAATACTCGTACGCTTATTTTCTTGAACTTGAACTTTGTAAATGAATGAGTATATATACCTTATAAACACACCGAAATTTTGTTCATGGGAAGTTCCAAGTTGCACCTTTCTTAATGGAAGAACCAGCTTTACAGGGTAAACCAAAAAGAGGAGATCTGGAAGGAGATGACAGGGGTTGACCCAAGATTATGAACATGGGGCTCACACAAGCTTCATTACACTGAAGCAAGTAATTTTCTAAGGATAATGAGCGTTACCCGTGAGTGTGTAAAACGTACTATTCTTGTACTAACAAGATAGTGATTTGCACTTTATTTCAACACTCATTTTCATTTCTTATAGGTATGTTCTACTTGTGAATAAGTTTTCAATACCTATAACTTGTTACACAAGAAATATTCAAAGAGTGAGGAAACAAACATTAAAAAAAGCATATATTTACAACAAAATATAGCTACGTCCTTTAATAACAGGGCTGTAACTTTTATACGGTCATATTCCTCTCCAGTCACCTACAATTGCCATCATTCGATCGCCTTTGGAGCTCCTCATCCGTTACAAAGTGTTTCCCACAAAAATATCCTTTAGGCGCGAGAAGGGGCTAAATCTGGACTGCATGGTGGATAAACCATAACAATCTTTTGGGACTGCAAGGGACAAAACCCTCGTTGATTGCATGCCCTGTGGCAAGACAATAAATGTGGTGGCTTCCGATAAACATGGAAGAGATTGCGAAGAGCAATCCAAAATAAACAGTTTGACGAAGGGCTTGTCTTGTGATAAATTTGGAAGAGATATTATTGATCACCCAGATTTAGGCCCTTCCTGACTATCTCCTCTGCCTGCGGCTAGAGGAATTTTTAAGTGGAAAACACTGTAACGTATGTGGAGCTAGAAGAGGCAGTCACAAGTGGCGGAAGAGGAGTATAACGCTGACATACAAAAGTTACTGCCGCGGTACTGGAAGACATAGCATTCCATGTTTTTTTTGTAAATATATGCATTTTTAGATACATTTGGAACCATAAAAATCTAAATTTTATAAAAAATGAAAATAAATAAATTTATAGCGGCATAGCATTTTTATAATAACAAAAATTATTTCATTTCTAAGTTTCTCGGGAATTACGTTGGTATTTTCCAATGAAGTGTGGGGGGAGCATATGGGTTTACATGTTCGTGAGGCGATCGGGTTGGGTAGAAGTTAGGATTATCTAAACCCCAAGTTGAGTCCATTTGCGAAAAAACAAAGTTATTGGGTGGTCTGCATCAAGTTGAGCAAAAGCTCAATCTCACCATGTTGTGAGCTAAAGCTCCGCTTGGTATGCATAAAAGTGGAGCTTAATCTCAGTCTCGTGAGATGCGTCTCAAGGGAGTGAGATGAATTTCACCCCCTGAGCTAAACCTCAGGGGTGCGGCGAGACTGATCTCCATTTCGTATGCATAAAGCTGAGATGAAGCTCCGACTTCTGAGCGAAAGCTCAGGAAAAAGTGGGATAGCCCTGGAGGAAACTCAACTTTTCTGTCAGTCCAGTTCGTGAGGCGATGGCGGAGTTCATGAATCTAGAGCGACCTACCAAAGTGTTCAAGCTTCGTCGGCGCAACTCGAGACGAGGATTATAAAGCGCTGTATCGTTTTGAACGGGCTAATGTTGAGTGGTTGTCCGAATATTTCCTGGGAGAAGATTCTGGAGAAACTAGAGGTGGACCTCTAAACAGCCAGCAAATAATGCATTCGTTTTTGCGTTATGTAGGGGACCCGGGCTTGCAAACAGGCGTAAGCGAAGACATCGGTGTTCACCAGTCTACAGTATCGCGAACAGTTACGAGTGTGATGTTTAGCATCTTCAGGATAGCTCATCAGTGGATAAAATTTCCGACTTCTAAAGATGAGCAACGGATAGCGCTACAAAACTGGCAAGAAAAATTCAATTTTGTAACTGCCTTAGGAGCTTTGGATTGTAGCACATAGCAAAGGCCCAATCAACATTAGGTCATCAACCTGAAAAAGCAAAAGCTCATCATACAACAAATGTTTGGTGAGATAGATCTCAAAATATTTCATTCAACTTTATGGGAGATGTATCTCAATTGATGAGCATTTGCTCATGAGATTGATCTCAGAGCTTTAGCTCAACTTTATGCATACCACCCATTAATTAACTGTAAGGCCTCGTATGGCGGACGAACATTGCAGATTTGGAATCCTGCAACCTTCTAACGTAAAATGGAAGAGTTTGAGGTGGGGTTATAAAACTGTTTGTTTTGATTATTGAAATTAATATAGCAATATTAATACAAGTACATAGAAACATAAGGTACATTTGAGGGTGCAGAATCAGATTTCCAGGACACATTTACCGTACTCAGCCATCTCCATACCTTTGTTTATGAGACCTTACTTATTTTTGAACTCGCATCTACCACAAGATGAAGTTTTACATCAAATGGCTTCTGGGGTTGATTCAAATCATACAGTGGAAAGAGCAAGACTGCTGGGATCAAAGATTTGGATGTCGATTCCTTAAGGTGGGGTGAAAATAAGAACGAGAGCAAGAAGAAAAATTATGTCAGCAAAACCCTTGCTATGGTTGGCAATAATCTCAGATGTAGTTTGTGAACTGAAAAAGAAGACTCTCCATCACCCCCTGGTCCTGATACTGAAGTCTTGGCACAACTCCCCCTTTTGATTTGCGGACGTTTGAAGTAATGGATGCATTGGCCTCTGTTTTCCTACGAAGGAACAACGCTATTCGTATCCATCATATAAATAAGTAATAGCAATATCCAAACCGTGTGATCCATTTACTGAATCAGAATTCAACGAATGCATTATTACAAGTACTAAGTATATTGAGTAAATTCAGATTCTACGAATAGAGTTTGAAAAAAACCGGGATGCAAAACATTAAACACAATAATAACTTTTTTAATGCAAATATTAGGTAATCATACGTAACAATAAGCTAAAACATCTGAATCAGAAGGACTGGATCGTAGGAATTTCATTTCTTCTCAAGTTCGAACGTGATAGATGGAGAGCTGAATTGGTGAACGTCAGCATCATAAATGTCGTCTTCCAATTCTTCATTAAGTGTCGGATCATAAGTGGGAAAGGGGGGTGGTTTGGAGCTCTCACTCCTTTTCCTATATAGGAGGAAAAATTAATAACTTGTTAGAGATACAAGATTCCACATAGACCATTAGCCAACAATGAAATATCACCTCAGGTGCCATAATTAGATCGATACCAACATACCTCAGTGGAAGAAGTGTATCATGAACGTAGACAATGGAATTGGTTTCCCCAGGCACTCCTAATCCTTGCACATAAAGAACGTTGTACTTGGTGTTGATCCTCCAAATCTACGGGTTAATAACGACAATTATTATATTGAAAGATCTAAGAACTTCTTCGAATACTGACTCATGGGACGAAGCGACAGCGACATGACATAAATTACGATTGGATGAGTTCGTTTCATTAGATTCTGTATGTGTTCTACAAGCTCGACTTTTGATATCGAGAGCTAACGCGAACTTTGTTCTCTATCAGAAGTTCGGCCGATACAGAGATCAGAAGATTGTTCACCTTCCGTGTGCTCTCTATTTTTAGTTTCTTGTGTTAGAAATATCTAATGGGAGAAGACCCATTATTTTGAAAAGAGGTTGTCAATCTGTATTTGAAAGACGAGATGCCGAATTTACTGAAGAAGTTTTCAAGTAGACAGGATGGTTTTTTTTTGCCCTTAATGAAAGCAGTAGTCCTTAAACGAAGTTGATTTTCTATTAATTTGTTCAAAATGCAGTCAAACCAAGAAACGGACAACACTGCATGATAAAAAAAAGAAAAAAAAAAAGGAGATTCAGCATCTTGATATTTTTTTATCCAAATCTAATAACAAATGAGAAACCTCATGTATAAGGGTTCTCATTTGAAGAAACCAAGTAGGTGTGAACAAGGGCAACTTGCCCCAGTTGAAAAACATTTTGAAGAACCGTGGTTGAAAGCAAGCCAAAAAAGAGGTAACATGCGTCATAGGATTTTTTCAAAAATTCCCCAAGCTAAGGAAATTAAAATAAATATCAATTCATTAAGAACCACCCTGTAAGTACACCTACTTTTTTTCTGTTGGAAAATTTTCGTACATATTTTTACAAAGGGAATTTGAAAACATCAGCATCATAAATGTCTTCCAATTCTTCACTAAGTGTCGGATCATAAGTGGAAAGGGCGGTGGTTTGGAGCTCTCACTCCTATATACTCTCCTGCCCATTGTAAAATATTAGAGTTATTTTCCTCAAGCATAAAAAGTATATGATTTAAACAAGCATTTAATGCAAAAATTTGTCCATTGAAGATGAACATACTTTTAACCCTCGGAGAAAACGTGTCCTGTTTCCCATGTGCCCCGGCATTTTTGTTCCTGGCCACACTCTGCCCTTTTCACCACCACCTCCAATGTTTCCAGGTCGCCTGTGCGTTTTTGTGGCACCATGGGAAGCTCCTTGTCCTTTAAAATCCCAACGCTTCATGACTCCTGAGAATCCTCGATCAATCCTGCGATTGCATCATCATTTAGTCACAAGATTGATTATTAATAATGTTCTAGAGCCTTACATCACTCAATAAGCTGCATTAACATGGAAGCAGGATTAATTACAAATTGATTACTCACGTTTTACCGATAACATCAACTACATCACCAGGTCGGAAGTGTAGGGCCGACAGAGGAGTACCAGGCTGAATTGCTGCTTCAGGCGTGACAAAAAATCTACCCAATATGCGCTTCGGAGGAAGACCAGCAGGAGCAAATAATCCACAATACTCTCTAGTAAACTAAAGGAAAGCAGAGCAAGTATAAATTTCCAGTCAAGTTGAATTTGATAACAAGGGAAAGTATTTACATAAGAAACCGAGTGCATCAAAATAGGTGTTATCCAATTATGTAGAATACAATTTTTACGACTCGTCTACCTTTTGAGGATCACAGCTCTCCGCTCCAACCAAAATACATCCGTATTTGTTTGGTTTAAGGAATGTACTAGGTCTTCGGGGGGAATCGACCTGGTCTGGAGGAGTATATTTTACCACATGGTTGTCAACCACCTGAAATGATTGATATCTATCAATTGTTGGAACCTATGAAGAGCTGATAACAATGTTGGAGGAAAGTCATTCAATTACCATCCCTGTATAACTAGAATTTCTCATAATGCAATAAACAGAATAAGATGAACCTTACCTGCAGAAGAGTAGACCAAATTATTTTCCCCGTACTGGTCCACATTGGGTACTGCCCAATTTTTCGAGTTATTAGACCGCATCTCCGAGATTTGGGCGTCCATTCGCCCTTCTCTAATGGCTGGTCTTTTAGAGGGCTGCTGGTTTGGTAGGTTGGTATTCCGCTGATGATAGCAGGTGGCCCGAATTTTTCGTACGTGACTTCCTTGATGAATTCACGATTTTCTGGCGTAATTTTTTCAGGGTACCCCTGTACATTGTAATAAAAAATGTATCAACCCGAGTAAAAACCTTTCAACTTTCAAGTATTAAGCATGCTACATCAATATTCTCCAGCTCACAATGAATACGAAATTGTTGGACGAAAATGAGTGACGAAAATGCGATATTTTGTAGTAACAAGCAGAGACGAACCACCATATAAGACAGCCAACACCCCTCCTCACGGAGTTAAATTAAATGAGTAAGTTTTTATTAAGTCACTGCGACTTGTGCAGTTTAACCCAATCTTCTTTTAGTTCGGATACTGGTTGCCATAAATAATGTCCATCATGGTTATTCGTCTGACAGGACTGCTCTATGTTCTCGCCTTCTATGTATACCTAAGGTCACGCTTGGCTCTGCACAATGGACACACTGGTGGGCAGTGATAGGGATCGTGGAAGAGGAGGAAAAATAGGAAGAAGAGTGTCTTGACAGGACTCCTTATACCAAAAGGCAGGAGGGAGCTTCACTGATTTCCATAACAAGGAAGTGCAAAATAAAGCCATACACCAAAACCTATACACCATACATAAAAACCTATTTTAGACCTAAAGGGGCCCTAACCCCCCCCCCTTCTTGCCAGAAGGTAATTTCAATGAGTGATTTCCCATTGGCATCCAGGGGAGGCTGTGTTTTAAGACGGGCACATATCCACGAAATAAGTAGAGATATGAGGGAGCTCCAAGGAGACAAATACATGCACACACTACATTTTACACGATAAGGTAACATAAATATTTAGGCAGTATCTTGCCTAAAAATCTAATATTTAAAGTCAACAAAGCTAACAGTTGTTTCTTACGTACCACTCGAGTTTTTTGAAGGTACCATAACGGAAATTTTAGCTTCGGATTTCCAGGTCTCGTTTTGTGCCGAACTTGAATGTTAATAACTTTGTTGATCCCTACAATACAATCACACCTGAAAATATAAGAAAATGCGTTACATCATAAAGGCTGGGAACGAAGGAATGAATTTAAAAAATAACTGAAGCTTCCCTAGAAAAGATCATAATTAGAAGGAATGATGCGTTAAACTTGACCACGAAATGTGTAGGGAAGGGCGATACCCAATGCTTATCGAAGAAAGTGTTGATGAACAGCCAATGTGACTAACATTGATCAACATGGTGCAAAAAAGTATTCTTCAATTACTTTACCATACAATTTTTCTTATAACTTACAATACTTAGGTGTAAACCTTGTGTATGAATCTTAATTCTTTCTCAGATTCGTTTTTTGAATACATAGCAAATAAGAAATGGCTCCAAGTAAATCCCAAACATATATTTAGTCGCACATGTCCTGAAGCTTTTCTTGCCAACATCAGGTTGAAGTTACCTCCAATGTCGTTATTGTTTCAATCCATTACTACAATGCCGATGTCCTCTTGCGAGATTTAATTTTAGCTGTTTACAATCAAAATTTGGGCTGAAGTAGAGAATAGGGGGCCCCTTCTGATAAGAAGAATATATCGATGTGTACTAAGATCGATGTGCATATAGGATAATATATCGATACCACTGCCAAGTATTATGGAAAGATTTTTACGACCGTTATATCGATAAAATAATTATTAATACGCAGAAACACAAGTGTTAACGCATTCTGATCTATTTGTCCAACTGCTCTATACTTTACTAGAAGGATTGATGTAGGATATTTTTTTGTTTTTGAGATGCGAGCGAATTGAGCATTCAAACCAGCGAACTGGGCAGAACACAGCGATAGGAGACATAGGGTTTTTCAATTTGGCGACGGTCTTACCAGGAAGGGCCCCCTATTCTCGACTTCTAACAAAATTCGAAATCACTTATCGCAATTCAAGGTGGACCGGTGCTTAGACATTCGTGGGTTTTTCGATCAGTTTGTGAGTTCGTTGTAATACAGCCTGCCTACCTTGATATTACCCACTGTTATTCCACATTAACTACGTATTTTTTGAGCGCGCCTGTCATAGGCGCTGTCGACAGCTCGACTCACTACTATAAATAACACGGAGCTGCTGAGGTAGTTGTTAAATGCAGACAGGCTTATCATTAGGTAGGCTTCATCGGGCAGTAACCGAGTGAGGGCAAATATACTCCAACCGGAACACATACCAAGCTTGGTAATCTTGCATAAAAAGTAAGCACTATATCAATGATGAGAATAATATATAACTTACCCATTGGTTCTTTCAAGTAGCCGCAACCCTTTCAGAGGATTCAAACTAACGAGCTTGTTACAAATACCACTCATAATGATAATGAGATGAAAAAGAAAGATTCTACTATTTTACTTAAAAGTGGAAGAGGAACCGGGTAATTACGCATGTGCGGATATCACGCGTCATTGAACTATAAACAACTTCATGACCTAAAAACACACAATTATGGTGATTTAATACAAAAAAGAAAGAAAACAAGCACTATTTGCTAAGAATCTCACTAAAAAAGTATGCACTACGAAAATCCTTAGTAAAATTCAATTGACGTCACTTCAATTTTTGAAATCGTACCTCCTGTCCTAAACATCTTGGAAGGTTTTTTATTCCTCTTCTTCATGTACAAGACTGGTCACTGAGGAGACAGAATACCTGAGAGACATTTCTCGTTTTCTTAGATAAAATTCATAGATGTAAAGCTGATATTCATAAAGAGACTAAAAGTATTATCATCATAACATGAAACAGGTATGAAGGAACTTATTAAATGCAGGAGAGGAAAGATAAAACCATGCAGACAGGCAAAGAGATCATATGGATGTCTGCTTACCCTTGTCGTCACGGCAAAAATTAAAAATATCGAAAATGAAGGTGAAACTTGTTTTTGAATCCATTCAAATAAATTCGAAGACAAGTTGATATCTTCTTGTTTTCTTTTACTAATCTCTGTGGTTTGGTTGATTAATTCAGAATCATGTGAAAAGAAAACTGTATCTATGCTCCTGTGGTCAATGATGACATTTCATGATGCATTTTTTTAGTTTTTTGTTTATTGATAAATAACGATTGAGATGGCGAAACATAGACGACTGAAACCTATAGGGGAGTATCTGTACGATAAAGGCGAGATGATAGAACAAATGTTTTCCAGCATACCCATCGTTGAAGTTAGGAACATGGTTCCTATAAAACTTCAGGTAAAATTAAATGTAGCCTCCCTTATTTACTTTTTGATGAATCAAGTATGGTTTGTGCCAGTGAATCTGTTAGGTCTGCCAGTTGAGTGCGTCATTCATCCCAGTGAAAACAAATACCCAGATATATGTTATGTTGTATGGTATGTGGAGCGTTGGTCCTTGGAGATATAATTTTTCCAGTAGGTGTGTAGCTCTGGGATCATCTGTGAACTTGTTGATTCGCATTTGATAGTGTTCTGAGTTAAGGCGAGTCTATCAAGAGAATTTCCAAGTTAATCCTGGGAAGATCCATGATATTCTTCGGAAAGATAGTGTGCCGAAATGTGACACACTCCTTCATTGGGTAAATTACCTTCAAGTTGATGAAGAAACCCAACAGCAGTTCTCAATGTAGAGTGTATACTTTCAAGAATGCTGAAAGAGTCAGACATTCTTTGGGGTTCTCGCCAATGGCGGCACCTCCCTGTTTCTCGTTGTCCCACTTCATTTAAAAAACACATAATAATAAAGACGTTATGACTTATCTACCTTGAAATCTCCTGATTAACGTAGGTACCACTGGCCATTCGTTCTCCACACAAATCGCATTGACCGCTTGTCAGTTATCCACACGAAGTTACCAATCTTCTTTTTGCTGATAAGTGGCTGAACGTTCACAAACTTTTGCAAACCGAGTTCCCAAACTCAGTTGGGCACAGGTGACAGTTCTCACTGTCCAAGCATCTTGCTTGTGGTTGTTTGAGATAAATGTTTGCCAATAATGTTTGTTTGGTGTAAATAGGGCTCAACATTCATAAATAACTTCAAAAACAGAACTTTCAAAATCACTAATAACAAACAAACAATTCAGTGTAGTGGAAGCGTGCTGGGCCCATAACCTGAAAATGTTCATAGACATAAATTCATAAATGTAGTATAAAATACGGGAGACGGGAGAAATAAAAACGATCTGGCTCAATCACATTTCAACTAACTGTATACTTCAGTAATAGTAGGGGTAGTGGAGCATCAGCTAAATAGAATGCAGTATGGATAATAAATAATAGATTCTTGAACTCAACAGAAATAATGGTGAGATAACCAGCTGGGTCAAAAGACACTGAAAACCAAAATGAAAAGAAGCGCTCCTGGCAGTTATAACAGAAAAAAATTTACTCCATCCCGTGTTATTTTGAATTCTTATGGAAAATACTGTAGGCTTGCCTCAGTTCTAATGGAAATTCTGCTTTATCAGCAGCGACCTTAGAGCACAGTTTGAATCTGCACCCCATTGTTTCTGATTGGAAAGAACTTGGGAGGGTCTATTTACCTTTGTGGGTTCTTGAGCGTTCTTAAAGTTGTTGTCTTTTTGATTTATTGGCTGGGGTTGCACATGCACCTATGCTCCACTCAGCCACTTGTGGGCCTGACCATCCTGCTAGAAGACATTTATTAGAAATTATGGTGAGCATCATTCTGTAAGTTGAATCTTGCAAAATGAATTGAAGTTCCAATCATACTAACTATGTTTGGTGGAAGAATTAAATAATTACTACAAAATTATCTACAAGGGATGAATTTTGCACTGAAAAGTCTACCTTGCAAATTCTTGTATGAAAAAATTTATATTTGTTGGTTTTAAATTGTGATGTTTATTCCTACATACACGGTGTAGTGAACAAACTGGTGCAGGAAATCTATGATATGTTGATGAAAAACCACTGCACAGCCCTAACGTAAAGGTATGGAGTGAAATTGGGAAAATATGTGTCATCGGTCCTTTCATTGAGAAGAATGGGGGTTCGTAATTGGGGTTATTTCTGAGATGTATACCAGGATATTGAGTGACTTTCTCATTCCCGTATTAGTAGAAGGCTCGTTGGTCTTTATTGGACATCTTTAGGCTGCAGGCTGGACAACAATGCCAGTTCTTCATACCCTGCACCTCAACCACCTCACTTCAAAATTTGGTTACTTTCATGGTCTCCTGACCTATCCACATGTGAATTTAGTGTGCTTGTCTCAAATCACGAGTCTTCGACACTAACCCCTGGCCATTGTATGAATTGTTGGTGTCATTCTAACATTAAACCATGTTATCATTAGTGGATCCCAACTTCTGGGAACGAATCATCTTTGAAGCACTACAGGCACCTTGTGCCGCTTTTGATTTTTCTTACCTAATATTTCCTATTGGTATTCCCTAGCAAATATTCTTGTATATATACAAAAATCAATGTAGTGTAAAATTAACTCAAGAATGACCTTCTACTTATCTAATTTGTCTTAATTTTGTGATTTACAGGGGATGCCACTTCATGAACTGAAAGCAGAATGTTTGGTTGAGCTTTTAGAAATGTCGGACAGGGAAATAATGAGCATTTTAGAAGGTATTATTACATTACATTCTCAAATAAATAAACTGTCCAATCTGTTTTATCAAATTTTCCTGATTTATCGTATTCAATTTGTGTTAAGTTGTGTTAACATGTCGGAGACAAAGATTATGTCATAAATTTTATAAAAAATCAACTGTTGTTAAGTAATATTTCGGTGAACGACTAATTTTTGATTTTTACATTCTTTTAAAGTGTTCTTATAGATTTTAGAATTTGCGAATCGGTGCTGTATTTTCCTATTAACTATTCAATAATTTTCCAATAAGTGGAAGACAATTGGTGTTAGTTTCTACGCTAGAATTTACTTTGAGGAAATCAACCCCTGATGAAATAATTCATCAATTGAATCGTCAGTTCATATTCCCGAAAGCCTACCTATCAAACTTAAACTTCCTGGAGTAAGCAGGAGAGGATTTAGCTCATTTAGATGATGAGGGAGTAGCCATAATTTCAATGACCCCCTAATAGTCGAGTTTCCGTATCAAATTCCAACTTCTAAGGACTGGCCGAAATACACTGCTTTTGCGCGAAGTGCATATCTCATGAATGGCTCGATGGATTCCGTACAAACTTCTTAAACACCATATACAAGAAACATTGTCACGCAGTTTGGTATCAAACACCCCACTGGTGTTTTTAGTAGTGAGTCCTCAAACAGATTCGGAGGTCAGTTTTATTTATAAAGATGATGTGTTTGGTTCTTTTATAATTGTAAAAGGTGTATGTCAATATCATCATCTATTTTGGTTACGTTGTTTTAGGAAAGAAGACTCGGGACCCTTCATCTTCAGAGTCTGAGGCTGGAGGTACGCTTTGATTAGTTAGCTCTCTCCCTCTTTCTCATCCCCTTCTCTCCCCTCACTCTCTCTGGCATTTGCCAATTAAACTACGTATAAATAAAGGCCCAACTTCTTACTTCGTATTTTTTTTAGTTTTTTGCGTAGTAACAAAATTGTGCACTTATGAACGGTAGCATTGAATTATATAATCATTATATGTTGAATATGTTCGATCGTTAATTCCTACTTACTCTTGTAAACTTTCAGGAGTCGTGGTTATATCCGATGATGATGGCAGGTAAATTTCACAACCTATTATTACTCTTATTCTTATTGTACAGCTCATATTATTGCTTATTTAATTATAATTAAATTATCAACGGCTGATCTTTCATTCGGTGATTTTTTTTTCTTCAGGAATAAAAATGAAAGAAGAAGTTTTCACCGTCCTACTGTTAAGACAGAGGGTGATGACGGCTGCCCTAGTGAGCTGAGTGAGTACGAATTGTATCCTGCATTATGAAATTGCTTTCATTTAAAAATACTATTTACATGTTTATTTTATGGTTCAAAACGCAATTGCCTTATTTTTCATTCTGACAATTTATGTATCAGGTATTAGCAGTAAAAAGAAGATCAAGCGAAAAAGTAAGCAAGATGATGATCCCAAAGGTAAGAAAAAGAAGAAGGTGGAAAACAGGCAACCAGCTCCTTCGAGTTCCAGATATGTGCAGGGGAGTAAAGAACCTCCAAAAAAGAAGAAAGTATCAAAACCCGTTGAAAAGCCCAAACTGCAACCTGAAGAAGTGGTCATTTTAGATGATATAAGCAGTGAAGAAAGTTTAAATGAGCTGGACAAAAATGTTGGAGAAAAGAGTTTGTTGGATCTCCTTGAATTAGAAATGAGAGCCCGTGCTATTAGATCTCTTTTGAAACAGGAAGATGAGACACGTGCCAAAAAAATTCTGAGCGATTATAGAGACGAACCTGACGATCTTATTCCTGTTGAAGTGCCCCCTCCCCAAGTTGACTTGCTGTCTGATAGTGATGAAGATTTGGATAAAAATGAAGGAGTTGCTCAACCAAGATCATTTGGTTCAGAAATGGAAATAGTGGACATTACTCTTTCTTCAAAAGAAGTTGATGCATCACTTGGAATATCGAATGAAGAGACTTCAGAAGTTGGAACGACAGCAGACGTTGACACTATTTCAGCTGATTTAATGAATGTTGACCCTTCAGATAAATTCAGTAAGGCTAACAATGGTGACAGCACAAAGGCAGTGAATTACTCTACAAATGAATCCTCACCCTTACCCTCTAAGGAAACTAACAGTAAACAAATGGAAGATTGCTATCCTAATTCTGAATTTACTGTTAAAGTTGAGACGGAAAGTTCTGGTAAATCAAATGAACAAAAAAATGAAGATACGGTTGTCAAAGTGGTATCCAATTTTGTGGATCCTTCCAGTGTGACAACCATAATTGATCAAACAGACATCTGCCCAGAAGATCACATTTCTTCCATTGTAAAAATTAAACAAGAACCTGACGGTATTCCCACGATTTCTAACGAAACGAGATTACTGAAGAACAAGAATAATCTGGCTGCACCAAAAATATTATCTAGTGAATGTAGTAAATCTCTATCAGTTTCAACAGGTGACGAGTACCATTCACAATTTGAGGAAGACATTCTAGATTATGATTATGATCCCTCATTGAACAATTCCGAGAGACAGACGCATTCAGAACCAACTGGTACGTCTTGTCCTCAAAGTTTGTTATGTGAAGCAGTAGCTATCAAGAGTGAGAAACTGGAAGAAGATAGTGTCGATGAGCATTCTTTGATAAATGAGCAGATTGACAAGATTCAAGAATCTGCAATGAAAGGAACGAATTCCAGTTCTGATGAGACCTTTCGTGAGTCCAATTCGTCATCAATAAAGAATAATTTCAATGACTCAGGTGGTGGGAAATCTGTTTTGGTTGGTGAAAAAATTGGGCATCAGACTGTTGGAAAAGTGATTGAAACTGGGGACGTTGTTCGTCATAAGGGAGATGACTTGAGCGAGCAAAAAAATATTTCTAGTGATGTACAAGTTATTCCTAAGATGTCAACATTTGAGGAAGTATTAGATATATCTGAGAGTGAACATTGCTGCAGCCAGCCAACTGAATCCAGAATCATCTAGAAAAGGATGGTTCAACATCTTTTGGAGGAAACGAGCAAATGATCAAAATTACTGATTCTCCTGAAAAACCGCAAAATCATTTTTTAGTCAATGATGCTCTTGGCTCATTCGAAACGGAACGAAAATCTGGCGATCTCACCGTATCCATTAAGAGTCAAGAGCATGAGGGAACTGATTTATCCGTAGAAAAACAAAATTGCATGGTCAAAGATGTTCAGTACACCAGTAAGTCAGATCAAGGTAACACTCGCATATATTCAAGAAGAGAAGAACAAAGAATTCCACCTAAAAAAAGGCCCGATATAGAGTCTCAAAAAGTTTTGAAAGGTGAGCACATTCTGCATGAAACGTGTGTGGAGAATTTGGGTGATGATTGTTCTTTGATCAAAGGTAGTGCAATAGGAATGTCAGAAAAGGTGCCTAGTTCAGCTGATCTTTGTGCAGGCGACAATAATCTACTAACTTCGAATCGTAATTTGTTATCCAATGACGCAATTCACTTGGTAGAAGCTATCTCTCCTATAAACCTACAGGATGATACAGGTGAAAATGAGTCAGATATCCCCCCTGATGAATCCCCAAAAGTTGTTGGTTGATGGACAAACATTACAAGATATTTCTGAGGAGAGTTCTTTTCTGACCCAAGGAGGTATCGGTGCCTTGTCTAAGAATGTACGAACCCAGTGTGTCGATGTAGGAGATTTGGAAAATAATGACAAGCAGCATTTTTTAGTGAAAGTGGCTCTTGATTCTCTGGATGCAGAGGTATCAGAAACTGCAGCAGGGGGTCAAGAGCAAAATAATCTATCTTCTAGGGAAGTTATGAAGGAGTTTTTTCTGACACAATCCAGAGTTCCTAAGCATAATGCTCATGTTGCAACAAATATTGTTGATAGAGGGAACGTAATATCTGAAAAACTGAATGAAATCAGTGAACACTGTGTTATATTAAAAAATGATCTTGATTTGTCAACATTTGAATGGGGCATTACGAATTCAAAGCTTCCTTATCCTAAGGTAGACAACGAAATGGTGCCGTTGAAAGATAATGGCAATACTGTTTCAACATCTAGCAGCTGTGATATTTCTTCAAAAGAGTTCGGAAAACGTGATTTGTCAATTATTGATGTTCCGAATTCCATCAGTGCATTACCACTCAGTTCTACCCAACCGAATCAAGAAGAGGATGAGCGATCAGGCAATGAAACAGTATTTAAAACATCTTCAGATGTTGGAGCCAATGCATTTGTCGGATGTAATTCAATAGCAACTCAAAAGCAAATCAAAATAACTGATGGGCAGGCTACTAGGCAGCCTTTGATACTTGACGAATCATCTGTAGAGATTGACCTTGACAAAGGCTTTACGCAGAAGCAAGATTGTAACTTTGACGAAACATCTAATTCAGAAGATTCTCGGCCCACTTCAGCTTTATCCTCTCAAATCAAAAGATCTAGTTTGGAGTACATGCATTCTTCTGTTATTAACGAAAGGAGGAATGATTTATCAGAAAGTGGATACAACAACTCCAAAGATATCAAAACACAGAGCGAAGATTTGGATGTGGATTATAAGTTAAACTCAGATATGGCAGAGGGGTTGACGAAAACACCCTCCCTTAAGGATATTTGTTCTTTGTCTTCTGGACCCCCTCCAATAAGTTTAGAGCGTACACCATTTCATTTGGTTGGAAAAATAACTGATAAATCAGGCGCAGAAGACAATAGCTGTGAAGTTATTGAAACTCATGATGAGGTTTCAGTTGACATCGATTCCCAGAATTTGAAAAACTCTAAAGTGGCTAAATGTTTTGATGACATAAAGTCAAGTATAACCAACCAAGGAATAACGAAATCTAAGCCATCAGCTTCTTCCACGAAGTCCACCATAGTAACTCCTCATTCATCATGGATTGATGAATCCAAAGTTGATGCAAAACAAGTAGGAAACAGTTACTGTTCCAAAGTTTTAAAAATTTATGATTCAGAAGTGATTGAAATTTATGATGACGATTCAAACGTTGACGATGTTAAGGGAAGCGGA
Organism: Creontiades dilutus; assembly: GCA_031894815.1. Classification (NCBI taxonomy): domain Eukaryota; kingdom Metazoa; phylum Arthropoda; class Insecta; order Hemiptera; family Miridae; genus Creontiades; species Creontiades dilutus. The sequence continues at coordinate 3,970,159 of JAVIWC010003164.1, forward strand.
ACCTCCAGGATGCCTGAAAGTGTGGAGAACATTGTATCAAGCCCAGAAGATTCCTTTTGCCTATCTTTACCATCTTCAAACAAGCCATTTAGTTTAGAAACTTCACACTTATCTATAAGAGAACTAAAAGTTGGTGGACCAGAAGCTGCCATTATTCATCCGGAAATGCCTAATAGTGATGAAATTAGGAACACTATTGTGGAAAAGCTAATGGTGGGAGAGACTGAGTGTTTTAAAGAAATGACTTCAAATGTAGAGGTGTTAGGTACCAGTGAAAAATCCTCCGAAGTGATTGAAATTAATAATGAAGATTCAGATTGCAACTGTAATGACCAAAAACACTCTGTGGCACTAAACATTGCTGACAATTTTGGCAATTCATGTGTAAATGAACAAAATCTGGAATTGGTGGAGCATCAGGAGGAAATATTAAACCTTAGAGAGTCTGCTTCAGCCTCACCTATCAAGGCATCAAGTTCTGCTGACTTAGGGAAAGGACAAATTTATTCGGAAGTAATAGAGATCAACGATGAGGGTTTGGATGGTAGTGCTATTACTTTTGAAAAGAAACAACCCTCAGATGAGACAAATGATTCGAAGAAGGCAACATCAAACCTAAAGGATTATTTTATTTCATCCCATCCATGTGGGGTATTCGGTTCAGAAGTAGGAAAATCTTCTTTGATTCAGGACGTAATCACTAAAGAAAAAGCTGGCACCAATAACCCTGAAATTATTGAAATAGACGATGAAGATTTGACAACACCAACCGCTGAAGACTCTAGCTCAATTTCCAGATCTGCTTCTACTAAAGCACTCAGTTTGGAGGCTAATAATTTGTCTTTGATTGAAAAAATAGAAACTGATGAATTACGAACTGAAATTAATATTACTAAAGTTCATCAAGATGGAACCAGGAGGGCGGAGGAACAACAGTTTCCAGAGACTGATCGTCCTAAGGAAATTAGAGAAAATGAGAGTATGGGCACCCCTTTCATTGTTTCATCACATCCCATTCAATCTTCTTTGAATCAGACCGCTGAAACTTGTATACTAGGAAAGGATAACAATCACCATGAAATAGAAGTTGAACTAATAGAAAGTGATAATGAGGAATTATGTAGTAAGAGTGATGAAGCACAAAGCTCTAAAGCGATATCCAAGACTTTAAAGAAAATAACAGTGAGCCTTGAGAAATCCTTGTTCAACGGCTCTCCCATTAACCGAGGTATTCAATGTGGAGGCAACACGCTTATTGGTGGTTGCAAATGAAACAAACGAACAATTGGGAACTAAAGTGAACACCACTGAAGAAAATTGTATGATTGAAGCAGAGAATACAAATGTGGAAGGAGCAGAATGTCTGAAGGCTCCTACACAGATGTCAAGTCCGATGCCCATTCGTGTTTCTGTGAATCAGCAGGATACGCACAAGTATGAGATAGGAAAAGGAAATGATTACATTGATGTAATAGAAATAGATGAAGAGGATTCGAGTAGAAGTTCTTCCAGTGATGAAGAGCAGCTCAAAAAAATTACTGAGCATTTGAAAAATATAACGTCGACCCTGGAAGATCCTTATTCTTCAGCTCCTCTACATCCTGGAACCAACCCATCTTCCACGAGCTCTTCATTGGTCGAAAAAACAGGAACTAATGCATTGAGAACTGAGAAAAATGATTGTAAAATGTTCAATATCGATAATGAAGATTCGGCGACCAATCAGGGCTTGAGAATATTTAAAGAGACCGAGAGTTTGAACCTAACTGCATCAAATAACTTGCTTTCATCTGTTTCTCCCTCTGCGAGCAACACACCGAGTTTGAATTCTACTCAACTATTATTGAGCACAGAATCGGTAAAGGAAAACAACAACTCCGTAGTAATTGAAATTGACGATGAGGAATCAAGTGACAGTAGCAGCAATGGCGAGGAAGAATGTAGCAGCAGTAGTGAAAGCAATACCCAAGATGATGAAGAATCAAGTCCATCAGTTCATAGTATTTCTGATGACGACGAACCTGCTGGAATAAAATATAATAAAGAAAGGCTATTTGGTAAGGGAGATATTCAACCAGAATGTTCAACTTCAGAGTTAACTGAAGGCTTACAAATAGTTGACCAACTGCTTACAACTGCTGTGGATACCAAATCAGATGATGTTATTCAGATCTCTGATAGTGGAGGTGAAGAAAAATGTGCTGAATCATCCATTAAGAAATGCTATGATAATAAATTGGTCTCTAAAGAATGGGACGAAAATGTTGAAAGAAGTATGGTAATACATTCATCTGGTAGTCCAAATAATATTGATTCCCAAGCCATTAGTTGTGTAAACTCTGGAATTCAGCTTTTGAGTAAGTCTGACAATATCCTTAGCCCTCAAGGGATTAATGTTACAGATGTTGGTAGCGGTGAAGGAAATAAATCCTTTTGTCAACATCGTAAAGATCCAGTTCCTCTAGTGGACGTAGAATTAGAGGAAGGAGAAATTGAAGAGGACGATACTATTGAAATTCTGGAGAGTGAAGGATTTCAGACTTCAAAAGTATCGGATCACTTGAATTCTTCATCTGCGAGACAAATACGTCATCCTGTTTCTGACACTGGGAGCGATACCTCAGCTGAGTCCTACCGTAGACAAGGAAGGAGAAAAAGGGTCAAATTGAGGAAAAAGAGAAGAAGAGTAACTTCTGGTGAAAATCTTGAATCTCAATGTATTAAACAGAAAAGCGTTACGGTAAAAGATAAAAAAGATCATATGTCTCTACAATCTCAGAGTGAACCCAGAGTGAGTATAAGTGATGAGAATATACTTCCACTAACTACTTTAAACGTATCAGAACAGGGTTCTCCTTTAAAACTCCGCAATCCGTCAGAGTGGGTTAATACTATCGTGATCGAGGATGACGATGATGAACAGATTGTAAAAGCTATCGCCGAGCAGATGCCATTGGAGATACTTAAACTCGATGACAGTGACGAAAATAAAACAAACTGGACTGCAAGATGGCTTGAAAGTAGTCATGTAAAGAAAGTTGTGACAACTAGCAAAATTTTAACTAATGCCCGAAAGAAACTGAAGTCGAAGTTGAAACTTATTGAGGCATCTCCTTCTCCCTCTGAGGTACCCCAGTTGATTGGTAGTGTTGAAGAATACCATAGGTTGATTAAAGAAGGTGTGATTGCTTCATCTACTAAATCTAACGTATCTAGGAAGTCAGTTGAGGACACTGACCTGAAAGAGGGAAATGACGCAAGTAAATCAGAAGCAATTCCAAGCGTAGAAATGGTTCCTGTTACATTAACAGATAAAGTTGATGTTGATTGCCCTGGCAAAGGCAAGTTTTCTGAAGAAGTCCAATTAATTTCTTTTGAAAATGAAAGATTCAATATTCCCACTGTTGCTCATCATGAAAAATGTGTTTCACAAGAAAGAGAACTAGGAGAGGGAAAAATTGAGACTAACTGTGATGGATTTTCTAGTACACCATCCAGTGCAGTAGCTGGAGATGATGAATCGGGCGTTAAGAATAGTAAACTGGGTGCGAACAGTAACTTCATGGTGTCTTATCCTACACAACAACATAGAATGGAGGATGGTAAATTCCAATCTGATCTTGCTTCAGATTCAGCTGCAGATTCTCCAATCTGTAAGAATGACCTGTTAGAAAATGGTACCGAAACACTTTCCAAACCTGATGAAATAGATCCTCTAAGTAACTGCATCAAAAGTTTTTATGAGATGGTGAAACCCAATCAAGCAACTGGGATAGCTTCATCTTTAAAATCGTTGTCTGACATTCCATTCCCATCTTCAGCTTTTGGCAGAATTGAAACTAAGTGCACCAATTCATTGCCTACTACAACTTCCCTATCATCATCTGCAACAAAATCTGATCACGTTCATATTTTCAATAAAATAATTGGACCATCTAGTTCCTCTGGTACAACTGTAAATAATGCAATTATTGTCCAAGAATCAGAAAAACTTGATGCTCCCAAACTATTTTCAGAGAAAGAGCTGGAGGAGGGGGAAATAGAAGATAGTGATTGTGAACCAAAGAATTCGGTACATGCTGAACATGTTGAACATTGTAACACCCCTAACAAGCCATTTGACAACACCGTCGGACCTTACTCCAATGCAGTGCAACTTCCTACTCCAATCCAAAGTGGAGCTAGTGTTCAAAATGTTTGTGCAGAAAGAGATTCTCAGAAAACACAAGGTCAACCAGTTCTAACTTCGTCTTCCAGCATAGAGTGTACATTAATGAGCAAAAAACCCTCTGTACAGGAATCTAATGATTTACATAAAGAAGTTAGTTCTAAGGAATGTGCGCAGTCTATCACTGCTGAAAATTTGATTGTCCAATCAGTGCCTTTCATTCCGCATTCATCCAGTCAAATTATTGGGCTTGCCACAGCTATTGCCCATTGTGATGATACAGCAACAAGTTCGAGTTTAGTACATTCTACTGAGGGGGTTAGTACAGTGAATCATTCATCTGTCTTACCTCCCAGTAGCTCTAGTTTCATGGGCCAAGTGACACCATTAGTGGTGAATAGCGCCCTCCAAACAGCAGCTGTTTGTGGTGTTCAAACAGCTTTTCCTTCAACAAATCCAATTCAAACTGCTGCAGCAGAGGTAAGTAATATCTACCAATATGGTACTCCTCCAAGTGGTTTGATCCAACCTCAAATGAGTGTAAATTCGAACAGCACCTTGAATATGTATAATCAATACTACAACTGGATGTACCATCAAGGGCTTAGTGGCCCCATGAGTAGTAGCTACGGATATGGAGTCCCAGACCAATCTCAAGATCCTAGTACAGTATACAAACAATGGGGTGAATATTATAAAAAGTTGATGGAAGCTTGCGAAGACAGTGCCGCTAGAGCAAGTATTAGTAACATGATTGCACCTGCTCCTCCTTATCTGGCGGAAAGCAAAGGGTACTCATGGGTTTATGAACGGCCCCACCAAACACCTGCATTAGTGAATAATCCTGAAACTACCGTTACTGTTACGAACGAAGTCGACCCTGTCCAAAGTCAAGCATCTAGCAAGGAATGGAACTATCGATATGGGCTCAAAGGTCTTCTCAATGAACACTTCGTAACTCCAGGGACAGCAACAGCTACTGAGACAGCACAATCTCCTCAAGTGATCTCCGTTTCTCCGCAGGTACGAAGTGGTCCTTCACGTCGTCGACAACCACGTCGTGGTAGACGGAAAAAGAAAAAAATGATCCCATAACCAGGAACAAATACTATTTGTAGCTTTAAACAATGTGATCTATAGTTCCTATGTAAATAAAATTAATACCGTTCTTTTCTTGTATATAAATATGACCGTGATCTATATCTTCTTAAAGTTGCTAAATTATTTTCAAATGTTGGTACCTATTTAAAATGGACATTGTTCGATATCTTCTTGAAGTTGCTAAATTATGTTTTGTTTTTTGATTAGTCCAAATTGTTTGTACAAAATGTTAATTATACGAAAGAATCTAATAAAATATTGTCATCGACATTCAAGAGTTCCAACTTCCTTTTCCTCAAAATTCGAACAGTGAACTTCTGAGGTAACTAGTTGAAATCTCGGTTTTGTTCTTTACCCATGTGGAATACAAGTGTTAAAATCAGATCTTTTGACAAAGTTATAGGGAATAAAAAAATGAAATAGTAATAAGGCTTTAGAAATATCCATGAAATTCTTCTGTCAACATTATCAGCTAATACCTCTTATGTTTGAAAAAGTAGGCGTGTTCCAGCCCTTTCTCGATTTTGATGACATTTGCAGGAGTTACTATTGGAGAGGTTTTAACTTTTTACAGTATCTCGCTTGTGGGTAAAATAACAGATGGTTTTAACAAAATAACACGATTAACGTCAAAGGTATGTTATGTGACGCTCCGAGTCAGATGATGAAAAGTACTGATGGCAAACACCTTATGTTGGCAGTTCGGAAAATATTTTATTCATCGTTCAACCTTAAATTCAAACGAGCAAAATAAAAAACATCGCCTAGTAGATTCTTTATTTAAATAATGATAGAGCACTTGGGTGTATCCTTAATTCCTTTTGATCACAATGTTCCTCTGGAGCACATATTGAGAAAGCCAGTACTGAGTGTGTTACTGAAAATAATGAATATTCGATTTCTAATCGAGTAGGTTGCCGTACCTGTCACAATTTAGATTTCCTTGAAAAAAGTATTTTACAATGGTCCGAAGTTGTTTTTGTCAACAGTGTGTTACCTGTTATCAGTAGATTCTACATTTTTAAGCTTGCATTTGTATTTTCTCTAGTCGAAAAAGTTGTCACTTTCACCTTACTCCTTCCACCCACATTTGATGTACCTTACTACTTGTACTGACATCATGGATTTCCAGGTTTTGGAATTCCAACAGCTACTGCATGGGATTCGCTGGTTTTATTCTGAAGCACCTCTATCGGTATTTGCTCTTCTTTTTCTTTCTTATTTTTTTCCTGTAGGTACTGATCTTTCAACTGTTGATCATATAATTCTAGAATCTTCTGCCGATTTTTTTTACCTGACCAATTTTTTGGAATTTCTTTGACTAGTTCTACCTGTATAGGGTGGTCTGGTATTTCGGTCTTGACCCATTTATGGAGGTCTTCAGCAGCTATGTTCCCGTCCGTAACTACAAATGCCAAGAGTTTGGTTTCTTGCAAAAGCCTATTTTCGAGGACAGCTACCTCTTTGACGTGTTCATTGTCCATCACTATGGCTTCAATCAAAGGTATGGAATACCTGTGTTCTCCTCTTCGATAAATATCTGTATTTGCTTGACCTAAAACTGAGTACATTCCACGACTATACTTCACAAGGTCGGCTGACTTGAACCACCCATCCCTGGTCAAAACTTCATTAGTTGTCGTTGGTTTTCTCCAGTAACCGCTCAGGATATTTTCACCTCTAACCTCCAGAAGACCTGTCACCGGCTGCGAGCCTCCCAAGACTCTAGTTCCAGCCCTGCTGCCCTCTGCTACTAGGCCAACCCCATTCTCGTTGGTGACTCTCACGTGAAGCCCAGGCATCGGCATACCAACTGTCGAACAGCTCGATTTCCCTCCATAAATTGGCATTGACATCACTATTCCTGTCTCTGTCATGCTAAAACGTGAAAGTATCTGGTGGCCCGTAATATCTTCCCAACTTTGACATATTTTCCTCGTGACAGGACCGTTGCCTACTGAGAAAAACCTTATTTGATCCATACATTTAGTTCTTATGTGGTCTGAAATGCGCTCAGATTTCTTCAACACCTTTTCATACACTTTTATTAACTTTGGTAGAAGATATGATCTGGTGAGAATGATATTTGGTCTTTCATCTTTGTTGCGTCTCAACCCCAGAAGATGGATCCAAACATTTTCTGGGCCCAAGTGGTCCAATATTATCACTCGGGCACCAACTGTTAGAGGTGCGAGATATGTCATCAATATCAAACCTTTTTCCATTGGAACAGCTTGCAAAAAACAATCCCTCTTGCTTACTCTCCATGCATCTACGAGACTTGCCACCTGGGCGTGCAAACTAGTATGAGAGAAAACCACCCCTTTAGGTGTAGTTCCTGAAGTGTACTCGATCAATGCAGTAGCTTTTCTATAAAAATTGTCATTTTGTCCTAGATCACACAGTCTCAGGTTTTTGAACTCTGAGTCGTCTATGATAGTATGTTCTGGATTATTAGGGTCTGGAACAAATTTACAAAGTGCTTTTTCCCTCAATGAAGGGCATACCATCAGCAGATTGCATTTTGTGGTTTGGGTGACAGCCTCTGCCTGTTTTCGGTATTCCTCTGTCGCCAATATCAAATTAGAATCGGAGTCTATTATGAAATATTCATGTGCTATTTCTGGATATTCCGCTGGAAGTGGTACTGCAATCTGGCCGGACATCCATATAGCCCAAGTAATGATTACTGTCTCCGCAGAGTACGGTACGAAGTATGCCACACGTTCTTGCTTCCTGCCTTTCAACTTATCAGAAATATCTTTGGCTAGTAATTTTGCTGAATTAAGTAGTCCTCCGTGGGTGTAACTGCCAGTTTTATCAATGATGGCTTTGCAATTCAGATAGTCAATGGGTCTCTTGAAAATGGGTAGAAAGACACTGAATGTACGATAGTACCTTACAGAAAACACGTGCCACGGTGACATTGCGACCCTCATAAACCTCATTGTATTTTTTCAAAGTTTCAAGTCCCAATGATGTGTCGATGATTAAATCCCTCAGTGATTATTTTTGGCTTGGAGATGCTAAGTTCCCAAGTAACGATTGAAGAAGTTACTATTATTCAATAGCGTTGAACCGATCACTACAAAATTGTGGATTTGTGTATTTAAAATAACAATAAAAACTCCAACCCCCGAATTGATTTCAATCTAAGGTTTTTACAAACTTGAACTTTAATAAAAATGTGAGGCTTAGATCATTCAATTTTTCTTTCCACAATATTTCGTTCTTCCTATTATTTTGTGATTTTGGTCGAGGGGGAAGGTTCACGTGAGGTATTGTTTCTCTGGTAAGGATCACTTAGAGAAAAGTGACCCTCTTGGTTTTGCAGCATGCAAAATTTTCTAAATAATCGTCTTCCATTTATGTTAAACTGTTTTGAAATCGAGTTTTTTGCCCTTTAAGCTTAATCTTTGTAATTTGATAGGAAAAATATGTAGTCTAATTTGTGTTCTCATGAGCTGCACAACATATTATTTATGAATATTAATGTACGAAACGAAAAAAAAGTAAAATAGGTACGAATTGAATAGAGGAAAGAGAAAAAAAGCTCAAAGTTGCTTCTCGAGTTAGCTCCAAAAAGGTGTTTTATCTAATTATATACATTTTCTCAAGGAAGGTGCTTGTGTCAATGAAGGTTCATTTAGAACTATTCGTTCCTACTATTACTTTCTACGATTCCTAGACTCTGTCTAGTTATTATTTACAGGTCTGTGATCTGTGTATGAAGGGCTATCTATTTAATCGAGCCAATAAATAATTTAAACATTTGAACAGAGAAAAATATAATTACCTACTGAAAATACTCGAAAGTAATAAACCTATTTTGTTTTATTAACTTGGAGTAAAGTAAAAAAAGGGTTTAAAAATGATTATTTTAAACTTTTTAGAAGCTATGAAACAGCTAAATTTTTTTAAAAAGAAAATTCTCTAAAACGGGCAAGTGAGAATAAATGGGGAAGCCAGTACTGACTGTTGTAGACAGTGTAGAATGATTTTCAGCAATATAGGTTTTAAATTTGTTGGTTGGTAGCATCAAATAGAAGTACTGTAGGCCTAATAGTCTGATTATAAGGATTTGGTGGTTTAAACCCCCCCAATCTTTACTTAATTAGTACCTCTCTGTTTATCTAAAGTGACTTTTAGCTATCTTAATCAGCACAGCTTGTCAATGCACCCAATCAACCGAGAATTTTCAACCGTTCCTAGGTACGATATCGGCACCTACCTACTCACCGAAAACTAAACCTTGTTTGGAAGGAGTTTTGCATTCCCAGTTTCTAGCAGAAGGTTTCAATATTATACACTTTTAAGATGATGAGCTTTTATTAAACATGTTTGAACAACGAGTTCTGTGACAGCTGAATATGGCATTTTACATTAGTAAGGTTGTACTACATTCCTTCATGTTCTTGAAAGTAGTGCAGGTACGTACCTAATTTAATTATGAGTTATGAACCAGTTCTCCTTATACCAGTACTCCGTATCATTTCATAATTAAAGTTAGGTTTGTGTATTTTGGAAATTTCAGTGTTTTTGATTGATTGCAAATCTATAAATTTCGCTCCGCGACAGTCATGAACGCCATACTCTCGAAATTCTATTCGAAGCAGATGTGCACAAAAGAAGCTACTTCATAGATATACGATGAGAGGGAAGAAGGAAAAAAATCGGATCTCATAAATATGAGAGCTGCAGGGAACCTCGCTAGATTTATTTGGGATTTCACCCCGAAAGTCAGTACAAAAGATCGAATGTTATTTAGCTTTGATTTATTCTTAAGAACTATTTATCACACAATGAGAACCCCAATCGCTTTCTCTTAAAGTCTATTCAGATTGTTAGTGAATATCGAAGGTTCTCTAAGTATTAGCAAGTGTCAGAAAATAACTGCACTATTTTCTTTTTTCCAAACAAATAACATTGATTCAACACAGAAGAACTTTTTTTATTTAACCACAAGAACACCATCTCCTTAACTCTCTTATCATATGATGCCACATAATATAAACAGCTCTTGTATTTCAATATGTACAATTTCTTGGCCATTGGCTTTTTCTTGTTATTTAAGACCTATCAAACTTAAAAAAATAATATTTTTTTTAACTTAATAACATTCAAAACGTAACAGTAACAAATATCATCTATGATCTGGAAGGTTTATAAAAATTTAACATTTTCTTTCTGATGAATACTGTACATTACACGCGAAGCATCGTAGTCAGCTTATTGCAGAAGCTTGGATCGAAATGGCTTATTATCATTACCTTACAAACCACTTAAAAAGTCAACGTGTTGCTCTTATCAATATCTCTAACTATTCCGTTCTCAGTACCCAGTTGTATTAGGTACTTTTTTAAACTTATTTTCATTATATTCACAAATATATATTTTGTTCTATAAGTGTGAATGCGTATCTATAGGGATAAAGCATTTTTACCGATAGTTCTAGAAGACTAAAACTTCAAAAAATAGTTAAACAAGGGAACGAAAATGGAGAAATATTGTGCCCGATTTTATCTTAAAATAATGGGTATCTTCAAGTTCAAAACTCAAGAGATATGTACGTAAGAATGAAACATGCATTTGTTAATTGGGACCATGCGCTATATTAATTTAACCTTAAGTATATGATTATGAAACACTGATAAGATCATATTGGCATATTAATCAATCATTGACAGTTGGACATTGACTTGATTTCAGAAAAAGGAAGCGCAGGCATGTCTTGATGGTTGCATGTACTCCCCTGTGAAATATATTGCAGTCAAATTTAACATGACAGTTCTAGTTCTAATAATATCCTTATCATTACGTAAGAAAATAATTCTTACACAATTATGTTGTATGTTTATCGAAGTTTGTTGGCCTCTTAAACTACCTACTAATCTAAAACATATAAATTGAAAACCGCTGGTTTTTTTACACCAAGTTTTCTTAATTTAGTTCAAAACAGACAGTATCAAAGGACAGGACACAAAGAATGATTTTATTTTAACCCAACTGTACACGACGCTCTAAATTTGACGCCGTTTTATCAGTTTTAATTTGAAATGTAGGCACGACCACCCAAGTACCTTCTTAACTCTTGTGAATTAAAATTTAATGATTCAGGTTATTTGTTATGTGATTTTTACAGATCATTGTGGTTTTGTTGATGGCTTGTGTAGAATCACTAGACGGAAAATCGAGTTTCGGCCCGTGAAACGACTTGTGTGCGAAATAGCGCCAACCCAATCTTAGAACCTGCCTCGTTCTTTCCTCCTAATCTCTTTCTTGAACACCTTTATCATAAAAAAGAAAATTATAACAAGGAAAGTGTGATAAACAACTGTCTTGGCATGATAGTTTACAGGTATGGTCGAGATCAAGGTTAAGAACAGAGTAAAGTAGTCTCTTCCAGTACTACACAGTACAGTACCAAGGACAGGTCTGGGAGACTGTCGGTGTGTAGGATCTGTGAGCTTTTGCCGGCCGTTAGCTACGGGAGAGCGTAAAAAAAGAGTTTTGTGGAAGGAAATTTCAAAGAAATGTGGGCACATGATAGAAGTTTTGCTTCAACGCAGCCATCTACCTGCCCATGGTGGTGAGTGTGAGTGCTGAGCTATTTTACAACTAACAAATGACTGGCTTCAGTTATTCTATCGATTCACTTGGTACGGTTACATCCCTCCCAGAGCGACGTTAAGTAATAAACCATACATGCTATCACCCGAATTGGTTTTAGGGATTAGCACTATTCATTCACAATACATTTTAAAATTAAATCTGATTCGCAATTTCATAGAGTATTATTCTCAATTATGACTTTTCATTAAGTGACTTTTTTCTCGCTCTGCTAAAGATTCTAAATAAAGGAATTTTAGAGAGCCATGAAATTCTGTTAGGTTGTGCCTTATTTTGAGGAACATTACATCCGTATGGTAAGAAAAAGTGTTGTCTCTGGAATCAAATTTCCAGTTCATGCATTCATGATAAGCTACTGTCTTTCAGTTAATTCAATCCCTTGTTTCCAAAAAGTTCTTCTTATTCAGCCACATCAAGTTTCAGAATTTGGAAATGCATGAGATCTTGGATTTGATGATTTACGCTTCCGCACAAGATGAAAGGTGTCTAAAATTATCAACATTAATTATTCAATTTAAACTCACAAGCTTGTCAACAATTTTGAAATTCAATTAAAATTAAAAATAAAAGTGAAGGAGTAAATAAAAGTAATTTTCGAGTCTACTCTTGAGCGACAGTAATCGACAACTCTCAGAATCATTGAAGATGCGTATTCCACAATTTTATATGAAATTAGGTGAGTTTCAAGTTCAGCTGAATTCTGAAATTCAGCTTTTAAAGATATATTTATTTCATCTTAACGACATCCCTGCTTTGGAATATCAATTTAGACTCTCTTAATTTTAATCTAAGATCGATCCAAGCTAAAGCAGCCTTGATAATTCGCAATTAGAAGCCTAGTGCACTATGTACCCAATAAAAATAATTTAAGGTTTATTTTTTGTATTTAGGATTTTACGGATAGGGGAATATCATCACATACTACAGAAGATAGAAGGCACAAAGACTATAGTTAAAACATCTAAATAAACTCGTCATTCTTCATGTAACAGCATCTTTTGTTTTTGAATGATCTTATTAATGCAGTGTTAGTGAGCAAATAAAATTGCAACTACAATAATTTGAATGGAAGTTATGATCCACATAATTCGGGAAATAGATAATTTTATAGCTCCCATTGTCAATGCAGTAAGAAATATATATATATAAATTTTTAAACTATATTTGTATCTATATTTAAAGAAGTAACTCAAGTAGCTTTCATTATCAAGTAATATCAGTTTTGATCCCATTGGGGGACAGTTTATATATATTTTTTTTGGTGTATGAACGGTAAAGTTTACAAGGGCTATTATCAAATATATGCTTTATCATACATAGATACTAGATTTGGTTTTGTATTTACAGTCAATAGAGCTACTTACATCTTCCCGTTTTCTATGCATCCTGATTTTTATAATACTGATAATTTTGAACCTCAAGCAATCTTACCCCTAACTATGTACAATCGCCGTGTCTTACATGGTTGATTGTGCTCCTTTAAAATTGTAAATTACGCTTGATACAGTGGTCATTATATTGCACAAACAGCAGCGGAGAAGTCGCATTAACAATGATCTTAAAAATAATTCTTACTCTAATTTTGGCGATCTAATCATTAGAAAAAATCGTCCATGTTTTATAATGTAAACTAAAGTTTACACAAGGTTTACAAATGTTTTTGGAAATAGGCAAAATATGTTTAATGTGTTTGGAAAATGAATTTTCAGACAGGACAGTTTTTCGTTACCTTCAAAACGCAGTGTTATATCATTCCCCGTAAAAATTAAATTTTATTATATTTTTCTTAATTATTGAATGGAGGTAGATAGGTACCTACCCAGAAATGTGTAATTACATGTAGTTAATTAGGCGAACTAGGGCGTTGTAATTTGAGGAATGCCATTCAAAATTGATCTAATTAACATAATTTTATTTAATGAATTAAGTAGTTATTACTTTTCTTAGATTATTAAAATGATTATTCCATATTGAAGCTTGCGGGCTAGGGTTTGAAAATGGTTTCATTTTATAACATTCCAAAGGAATTTTAACCGGCTATTCGAGAAGTATAAACAGTTAGTATAATACCAGCGTGCATTGTACCTGATTTTTCATTCAGTGTAATTAGTAATATCTTTGCATTCCCGAAATGAAACTAGGTAGTAAGCACCTAGGTGTAGGTATAAACGTGCCATAAAAAATAGATAGTCGTTGGGGGTTTAATTAATCTTGGTTGGTCGTATATTCGCAGCTTTTCATGTAAACGTTTTTTTAACAAAAAACAAAATCATTATTATTCATAATATTAATCATTAAAGAAATGGTTAAAATGATAAAATTCAGTAAGTCATGGACGTTTGCAGAGGTTATATTTTAAAAGTCCTCATTGTTCATCGTGTCACCCTCTATCCTTAGAAGACTCCTACTATAGGTTGGTGTAAGCTACAACAACAAAAATGATGAAAAAGAAAGTGATTGTAAATAATAAAATTATATTTGAAATAATTGTATGGTTCTTTTCTCCAGTACAGAAACACCATTCAAATCAATCTCGCTGGAACTGTTTTCTATATTATGGTTATTCTTACTATGTATTTGGCACTTGGGTCTACATCATACTTCTACCTACTTGTACAGTTTTTTGGCATCAAGATATCTCCGGCTTTTCTTTTTGAACAGTTGAGCAGGTACCTACCAACTTTGAAATTGACAACCTACAGATAATTACCACAATCAAAAACAGAAATTGTAGATTGTCGTTATTACAATCATTTTCCAAAGCAATGCATATAAAACTGACAGACCAAAAATTAATCGAGATCGTAAAAAAAAAAAAAAAAAAAAAATGTTATTGAACAAAACATTCCTGTCAAGTTTACAATTATTTGAATATGAAATAGGTAGGTATAACAGTTATTTTTGTAACAATGCCCGCAAGTTATTACTCGCTTTTATTCGTTGACGGCACAACAGTAAACTCATCAACACTAAACAGAATTTAGGTAGTAAAAATAAAATCTAAATAACCAACAATAACTAAGATAACTATGAAATGTCATGTACTTTCATCCAAGGTTATGTACAAGTGTGCGATATAAAGCCGCAAAAAATGGTGTCCAAAGGCACAGCACTGCAATGTAGCAATACAGAAATTTTATTCTGCAGGTTTTGATGGCACTTCCACTTTGACTTCCTCTTCTTTCTTTTTTTGTGCAGCTTCTGAAAAAACATTTGACAAATAGTTTTTGAGCTTCCAGTGCAAAGCTTGTTTCTAATTTTGAAATTTTAGTAGGTTACGTGTATTTTTTTAAACAGTAAGTATTTCTGTTTTTTTTTTTCCTAAAATAGTTGAGATAGTTTTTATTGGTGTTTTTGTCTGACTTTACCTGTCACAGCCTTCTCCTTCCAATGTTTCTTGTTTTCTGTTAGACAAACGACCCACGGCTTCACCAAACTAAACGGTTGCTCATTTTGGGATTCTGCATGGAGAGAAAATATGAGCAACAAATTAGACATGCTTTAATTTGTATAAAAATGTGCTGGCCTTGCAAATTCCAAATTGAGTACCCAATCTTTGTAGTTTTGAAGCGTTCTAAGAGAAAGCATGAACCTAAGTTGTGGTTGGATTGCTTTTCCTACAGGATTCTACAAAATTCGAATTTCATTTCGCTTATTATGTCCAACGATGATACTTTATTTCTTTCTTCAACTGATTCTTAAGCTAATTTTTCATTTTTTTTAAACTAACCACGAGCCTCAGAAAACACAGGAAGGAAATTAGGTACTACCTGCACAAAATATTCTTTCATCTGGGGGAATACCCACCCATGTTGATTATGAGGCCGTTGATTATGATTATTCTTCAAATTTACATTCGAATAGTATAAATATGTATGGAGTACATAGCTACTGTTGCCGAAGAATCAATTGATCAACAGGGGAGAAGTGAAGGCGATGCCCAAACTTTATCGATCAACGAAATTATGTGGAGGGCTCCGATTATTAGATTTTCTAGCCATCTAAGTTAGCGGAGAGTTACAGTCTTCAACTTCGCGGTGCCAGTTCCTAGTAAAAGCTCCCGAACCTGATAAAACTAGTAAAGCAATATCTTTGATACTAGTGAATCAATTATTGACTCGCCTGTCTCTTTGCTGGCTGGTGGCTTTTCTGGAGCCAGTATCACTTCCAACATATCGCTGCAAACCGTCATACTGGGGTCAACAATGAAGTCGATGAAACCTGAAGAAGAAAGTACGATCGATATAAGTTCATAAACAGTGGTAAACGTTTGCCTGTCAATTATGTCGAACAGCTGAAGCATGCGGACTCCTACTATGTCCCTTATAGAACTAGCGCTAATGACGTTTTCATCATAAATTGAGAGGTACATGGTACTAACTAACCTGTTCAATTGTTAATAAGCCATGTACTATTTTACCACCCTTCATAAGTATACTGACCTATCTGTGATTCAGCAATCATAATATTGTTTCTGTCGCAAAGAGGACTGAACGGAAGGCCCAGCTCCCGCTCTTTGTCTCCTTGCCGGAAAAATTCCTCCAACAGGCTCGTTGTCCATCTGTAATGCAGTTGCCATTTTTTCGCTGGGTGAGAGATATCGCAGCAGTGAAGAACCAAAGATAACGCCTTCGATTTATCCACTCTAAACAAATTATGCAAAATTGCTGGTCAACACAGTTTAAAGATTTAAATAGAAATTATTCAAATTGCCAATCTATTTGCAAGATTATAAAGAAGATATTAGCTGCAAGCGTAAGAAATCAGCTTGTTTTCGCGAGCAAGAGAGTGAACAAGTACTTAGGTACTTACGATGGCTCAGCCAAAGTGAGAAGGTTCCTCATATTCTTCAACTGTTGAAAGTGGAAGCTCATGTCGGTGGCCAGCACCATATCTATAACCAACGTCCTAAACTCCCTGTATTCCTCTCTCGACAGATTCTGCAGAATATTGCAGTCATCCTCCTTCAATAACCTGTGCAAAACAAAGCGGTCTTGAACTTATTTGCATTCTATTAACGATTAACATACTATATTTACTTCCTAGGCTGTAAAGTATAGTCGCAATGGACTTTTCGGTGATAGGCAGATAGAATAAATACTATCTGAAAAATGCATGTGATATTTTCAAGGCTGTAACCCTATCTTATTTTCGCTGGAATACTGGAAACAAGAATTTCTAAAAAAAAAAAAAGTCAAAGCTAAACTTTTGAATGAAGGTCATTAGACGATGCAACAAATACTTTCATAGAATTTTCATCACCAATATGAATGAACGCTGGATTATTGATGCGAGTCAAGTTTCTTGGACCGATTGATGAAGTAACAACAGTTCAAGTTAAGTAAGTAATTTTACATAAAGTCGTTTCTTCATTACAACTCTTGATTGCACTAAAATTGTAGGACAAGTACCTTTTTGTGGTACCTAACTTAATATAAATTCCTACCGAAATTGGAAAATATTTCAGTTTACAGTCGCTTTTCTTTTATTGCAGTTTCAACGCTACCTCTTTAAACTTGGATGAACACAGCATGGTATGCTAGAACGAATTAAGGTAGAATTCCTACGTTCTAATTTGAAAGGCCGCTGAGGCGTACGATAATGTTGAATACGCGTTCATTGACGCTGACTTAATTTTAGGCTGGATGACCGAGTAGCTTCAAAGGCACGGCAAGCCGCGGATACGAGATAGTACCCAATACGAACTTGAGAGAATGTAGGACAGCCGAAATAGCCGAGAGGTACGAAATAATTTTTTTCTCAATAGAACAGGCTTCATAAAAGGTGTAGGGTGAGCGCATGAACAGGTGAATTTATGGAAGGGATCGACAATATTAATTCTGATTGTGTTGAAATGGAATTTAAATTCGCAGACTGATGATTTTGTATAAGTTGGTACATACTATGTGTCTCTCGATGAATGTAGGCAGGTAGGTAGTTCATATTAATGTCATATTCGTAACTCATATTTGATGTTACTGTAAAGTTGTTGAATGATTAGTCGATTTTTGATAAGTAGGAAATACATTGTTGGGTAAAACTTCTCATTAAATGAAAAAGGATGCTGAGAGAAGATAAAATCATCTTATATTATGTTCACCATAACGATTTGCTGGCATGCGGGAACTTGAGAGTTGTGGATATCTTCCTGACGGATGTTGAAGGGAAAAACGGTTAGGTGTGTTCTTCCTAAAACTCCGAAATCGTTACCACGCTTGAAGGAGTAAATAAGCTTTAATTCGGGCAAGAAAGTCGGCGACACATCGCTCAAAATGCAATAAGTTTCAATTTTCCACGGCTTTTTTTTCAATTGGTTTGTCCAAATGTTCAAACCTACAATATCCGTCCTCCATTAATTGAACAAGCCATAAAAGGTATTAGAATTTATTTAAAAAATCCGCTCTTTGGCACATTTAGCCAGCCCAATCGTTTCTAGGGCCAAAAACTGACCAAAAACGAGCAAAAAACGTCACTTTCGGTGGTTGTACTGACAAGTGGAACTTAGAACTTTTGGACGCAAAATCGACTGGTGTAGGTTTCAAATCGGTGGAAATTCACCTACAGCGAATAATCGCAATTATTAAACCTAAAAGTGACACCAACAGCATCATAATGACACGAGCTTACCATATAAATTCAATTATCCCAAGAATGGTTGGTGTAATTAATTTTCAAGAATTCATTCACAATTAGGTTCTCTACCGAACCTTGGAACTAGTTTTTCCAACTTGGTTTTTTGATGTGTACGAGTAATACTTGAAATGTGTAATACTTCGGAATGAGAATTTCAGAAAAAGTCGACTTTGAAGCGAGTACTCTCAACGGTCAAGGAAAAGCATTATTGAAGATGAAGAAAAACAGGTTCCAAGGTTCGACAAGTTTAAAAAAATCAAATGAATTGGACCAACCATTCCTGAGATAATTGAATGTATGTGGTAAAATGTATCGGTAAGTAATGCATGCATTTCATAGCCGCCACTGTCCCACACCACCCTGGATGAATTGTAATAGGTGCCCTTCTAGTAACGAAGCCTTGTTTCTTAGGGACGTTTAAAAAATGGGTGAACCATGGGAACTGTTAACTTCTCGTATTTTGAGCTGTTCGTCGCCGATAAAAATTTTTTGGGCCAAATGCCCATTCTCTTTTTCCAACGTGGTAAAAGTTTCTACGTGTGATTTATAGTTAGATGGGTGAAGAATAGTAACAATGATCTCACTCGCAGCTCAAACTGGCGTTTCTCCCTGAAGGGGTAATTCGGTTGTACAGGGGGCCTTAATCGGGATGCGTAGTGTGCAGAGACTTTTAATTGGATTTGACAGGCTGGAGGGTTTGTTCCACGTAAAAAACCGAGTTGCGAACTCCGACAGGTCCAACTTGTTTATGTCCTATTAGTTGAAACTTTACAGCAGTTTGTTTTGCGGTGTTTTGATTGCTGTACATCGGCGTAATAGTCAGCAGAACAAATAGAATACTAAATGAACGTACAGT
Source organism: Creontiades dilutus (assembly GCA_031894815.1). Taxonomy (NCBI): domain Eukaryota; kingdom Metazoa; phylum Arthropoda; class Insecta; order Hemiptera; family Miridae; genus Creontiades; species Creontiades dilutus. The sequence goes on from JAVIWC010003164.1 coordinate 3,989,547, forward strand.
AGTAAGTAAGCAACCGTTCCATATTGATGCTTCACGTCAGATTGCCTCGTCATAGCGGATGTCATCATCTGTCCTTTAGTTCACAACTCGTTAAGATAATTTGCTTACAGCTACTCATAACTTTAGTTAATGACATGGCACACAGTGAACCTTACTTCACTGGAAAGAAACTCAAAAATGTTAGGCAGTAGTCGCTGTTGAGTTACTCGTCAGAAATGACCTTCAGTAACTGAATATATCAAAATTATGATACAGGGTGTAAAAAACCCAATGGTCCAATATCTAGGGATCGCTTCTAGAGGTAATTTCCAACAAAAAATGCATAGTTGACTTCATTTTTTAAAGGCTTTGTTTCAGAATTAATCAACATTCAAGATTTTTTTCCAGTTTTCTATATTCAGTCTCTAAAATGCCCAAAATTCTTTAAACGTTTCTCGTATAGTAGGCATTTTTGATCGGGAACCAGCTTGATGACGTATAGTTTGCAAGATAGGCTAAAAACGCACGACCGTGAAGTGTTGAAGGTGAGGAATAACTTGTCGCCTGCCGAAGTCGTCAGTGCTATGCTGTCGCACAACTTGAAACGAAAGAAGAGGTTTTAATCATAGAAATTTATTTCAGAAGACGTAATTAGGGTCATTGATCTTCATGAGTAGCTTTTCGGCGAAACTTCGTGTTTAAATAAATGCAACCAGTTCCTTTCCGAAGAAAGCGATTTTGTTACATCGCTGCAGACTCAATGTGTTCCTACGGAGCTGCTTCCGACATCAGGTATGGTAAATAATACTTTTAATAGAAAACACAATTTAAAAAAATCGATTTGTCATCGTGAATTTTGACTTAGAAGGTCCAGTCTGTAAGCCTTATTCATACGAAGAAGGATATGAACGACCAAGTTCGGCCAAAGCAAATAAATTCGATACAGACATCTAGTTTTCAGATATCACTCTAAATGTTTGCGATCTCGAGCGCATATTGTGCTACGATAATAATTATTATTGAGATACTTCATTCAAATAACTTGATTATATATATATAATCTAGATTTACACCTTTTTTATATATAAGGCCAAAGGTTATATATAGCGAAATACGTCGAAAATCAAGAAAGGTTCAAGGGTTTCCTTTGCTAGAAACGGTAGCGACCAACTTACGACCTAGGAATACGAAGCAGGTACATTTGATATTAGCTTCAAATTTCTTATACGAGAGGCTCATGAAATAATTCAGAATAACTTTACGTCGGTTTTTTAATTATACCATTATACACATATTATATTCTCTCAGTTCGTATTGAGTGAATGATTTCCGTATATCAATGTGAAATCCGTACGGTTCTTTTATTACCATTTAACATCAGGCTTTTGATATATTATAATTTTAAACAAAAACGTTGAAAATACTTCAAGAGAGTCTATAAAGGCTGGGGAAGCATTGTTTTCCTTCTCATCTGATTCTAGATCTGTTAATCAAAGAATATATTGATATGTTCTCAATCGGGTCAACGAATCAAAATATCGTACGAAAAAGTACAGGTTTTCATTTTGAGGAAACAGAGCACCTTCATTTTTTGAGGTGTCGATAAAAAATGAATGGAAAACCGTCTTTTGACATCGAGGGATAATGTGCAAAATCAAACACGTTTCTGTGGATTGAGAGGTAAACGAAGGATTAGCGCCTTATTATTTTTAGACACAAAAGTTGAATTAGTTTTGTTTCTGACGAGGAAACCCCCGTCTATTTTTGACTTTTCAAGTTTCGGCGAATGATCAGAATTTCAAGATCGTCTTTTCACAGACCGCTTCAGAACAGTTCATTTTTTAATCTCTCATTAAACTTTCGTCCTGTGCACGAGTATAAACGAGACCAATAAAGGGGAAAAGTGATATTGTTAGAAGAGGGCAGGTACCTTCCCCTCTAATTGGAAAAATAAACGAGAAAACTTTTCAGGAAGACATTAAATTTTCCTTGGAAAGGAGCCCAATTATTTAGAGTGAAACGAAAGGAAGGTATAATCCTTAATTTTAGTTGATTAAAAAAGAAGTTGAGAGGAGCTTGAGTTCGTCGACTTTGGGCTGAACATAGAAGAAATTATGAGGTGGTATATGTGCAGTTATTTTCTTCGAAATTAAAAGAGATTTCACCTTCAGGAATTATGACATCTCTCACGATAAATATATAGTGTTTATCTTTTTCAATATTTCTTGCAATGTTATTTATTTCAGTGCAAGGGAACTCAAGAAAAGTGGAAAAATCGGACAATCGGACTGAAGTATTTATCGTTGGGAAGATTGGTTGTTCTCAATTTTTCACAACAGTGGCTCAATAAAAGTTGAAATAACGACTAAACAAGCCTCTTAGGAGGTTGCATGAATTCATCCAGTAAGTTGAACGAGTTATTAACAATAAAGTCAATAACAAACTAGCATACATTGACGTAAGTCAAAAATAACGTTGTCATTAATAAATAACATATATGATACTTGATCAACACCTCAAAAGTCATACGAAACCATAAACAGCGGCAGTAGTTTACGCGGCGCGCCGCGGCGGTTGTTTTGTGCTTTTGATGTGTATGTTTATACGTTTCAGTGTCAGGTACTGAGAGGATGTTTTTAGGGAACATCTCAAGAGTCAATCATTAAGTTTTATCGGAAAAATACCGCAAAAATGAAAAATAGCAATTTTAAGTAGCAGAAGTTCAAGTTTAACATAATTGCGGTTTTCGATAAAATTATTGGAATAGTTACTTTAATTCTCGAGAATGTCGTTGACAGAAAATCCTAGAGAAGTGAGTGGAAGGGAAGGAATAATAGAAGTCCTACAGTCGTGTTAGACGTGGGGTATTTGTGTACTATTAACTGCAGTGCGGGCTCAGGAGTTACAGAAACTACAGTGAGAATCGGTGATCGTAACCGAGGAAAAACTAAGTATCGCACATATACTTGTGCATATGTACAGATTTATACAGGGTGTCCCGCACCAAGTCAATCAAACGTCGAAGGACAGTTCTAGAGCTAACAAAAAATGCCTTTGAGGCTTCGTTTCCGAGTAATAACAAAGGGCCGTAACTTCCAACTTACACCAATTAAAAATTGATTTTAAAGTTTTGTAGTGTAACTGCACTATAAAATCAATTTAATGGACATCGTAGGATTTATTATGAGCGAGGAAAAACATGGAAAAAAGTGTTTTTTCACTAAATTCTCGAAATTTGATGGTGATGGTAAGTTTGAAGAAGTTTGATGAAGTCAAGTCTTTCGCCTAACTCGGGAGCTTGGTGAGATTTGCTCTCGAATAATGACGGGCAACCGAGCATTTAATGCTAATATAAAACTCTTCAGGAGCTGTGTGATCTCCAGGACAAGGAAGATGAGGCTTTATAGATTCCTGGTGCGGGCCTGTGGTCTGTTACGGGTCTGAGGCTTGGACCATGAGAGCTGAGGATGAGAAAAGACTGCGGGTATTTGAGAAGAGGAAGAGTCTATGGTGCACTCAGAGAGGATCAAGGTTAGAGAACAAGACGAAATGCAGAAATTGTTGCATTGTTAAAGCATAAAGACACAGTCCGATTTTTACAGTATCTGGGGCATGTTGACTACATGCTAATGTGGGCCTGCCCGAAAATTAGGTCGCGAGCTCGGATAGAAACTAGAAGACGAAGAGGTCGTCCTCCGAATCTCTGGCTTGATGAGGTCTTGAGGGACCTCTAGGTGGTGGGGATGCGGAGGTCTCAGGCGGATGACCACACCCGGTGGCGGAGAGGTGTTCGGGAAGCCAAGGGCCACAATGTTGTGCTTTGTAGTTAGTTAGTTTGATGGTGATTTGGCACGTTCTAAGTCATATTGAAATTTTCTTATTGTTCCCTAAGAAGGTATTCAATTTTCTTATTTCACCCTAAGGAGGGAAGAAATGTAACGCTCTATCCAACGGTATCCACCACATTGATTTTAGAGATTAGTTTAGGGAAATGATGGTTATTTTAGTGATTTGAGATTAGCAGTATGAAACAAATGTGAGAGGTGAAATAATTTGGAAACCGGCCTTTTAAAAAGTCAAAGAGGATTTGTGGTTTTGTTGGAAATAAGTTCCATCAAATCTTGAAGTTTGATGAACCCTGTATAATTCAGTGCATTGTGGACTGTAAAATGTAGTGTTAAGTAGTACCTGAAGGAAGCGCTGATATGATGATTTTCGAGCACAGCCCTGTCGTTGTACAGGAGTGCGGATTCCGTTCCGGACATTACGTGGAAGTTATTGGTTGTTCCCGTGTGCTCGAAGTCGTGTATCAGTGCTGCGATAAGGGTAGCGAATATCTCTAAATCAGTCAACCAGTTCTGTAGAAAGAGAAACACAGTAAAAATATCGAAAGTGGCGAAAACCATTCAAACAACCACACTTTTCAATAAGAAAAAGTACAAACTTAATTGATATTGTGATTTAGGAAAAATGTCATTGTCATCTACATGATTGGGATTTCCAGTTGAACAGCAGTGCCGAGAGCACAAGTTTTTGTGAGCACCGCATCAAATATTAATTTTGAAAGGCAGTATTGTAAACTTCATTATAATTTCTGTTTTTTGTGGTTATTGAAATGGAAATATGATGGATATTTTAATGGACGACATTAAATTGTATAATTGGGGATTATGTGCGTCTACCATTCTAGACATCCAATTTGCTAGAACTTCCTCTAAATCAAAATTACATCAGAATGTTGACTAGTTCACTAGATATTTCCTTAGGTATGATTTGCTTCTGTTTTCTCATTTATTTCATCATCCAACTTACCATGAGGCCAGTCTTGCAAAGCATGTAGTGGACGGTTTGGGTGACGTCAGTTGCGTGAAGATTGTTGTGGTACGGGTTTTTATATTTACAATATCCTTCCTCTATTCGAAGGAGGAAGTTTTCCAAGGTCGCTGGAACGATCTGGAAAGAAAAGTATCGGTCATGAAGCACTGCCGTAAAATCAAATTTAAACAGAAAATTAGAGGATAATTTATAACGCCATATATAAGACGCCATAAATATGGAAAACGCCATTTTCGGCTATTTTTTGATCCACCAAATGTGAATTTGGACAGATGTAACTGGAGTGGATAGAAAACATGACCTCTCGTCTTCCAAGAACAAAATTTTCAAGTCCGAACCAAAATAATAAAAAATATGAAAACAGTAGAGTAAAAAAGAACAAAATTGAGTATTTTTGGGAAAAACAGGTTTTGAACGAGGAAACATGAACCCATCCTTTCAAAAAATCATATCTCGGCAATGAACTGAGATAAGACCTAGGAACAAGCAGTTGGTGGCATCCTACTTAAAATTTGATCTACTAAAAGGTTGATTTAAAGGCATTTTCGGTTCAAATAGCTATTCGTAGTAATTCTTGAATGAATGTAAGAAAAAAAATTTTTTCTTGTATTTTGAGGGTTTCATTAACAAGATTTCATTTGCGTACCCATTTTTGTAGGAATATTTTGTTCAGCAGTAAATTTCCAAAGAAATGCCAAAGAGTTATTTGTTTGGAGGGACGTACTGCAAAACTTAAAATCCAGGATTGAGTTTTCCTATGTTTGAGACACATTTCTGGGGGTTCCCGCCCCCTTCACTCCATTTATCATTTAAATACCTTAACTTTCCAAGGAAATCCGCTAAAGAGTTATTACTGCGGCCAGCATGAACAGCTAGGTTCAACTAATGGATGTTTTTTGAGTGCCGCAATGAATGAGAAATAATGAAATAATCTTGAACGTTGCCCAAGCAAAGTCATCAAGGAGGTTTCAACAGAAGACAACTGCATTGATTAATGAAGCCGATAAAGCGACGGATTTTCTTCCATTGACCCAGTTAGACGCCTCCCCTCAGCAACCCATTCGTATCTGTGATTCCATGAAATAGGTAATTACTTCGTCCACTGTTGAAAATGTGATTAGAACGATGAAAGTGAAGATAAATTTGTATCATCATCTTCTCTAAACGCTTACTGCGTAATTCTAATACATGTTAATAGTCGTAAATGTGACTTCAAACTTCATACTTCAAAGATCCTTCTCTACTATCAACTCTGCAGTATATGAAAACAATTCTACAAATCGTAATAATTCATAATCAATTCAATAATCATTAATATCACGGGAAGAGGGGTGGAATATATATTCAACTATATTCAACTTTTGATTAGAATAGGATTCTACCACAACTTCCCCTTCCTCTGCACTTCCAATCTCCTCCTCAAATTTTGTTTTTCAATACTAAATTCCGCCAAAATTAAATTAATGTATTTAGCAGTTTAGGATTTATCAATATTTATCCAAAATTCGTGCGAATTGCTTACCTTCATAAGCGGTATGTTGAATATAATAATGAAAATTATGGTTTTGGCTTTAGAGGGTTGGAAGTGCAATGGTGCTGGTAGACTGACAGATACAAACTGGATAATTGGCATTATTATAGTCATTCGAATCATCATCATTAAGCATAGAACAAGGAAATGGAAAGCAAAAGTTCACGATTGCAACCACTGTACTGACCGGTGCACTAATTGATTTACATTTGCAACGCAAGCATGTGAACGGTAAGGCGCGGTATCAAATTATACAATTTAGACATTCCTGTGAAGTCACTGCTAGTGCTGAAGTTATCTTCGAGATGTATTTATCTGAAGTAATATCACTAAATAGTACACAATGAATACACAAACAAATTTTACTGTACACAATTGATTTTAGCGTTTTCGGAGAGAGCGTACGACAGAACAATTCGTTGAAGATGTCGCTAAGACTGATTTTCTCGATAGAACATTTTTTAATTTCAGTGGCTTCATTTTTACAAAAAAAGTTAAGCATAATCGTTTTAAAATTAACCCCCCCCCCCCAGTTTATTTACACTTAGTCAGTGTAAAAAATTCGATTCTACTCAATTTTTCATAATTTTTTCAGTATATTTAGGATATTAAAAAATTGAGCGATGGGCAACGCCCAGGTATAGCGGCAATTTTGTTCTGGGATTCCCCTAAATTGGTTTAGTAGATTGACAAAATCCGCATTACATTTACGAGGCCCTTCAACTTTCGGGAGATCTACTTCAGCCTTTCAACAAAGAATTCGTTAGACGGCAACGACTCTTGAAATATCTGAATTCATGTTGTAGTGAACGAGGTTGAGGGATCAATAAACCCAAAAGCTCCTTGACGCTCTAATGGGCTTCTATTGGAACTTGAGAAATCGAGTTAAGGGAGTGGTGGAAAAAAGTAGTTTACTTAGGGCTCCTAACGTAATTACTCGGCGGAAATCGTGTAAAAAGAGTGAAAAAAATTAAACAAAAGCGTTTCCCTTAATGGGGAAACACAAACCTTCTCTCTTTTCCGTATAATTCGCCCCCTAAGCCTATTTACTGACGACTCACTTAAGAGGGGAACGTAATGGAAATGACTAATTAAAATATTCATTACCCAATTATTTCAGTATAATTTCTAAGAATTATGCATTGCCTTTTTCAGTAACGAAGAAAGCCGACGTTCAAATTATTCAGAAATGAGTAAATGTAGTGAAGAAAATGGCGTATGCTCTAGGTTTGTTTAATATTACACTCAACGTATACTATTGTAAAGTTCTTTTTGGATTCAAGGGAAATGGATATGGTCAGCTAAAGAAAATCATTCTGAGTCGCGTAGTGCGAATTTTCGTGAGCGAGCGGTTGATGAATTTTTACGAGTTAGCTTATTATTTTCAATAACGAGCCTTTTTATTTGACCAAGAAAAAAAAACCGCCCGCCGTATTCAGCTTTTTTTCGGAACTGCTGGAGCAAAGTAACTAAATTTGATTTGGATTCCTACGTATTCCGAGTGAACCTAGGGAGCATTGTCTTTGGTTGTACAGTCTAGTTCTGGTAGTTCGGTGATCCACCTAGGAGGATAATAATAGAATAGAATCTATATGACAAAATTTCCATCAATATTGCATAAACACGGGTTTCCAAGAAAATGCCTATGAACACTCAACGGTTTTTTCTTTTTAAACTGCTTTATTCATTCTGCCATTCATATATAGCGAGTTCCTTTGTGTTTGTGACTTACTCGGTCAAAATAGGTATTTATTTTTCCGAATTAAACTGTAGCAAATTTTGCTACAAACATTATTATTCACAATCAATGGCGAAACGGGAGCGGACTGTGGCCGAGCTGCTGTGTCCAGTTGAAGCTAGTTTCTACTGTTTTTAATACTCTTTAATTAATTTGTCAGAGTTTATGACAACGGTTTGACTCTTAAATACCTCCAAATACTCTTTTCAGACCAAATAGAAATGCGGGACCTTCTAAAATAAGTACCCAGATTCGATCAAAATATGAAAGTATTCCGACGATCAGAACTCATGAAAATGGTCCATTAAAAAAGTAGTAAAAGCAAGTGGCACATCTTCCCCTAACTTTGAAAGTAAAATAGTAATAATTTTGAAATAGATGCAAAAAAATAACTTGATCGCAGGGTCCAGTCATTCATCAAGATTACAAAGCAGTCGGGAAAATTGGGAACATTTGTATTCAATTTGGAACACAGCCAATATTTATGAGTTTTCGAGAATTACAATATTGATGTACCTAAATACTATGATATCCAGGTTAGATCATAATCAGAAAAATCACAAAGCAAGAAAAAGCTTTGACCTAGGCAGCAAATGACGACTGGACTGCGACCCATGTTGTGAAGGCAATGACGTTTCAGATTTATCAAATGTTCGTTAACTTCGAAGGTGAAGCTGGTTTTGGTAATACCAGTTTATCATTAAGGCAAAAGGAAGTCGGATATATAGTTATCAAAGTTATTAAGGTTAATTATTCTGTAAGTAATCATTATTTTGTTCACTGAATATGAACTGTTTTTATCAGACAGGGACGTTTCTTTTTAACTGTTAGGAAAACTGATTTTTTCCGACTTGAAAATCTTTAAAAGTGATCCAAGTTTAATTCAAAAATAAACAACTACTTCCAGACTTCTTTCTTTCTTTCAACAACACACAAATATGAGCAGATTCAAGCCATCAGAACGAGATGAATTTGTGTTTCATGTAAAAATAAAAACGGAGTAAGATAGAACGTTATCATATTTCCACGAAAGTAAAGAGTTACACTGTTAAATCGATTTCGACGGTTAGGTCATCATCAGTAACAAACATGAACTCTTTACTTTCGTGGAAATATAGACAACGTTCTATCTTACTCCGTTTTTATTTGAAATGGGTTTCCACAACTTCGTCGCCAGTGACTTAGTCCGTATTGTGTTTCATGAAATGCACATTAGCAATAGGGAACGAGCTACTAATGGCCCGACGAACATGGAACTTCTGGGGCCCACCTAACCCCGAAAATTACTTTAAAACTGTATAACGACTTTTGCCATGCGCAATAATCAATGTCGATCTAATTTCAATGAAATTATTATGCAATAATCTCATTCAGCTATCTCCTAATTTATAGTAATTTTTAGAGTTTGTAATCATGATTCCAGATTACCTTTTCACTTGCATTCAATTTACAGGCGATAATAATTTACAGTTACGAATCTTTACAATCGCTAATATTTGCCATTTCCACTAACAGTCAAAACTAGGAACCAAAAAATCAGGAAATAACAAATTACGTTCAGATAGAGGTGCCATGTTCGGAAGTGAAGAATGCAGTAAATTTGATAAATCTATAACAAGAAGGTGATGGAATGGACTATTTGTCCCTTCCAAGGGCTGAGGCGATAAGCTTGCAACACCAGGATACCCCTGAAGCTAGACAGCTGCAGGTGTATGCTCAATAACAGTCATTTTCAGAAAAAAATGGAAATCCATTACAGATTCTATTAAATGCCTTGTAAGCGTAACAGTTCTCGCGAACTGACACAAGATTCTATTGAATGGAGGCAGGGTCACAGAAGCCCGCTGCCTGCATACCAACCCCAGCTTTCCTCTCTTTTGTGGATAAAACAATTGAATATCATATGAACCACCCCGCTATCGTCACATATCTAAGCTTCAGTGTGGTATCTCTCTACTCACATTGAAGTGCATTTCAGTCAGATCAGTTGTCAGATCTCCCGTTAATACCTTTATATCGGAGCACAATAATATTAATCGGTATTAGAAGAATTCCACTGATTAATTTCTGTGCCTTACAAACCAACCTTTGTCCCAAATAATATTAAAATCAACAAATAACTCAAAATATAGTAAAGACTGCAGAACAATTAATCCCCCCCATCATTGGAGTATCACATAGGTCACCGGAACGAGTGCTTCATAATTTATGAGAGCTGAAGATGCGAGTGGGATTTTTGGCATTTGTTCAGGTTTTAGTAAATTTACTTCTGGAGAATGGCATAATTGGCATGGATGGGTTAATATCTTTAAATGTATTATAGTTTCTTCTTAACTTCTAACAGAAGTCTGTTCTGAGGAAAATTCATTTAGAACCTGCAGTTTTCCCACGACAACGGAATGGTGAAATGTAAAAATAAAAAGTGGGCAGAAACTTAAATCTTGGAGGAAACCAAATCCCTTGACTTAGTGCACGAATATACCCTATAATTGCTTCCACAAATTTCTTGTACCAGCAATAAATCTATTATGGAAGAATGAATATCTTTAAATTTATAATAGTTTCTTCTTAACTTCTAACAGAAGCCTGTTCTGAGGATAACCTGCATAATTCCTGAATATTTCGTAGTGTGATTGTAATTTAGCATATATAGTTTTCCCACGACAACGGAATGGTGAAATGTAAAAATAAAAAGTGGGTAGAAATATGTGCTATCATCGCTTCCACAAATATCTTGTACCAGTTGAAAGGATAGCTCAACACCAGAAGTTTGGGCTAAGGGTAGAATGCAGGGCAGCAAGCATTAACCCTTATGAAAGGACGTAGAGGATTTATGCAGAAGTCATGCGACTGAGGCACATCCTCTGAGAGCCTTTGGCATGAGTCTCGACCGCAGCGGCGCGAATGAATTATTGAGAGTGGCCGCCGGAAAGGGCATGTTCGGCCATTCGGTTGAAAACGCAGGGCGGGGCCGACGTATTTAATTAGATCGGCGGATCGCTAAAGTAAACTCAAACAGCCGCTTTGAAAAGGGGATTCGTTGGGCCTGGAAGGTTCCTCCGGTTTCTCCTTGATTCTGCCAGGGAAAGCCGCAGGTGGGAGCTAACCGTGTAATGATAAGAATAGCATCAGTGTCGACAACGCTTCCTCAAGACCAACCCAACGTTATAATTCGTCGTAAAAAGACCTCGTAATAGGATAAAATAATGGACTGCGATAGAATAGGTTTCATAATATTTGTTACATTGCACACCGTCATTTTTCTAAAAGGTTTTTGGATAGCTTCAAAATGAGATGACTGCACATTTTTTATGTACGTTCATCCGTGCCAACTTAGTTTTTACAACAGTAGTAGATATCTGTAAGTAAATCTCAAAACTACATGTGTACTGTAGTTTTTTTGGGAAGATGAATAAAGAAAATGATGTCATTTTGAAACTTTGTGAGTAACCTGGTAAAGGAAACACCACTTTAAGTTTCAATTTGTTATAGTTATATTTTGTACGGTAGAAGATATCTTAAAAAAAGTAGGTATCTGAATTCCTTGACGTTAAATGTAACAAGTCAACACAATTTTTAGTCTATAATTTGTAATAATAATCAATTAGTTTTGTTTTGCCGTCACAAAATTAACGGGCGATAAACACTTTGACCACGTAGTCCAACCCTGTTATTCACAAACTATTGTATTAATGAAGAGTTGAAATTTTTTGTTATCTAATCGCATGTTCCGTCTCTCGCCAAATGACGCAATGACCCCCAGAAACAAAGAGTAGATAACGTTTAAATAGAATGTTTCCAGACCTTTACTGTGACCTGTGAAATGGAATCAAGAAAAGGTAATTAACTGTCAGTCGGATAGATCGAACAATTATTAGTGTACATCCACGTTGATTTAGTAAAGAAGCCCACCCGACTTGGATGGATTTAGTTTCTGTTTGTGGTAATTTCTGGTCCCTACAAAGACTAATGTAAACGACAAACAAGTTGTAATACAAATTTCTGGGGTTGAACGGATAAGTCGAAACTTATTAGTTCAAAACAGCTGGAATAGTAAGAATAGTTATGTGTCTAAACATAAATTTCGTGTAACACTCATTTCACGAACTCACGAAATTGGAATGGGTTCGGCGGAACGCATTTAATTTCATTGCGAATAGATCAGAACTTGAATTTGGAATCTCGCCTTATTGCCCTCAGGAACCCGAAGGGTGGGTAAATCACTTTATTCCACTATAATAAACTTGTTTCTGAAATAATCGTCGAAATTGATTCAACATTAACATCGCACTCTATTATTTTCTGGAGGTACTTTTATTATCTTCAATGAAGTGGGTTTTCAACTCTTCTTCTTGAGTGAGTTATAGCCTGTCATAACCCGGAGCGGCTCTGAGTTGAACGGCAAAAAATTAATAACTGGCTACAGCGAGTAGATCTACATTCGTTTGCATAGCAAAAAGGAGAAAGAAAAAACTTGCATAAAAAAGGTAGCTGGAATTTGTTTAAAGTGTTTATATCAGGGGCGGATCCTGCAGGCAGGAGCATGTGAACCATGTGATGGAAACTTTTAGAGCCCTTAAGAGTTTGAGTAAACTCCGGCGAACTACCAAAGTTATGTACAATCAGAATCAGTTATTAATGAATGTTAAGGTTTGTTTACACCAAAAAAGCAAAATTCGCGAACATGGTTCTCATAAAATCGAGAGCAAAATGCTCGGGCAATGTGAACTGTCACCTGCGCTGAACTGAGTTTTGCAAACCATGTTCACAAACGTTCGAGCTCATTCTGCCACGCATCAGTAACCCTGGTGGGTCTGTTAATATGTGCAAATATCTGACAAGTCGTCGAATAAATTTGTTGTCGTGTCAGCTAGAGAACGAACGGAAGCTGGAAGTTAGTGCGTTATTTCCTAGGTAGGTAAGTGTTAGCGTCTTTATCATTTAATGTTTTATGCTTTCAACCAGTTTTAAATGAGTGGAACAACGATAAATAGACAAGTTGAAGTTTGTATTTGGCTCAGAAAATAATCTCTACCTTCTCCTTTGCGGTAGCCCAAAGGATCTTTCAGTTGAGGAATGTTCCTTTTTTTACATCTTTCTGCGGGATTAGAATTCGTTGATGAGAAAACTGTGAATGTACAAATTAAAAGATCTTACATTCCAACAGGGTGATATGAGTCATGACTCAACCCCACTAAGAAGCTGAAGACGCTACTTGAAATTGAAGATATGCCCTGGAGCTCAACATTAGTTGACAGGGACCCCAGGTAGCATAGAGTCGGCTCCAGGCTTTAAAGATTATAGTTAATTTTTTATTTAGTTTTAGTCCGTATTAACTTTGGCAACTTGAATTATTTTTCCAAGGGCATAGTAACCCTAGAAGCCTTAAAGAAGGATCCTAGCCTTAACTCTCATTAGAAGAATTTCGTTATCGTCTTTTTCCCAATGATTTTCCCTTCAAAGATTTTTCTGGGAGATTATCATCAACTATCTCTCTCTTCACAATCAAACTGTGATCAACATCCGAAAGAACGGTTCATTGTAAAACATACATTTTGGGAAGAAACGTACAACTAAATACTAGTTCTATGTTTTCTTTTCCCTAATCAAATTATTATCTGAAATACCTTCGAAAAAAACCCAGGACGTTTTATACATTGCCCAATGCAAAAATACAAATGTTCGATTATGATTTCGAAATACCTTGAATTTGTGTAGTATCCCATATCTGTTGAGGAGATCGTACGACAGATATTTGATAGGCTGTCCCTGTGCTGATTCGTGCAGTGCAAATACGTCGAACGACCAATCATCCAGGGTCTGAAAAGTAAAGTAAATAGTGAGTGAAATTACCAACCAGTAAAGAATATTCATAAATCGTCGGACCCATTTACAATACTTCGTCCATGCTTTTGATGCAGATTGCCCAGGTCAAAATCCCCCTCCTTCCATTATATCGGTCAGCAACAACGAGAGCTCGACCGATCTGATTACGGATTTTTCAACCCCGGATTATGACCCTCTTCAATAAAAATTCTATCATCCACATATAAAATTTCTGTTGATGAATTTGGGTTCTTAAAGTTTGGGTCAGAATGGGAAAATATGGCAATGATTAAACCTTTTTTTATCAAACAGGTTTTATTAAGGGGACGTGATACCTATAGAATGATTCCTAGTTTTTTTTTTAGCGAACATCATTTTTTGTTTGCCCCACTAAACAAACTTGGCTAATCGTAGAGGATACAAACACAGTACCCCAGGAGTGAATTGAAGGGTGAGAAGAAGCTGAAAATGTGCACATTGTCTGACTAAGACCTCAGGCAGTCGAACTGCCACAAAAGCGTGAATGAGTATAGAAAAACAACTAGCTACCTGTTTCTTAGCAATAGGAAAAACTAACTGTTTTTTGTGAGTAAACATTTATGTGGGTCTTCTTTACGTAATTGCATTTCATGCTATATTCGCCGCTCATGTAAATTTACGTGTGAACTTGTGTTAAGGTAGTAAAGAGAGTAGTAAAGTAAACAAGGAATTTCACCTTGGATTTTCGTCCGACTACCCGGAGGTGTTGCGGACGTCGCCAGCCGTCCTCCAGAGAGGATCGGAACTAGGTCTGACGATTTCGCTCGTGGCTTCCCATTGCCTCACGCCCCTGGATTGGGATTCACGTGATATCGAGATCAGAGGTGAACTGGCTAACGACAGGACAGGTATACAACACTTGATAGGATTTTGGCCCTAATCATTGGTGCCAGCCGGATTCTAACCGGGGCAATCAGTACTCCCACTGAAAGAAAACAGCTAGAGGACTGACGCCCCAGCTCGCTCGGACAACCTGTCCCCGTCACTCGTGTTAAGGTTGAGGTTATTGTCGTTAATTAAAAGTAAAATAACAACTAAGTATTTCTTTCAGGAATCAAATCCAAGACCTGAAACTGAGACCTGCGTGCACAGGTTATTTTACACGCTGGTTTCATCGTTTCAAAACTACAGAGCTATACTCATTTGATATTCAAAATACTAATAGCTGCAAGAATTCAATAACCTGGGTAGGTTTCCTATATCCCTACAAACCAAGAATTCAAGTGTGAGCTTTCCAGAGTAACGATGGAAAGGTACGTAGGTATAACGCGATGCAGGTTTCTGTCTATGTCGAGTACGTGTATACGGGGTACAAACTAATATTTCGTTATAATCTCATATTGTGAATGTAGTTAGGTACATACATTCATATTCATGACTGAATAATAACGCACCCGACGGCGACGCTCGTATAACGTTTTGCTAATAACGTTGGCAGCAAGGCGTTGAGAATCCTTGTTGAGTGCAGGAAGACAGAAACAGTCTTCCCCTACAATAATGTAGAATTTTGATGAATTTTAACCTGTCATACTACAAAATAAGAAGGAAAACGTGGATATCCTCCATTTTATGATGAAACAATAACATCAAGCTTCATTAGTGAATCTACAGCTACTCTCCAAAGCAACTCTAATAAATTTAGTTAATTTTACGCTAGTAAATGGGTAGATCAGAGCAACAATTCACTTGAATGTGAAACCTACAACGTGATATGTTGCTATAATTTTAAAATTGAAGTACAGAATTTGGATGAAAAATGCTGTCAGCTTTAAGGAACGGGTTTATTATTTTTTGGAAAAATGCGCGAGCGCTCTTGTTATTGGATTGAGGTTTAGGGGGGGGGGGGGGGCTCAATTTTAAGAAATTGGGTTTATTTCCTTTGGATCAATTTCAACAGATCTGAAACCTTTCTTTTTGAGTTGAAAAGTACTAAGAAATGTCACCCCACTTGCCAATGTCAGAAAAACCTAAAAAAACCACGTTTTTGAATAGTTTTTGGCCTACAGAATCTAAATGTGCTAAGCGACTGGGCTGGCTAGAAGTTTGGACCAACTAGACTATAGTTATCTTCTAGTGTAGAATTTTTTACATCAATTTCAAGATCTATTATGGCCTTTACGGTGGATGGAAATTGTACATTTTGAATCTACGCATCTTGAACCTTAAAATTATAACGTTTGAGGGGGAATTGTAAAACATTTTCCGAGGATTAAAAAGGTTCATTATTAAAAATAATAATCCGAAAATGTATTTTATCTCCAGTTCTTGTGTACACCAAGTTTCCAGTTTTTTTTGGATTCTTCAAGGTCTCTTTGAAAGCAACGACATCATGTTTAAGAACTTATGTAGAATTTTAGAGATAAAAAAGAACAGATCACCATTTCGTTGGATGTACAACTTCAAAATAAACCATAAATAAATGTGGTACCACTCCCTCTCTCACACCCATCGAGGAGTTTGAACAGATTTTACGTTATAAAATCGAGCGACTCCCACTTTGAATAATAGGAAACCGACGGAACAACAAAATGGTCACGAACAGATCATTTTTCCCTTTACCATTCTTCCTGGTAAACGGTTCTTCGTTACGTCTACATATATCTTCAATATTTAGTACATCTAAGCTAAACTTGAAAAAAAATTACCCCTCCAATTCAAACTCTCTTTTATAACCAAATTTGAAAGTGAAATACAGTTCCAAAACCAGGCGGGGTTCTTAATTGCACAAAAAATAATAACGTACCTAAATCAGATGAGAACTCTATCATGATTTTGAATAGATTCGCTAAATTCAAAATTTTCGAGGTTTGTTGCACACCTGGATTGAAGTTTGGGGGAAAATGAAATTTGGAAATATTGAAGAAATGTTCTATCCTTTCGATATTTTATATAATTATATAATTAGATTTATAGCTTTATATAAGCTTTATAAGCTTTACATAATTTAGGAAACGTAAACTAGCTGGATGTGGTAAACTCGGGTGAAGTTTAACGTGATTTTTTATAAAAAGGGCGCATCAAAAGTTAAAGACTTTGAAGATATAGTAAGGAGCATTGGATATGCTTGTGAAAGATATGCTGATTTTTTGAAACACGCAAAATTAGGAACTGGAATCACATAATTCGTACGTACTATATATTTAATATTTCGAGCATTATCATTTACAGATGAATGATAAACATTTTGGGATTTTCAAAATACGACTAGATCGAAGTCGGAACATCAATAGCGAACTTGAAACATCTAGAATACTATTAGTTAACGATTTACTGACATTAAAAACGATTTTTCTACGAGGACGAACGCCAGTTCGTGGGCAAGTTAGTGACTTGTTGATTAGGAGAGACCTAAAAGAAGGTAAATCTGTCAAAGTTAAAGAAGGGTCAAGCTGACGGGAACGTCTTAACAAAGTTTATCAATACTGGTGAAGTGGGGTCGTGGGAGCTGAAGTTAAGCTTTTGGCAGACGGAAAGCTTATAATTATGAGCTTTCCAAACAGGAGGGGACCCGACTTCGTTAGCGCGGACAGGGGTCGGGCGGAAGGATGTCAATTAGCGAGATTTCTGGAAACGGGTTCAGTGGGAAAACGACGATTTTTCCACCGACAACCGGACCTTGGGTTCCGACAGTCAGAGAAATATTATTACTTTCAGCTGACCTTATTTTGAGAATTACCTGCTGCTTCAAGTACTGCTTGCCATGTGATGAACAATTCAACTTCCATTCGTTTAAGTTTCCACGAATAAACTAATTGAGATTTCAATGTTTATTTATTTTAATGTTCTTATCTATTATGTTTTTATCAATCTTATTCATGCCAAAAACGTCATGACACTTTTGAGTGCTATGCAAATATTTTGTGATTCTTTTCACTTGAAGATATACAATAAAAATTAAAATAAAGATAAATAAATAAACTAAAAAAATAAATCAAAATGTAAAGATTTAACAAATTAAATAAGAAACGTCTGCCAAGTTAGGTGTGGCAAATAGCTTCCTCGTATAGAAAACATGAGTGTGAAGATCTTTGAAATATTTTAAATAATATCGAAAATGTAGAACATTCACGGGGCAGCAATCCCGAGGACATCAACGCCTTCATAGGTACTGCATTTCAATTGGGGATGGAATATCAAGGCTGTTGTTTCTCGACTACTGCAAAACTTTGAGCGCGAACAGACCAGTAGAACATGAGGAAACGATACACAGTGATGTAAGCAATCATAGGGGACAACCTAAAGCGTAACCGCCTGAAAATTTAATTAAAATCAGATAGAAACTGTAGAAATTAGGCTTTTTACAGGGATTTCATGAAACAATCGGATCGGATTCTCCGGCCACCATGTAAATTTGAGCGCTATTGGCATGGGGTGGTTGCTGACAGGAGCACAGGCTCCCCCCTGGCCAAAATGAAAAGGATACCTGATGATAATAATATCAAAAGTATAATATTTTCATACTGTTTACAGACTATTCCCCATGAGTCATCATTGAAGAGCAGAAGAGTTTTAAATTCACGAGCCAAACAGAGTCTCAAGATGGGTGAGAGGATGGTGGAGTCGTGAGCTTGATGAGGGGGATTAGGGGTTCGCTATCCGGGAGCAAAGCTTTGGCTCTGCGCGCGATGGACGGAGCTTGGACGTGAAACACAGGATTCGATCCGGCTCCAAAGAATGAACCAATGAGAGCGCCCAAAATTTCTGAGCGAACCCGTAGTTGTTTGCTCACCCGCTAAGAATGCTTGAATGTGCTACAATCACCAAAACACACTCTTATCCTATTATCAGTTGAATGTCCCCAAACCTTGTGACTGAAGTGTATTACCTGTAAATACGCAATAAATACAGGAAGTGCTATAAAACGTGAGTTCTCAAAAATTGTCGGTGAAATGGAATTAAATCAATCGTTATTTCTTTACTATTTTGTCTAATTTTATTGATTATTTTCAATACATTTTTGGCAAAAGTTTTAGTCTAGTTTTGCTATATACCTCGGAAATTTAGAATTTTCTCTCAGGAGGAGTTATGGAGTGGCTATTAGACCATTCATTCAGGCTTTATTCGTACAGCTGATGGTGCCGATTTTCTTACTTCTTATTTTTTTCGATCAAGAACTATGGTCTGGTTTTGAATCGAATTTCAGATATTACAAATTTCATTTTAGAAATGAGATGGAAGGGGTAATGGTCAACCCATTCAAGCGCTGCTCATAAGTACTAAAATTCTCATGCAATTTTCGTTCTTTTTCATCCAAGAATTTTCATGAAAGTTCATAGAAGTATTCAAAGTAATATGTTTATAAGTCATCATATAAAAACCGGGTATAGGCACGTCTGTGTAATTCTTGCATTACTTACCAATACATTTTAGGTTTAAAAATGAGTTTACCATGACAATAACATCCCTAACGATTCTCATACAATTCTTGGAAGTTGTAGAAAAAAATATGGTTAATTTATTAGTAGGACTTGTATATGGATTGTGTGAGAGGGTGATCTGCAAAACCCTCTCGTGAGGATAACCGCAATGATGACCTTTGAACACGCATATGGACAAGTGAACTGACACGATAATCTTTTTTCGACGGCAATTTAGATGTATATCAAATAGCCTCATCATCGTCACAAATGGTAGCAACGGCAGGAATGCTAAACAAATTTCGAATTCATAATAAAACTATTAACAACCCTTTTCAAATTGACACAATAGTACCAACACACCTACCACTTAGCTAGTATAATGCATACTGTCGGAGATTCAGGGTAGACGTTAGAAGTGCTAAAGCTGGCTAATGGCTCTAGTATACAAATTGCCATAGGAAGTCCTCATTAGGAGTGGAAAGTGTTTGGGGGGTTGGGCGGCTCATTAAAACTTTCTCGGTTCAACAAAAGTTTGAAAACCCAACAACTGAAAAGAAAGATTTCAGCCTAATTGTCTCGATGTGATATCAGTTGCCGTACAAGTAGAGGAGTTGGCCGAAACTTGAAACAACGCGAGAAGTCTCCGTCATTTATTTCACATCATAAGATGTAAACACAGATGGTCTGTTTCAAACTATTGATAGTAATAATAGTAGTTGTATTCAAGTAGTAGGTCACCTAGTGTTTTGATGTCAGTGCTTACCCATGCAACATGGTGAGCCTTGCCATCTGCACCCAAGAAAAGCTACATGTTGTCATTACGACCGAGGGTACTGCTGTGCTTTGGCTTTCTCACTATACTGAAAGCTGAAGGTAGGGAAACTTTGTCTCCGTAAAGATTTAAATAAAATCTCTACAAATTCGAACCACTCGCTTTTAAGATTTCAGCGATTGATGATTTTGGTTCAACTTCTGTCTAACTTATATCTGCCTGTCTGAATCAATTCGTCTGTCGCCTGAAATATTAAGTTTTAATCCGATTTGAAACAATTTTCAGGGATTTTGAGAGTTAGCTTCCTTATGGTCTCCTATAATTTTCATTGCTATCGGATCAATAGTAGCGAGGGCGCTGGCGCAAGGTTAAAATCGGTCGTTACTGACTGCAACCCGAGACTAATAGAACAATTTTAATGAAATTGCTTTGAGTAGTGCCAGTTAGTTCTTTGTACTCGTAGGTTCGATATACATCTGTATGGCGAATGTCGTTTTATTCTTAGTGAGGTGTTTGAATGCGCAATATTTTTGTCTACTATTAATAGCAATTTTTTTTTCAGTTTTTGATCAGCTTCAATTATACTCGTATTCTCGGAATGGAATGTTGTCAGTTTTGTTATCAGGAAGGTCATTCCATACCCAGACAGACTCGAAATGTACCGACCCCCTCCGATTTGGTTCATACTTAGTGTAGTTGCTTCCTTTAACGAATAAAAAAGGCCTGCCAGGTCAGTTCCTCCAAAAATGAACGGTTTTGGAAGCTATAGCAGTATGATATTTTGACGGTTTTTTCGATTTTTTTATGACCTGAACATGGTTTTTTTTTGACTCTATCTTCGGTTCTAATCGATCAAATTAAACGTACGCGGTCTGATTTTCTTCGTGATAAAGTAAAGAACGCGACGGACCCAGCAGAAAGCCCGGTACGAGCGTCTAATTTTGTTTGTCGGGCGGATAACGTCCGGAAGGGTCCCCCCTGCCCCCCTCCCGGAAATCTTAAAAAACGCGATCTTGATTAAAAAGTACAAGTTTTACGGGTCAAACCGATGTTGTACCCCATGGATATAATTAGAGCGGTACTGAGTATGAAACTCTTTGCCACTGCTACCTTCTTACCCATACCCGTGAATGGGCAGACTTAGTTTTGCTCATAGCTCGTAATCGGTTATAGATTTGGAAAAGTGGAAGGAGTCCATCCGAATGGAAATTTCAAGAGCTACAACTTTTTTTCCATGACAAATTTCGATATCTCGACGGTTTTCGAGATAATTCAGCTTTACATCGATAAAAGGTGAAATAATGGCGGTGCATAGCCCTTAAAATCGTTATAACTCCGTCAAATGAAAATAACACGCATTGCAAAACAAGTAATTACACACACATTTTAACACCTCGAACGCCTAATTCTACTGAGCGACTTTTTTAAGATCGCGTTTTCAAGATTTGCGGACGTTATCCGCCCGAAAAACAAAACGGACGCTCATACCGGGCTTTCTGCTGGGTCCGTTGCGTTCTTTACTTTATCACGAAGAAAATCAGACATTTCGCGCTAAGAATCGGTTCCCCGGTAGTAATAAAATATAATATATTTCTTATCTATACTTCTCTAAAAAATACCAAATGAAGTGATGACATTAGGACTACAAAAGGAACGATACAGAACTGATTAACTCAATTTCTGAAAAAGGTAATTTCTTTTAATCTTTGAAGTCAGTAAGGTGATTTTCACTTTGTGTATACCTAAGTGTTCTAATTCAAGCTGTTGCTGACGTAAACCAACAAATTGGGAAGGGTATGAACATTATTCAGACCTGGTCGACTATAAAAGTTGATTGTTCGAAAACATACACTAAAATCATTTATGATTTCGATACCAGTGGCTACCATTGTCCACACTGTAAGCAGCCATAATATTTATACTACCTACATAAAGCCAATGAAGTGAGTGAAAGTACGTGAAATAACACGACTACGTTCACACGTTACATTACAATAGGTACATCCTTAATTACAGTTAATTTTCAGGATAGGAATACTAAGTAATTCAAGGGAATAATCTACATGTATTTTATGTATAACAGCAGGAAGTAGATACATTGCCTTGAAAACAAGAAAATCTACTAGTGACAATACACGAGAGTTGTCTACGAAACGAATGCGAAGCCGATTTGGGAGAAAACAATATTTGACATACCTTAGTTGTGAAAAATAAAATATCAAGAGTAGTTGTTAATGATACCAACCGGATACTGCATGAAACAACGAGATAGAAGAAATTTGACATTGCTTCCCAGCTGTAGAACATTATATTAAATTTATTACAATGAGTCACACCATTAAGTGCGAAACCATTAGTTTTAACCCGTTCTACGTTATTAACTCAAAAGTTGTATATACGAACCTGCATATATATATTTTCTTCCCACCGAAGAGGTCAAGTGACTGAGAGTTCAAAGGATTGACGGGAAACCAAGCTATTATGTTGTAATTGAAGCATAAAACGTCCATTTTCTGTTAAAAACGGTGGTTTTCATAGAAAATGCCACATTTTCCCGCATTTAAACGAAATTTTCTCCGCTAAATTCTACTGTCCTAGCAATTTTGAGTACACCGTTGAATAGCTGAGATTCTGGCGCATATTTAGGAGTACAGGCTAAATTTGAAGAATATAATTTTATTAGACCTACAGAGTGTGATATAAGTGGTGATTCTGAAGATTCGACAAAATTCACTTTTCCTATAAATTTTTCACCTATTGAACCAACCTAAAATATTTTTTGATACACAAGGAAAAGGGAAAATTTAACGTTCTTTCCAACGGTATAATTGCAGTTGAATTTTCTTATGTACATTAGGGAGTTATGGCTGTTTTAATGAATTAAGATCGATAACACGAAAAACATCTTAAAACTGAAATAATTCGAAAATGAACAAAACCTCTAACAAAAATTTTTGGAGAGGCAATTTTTGTCAACAACGAGTCGTAGACTCGGTTCCTAGTCTTTGACAGGTTACTTAGGCTTAGAACCCCCCCTGTATATCGTACTTCTACATAATTGAAGAAATATGTTTTGATTTGGTTATTAGTACTTGAGGCACAAGTGGAAACGTAATTTACTGTGTTTTCATTCAGATTCATTGACTCGCAATAATTATCATTCCCCATCTGTTTTTGTACTCACAAATGTATTGCTAGAAGTAGGCTTAAAAATAGAACAACAACTTTTTTTCCCATTCAGGGTGTAGACTGTATTGTTGTAGGGCTGAAAGTAATTATTATTGACGATCACTGTATCTACTCGTAGATTAGAAGTGGGTTTAGCAAGCTATTTTCCCTCAGATTCACTCCATCGTCAAACCGGTTCTCATTAATATACAACCTACTTCAATGAATAACTCTTTCATATCATAAAAACATAATGAACTTATCCAAAGGTGAAGGAATAACCGTTAAAATAATGGAAATATTAAGTAAAATTGCATGAAACCGTGAATCGATCAGATCATGAAAAGGGGAAAGGGGGCAATGCTTTACTGCGCATAAACTGCGAGTTCTAGTAGAAAGAACGGAGAACCAGCTGAACTGGGATGACAATGAACAAAGGACTGAATTCGCATATTGGAGAATTGGATGGAATTTCTCATCATGTTTTGCTCCCAGTACCTTCACTTCATTCTGATCTTCTGGTCTGAGAGCTAAATATTTAATCCCGCTCCGTTTCGTCCTGCTTTGAAAAAGTCTAACAAAACCAAGCGTCTGAAAGATGTACTGTTTGGCAAGAAATCAAAACCAGCTAGTACTTTCCAAGTCAATCTCAATTGGTCAGACAGCACTGACAAACTCAGAGACCACAGTTTTCATCCCTTTATGGAAGTGTTATGCCCAACTCTCCATCGTAGTGACGTCCTACCAACTCCCCAACTCAGTATTTGAACGTTGCGGTACTTCATACATAAAAATACTTCATCATAATAAGTGGTTGAAGTAAGTATACAGATTATCAATAAAAAAGTTTCGGTGCTATTTGATATACTGCTGCTATCGGAATTCACCAGAATTCCGTGATTCCGAGGAAATGTCCAAATCTGGGAACTTGTCAATCGCATGATGAATGAAATGTGGCATTTTGCACATTGGCCGACTGTAGTGATAATTGGTTGGGAGACAACGGTTTCTAAAAGGGTTGTGGAATGGCTGCTAGACACATATGAAGACACATCAGAAGGTTAACTCGCCTAATATATATATAACAGCTATAAGGTGAAATAGGTTCTTACTTTGAGGACTCTGACGACTTCAGAGGGGAACTGCATGAGCGCAGTGGTGTTGACCCTCCGGTATATCCTGTCGACGAAGATGCCAGCGCGGATGGCGTGCGCCACACTCTTGAACTTGGGCTTTTCGTCGCTCTTCCGCCGCGTCGTTCCCAGCTGGCGGGTGAAGGTGCTCGCGAGCCACTCGCGAACCTCCGGCGGCACCGCGTCCGGCTGAACTTCCGAGAGCTCGTCATCCTCGTCCGCAAGCCGCCTGAACGGGTCGGGAAAAAGAAGAAAAAGAAAGCTCTGAATTAGAGACTCGGCAAGTGAGATGGACATGTCATTTGTTAAAGTGGCTAATACTCGTTTATAGGTACAACGGAATAACTCAGTGGGCCATACATTCATCAATTAAAACTATTTTATTAATTACAACGTTTATCGGACGAAGGAAGCATTTTGACAGAAAAAACCTTGGATTATACACTCAATTAAACTCTCCCTCATACCGTTTGAACTGCTTGGTCCTCGCTACTGCTCGAACAGAGTGGAGGAAAGCGAATCGAAATCCTGGTTTTATTTTCACCTTACCTAAACTTCCTAATTTTATATATTTACATGAATAGTCAATTTTTAATTCATCATTTCTCAATTCTAAGCCTTCAGTTGCCAGAGAATATGACGAATTCGGCCGAATGAATGGATCAGATAAACCACAAATTTGAACACGATAACATATCAAACTAATAAAAAACGACCAAGTTCACAAGCTTTCATTTAATCGGATCGGTCGAAACTGCAGCCCCGAATTTTAAACCAGTTGAACTGGATACCATTATTTCTGGTAATGTAATATATAAGCGCTTTCCTAATCGAAATTCGTTAAATGGAATATATATATATCCCACTTCTTCCAATGTATTGAGGATCCCTCTTGTTAATATTCAAGCTACACTTTCTCAACTAAAATAAGTAGAATGTGGGATGGGATACGACTGGGCTCATTGCCTTGAAAACTGAACATCTTTTAGAATGGGGAGGAAAGTCCCTAATTTGGTCACCCTAAGAACTTGATATGAAAGCACTAGGCTGAATCAAATCAACGTGGGGTGTTGAGTGGAAATTTGATGGGTATTTGAAGAGTGGGTCATTGGAAACTCAGCAGACCCAACAAGTATAGCTCAATAAACTTAGAAGGAAAAAGAGTTTAGACTAGATTTCGGATGGTCTATCCCTCCTATTTCATGTGTTTTAAATGATCAAAGGAAATCATCCCAACTTTTCGAACAGTTTGCGAATTCGCAATCTCATGAGCCACTTTTGAAGGGAAGCCCTTCCTGCACTGAATAAAATATTCGCAAATTTGCAGGCGCACTGCTAATCTCCATCTTCACATTGATGAGCAGCCAATAAAGTTTAGATTCTGGAAACAGAAGTCATTAAAGATTCACTGTACTTTGTAGGAAGGCAATTATTGTAGCCTTACAGAGAAGAAAACTGCCAGTTCTGTTAAGATTATATTTTAACCATCGAATAGCGTCCCTACGATGGAACCAGGTACCACAACCGATTCGGATGTAACAGGATAAAAGTACTGTTGAAAACCGAATTTTGCAGCGTTGTTGTTCATAACAATCTTCACTTGAATGCAATTTGGTTTTTATCTGTTCCTTTCATTCTCCAACCATCCTCAGATAAAAATCCCTCCTTGAGCCCCTATCCAATCGCTCACCTGCTCGGTTTCGGCAATCCAGGCTTGAAATTTTCGATATTCAAGTTATCAACCCCTTTCAAGAGCACTAGTTTTACTGATAAAGTTGTTATAAATCAATAAAGTTGAATCACTTATAATGACAACAAAAACGAAAGCTCGTAGTGATAAAGCTGGAGTGTTAACAAATTTGGGGTGTACTGCGATCGTTGAAATCATCATTCCAACAATAATTCTCTTTAATAATAATTATTAAAGATAATAATTATTGAACAATTATTGTTTTTCTAACTGATTTTACTTCAATTAGCCCTATGACGCATTCTCATTTCTTATTAAATGAAATTCGCCCACCACTTTGTTGCCGATTTTCCAAAAAATACCATAAGAAAAAAACTTCATTTTTCAATTAAGGACTAAAACAATTATTTGAGCACTTTGCAGGAAACATTTATGTGATTTATGTTATTGGGACGACTAGTTTTAGAGAAAGATAATCTAATCTTTCGACGAGATCAAGGTCGGTTTGATGTAGGCATTTCATTACTCACCATTACTTTAACTTAAAAATTAATTGTGTGTAGGGTACATCGTTATTCTGGCGGTTAGTCAACATCGGAAAATACACATTTTCTCACCACAACCACACACCACACAGTCAACATGTAAATATGAACATACATTTGGCATGACGGATGAACATAGAATACGAAACCCCATTCGTCAATCGCCATTCCATTTGTAAATTAATACGTACCTTAGACGCGGTGAACCTGCCCGTTAAGCATGTTCAGAAGATAAACAACAACATGAAACTTCTCTGGGTATTAGAGCAGAGACAGATTTGTTTTTTTGTTTGGATTTGGTTTTTTTGTGGTTTTCAACGGGAGAAAAGAGCTTCCCGGGGCATTCGTGAAGAAGATGAAGAGAGGATCATGCAGAAGAATATGAAAGGAACAGACCATGCACAAGGTGCCAGAACCAAGGGTGAACTGAGCCACTTACCTTCCAATACACCGCGAAATATTTCATTGTTTGTTATTTTCATTAAAAAGAAATTTGCCTGATAAACTAACTAATAATATTTAATATGTCCTGAAAATTGATATTGTGTGTTTGACCCAGTTGATTAAAGGACCTATTGCTATAACCATTTAATCGACTCTGCCTGCAAATAAAAGAAAACCAATTTACTGTTTTGCCTGATTTAACATAGTTACTTCTCTGGGGAGAAATGGGGTTATGAAGCAACGGATACACTCTGTATAACTGAACTAATTGGTTTTCAGCACAAATATTAGTTTTTTGTAAAAACGTTGCAAATTGTTCAACAAAGAATTATTATTTTTATTATACAGCGTGTCCCAGGAGTTACGCACAATCCGACTCCTACGTATGATGAACTCCATAATAAATCTATTACAGTAATTTCAGTCATTATAAATATTGTAGAACGTTTTCTGCCTCTATAAATAATCTCAGGATGTTGGTAGGTGTCAAAGCTACAAATAATTGTTAAAATAGAGTTTCTTTTATTTTCCGCGGTTGAGGGGGTTTATTATGGTTAAAACAGTTTCAACTTGACAGCCAAGGATAAATTTTGACGTGTTTGTTCGATTACATTATGCTATTCGTTTTTAAGTAGTGGACTTGGAATGCCTTTTACGGTACCTTCATAAACAATTTGATACGAAAAATTTCTGGTGATTAAAAATATGGGTAATTAAAATATCACGCACAGGCAGAGCACATGAATGATTATTGTACTTATTTCGAATGCGTATAAGACACCCGATTCGGTAAAAATGAAGATTGAGAAAAAACTCCTTAGAAGTTGGGTAGCATTGGATTCAGTGACCATCAAGTTTGACCGCAATCCATTACTAGTAACCCGAGGAAGTCGTGGTAATAGATGTTATCAGTCGCTTGACGTGATCTTTGCGATGGGGGTTATAAAATGATTGAAGGGGTATTGATTTGGCTCAGGAAGCCCTTGGTTTTTCGGATGGCTCGCAATGATGGATTGGTAGCAGGTAAGTCTCTCTTTCCCCCTTACTCTTTTTCCGAGGTCGGAGAGATAGTACAAAATACGGAAATCCGACAACGAGAAGACGGACAACCAGGATCATTCCGCATTCCAACTTGGACAGAGTGGAAAGAAAAACGACAAGTGGAATAGTGGAAGACAACAAGGTAAAAGAGAACGATGCAATCATATTTACACAACCATGCAAGGAAGAAAACAGACTATGCTACCTAACGAGTAGTTCTGATATACACTTGCAGCACCTAAGATAGAAGGCCTTGTTCTTCACTATAAACCCTGTACTGGCTATTTAAGGAGTAAACCACTTTGGACTAAATGAAGTTTGACATCGGGATTTACCGATCGTCAATAAAGAAGAACTATGTATATACATAACATAAATTCAGCACTTCAGACAGAAAAAGAAAAAGAGGAGGTACAGGTATACCTATGCCTACCAATTCGATATAACAGATCACGGCAAGTTAGTAGAAAAGAGTGAAGCTAGGGGTTCGCAATGAAGAAAATAGTGTGATATAAAATTTGTGCAGTTTGAATTCACACAACCAACCTCACGAGTTGTTGTATCAATGACATTGTTCAACTGTATTAAATTCATTCCTGTCATTTATATGACGTACACGATGGCCGACATCCAATCCGATGTGACATTCATAGTTTTTATATTACAAACTTCATAAATCTCGTGAGTGTACGAGAAGGAGCCAATGGCACTTCAAACGTAGATACAAATTTCACCAACTATTGTGAGGTGCTGTGATGTAATCGAAATGCATTTGAAGCCTGACGG
Source organism: Creontiades dilutus (assembly GCA_031894815.1). Taxonomy (NCBI): domain Eukaryota; kingdom Metazoa; phylum Arthropoda; class Insecta; order Hemiptera; family Miridae; genus Creontiades; species Creontiades dilutus. Next base: position 4,018,435 of record JAVIWC010003164.1, read on the forward strand.
CTTCTAAGTGAAATTACTAGAAGTAATTGTGCATAAAATGACTGATAAAGATTGTCAAAACAATCATCGAAAGTCAAATAAATAAAGTTGGCTGGGATTGGTGCTGGGATTGGTTTTGTGCAAGAGATGGAAACAGATTTGTTAGAATTGAATTTTCCAAATGCCGGGAGACACTTGAGATTTGGTTCAGTCAGAAACTTCTTCAACAACTCTTCCGAACGTTTGGAAATAATATTGTATGGATTATTTATTTATGTAAGTTGTGGGTACTTCGATTTCATGCTACGTGATATCACCTCTATTCCTATGGTAGATTCGAATTAGGAGACCAACAACAGCAGGAAGAAGACATGTAGCAAAGGCAGGCTTGTTTGAAATAACAGTAATATTGAATAATTAAGGCATTAACTAGTTATGGTGGTACACTTCCATGTGAAATATATGATTGTTGATCATGTCAATAAATGACAGGATCACACCTTACGAACTTTATTTTCTGTAACCTTATGTGAGACAGGTAGTTTTGAATTTATGTCTTGTTAAGTAAGGAAAATGTAAATCTATGATTTCATTTACGTAAGTGCTGCTCTTAGTATCTAGGTTGTCGGTGAAATTTCTCCAAATGTTTATATTTCGATAAAAACCTGGTCAGTCGTGAACTTTCGGTCTCTGAAAAATGCATTATTTTCTGGATTAGCTAAAAATTAAAGGACGGAAACCGTAAAATGAAGGAGCCAGAAGACAATATCCCAGTTGGATGACACGAGCATTTTTGCGAGATTTAAGCTCAATCGGGAATAAGCACACCTTTCAACTTCAGCCTTATGAAGTGCTGAATATGTTCTCCAACTAAACGGCAACTGTTGGAAATGTTGAGGAGGCTCAAGCTTTTGCCGAAAAGCCTATATAACCTACAGCATCTCTCATTCACTGTTTTATACTCGAAGATGTATTGAATTAAACCAACTGAGACAGTTGCAGCGCTTCCTTACGTCTTAGAAAGATCCACTTTCGATGTCCCCGAAGATGAAAGCGTTTCCTGTTGGCATATTGTTTACAGTATTACTTCATACCTAGTGCGAGGCCTAATCCCTCGTCCCTAATATGTATGTTCATGTAGCGTATAGCTCATGAACCTCACAAATTGATGTTATTTTAACGATATACCATCATTTGTATGTCGCAATCTTAGTATTCCTGAGGATCTTTGAATTTTGATAATAGTGTTGGGGACAACTAAATCTAAACCATCAGATAACATTGAAATAATAAATTATGAAACTCACACTTATTACATTTTTGGGCGAGAAAGTTTTCTTTTATGAGTATGTGCGGCTTACATACCTTTTAAAATTTCACACAAAACTTGATCACTGAAATCTACGAGATTTCCAAATTGTCCAGAGTGTTAGTGATGGGATAAAGGAAAAACAAATAATAGGTAGGTATATAGTTTCGTTGAAGTTGGATGATAAAACTCAACTGTAAGATACTCGTAGATCTATTAAAACTGCAGAAACTTGGCTGTATCGTCAACTCAAAAGCTAAAAAAAGAAGTACTAAGTATCTAATGCGTATCGAATGTGAAATCCCCAAGAATAATTTTATCAAGTTCAAATGGTATTGGTTCTAAAAGGTTAGATGTATCATCACCAGGATCGAAATTTGAAGTAAAAAAATGAAAATTTATTACATCCAACATAACATTTTTCAGTTTTTTCCTCTTTCTGATGGTTGTTCACTTTTTTAATTAGGTATTCTGGGTATTCGCTGGGAAATCACAAGTGGAAAGTATAAAATGAGACTGGCGAGGTGAAGGGGGTCTTGAGGTGTTTGAACGACCCCTGAGAATAAAATTGTCCAGTGACGCCACATATGATTAATGATCCACCCCCGTTATTTAAATAGGAATTAATCAATTTATTTTCAATTTTATTAAACTGAGAAATCTCACTTATACATTTCCATTCATAAACTTTAATCCAACTTGACGGAGGAGGAAAAAAATTAATATTACGCGGTAAAGTGGTGTGGTTGGTGGCTTCTGCCCAACTCCATACGTACTTTAACTTTTTTCTTGTCGTAATCGGTCCTATTCACCCAGTACAATACTATTCAATGATCCTCTAGTTAGGTCCACAACATGGAAACCAATCTCCCAAGATTTTTGCCACAATCATTTGGCCTGTGGGCTCGTACGTACGGTTCTTACTTTCAAAGCGTACAAATCACTGAATGTATTATGTTGATGTGGAATTGGCAGGCGATAGTGTATATTTGTGAAATAGTGATCTGGACGCGAAGTATTCGCTGTGAAGACCCCTCCCCGAATGGAGGCTTGTAAAGGGATGGGTTTCTACCATATTTCTCGATAGGAGGGGCCATTCGAACAATCAAGACAGTGATCAATGCTTCTGGTTGAGCCCTTTGCACTTTTCTCGAATTCACTACTGCTCCGAGCTGGCCTTAATAGTAGGTAGTAGGAACTACAATCAACCTTCAACTTGTTCCGGCTTCTTTCGAGCATTCAGTTTTCACCCTTCAAGTGATTGATACGTTCCTCTTCTTTCGGACGCGTTCTACTCTGGAAAATCCATCGAGGAGGAGACACACCTATTTCACGACGACCAACAAATAATCCAATTTCCAACCTCCTTCCAATTATCTCATAAATGATATTCCTGCCCTCGCTCAATATTTCACCAATGAGCAAGAGTTGTGATTGGATAATTGCCACGAATATGCCATTTTCATGCACAGGCCTTCAACGTTTCCCTCTATAAATAGTGGTATGTTCTATAAGATATATTTCAACCTTGTTGTATTGTAATGTCGACTTACAACTATATTCGTACATTTACAGGTTTTTAAGTTATTAGGAAATACTAGTTGTAGGGACCCTCAAATAGGCAATTTTCTACTCCATTAGAAATGGTATCGTACACAAATTGGTAGTCAATCAATGGAGAATTTACCAAATTTATATACTTGCTTAGATCCATAAACTTTAGTTTTTAGCTTTCTTTTAGATTTGGTACGATTAAATTAAAATTTTACTGAATTTTCTGCCATGTCTCAAGATAGCTCTGAAGAAAGTGACAACCCTCTGTACGGGGAAGATTCCTCGCTTACGGCGGGCGAGAGCAGCGACGAGTATTCTTCTGGCGAATTGAAAAGAAGAGTCGTGTGTTCTGGAACTTCGTCTTCTACTGGTATAAAAGCTCACATCTCGAATCTAAACTCAGCAACTAGTAGAAATTCGGGGGGAGAGCACCTTAAAACCTAGATGCCCAGACTACGGGAACTAAATAAATATAAAACGTACGTAGTTCGTTTACGTAACCACTTGTTGCTCGAGAAATTCCAGAATCCGATCGATTGAAGTAAGTCAATGGATTACCTTGCCAAAATGTTATAAGGATTGCACGAAAATGTACCGGAGTTTTTCCTCTGCTACTTCAGAAATTCAACTTGAGAATGTGGTGGCGGCAACGCTGCTTGAAATCACGCACTGAATGAATCTCAAATGAGATCATTTACCAGATACATTTTGAAATTACCTTTCACACTTCCTGACCACTCCCAAATTTTTCACACCCGATTGATGTTATCTTCACATGCAAGGGTAACGGTCCTGTTTACCTAATGATCATGATTGTTTATGAGACAATCTTTGAATGGTAAAACTGACTTTTAAGCTAACGGATTCTAGTACTCTATTAGGGCGTTTACATGTTTAACTAGGTGTTCATATAAATAATGAATATGTCAATATACGGGCACGTTCCAGGGATGGTTTCAGGGTGTAGTCCTCTGTACTTACTATTCGTCGTAAACGTGAAATTTCCTACCGACGTAGCCCGGGTACAAAATTTTGAAATTAATACTAGTTCATTAGTCGTAATATTATTATATCAAAACCGCTGTTTTATTTATAAAAATAAAATGAGACTCCCTGAAATATGAAGGGATAATTTCAATGATTGGCCCTTTCCACATCAGCTGAGTGAGGTACATTCTCTCCTGCGCAATCTAGAAAATACTTGAACAGGGTTCGTCCTCTTGGTGGGATGTTAACCGACAATTGACGTATATTTGAAAGTCTCAGGTCAAAACTCTTCATTCTTGACTCGAATAATTGCAGGATTGGATTCTTCTTCGACTTCCGAATCATATGACGAGGATGAAAGCGACCCTGAAGTTATAAAGTTCAGCGGTGCGGGCGGTAAGAAAAAATCCATTGTGGGCTTCAAAACGACCCCGGAAAACATAAAAACGTTCCTGAAAGCCGACCCCGTACTCAATGGAAGCGACATTATAGATAAACCTCAAAAAAGCTCTTCGGCCAATTTGGGAGACAAACGTGGATCAGGTGAACCTTGCTACATTCAATAGTTGAGTTGTAAAATCCTAAAAATATTCCACTAGTTTAATATGAAAATATCAATTAAGCCGATTGCAGAATACAAAGCCAAGAGGGAGAATTGAGTGTTCAATCTTTAAAAGATCTTTTCAACCTTGTACGAGGGGCATCCCAAGTGTCAGTCTACTCTAAAGTAAGTAAGTCTACTCCCTGGATAATCTTAGAGGCGAGGAAAAACGAGGAAATCACTTGGTGCACTATCAGGGAATGTGGGGGGACACCAAAAACATTCTACCAAACGACTACAGTAGATCTTGTGGCATCCGAGCAAAATGTGGGGCGGGTTTTGTCGTAGAAGAGGAGTTCTCGGTGTTTGTTTCGGAGCTCTCTTCAAAGTGTTTCAGAACCTCACAATGATCTGTGGTAATGGTCGTTCGACACCGGGAGGTAATCAATCAGAAGAAGAATAATCTAGGAATCAAACGGTTTGCTTTAGAGGAGGACCAGAAACAGGAAAGCTGATGGTTCAATTTCAACAACGAATTGAAAAAACGTTTAGTATAGTACAAAAAACGTGTACAAAATAATGGCGACTACGTGGAAACCCCGTATTTGTAGATATAAATTATTTTAAGCATTTTTGAGTTTTTTAAAAATAGGGTGAAATTACTTTTGAATTGCCCCTCGTATAAATTCCAAAAACAATAATTATAATATTGAACACTAAACATTAAAAACGTGCAAAAATTTTTTAGTTACATTTATAAATTGGAAATGGAAAGTTCTAATTTTTTAGCGTGGAACAAACATTTGACGGAACTTTTAAATTTTCTTCGAAATCACCAATAGAAATAGTGGTAAAGAAGAATAGTAGTTACACTCCACTGTACGTGCAAGTAATGAATTCTCAAGAGGCCCCTGAACTAAAAGTTACGAAGCGTCTCTTGAAATTACACAAAACTTGAATACATCGTATCTTGTTCCATTTTGTAGGTTTATGGAAGCTATTGGACTGGTCCACAACTGACTCCAGTGAGGAAGATTTAGGTGTGAAGCCACATTTGAATCAAAGCCGATCCCAAATAGATGAGTTAGGAGCACAGAAATCACAAGATATTGGTTTGACCGTAGCGTATTCCGTACAAGAGACAGTCAGAACAGCCGAACAACTGAAAATGGAAGACGAAGACAAATTGGAGTCAGGTGAATACCCAGCTGAGTTGATACCAATTCACAATGTATTGGGGGATGTGAGAGAATGTGGTGACAATTAACTACTTGCATAATGTAATGAAGTCTCCTGAAATTTTGGACAACAATCCACTCTACTTTATTGTATTTAGTTCAATTTACTCTACGCAAACTTGTTCGTAAGACCAAGTAAAACACCAAGTTCTGGGTTCGTAGAAGGTAGCTTTTACGGGTCAAGAATGTATTGAAAAACGTTGTAGAGAATTACAACAACATATTGATAAGTATTGAATTGCCATTCTTTTTTTGTAGTAGTAAACGTAAATTGTTACGTTCTATAGGGATCTCTCCCCTCACCATCTGATAAAATTTGTAAAATAATACAATTTGTAAATCTGATAAAATACATCGTAAAATAGTAAAATAATAAAATAATATCTCCTTTCATTACTCTCCGTCACCATTGTTCTTCCAGGAAAACTACTAGGTTTGATTAAATGTGGCAGCAGTTTATAAAGTCAACAGTTTTCTCGCTTTCGGGTTTCTCCATGGAAAGGTATGATTGGAGTTCTAGTGATATACCAATAATTTTTTAGGGCTAAGTAGAGCCCAAAATTTAAAAAGTCGAATTGCTACTATACATTTTTCCCCATATCAAGACAGTCGCTTCTAGTTCTCATCACGCTTCTCAATCCAAATCAAATTTGACGGTGTTTATGATCTGTGTCAGAACCTCTTCAATTAAGGGCAATTCAAGTAGGTAGGTTGTCACGTTGTGTCAACTGCGGTTAGTCTTAAATGAATATTATTTTTATTTTGTGTGAGCGAAATATTGCTTCCAAGTCTACCACAGGTATCGGAAGGTTGTTTTCACTTTCGGGATATGAACAATTCTTCTTCTCCAAAATCGAATTTTTCCTCTCGCATTTTGCGTTTTAGACATTTTATCCAATTCTGATGAATTGTTCAGAGAATGTGCGGTTTAGTTTGTAAATGAGTTTCATTGTTCAGAAATCAACACATCAGTTTGAACCGAATAAATTAGTTTCATTACGTGAAAGTTCAGACAGCACCATGAGTTTGAAAGACGATAATTCTCCTCAGCCAAGAAATCAATGTTAGTGAGAGAATAGCATGTAGCACGATTGTGTAAATGGTTTTAGCTTTTTAACTTTTTAGACTTTTTAGCAGTTTGAACAAACATAGCGAATAGTCTCGCTTTTACCATCTGTACGCCTATTCATAATTTGACCGTGTTTTGAGTGTCGAAGATCAACGCAGGTAGACGGAGCGCTCAACTTTACGACCATGGTGATGGCGTCTATAAGTTCGAAGCTTAATCCGACCCTTCTTAGGACTAGCTCGGGAATCTCGAACTTAATTGTTACAGTTCGTCCCAAGCAACCGAACTAATCCCTCTCGAGCAGAAATGTTAACATCAAATTTCCTTACGTCACATCTCAACTTCATCGTTTGCTAGTGAACGCTCAGACTCATTGTTCTCGCTCTCGGTGACTCGTTCCAGCGGGATACTGCTAAGCACGTCAGTCGTCGGGCCCCCATTTCATTACAAGCGGCCATTTGAGGAATTGTTACGTTCAAAATACTTATAGACAAAAAACTGGTACTTATCACAATCCCGCGAAGTACAAAATGTACGAATACTTTTGTCAATGTATTTGCGATTATGATATTATGCGTGAAACATTTGCTCATCCAATTGGCCTGCCAGTGGCAGAGACCTCTTCTTAAAGCGAACAAACCCTAATGTTTACCTATAGACTGAGTTTGATCATTAGAACTCAGAAGAGTACATGGAATTCTTAACTACGGAAAATAACAGTGTTTTAATGAAGCTCATTAAAATAAGCAATTTTCAATGAAGGTTAGTTGAGCGTTTCCTTGAAAGAGGTCACAGAGTAAAATGAGCCGTGAAAAAATAGCTGCTGGTCAGTATCATGAAACATTCTGGTTCTTATAATTTTACGTAGTTACTTTTTGTTTGTAAATCACACCTGATAAATTATTTATACCTGCTGGTTTTGGCAAAGTGTACCTAGTCACGTCGCTCAAAGCAGAGGCTTATCAAATGTTTCTCTTAGGTCAACTAAATGGTTGATATATTGATGAATTACTTGAGCGTCTTGGTTTCTAATTAATATCCTTACAGATCTCCCACCTCGCAAAGAACTCGTTTTAGACATATGTCACATTCGCCCGGTGCCGAAAACCGAATTGGGACCGGTGAAGAAAAAGAAGTTACGGAAAGAAACGCTCCTGATGCTCTCCAATTTGTAATGACCCAAAACAAGAATAGAGAAACAATTAGGTCACCAATAAAAACATTTACACGATGCCTTGGATTAGAAAGTTGTATAATTTTGTAATATTGTTACTGGAAGTTTGTAATTGTGAAAATTGTATTCAGCTGGTAGAAATAATACTGGCCTCTCCGAACCCAGCAACGGCAATTGAACCAATATGCAATTTCGAAATACGACTGAATACCAACAGATTCCAAGTGTTTTCTCAATTTAGAAATTTAGGAAACAGGCTCCGGATGGAGGTTAAGGGGAGGTGTTGTTAACTATCTAATTATAAGTTTCGACGGAAGGTTCATCATTTTACTAAGGTTTGTAACGAGAATAACTTATTCAGGTATTTTAATTTTGAATGTACTCATATTAATATTTACATTATTTCAGGTTACACCAAACCAAAGGTTCGCAGCTGTGTTCCTCCAAAGAAACCTAGTTCTGCCGTAAAATCCAGCGCACCTACGGATAACAAGAGAACCCTCAGTAAATTCAAGACAAACTCAATAGATAACCGAACCCAGGACACGAACTTCTTGAATAAAGGAGGAACAGCAAATCGAAAACCGGTTCCCAACAAGAAACAAATAACTTCGACGCCCACTACAGACAACAAGTTGTCAAAAACCAGCCAAGGTAAAATAAGTTTTTTAAACCACGCAGTTTGCAGGTGCCAAATAAATGACAATCATTTCAACAAAATTTTATTGTGCAGACAATCTGCAATTCGAACAAATGTCTGCCAAGTATTCCGAATACAGTTCTGCTATGAAAACCGTTTAGCCACTTTTTGTCCTTATTTAATGATTTTTAGAAAGCATTCCACATTTATTTCACATTTCATTCTGAATCAAGCGTATTTTTCTCACTATTCTTGGTGTCCGAACGCGCTAAAAATTTTAACGCGGTAGGGGAAGAACGGTCGTATCAATTTTAAAACGATCGTATTGTCAAGTATCAAGTGTCCTTTATAGAATTAGCCCGACAATACAGCAATACATGCCGACTAACCTTTTGAAGGTCCTGTGAATCGTTGTAATAAGCTGATAATCCGCATCTTTCGAAATTGTCTAAAACATATCAAAAGATCCGTACGTTCATGGTTCCTAGGCGAGTCTGCCTAGTGTCACCCCCAACTTGATAGCATTTTTCATTTTATAGGTATATATAGCCTTTCCAAGTCGAATTGAGAATTTCCCAAGTCCAATTGGGAATTTTCCAAACCAAATTGAGATTTTTCCAAACCAATTTGAGAATTTTCCAAACCAATTTGAGAATTTTCCAATCTAGGAAACTTGACTACTAAAAAGGAAGAGGAAGTTTTCCAAACCGAATTGACAATTTTTTAAGGCAATCCAAGACTTTTGTTGAAACAAAATTAGTGAAGAAAATGAAAGAATAGCACTTTATGAACAAATCAAAAAGACAAAATGAACGAAGAATACTTCATAAAAATTACGCTCTTGTTAAGTACAGAAAAAATCGAGGCCACTCTGCGTTTGCCAACGAAATTTTTTTTTATTTCAATGTTAATCTGTTCATAAAGTGTTATTCTTTCATTTTGCTTCACTAATTTTGTTTTCAATAAAAGTCTTGGATTGCCTTAAAAAATTGTCAATTCGGTTTGGAAAACTTCCTCTTCCTTTTTAGTAGTGAATGTTTCTTAGATTGGAAAATTCTCAAATTGATTTGGAAAATTCTCAAATTGATTTGGAAAATGCTCAAATTGATTTGGAAAATTCTCAAATTGGTTTGGAAAATTCTCAAATTGGTTTGGAAAAATCTCAATTTGGTTTGGAAAATTCTCAATTCGACTTGGAAAATTCTCAATTCGACTTCGAAAAGCTATATATGCACTAAGCCATGTTTTTCTTCGGAGTTTTGCGCTTGAGCCCAACCCATCAGCTACAGCGATTTCTTCATTTTTAAGTTAGATCAATAAATGGCCTCCATTTCTTTCCACTGCAAACCTTGGCTTATTTCAATCAAACATTCGCTTGTGACAAATGGGAAGCACATGTACCTGTTTCTCCCTAAATATAAAGAACATGGACATTGACAATCAAACAAGCTTGCCTGCTACAAGGAGGGAGAAAAAACAAATAGAAGAAGAGGGAAACTAACAAGAAAAAGGCTGGAGAGAGTTTAGAGGTAGAAGAGTAGACATGTAGAAGGGAAAGGAAGTGGGTCTAATCGTGCAGTTTGCCGACCTGGGGGTTTGCCTGAATCTGACAGTCCTCGCCTCCTTCAAACGATTCCGCTCTCCAAGATAGGTTAACCAAACTCGGAGGAAGGTGGGGGTAAAATAAAATAAAATCTACCGCGGATAAACTACCTCACCCCTGAACGACTTGTGTTACCATTTATGGAAGTTGCGGTTGAATTGTAATATATATATATATAAATATACTGGGGTGGTTACGGCATCTGTCATTTTATTTCGGTTAGTAGTTGGTTGGAAAAATATTCAAGCGGCAATACCCTCATTTTTGGGGGAATCGAAGTATCTCATTATGGCTGCTACAAAATTGCATAATCAAATGCAGCTGGCTCTTTGTTTTTACAAATCAGATCATCAATTTTAATTTACAGATTCGAATTCTACATAAAATTTCGTAAACAAAAATGAACCGTCACTTCGTGATGTTTTTAATGTTTATGTTTGGTAACTAATTGGATACTAGATGGTTTCGTTTGTTATCCGCGCTGATGACGATATATCTTTTCGGGTGGATTACATTGTATTTGAAATGGTTTAGTAAGCTCCACATTTTTTTTTTTTAAAATCCAGATTAAATAACGAATTTAACGAATGGTTGGGATCACATCGTCAAATTCCAAGTTAAAAAGGTAGAGGAGTGTGGTAGTTCCGTTGAAACTTAGGGCTCGTTCCGCGAGAGAGGATCAAAGAGGTGCTAATCCAGAGTTAGGAGTCACATCCCAAAAACAGCAGTTAGACACCTGGATCAACTTTGCGTTAATTTGGGATCTCTGAGGTGGAATGGGTCCTTGGAAGTGTAATAAATACAATGATTACCATCCTCAGTTGTCTCTTTAACCATCGCTTCAAGTGAACGCGAAGGAATTTTCGATATTCGGATGGTTCACGGTTTCCCGGGTGAGACCATCACAACTCCGTGGACAAGTGCCGCGTAACAAGGAACAAATATTCGCTAACAAGCCAGAAATAGATGCATGCTTTTTTATTGTATTGAATCATTGAAAAGAAACCTTTTCTTCAACCAATGACGGACGGAATTACCGGAAATATTGAAATTAATCCAGGATTTTATGAAATCGTGGTTAAGTTGTGGGTTTATTGTAATTAAGCATTGCGCAAATGTTTCTTACTTCACATTTCAAGTGGTAGGTCATTTTATCATGCAATTTTGTGAAGAATCCGAATCTTATGATGAAAATAGGGATTCCTGTTTGAGATAACAAAGTCGATTGCGTGAAGGTACACAATTGCTCTACGCACAAAAATAAGTTACTTAATTCCCTTCAAAAAATTAAGGAAGTTATTAAGAAATCAAAATAATTTTTTCAACTCTACTGATATAGAAAATATAAAGGCTTAACCCGCGACTATGTAGTATATTAACTGTAGTGTGTTCTGGTAAATTGACACAAGGGTGGTAAAATTCCAATTTGGTTATTATTATCCGGTGGTTTTATGGTTTTGTAGGATATTTTTCACTGGTTGATCCTAAAACTTTTCCAAGTTTCCTACCTCATGAGACCAACACAGTCATAATTTCTCTTAGATTCTTGTACGTTGTTTTTGTTTGTTTTATTGTTCTGTATATGGAAGTTCAACTTTGATTTTCGTTTTTAGATTCGAGAAAGAGGTGATACATTCAGTATGAGGGAGGGCATTTCGAACAGAATAATTAAATATAACAGAGACTTGAAATTCTCCTGTTCACTAAAAACCTCAAGTTTCTCGATAAAAATCGGATTTATAACAATCTTGGAGGGTTGGGAGTGTCACCATCTATTTCAGCAAATATAATTATCTACCCCTGATCTCCTTTTCAACTCTGTGAGTACCATCCTCTAATTGATTCCCATTTTTGCATATTCATCAATATACCTAATCTGATCAGAACTAAATTATAACCTCTAGAAAATCATCACAAAACTACATCTATTACCGAGTTTAAAAACAAATGAAAAAACATTTCTATCATCGAACTCCTAAATTTTATTGAATTCATGAAATGGGACATTCAGGAAACACCACGCGGAGTACCTACAGTTTTTGGAAAGTTGTTTCGAAGTTGGTTTGAAGAACCTACCTTAAGAAGACGAGCTAAGATTTTAATGCAATGAAACTATATTCAGACATAACCTTTACAAATAATTTATCATTTTAAAAATTAGTTCTTATCAATCATTTTCAACTTCCTAATCCTTGAACTACGGCTTGCGATTGATTGAAGAAACTGTGTGAATTCCAAAATTAGTAGGGGATCCGTTGATTGGTGAATATCCCTATTTTCAATATTGATTTGAGGTTCGATGCTCAAAATTGAGGATTTTAAGGTGTTTAATTTGTTCTTTTCATTTCATGCATAATGTCGAATTTGGATGCTCTCTTAAATCCTACCCGGAGACTAACCCCTAGTCTATATCTGATGATAATCAGCGCATAGAGAACGACGTCTTAATTACAACAATAACTAAATGCAACACTTAAATTGGAAACAATTGACAAGTGTTTTGCCGAGTTCAACCGCAGCTGGTCATTCTTCAATGGCATCAATTGAATCGCTTTCTGAGATGAATGACGGTGTTAGATTGAATGCAATTTTGTATTCAAGTACTATGAGATCCATGTCTTAAATGAAGAATATACGAGTAATCAAGGTAGCAGAAGTGCTTGAGACAAGATGTCGAATTTATAGAAAACTGGTAATAATATGAAGAATATTTCTAAAGATTTAAATTATAACTATCACAAGTATAAGTATGTAATTAATAGTCCACTTATTTAAACTGGATTCATGGCGTACGGTTAATTTATTTGGATATTTATGTTTCACTAAGTACAAGGATGTTGTCTATCTTAACGGATGATGATTTCACCCCTTTGTCAATCACCAAAACTTGTTATATTCCTGTTTAAAACAATATATCCAGCTGTTATTTAAAAAAAACTATTCCTCCTATTCCAAAATTTACTGAAAATAATAATATTTGTTTTAGGAAGAAGCAATAAAAGGACTCTAATAAAGCGGTGAGATTAATATGAAAATGGAGAAGCCTATTATGGGAATGGTACGCTTGACTGGGATCTAAACACACTCGGGATTCAATATTTCTTCAGAAATGACGTCTGAATACATGTGTCGTTAAATTGTTCCTAGAATTATCATTTTTGTTCATAAGATAATTGGCTAGGACTCTCAATTGGGATTTGTAATAATTTCGTACATAGTCGAAACTTTTTGTGAGATTATTGAGCCAACAAACAGACAATGTCTATTATATGCAAGATAAAGGATGAACAGGGAGTTGCGTGCAGATCATTTGATAATTTGTATGAATTAGATGCACGCGAGTTTAACTCCGTCATTATGAAGAGCCGTGAATGTCCTTGAATCGTCATGGACAGTTTTATGAAAAGTTGGAAAATGACCACCATTTCAACAACTTTGTGGACCTTTGCTTTGGTGGGAAGGAATTCTACTAGTTTAATCCGTCAGTTGGAAGATGATATAATCATTGGTTTTTCGTTATCTGATAAAAAAGCCAGAGAGGGTGTTCAGGAGGATACAGTTTGTAATATATTTATTAAACAGGAAAACAGTCAAACAAGACTGTGGAATACAATTTTACCGTATTTACATGGGTTCCGATTAACCTAGAAACTGATCGCCTCAAAGCAATACTGTGATGCATTTTTTTTTACCACATTTTTTTTAGAAGTTTTATATAAATTGTGAAAGTGTTATAAAAATCTATTCAGATTGAAAATGTGAAACGTAGAAAACAATGCAGATACCTACTAACTATAATTTCGGGATTAATTGATATTAAGCCAGACAATGCCATTTAGTGAACAGTGATAAGCAACAAAGTGCATTATAACGCAAGAATTCAGTACGGTTCAAAAGTATCCCAATTTAATCTCAAAGATAATCTGGGTTCCCACTTGTATCCCCATTCCCATTTCAAAGAAATGGCTGGAGAGCCATTGCATGGTCTTTAAAGTGAATGTACAACAATAACAGCATGATTGTATTGTATTCATGGACTAAATGCTTGAAATAATTGAGTTTCAATGTACAGTATCCGGTTCGATCTTTATCTATAGTAGAATTTTAAGATAAAAAATGGTGTGAGATACTCTAAAATTTCGAAATCGAATTCAGTTTATGACGTTGAAATTGTAAACAATTACCACATTATATGTGGTCTGTACTCTTGAACGGACCATCCGAGAATTGCTAAGAGATGGTATTTATTTTCCTTACTTTAAAATTCTGATGAAATGTTGGTAATCATGGTAGCACCCTAATTTCATATTAAAATTGCTAGTGTAGTAACTGTAGTAATTGTTAGTAGTAACTGATAATGTTGAAAATTTGTCCCTTCTTAAATTATCTCTTGTGATCTGTTATCAATGATCACTTTGAGATGTGGTGGAATAGAACAATATATTTTAGACGAGTGGTCCTAAAAAGGTGGAAAAGTTATGAGAAACAATAGGAAACCCACTAATCACGAACGTGAGCTATCCCTTGTTATGTTTTCAACGAAAATTATGAACTTTATGCGTTTTGGGAACGGTTTGATTGTTCTTACTCTGTTTCTACGCTACCGTCTTGGATTTCACAAGGATGCATCACGAGCATAACCAAAACAATCCGTGTAAATTTCTCCAACATCAGATGGCTTTTTAAGCATGTAGGAGACATTGGAGTTATGCATGGTGGCTTAACCAGATTTTGGCTTCCAAGCTTTTGAAATGAGGGAAATCATCTTAAAAAGCGACAAACTAGGTATAAATCTCGCATTCCCATAAAATCGGTGTCCTACTAATAGCAGTTTCGTGGTGGTGTGTTATGCTTTACTACGTTGATCGAAAGCAAAATCAAACCACGTGAATGACCAATTTGCGAAACAGCGAGACATCTTTTCAATAATCAGAATACAGGATACATTTCAACTTCTGGCATACCACTTCGAGCTTTTGGCACATCAATTTATACTTTTCACAAATCCCAACTAGCCCAACATTCCACCCCATATAATGATCAATAAATGTTTTTTCTCTCATAAAAAAGAATACAGGATACATTTGTTGTGAGTTTTTTTGAATTGACAGAGATTTTTAGGTTGAGTGAAGATTCTTTCTAAAGGGATATGAGTGTAGTTCAAAAGACGTTCACTTGTGTCGTTACCAAATCACAATACGGTGACTCGTCCAGAGGAGAGGTGTGTAAAATTAAAAAATGAAAGTAAATGACGGAAAACGATAAAAATTATGAGTCATGATAAGAGTGATGGGAATCACAATCACTTGCTCTCGAAACAAAACTTATTGACTCAGGGAAAACATAAACGAAACGAGAAAACGTAGAAAAAGTGGTAGAAGGGGTAAACAAAAGAGTAAAATTCGTCATTATGGATGGCATCAAGACCTTGAGGACGCCCAAACGGGTGCTCTGAGTCGCCTCTGGTTGTGGGATCTCCGCGGCGTCGTGGGCGTTGGGTCTTTGGAATCCCCGTCGGGTTTCTTCTCGTGTGCTTCGTCTTCGTCTTGGGCAGCATCCTTGGCCCTAGGCACAACCCTCTCGATTACACTCCTAACCACCCTTCATCCTAAACGGTTCTTCAAGGCCGAGTTCCGGCTAATATCTCCATTATTATCCTGGTAACTTCAATTCTGGCACACAACATAGATTCTTTGCTTGGCAATAATGACCTGGAAGAATGTAATCCTATGGTTACGTGCATGTGTTCTCTACACATGTTAAATCTGCTGGTTATGTTAGGCAGGTGCATTTAGTAATTTGATGAAGCACATTATGGGGATCCAAACGTTATCGAGGTAAATTCCTGTAAATTAACAAGAACTAAACTGCCAAATTGCTGGAGATGTACAGCATGAATATCTCTTAATCTGAGTTTAATCAATGAGGAGTTGGAACTAAAGAGAACTGAGGTGCATCCGGATAAATATATAAAGTGCTAATGTTGATACAGCACGAAAATATCGAAACTGTGCATCCTAAGACACTATATACGACCTAACCCGCGAACTCCAGTGTTGTTTGCCAATCTTGACATGATTAGCAATTATTGTTGTGATCACCGTACCTATCTCACAAATTTTTGAATAGCAAGTAATCCAAAATGATGGAGAATATTGTCTTATTGATGTGGAACGGTACAACACACGTCACAGGCTTCCATTAGTCAACGCAGACATTCGACTCTGCGCAGTTTCTCTACTGTTGTGCGGAAAATGATTCTTATTGGATGGAACTAAGAGAAAATAACATATCTGAGAAGCAAATCAAGCAATCTGGCAATTTAAATAGTTGCGGTAACAGATGATACTGCTTAACAAAGAATAATTAACTATTGTTTACCATTATCACAAGAGCAGTACCTCATACTAGTGCTACTGCATTATCATCAAAAAATTTTTCAGATTGAGTCTGAAATTGTCGTCACACACCTATAATACTGCACTTATCCAAGACTCTGGATACATTGAGATCACAACATTGTAACAATTTTTCATAGTACACTATTTTACTAATTTATTGAAGCTTTGCCCTATTTTTATGTATTTTGCAGCATGATATTAACCACTATGGTGAAAGCTAAAGTTTTAGGGAACCTAATATCAATAGTGGACTAATTGCTCTTGGATTAGCTAAGTTTGTTATCACTAAAAGTTAATATGAATTGAAAATAATGAAGAAATGAATACTGGTTAAAAAGAAAGATGTCATTTGAACCATAATGTTTCTGATGCATTTAATAGAAGCAACATGACAACTTGAAGAGCAATCGTATTTCATCGTTTTTCCATCCTTTTGCCATTTATTCGGCTGGTTGAAAAAATTCAGATTCAGAAATAACTTATTCTTTTGTTAGTATCAAGTTGTATTTCTTAATTTTTGACAACGTTTGTTCTATGATGAGGGGTCTGTACTTTAATCAACTTCGATTTAAATGTATCACGAGAGTTATTTGTAACGATTAATTCAGACCATTGCTCAACTGCTCCTAAATGCAAGAAATTATTTTCCGTAACAAATGTACAACATGGCGTCTTGAACAAACGATTGTTTCTGTTATCCCTACAATTCTATTAGCTAGTAATGTTGATTATAGAAAAACATTAACTAGCATGCCGCAAATTTCATTTGAATATGCAACACTTAATACAACATTTACAGACGAAACAAGAAAACGTGAGAAGAGGAACAAGTCCAAAGATAATAATGGATTAAAGGGGATAATTGAAAGTAATAAAACTGGTCTAATAGTTTAAAAACTCACAAAAGAAGAGATTTTGAAACACGTAATATATATATCCAAGCTTTCTAATATTAAGCAAAACAAGAGACGGTTTTTTAATAGAAACAATCCTGAAAACAAAGGCAAAGCGGGTATGATATTCGAGCCTTTGAGTCAATGTGTAATGAAATTCATTTTTATATGAAATAAAAATAAAACAACCAGTTTGAGAACAAATTATTATAGCAATTGTAAAATTGTGCTGTTGAATGCAATTGTGCAACCCAAAATTCTTGGGCGGTAGTATTTCTCAATTTTATTTTATAATGATTACCATTGAAATAAATATTGACAATAATGGTGCTCGAATATGAAGAGAAAGAGCGTGTAGACACCAAGAAATCGAAATTTCGTGAGGGGGATTGTTTTTATGGGAGTACATATAAAAGAGTGACAGCTAGAATTAGATATAGAAAAGAAAGAACTTAATTCGTCTGCACATGGGGAAAAGCTTATGACACCGGCGGCTTGACAATGATTGATTTCTGTTATTAATGTAGGTAGGGAAATTACTTAAGGGATAATTTCTAATATGAACGGATTTGGCTGCATTAAGTTATAGGACGAATATTGTGTAGGAGGGCTTAAAGTCTCCCAATGTTTGCAATTCATCATGTAGAAACGCACTCCAAAAAGAACCCTCTCCGCGCAGGAATAATATTCCTACATCTGTCTTTTAACGTAATATAAATAAAATAGACGATTAAGAAAATATAGAGCACTTACTTAGTTTCATCTATAAAAACTGCTTCTAAAACTTTCGCGGCGTATAAAAGATTTTTTTGGAGGATTTCGGCGGATATTTCGCCCCGTTGTAACTGCTGTAATAAACCGCGTAACCTGTGAACAGAAAGGATGCGTTCATTAGAAATGTTGACATTGAGTTAAGTAACAAGATCTTAGAGAGAGAAAGGAAATAACGATGCAAATAGATACAAAAAGGTTCATTTTTTCTGTATTGGATAGTCCTACATTTTTTATTGGGCACAGATTAATGGTATACTCGTAAAATGATTATTATTTAACGTATTCCATAGATATAAGCACCTACAATTTACTGGTCCCACTGTAGGCAAAAGAGATGGTATCCAATTCTATACATTTTACACCAGAATTTGAATACATCAACTACCTATTACATGGCCCATACACGTTACCTATACATGTTATTAGTAACATGGCTGCATGTATCATTAAACGTTTGATTAATTTTAAGGATTTCTTCACAAGTGAGAAATAATAAAGTAAGGTGGGGAGGCCATTACCCAATGAGAAAGTTGTGCTGCCTAGATTTAACGTCACGGATGTGTAAAAGCTATCGAAGGGTTGGGAGCGATGAGTTCGTTGGGGACCATAAACCATCCCAACGAACACATTTTCATATAATTTCATCTAAATCTGATAAAAAGAGTAGAAGAAATGCTTATCACAAGGCGTACTGTGAATGAAGATTATTAAAAATGATTATTTAAATATATAAGTATTTGACCAAGAAAAGATAATGAGTCTTTGTCGACCAAGAAAAAAGTTTAGATTTGAATGAAAAAAAAAAAAAGAAAAAAAAAGAACGCTGCAAATTCTTTTACTGGGGTTTATTATTCAATTGGCTTGCGTTCATGATTTGAATTTATACTAAGCTTTGGAGTGTGCGTGTTTCACAGGTGATAGAGCGATTATTGAATTTCAGGAGGCACACAAATATGATCAACTGATCAATCCAAATACGTGCTCTATGCATATCTCCTGAAATTCAATAATCGGTCTATCACCTGTGAAACACGCACACTCCAAAGCTTAGTATAAATTCAAATCATGAACGCAAGCCAATTGAATAATAAACCCCAGTGAAAGAATTTGCAGCGTTCTTTTTTTTTTAAATGGTTTTCAGAATGCTTTAACCCGTGTATCGGCTACAAAGCCTTTTAGGAGTTCACTCCAGTATCCACATTACTACATCACTACGTCACTCGGTTACTGATATCAACACAAAAACAATAATAAACCAAAATAACGCGAATGTTGGCACCATAAATTGGGCCATAGATCGAGAATGGTTTGACCTACGGACCTGGGGTAGGGCTCATTCGATTCCTCGTGGAGTGTTCTTCAAAAAGAGTACAAATTTTGGCCGCCTTGACTTTTTCGAGGTTTTTAGGGATATTACAAAACTTTGACAACCCTTAAAGGGCACTTTAAATTAAGTGAGATAGCTGGCTTAAGAATTTTTCCTGAAAATTTCAGCTTTTTTGCTTCAGCCGTTTGGGAGAAATTGTGCGTACGGCGTACGGCGGACGGACGAAAAATTTTTTATTGCAGAATCGGATTCTACACCCTTTGAAACGTAAACCATGAAATTTTCAGGGGGGGGGTTAGCATTTGTTTTCAAGAGCGATTACAATGGTTTATTATTGAATAATAAACCGAAAATCCGCCCGTCCGCCGTATGCCGTTGCCTTCCAGAGCTTTTCTCCGAAACTATTGAACGAAAGTTAATGAAATGTGTGCGAAATATCATACTTGGGGTCTAGTTGGGGCTGAATTTTTGACATCGACTGCTGAAGGCTGAAATTGAAGGGCTGAAATTTCAGAAATCTGAACATCGAAAATTTTAATGCTTTCAGGGATGCGCCGCAACGAAGTTCGCAACCAACAATCAACCGAAAAACTTATTTTGTGTACGGAATCAAGCGCATAGCTAATACTTTCAAGAGGGCAGAGAAGAGAAGGAAATCGGCAGCAGAGTCTGCGTCATGTGTAATAAATTTAAAGCTCTCCAACGAGGGGAACACGAGGGAGTTATAATTTGCAACGCAACTCTTGGTTGTAAGTAAAAAGCATTAGAAAACTTTGTTAACAAGATTTCCTTCCTCGGGAGCGTAGCGTTTTCGTGTAGTTCAGCCAAGACTAAACAGATTCTATACTAAAAAGTTCGGAAGGACATTTTGAGCACATTCCCCTATTACATCTATTCATTACTTATAGATGACATTTTATTTCTTTACGCCAAGATTTCAGAATACAGTAGAACCAAATGCGATTGTAACTGATCAACATTTATTGACTTACTGTAGTTATAGGAAATTTCGTGCTTTATCGAATGTACGCAAAATAGGCCATATACAGGAACAGGCATTTGGAGAAAATAAATTTCTTAAACGCATTTTTTTGGAATACACGCTCATATTTATCATTAACACCATTGTCAGGTACCTCTTATCTTAAAATATTTTCTGCCATTCCAGCTGATGAATTGATGTAATATCTGACCCTCTCCAACTCTCTCCGTGGCACAAGTTGTTTTGAACAGTTTTTACAGGTGTAAAATTAAAATATATTGGTAAGTAATGCATGCATTACAGGGACGCTTCAACGTCCGGTTTATATATGATCAAACTTATGAACATAATTATAAACTCATAAATATTGCTAGAATGTAGACCAAATTCTTAATCGAAATGACGTTGGTAAAAAAAGCAGGAAAATCGCGTGAGAACTCTAGCAAGTATGAATAGCCCTTGAATGGATCGGGCACAACAACCCCCTATCCCCCTCACGGCATCTAATTCAAAACTGCTGAGGTTTATTGCTGAAGAGAGGTTTGTTAGACACAACTTGGGATTGAAAAAAAAACCAGATGAAAATAGTGGATAATAATGATAAATTATTCCAATCACTCCCGTCATCATTGGATTTGATAGATATGAAATATGTTTCAAAAGAAGACAAGAGTTCTTAATCCAACAAACAAATCCATCTCAAGACAAACAAAACGCAAGAAAATTTCCAGTATAAACCGACATTGAATGAATTGGTTATTGTCCCCTAAATTCCCCCTCCCTCAAAACTAAAATAAAATCATAATTAAACAGAAAAGACAGAAAATTCTGAATTTCTGAAGTTTATTGCACAAGAGAGGTTTGTCAGGAAAAACTTGGGATCGAACAAAATCAGAATCAGGAAAATCGGCTGAGAACTATAACCTAAATATCGTTGAAAAAATTTGAAAAACCCATATCAAAAACATCAGACATCTTGCCTGTAAAATGCAAACAATGAAACCGCAACAGTAAACCTAGAGGAGCTGATTGAAATGTCTAGTTCTCAGAAAGCTCACACAGCCTACCGGGGATTCATTAAAAACTTTCCATTAACCTTGATACCCAAATAAATATTAATTAACTAAACGTAGGATTTTCGTTACGCGGAGAGTTGTTAAACCTGTTGGGTTGTGGGTGGGTGCTGTAAAATTTGGGGTTACATGTTCCATTTCAAACAGGGATCTCCAAATTTTTTGAAAATATGCCCAGTCTAATTGGGAAGAATTTTTAAAAGTAGGTTTTGAGTTGAATCGTAGTGTACAAACAAAAAATACTTTCCTCTTTATAGTATCGGAATAGATAACAAGTGAAATACCACGGTATAAGGTTTTAAACCATATTTGAATGCCATCATAGATTCAGTAAAAAAGTGCATAGAAATAAATTTGGGACTGAGCTTGTCAGACCTCGAGTAAGTTAGGTTACCATGTTAATTTGAGTTTTTTTTTATTAAACTTAATTGAACTTAGAATCGTTAAAAAAATCACGTTCTTTAGGGCAGTAAACCCTTCAATTTCTCCTCTTTTCCGTCGTGAAATTCGGAATTTCCGAGCTTCGTTGCACAGCAGTAGTTACTACAGTAAAATCTGGACCAAATATAAAAGAATCACGAAAATTATTAAGAGTAGCAAGCTGGGAAACGTCGACACAATTTGTCTCAAACACAAACGCTTTTTCACACAGAGACCTTTCGTTTTTTCAAAGATTCGCTCACCTTAAATCGTATGGGTAAGTCTGATAAAATTTGATTTTTGTGTGTTTTGAGAAAAGAAAAAAGTTGATTATTCGAAACGTGATACAAAACAAATAATAGGTGGTGAGAAGAGGAGAGTTTGAGAGGAGTTGGCAATTATGAAAAGATAATATACTGCGGCAGAGAAAACTCGGCGCTCCGCGCCTCGTACCTGCTTTGAGCTTCAGTGGCTAACATCACAATACATGGAACATGTTTTTAGCTTCAACTTGTTCCTCTTTCTCTTTATGTTGTCTGTAAAAAATAATGAACTGAAAAAGAATTTTATTGTTTATGTCGAAGTGATAGACAGAATAGGTTTATGATAACTAAAGTAACTGATATAGTTAGTTGTGTCGATGTTATCCACGTGTCGAGTGAGCGTCTACTCTAACCAACATGACAACCAAGTGACAATAAGAAAACAAGCGGCATTGTTTACTACATCTATATAATAACATACATAAAATTAAATCACGACATAAATACCAACAACAAGTACGCAAGACCTGCGTGATAAATCGAGAGCTTTCCAACGAATGGAGAACGATTTTCGTGCGTCGAAAACTGAACAACTTTCATTTCCCTACAAACAGCTCGGTTGTACGTGAAAACTATCAGAACAATTTTGTGACACTTTCTGTATAACGGTTTCTGTATAACGCTTTTTTACTAGATAGGCCCGGCTAAAAACATGTTCCATGTTAAAACTGTTTAATTTATCTCAGTTGTGGATTCAAGTTGAGAGCTAGAATTTTTTTACTTGAAAACTTACCAGGGGGCTGAATTTTAAAGTATTTAAAATCCTCCGATATTAAGGACAAAATTGATAAAAGAGTATTGACTCCTTCTTGGAAGAAATTGACTCACATATTTCGTAGGAAGAAAGTTTTGAGCGACAGTCAATTTTACAAGACGCTCTCGGTGGAATGGGAATGTAGTTAAACGATTACACTTCGAAGCCGTGCCCTTGCAAAAATTTCAAGCGAGGAGAGTTAGTTTCCGCTCCGCCAAGCATCATCCCCTTTTCTGAACTTATTAATTGCAGGTCTAAAAACGAGAAGACGAAGGGGCCTCCGCATTTTTCACTACAGGATTGACTCAATTTTTCATCCGTCGGGGCAAAGTGTCAGACAACACCCCTTGTCTAGTAGCCCAACAAAAACGGCGAGATGGATCCTCTAGAAAAAAAAAAAAAAAAAACTGAAATATTGAAAGATTCCACTTAACCTTCCCGGTCTTCAGGTGGCGAATTTAACCCTGGCCTCACTGGGTTTTGAGTTGCTGAAGAAAATATGGGAGATTTCTAACGTTTGAGAGGTATTTTACAGTAAGCCTAAGATTCAGAATTATGATTTCATGTAAATACAATAAACCAACTTCGACCCATTTTCTAAAAGTTTTCTAAGATTAAGTAAATTTAGCTGTAAGCCCTCATTTGGAGGGTAACCCTGAAATTTTAGGATCACTTTCGATCAAGGGGTGAAATTCAGAGGTTGACGATTTCTAAAACCAGTGTCACTCAAGAGGTCGCGTTCAACAAGCGTATTTTGCTTTCCGGTCTCACCGACCTTCATCATCGTCCATTCTGCCAGGATACCATATCATTTGAACCATGTTCTTGAGGAATACCCTGAATATTTACTCCCAATGTTCAGCTCTGCTGAGTGGAAGCTTATCAACTATTGTGGAACGTTTTTTAAAAATATCTTCCTATTTTGTCTTCCTTTATTTTTCCAGGTTTTCTAACAAAACGACCTGAATGTAATGCCTACTTCGAGAATACCCAATTAAAATTTGTATCAACCTCATAAACATAAAACTTATAAATTGAAAAATATTATTCAGATCAGCCCGAAAACAGCCATCACTTTCACTATGCCTGCCCAATAATTTCTGAGTTTAGGATAATGTATTTCAATAGAGATGTCATGGAGGCTGCTGGAAATTCTGAATGGATCGAGAGGGTGGTTAACTCTGTTAAATTTTGCAAGGGAGTCTTTGAATTATAGAATGTTCCTCGTGGGGAATTTCAACTATTAATTCTCACCAGTCCGTAAAAAGTTACAAGATTTCCCTCATTTTTGGTTTATTTAGTGAATTGTTAGCTCTTTGTATCTTTCTATTGCTGTGCTTGTTCGTAGTGTTTAGTCGTTATTATTTTGCATTGCGTACTGTTATTTTGTTATATCGTCGTTTCTAATGTATCGCATGGTATTATGCTACAGTTCCAGTCGTCAACAGGTGTTCGTGTTGATAAATCATTATAAAAAACAACATCAACAATTATAAATTATACTTATTTTTTATCGTTAATGCTAAGGTACAAAAATAAAAAATGACTAAAACTGAAGAATGCACGGAAATAATTGAGATTGGCAGGAAGCTAAGACATCCGACAACCCGGACAGCTGGATGAAAGACCCAGTCCTATAATGTTGAATTACTTCTCCAAAAAAATATATATGTATTTGATTGATACAAATAAACATTATTTCTTCTTCTTTCTTTCTTCTTGAACAACAAACTCATAAACTTGGGCTTCAATAGAAATAATAAACATATTAATTGGGACAATAACTTGAAAATTGGTAAAAACCTTGCTGAATCCACCCAAAATCAAATCCTCTTCTGTTGGACTCTCGAAGGGACGGAAAATTTCAGAATCCTGCTGCGTTGCACGAAATCAGCAAAATGACTGAAAGAATCGCAAGCGGCTGTTTTCAACTGTACACACATGATACGTTTTTTCGTTGGCCATTTCATCTTTCTCTCTATTCCAATAAATTAGCGCAACCCCGAACGCTGAAAAACTTGAACTCTCACACTTCAAATATTTGCTCGTTTACCTTTCGGCCCATTAGTAGACACTCACGAGCGAGCCATTGTTCCTGTTTATAGCTGAATCGATTGTTTAAACATGAGGTTCGTTGAGGCTGGAATGAACTTGAAATAAAATTCAATAAAATCAAAAGCGAGGAAATCAAGGCAAAAAAAAAAAAAAAAAAAAGAAAAAAAAAGAAGGGAACTCTTCGTGCTTTCGTTTTTTCTTTTATTTTCTAAAACGGTTTGGGTATATTACTGCCCTATATTTTGAGTTGTGATACCCCGACTGTAGATAAAAAGGAAAGGATAGAGGTGAAAAAGGGGTTTCGATTTATGGAAGGGCTGAACGATAAGGAGCCTGCAAAATATCGTTTGAATAGATCGGGTTTGTGATTCTTGCACCCTTTCACAATCCAATACATTGGTGAAAGTCCCGTAAAGCAATTTCTACAGTATGAAAATGGGCCAAAGTCAACGTTCTTTTTGTTGTTACAAAATTAATAAATTAAAATTATTATTATTATTTCAATTAAACTGTTAAATTCAATTAGTTTTCAGGCCAATTATTTTCCTGTAATAAATAGTCCTATCGTCGGGCATTAAACGAGAAAAACAGTCAGTATCTCAGCTTTCCAAAGGTAAAACTTGCTAGATATAAACCTTAGCAATTAGTTAATTCGAATGAACCTTGAATCAAAGAAATTTTAGGTGTCCAGATGATTTTAAAGGGTAGTCGTCTAAATGGGCTGGAGGAGAGAAAGGAAAATTAGCTTGATTTTCAAATTTTTGTAACTCCCTTGTTTGAAATGATAATTTAGGGGATAAAATCCCTTTGGTTTTCGAGCTCTACAACTCGTACGAAAATTTCTAGCATGTACGGTTTATCTTTCAACAAAAATTATTATCTGTTTCATTAAAAAAATCGGGCTTGACAACCGACGACAATGGGATCAACTGGTATAGTTACAATGGAATTGTATTCTCAAATACGAAGGCTATCGCCACTTATATATTTTGACAGGCCAATGAAGCACGGTATATGTTTCCTAATATAAACATCAAAAATGAGTATAAAATTAAAAATACAATATAAATTCA
This sequence comes from Creontiades dilutus, assembly GCA_031894815.1. Lineage (NCBI taxonomy): Eukaryota > Metazoa > Arthropoda > Insecta > Hemiptera > Miridae > Creontiades > Creontiades dilutus. The sequence continues at coordinate 4,044,604 of JAVIWC010003164.1, forward strand.
TATTTTATGATGTTACATTATCACAATAATTTTTAGTAGGAAGGTCGATATATTAAGATTTTGATGTTCCATTTGGATTTATTCAGTACATGAGAAACAAAATGGCTGAATACAAATCCGACTCAGACCATTCCAAACCGAATCTCCGAGAAAAAAAGATAGGTGTGTGTGGCAGATTTTGTTAACGCTCCTCAGCCAATTTTTTGCGTTGTTGGTATAATAATTTTCCACTTTTTTACAACTCTGAATGTGACGCAATAGATTCATACAATTTAAATCATTTAATTAAATTTACCGACATATTAATTGAAAACAGGGGTAGAAAATTAAGAACTTCTTATTGACCAATCACACAACTGTGGAGATGTGTGGCAGATCCATTTACTCTTGCGTCATTAAGAGCGTATTGGCAGCTAGCTGAGAATCCTTTCTCGAATGTCTAGTTGGATGTCTCCCCAACCAACTCAAATGAACAGGTTGGCAAGTAACAGTACGGTAGTTCCCACTCTATTGGTTAAGACGCTTTCTCAGATTCTAGAGGTGCGATCTTGCTAAAATTTGGGGGGTAGTCGAGAACGTTCGAATAATCTCAGATCCTTGAAAATAGTATCGTTAATAGCTATTGAGCATGCTTAAACATGAAATACTTGTAACGAGCCTAGTTTTAATGGTTTCCACTCGATTTTGAAGATATCTCCAGGGAATGTGAGAGTTGGAATGTAAGAGGTTCCTTACGAATTCATACACTGAACATTATTTTCTCAGGTTCTAGTGGACGGATCTCGCTCAATTCGGGTTCATTATTTTCAATGATTTGTTTTCGACCATGGGCATTTTTTTTAACTTCCCATCAAAAGTTGTTGGTTTACATTTCAAGATACGTAAATTTCAAAAATCGAATAAAACTCGGCGCTGCGCTCGAGGTCAGCGCTGGGGTCGAATGGACTCCGGATGCTTACTGCTTAGGCCTGCGGCTTAAATAAAAAAACAAAACATGAAACATGTTTTAGCCATGCTATTTTTGCGGTTTTCCTTTTGCTAATTTCTTATCATTCTGCTGGTTTCATTTTGCTATTTTCGTGTCGGCTATTTCGGCTTCGGCTTCATAGATGAAGCCATTCATAGATCTATGTGACGGATGCGCCCCATTATTACTGATCTCCGTGGTCTATTGACTAAATATCTATCGTAATAATGCGGTTAAACTGATTACGTAGTTGAGGACTCGCAGCTCAGATTCTCGCAGAACTATAAAGGATTATAGCGCTTTTGATGACTTACCATTAACTTCCAGAAAAGGAAGCTTATCTTATATAATAACTCGCGTCACCCATCCCGCGTTCCACTTCCGCGTGACGTTTTTCGGCTAGTTAGTCCAAGCTAAAAGAAAAAATCCGTCCGTCCGACTGTTTTCTGAGAAACAACTCGACTGAATGAACTTGACGAAATTTTTCTACAAAGCCAAGATAATTCCAGGATGTTCCAGTAAACTCCGAAAACTTTAGTAATCTACTCTAAGGGATTATAATTAACCGACTCGACGCGGAAGGCACCGCACCGGTGCCAAGCGGGTTTTCCTCACTCGCGGAAAGCACCGGGGCGGTGCCCTGCTGGGTAAAAATCCCTCAGTAAAAATTTTTCCCGCCTGGGGCTAATTTCTTGGTTTTGGTCCCGCGTTGAGTCGGTTAAGGATTAAACTACCTATATGTTGGAGGCTCAACAACTTTCAATGTAGGAGGGTAGTTTTTTTGTTGATTGAGATAGAAATTTGAGACCATTCGGGTCGCTGTGCGATCGTCCGTTAGCTGACCAGTTGGAAAACCACATATTCGGGTAATAAAATGCTGTTTGGTAGAGAATTGAGCTGAAGATCCGGGCGGCAGAGCCCGTTTAACGGGAGGCTACACCACAAGGCTAGCCGCTGCCCACGTATTTTCTTCTGGAATGCAATAACAGCATATGGGGGATCGAGGTGGCGAGTTTAGATAACGTACTACAGACTGCGTCCAAAACAGATAAATAATTGATCTTCGAAGAAGGGCAACAGAAATAATAAACCTCTAGGTAATAATTTGCTTCGTTTTTTTCTTTACTGCAGTACCTAAGACATAAGGTTCATATTTTCAGCAATATGAATGAAATGTTTCTCACCGTAACGCAGCCTTATCACAGGCGTCGGGTGTGTCAAAGGGCGGCAGATGGTCGGTCTCCAGGTCGAGGGTGTCAAGGCAGACTTCTTCCTGGGGCGTGGATCCTTCCTTGGACCCTCCCGCCCCCTTCCGCCCGCTACTCCGCCTCACTATCGTCAACGGCCCTTGCTCTGTAACACATGTTGGACAGAAACGAATTTACTAACTCCGGTTCAAAGAGTCTGAACAAGTAGGAAAAAAACCATCAAGTGGCTCATGAAGCATTAAAAATCAAAATATGATAGATCTGCCATTTAAAAAAAAATTGAAATAAAACATACACGTAGTTTCGGGCTTTCGCTTGAAACCTAGGCCTACCGCAAATTTGACTTCAAAGTTTTAATAAGGATGACATCCTTAGTACATTGTACTATACGTAGTAATGAGTGATTATTCAGGGAGACAAGTATACCTCGGTTCCCACAAAAACATCAACGTTGAGAGGATACTAGCTCAGACTTGGCTATCGTCGAGAGAAAAACTGAATATTTTCCACAAAAGAAGTGCCTATACTATTGTCAGCGATGTGTATGAACTGCAATCTTTTGGTAAGGGAGGACGTTACACATTCCATGTTCATCTGCCCGCTTTACAATGCCTACCGACGCTACCATATTGCCCCATACATCGATGTGAACGTGCCCTTGAACTTTTAAACCCTGGAAAGCTTGGAGTCTCTCCTCTGCTCTGCTCGTTATTGGATTCCGGGATGAAAACGCAAAAATGATGGCAGTTTACTACTATGTCAGCAGATCATTAATGCTCCGAGCTTTTTCTCCTAACGAATAGAGGGGGAAAAGAGACAGTTCGGGAGTTTTGTTTATGAGTTATGTTATGTTGATATTTTTTAAAATTATCGTATCATCAAATACTAGCTATGAAATGTCGCATCTTTGATTTGGATGTGTCTGTGGTTACCATTTTTCCTTTCTTTTTTCATTTGGTAGCGGCCAGTCAGGGTGTGATCTAAGAATGAAGAATTTAAATTAATTAGAAGATCTAATGTTGTGTTTTTTAAATCAATCAATGCTTTCTACATTTCAAAGAAGATTTCTTCAATTTTGCTTTGCACATGTAATCAACCGAAATCTTGTAACGATAATTTGTTCGATACAAATAAACATTTTCTATCTACTCCAAGTAGTTACCCCTTCCAAAGGTTGTGATGATCAGCCTGCAAGACAACAAAGGATACGCTCGTAGCTAAAACGCGTAAGCATAAGCTTAGGGGTAGTTGTTTTAGGAAACGGTGGGGGGGAAACAAACAATGTACATCACTACATCATAATTTATTGTGTTAATTATTTATCGTTAGATTTGGTTTATTAGTTTCAATAATAGACCTATAATCGATTTAAAAAAATCATTCGCGCACCGTTTGAAAAATTGATGTTATGGACGGCAATACCAATTAAGAGTCTGAGAGAGTGTCATTGTATCCTTCTAACCAAGTCATCCTGCAGGAGGATCTAAACGTTTAACAGTCATTAGATTGTTGTTCTTGATTGAAATCTGAATTGAATGAGTACAACGGGCTGGACATTTAGAAATAAATCGAGGAACAACAAAGCGCCAGACTGATGACAGGCTGGAACTCTAAACGGATTTAAAAATGATAAATTCCACAAGGATTTAAGTTAATTATACACTTTTTCATATGTGATAAAACCACAGTTCTTATCCAAGCTCATGTTGGTTTCATTTTTTTATAGTCAAGGTTGTTGACGCCAAGTAAGAACTTGCCTCATTGAAGTTGAATATATGAAAATCAAAGTTAATATTTATCTTTTTTTCGGAAGTTTGCAAGAACCAGTTTCCCAACTTCGACCCCCCATTCGGTACAATCGGGGGGTTTGAGTTAGAGAGAGGCCGAAATTTCAGGATTCATTTAATAAACTTTAATGGGCTACTTTGACTTCTGGATTTCTGAATATATTAAATTCTTGTCACTAACGCACGAAGTTGAAACGTAACCCAACACATTTTGAATAACTTCGGTCGTGAGAAAGCGTAGTAACTAACTTGATATTATTCCACATCCAATCTGTTTCTTCAATATCATTGTCACCTACCATCTAAATGTATTCTCTTTTATATGCATCTAAACTTCTTTCGTCGATTCCAGTGTAAGTACTTCTTGTGATCAAATTAGGGACTGCCTAAACGACGGAGATGCAACCTTATCATTGTATATGTAATGTAATTATAGTTTACGTACGAGATAATGGTGATGTTTTTAAAAGACATTGATCTCCGTCAATAACCTTCTTACTAGTATTTTTCCATTTGATGCGAGGAAGAGAAGAGGTCCTTACAAAAATTCTGTGATAACAATTAATTAGCTCTGATCTCACTGATTAGTTTATCTACCAAGCTGATGCAGTGTGCTCTTCCAAACTGTAAATAAGAATAAAGATTCAAAAATCCTTTGGTTATCAATTTTACTAGAGGATCAGGTTATCTACAGGCAGTTTATCTACTGTTCATCGTCTGGAACAGTGCAGATAATGTCAGTTTTAGTAGAACTGTCTAACTACCAATATGGACTATCCGTGGGTAGTTGTGTGTGCATTCATTTTAGCAGGTGTGGCGGAGGGCAAAATATTCAAACCGGTCGAATTGGCCCAGAAACTCCATTCACTCAACATCTCCGATTGGGATATACCGTCTTTTGTTTGCTTGGCTCATAATTCTTCTCGTTTGGATACCAGTCATAGAGAAATAATGCATTTTAAAGCCATGAAGCGCGACATAACATTCTACGGTGTCTTCGGCATTCCGGAAGTTTGGCTCAGCGACTGCGAACTGGAGGCAAGCGATGTGACTGACGAAGACATTGCAGATGATGCAACGTGCATCATCAAAAGCCTTTCGGATAGAAACAAGTCCCTGTACAATCGGACGGACTATTTGGGAGCTCTCACTCCACACGTTGTGGACTTGAACAACTGTTTCAACTGGTGGGAACACTTGCCTCATCAAATTTTATTTTCGAATGAACCTTCCGAAGCCGCTAAATGCCGCACACCCACAAACACTACAAATAAAAATACCACGCACCATAATAATGCTCCACACAAACCCCACGTACCAGTGACAACAACTTGTAAATGTGAATCGAACAGCAGAGTCGTAATTGACGTTTCACTCATTTGTTTGAACGTACTTATTATTGCGTTGTGTTACATTTTGTGGATATCATTCGTTCAACGGAGGCCCGTCAAAAGTGATAGAGAACAGTTTATCTGATTCTGCGAGCATATTCAAGAGTAGAATCTAGTGAGTAAATCATTTCATTTATCGAGGTTACTTCTTCTCTTTTATTGAAATTTTATTACAGCTTTAATAAACAATATTTCCATGAAACTTTGAAGCAAGTATATAAACATTCACGCTATCAACTTAGGAGTTTGTATTCATTGGTAAGGATGGAGTAAGAAAAGGGAAAGGTGATGAAGGGATGGGGATTATAAAATATGAAAGATATTAATGACAGGAGAATAGGTATGTCAATCTGGTGGAAGGGATTATCTAAATAATTATTGGATGGTTTATCCAAAAGATCTCTAATGAAGTATGCATTAATCTAATATTTGTAGACTATCATATTTTGATTAATTTATGACATGCCAAATTTATGTTAATGAAAATAATGTTAATTTAATCTTTTTCGAAGAACTAAAATTGGGGAAAGTTTTATAGGGTTTTAAATTCACAAATGTGGTAAATACGTTATCAACAGATCTAATTTCATTGATTATTAGATGTTTCTAGGTCGTTTTGTAGTGGTATTGTCAGTAGGTTATGGGTAGGCGTCTTGAGATTTTATGTTTGTCAAGTGGTCGCTGACAGATGTGGTGTCCATCAGTTATGGTATTCAATCTGCGAGTTGTTAAAATGTGTCCGTTTAATTGATCCAACTACTCGACCAGCTAGTTGACGACGAACTCTTCCTTAATATAAGGCACGTAAAAGATGGAGAAAAATCCAGTTCGAAACGAATTGCAAGATAAACAAACCAATTAAATTCGACATCATCTATCGTCTTCCTAGCAGTCAGGTTAAAGGTCCTGAACCTAATCTTGATAAGAGCATGGAAAATGTTGTTGTGGTAAGGCAAAATTAGTATTGACGTAGGAATCATCAGTATTTTAAAAGTAACATTTCAGCTCTTACCATGTATCGATGGTGGATTGTTACGCGTGTGATTGTTTTAGTTACAGTGGTAAACGGCAAAGTTTTCACTCCTGTCGAAATGGCCCAAAAACTTCATTCAATGAATATATCCCACTGGGACATTCCTTCTCTAGTTTGTTTGGCTCATAAAGCGTCTAATCTGAATACCGAATTCGAAAGGGTCCATAATCATGTCTACCCCACCGGAACCGTGACATACCGTGGAATTTTCGGAATAAGTGACTTATGGGTTACCAATGTTTGTTGCAATATGAAATTATCAGATATCAACGACGATGAGATCGAAGACGACGTCAGATGCCTCATTACAACTTTGTCAAGCACGGATTTAATGAATAGAACGGACATTTTATTCGTCGTCACTAATTATGTGGATTTGAACAATTGTTTCGACTGGTGGGAACAAATGCCACAGTATATTCTATCTCCCAACGAGAAAATTGAATTGAAATGCGAAAATCCAACCCCAACAACCGTCCCAACTGAGACGCATCATTCTAACTCGTTGCATACATCTCACCCACCAGTGGTGACCACTTGCAACTGTGTTATGGAAACCAGCAGTTCCGTAGGGGACGTGGCACTCATTCTTCTGAACGTCAATCTACTTGCATTGTCTCTAATCTTATTTAAGGCATTCGCTCAACGCAGAACCGTGAAAAGCGATGCAGTCGAATTTGTCTGACTCCAAGACACTAGAACTCTCAAATATCCAGTGAGTCACCACAATTATTGTCAAGTATTCACATTGTGTAAAATTTTGATTGTGGCTTCCAAATTTGGAATTCCAAAAATAAACATTTTTCGTTTTTTTTTTATTGAAATGGATTTTTTTTTAAACTTTTTTTTCGAGACTGACTTAGTTAACATCAATCATGACTCCCAGAAGTTTTGGATTGTGGTTCATAATTTTCAATCATGACCTTTGTAATCGACCGAGAAGAAAAATTTCTAACCCAGCCCTCAAAAGTTGTTGGTTATGTTTCAAGATACCTAGGTTTCAAAAATCGAATAAAAAAATGTGTCCTTGTGAAGTGCTCCGCCTGCTGTCGGGAGCTTTTCTCCGAAACAACAGACCATGTTCATGTTCATGTTTGTTACTGACGATGACCTAACCGTCGAAATCGATTTAACTGTGTACTCATTATTTTCGTGGAAATATAGACAACCGCCTATATTTACTTCCGTTTTACTCCGTTTTTATTGAAATGGGTTTCCATAATTGTTTTCTTGGTCAATTAAAAAAGTTCATTACTGAAAATATTAAACCAAAAGTTATAGTAAGTAAGTTGATAACATGGTTCCTTCTCGCCGTCCGTAGCTTTGCTTCAAAACTACTTGACCAAAGTTTACGAAATTCAGTTCAAAAATTCTACATTGATCCGAGATGTGGTACTAATCTCTAGATAGTAATGGTCTAGATCATTCCAAACTATGGTTTAAAATTCAAGGATAGAGAAAGGAACTCTCTTGAAATAAAAGGGTAGTTTTTTGTTTGATTCAGATGGAAATAAGTTCCCTACATCGAATGAGACCACTCCGGATATGTAAGATTATCTGTTCCCTCACCAATCGCAGGGTTGTTTTTGATTCGAGAGTGCATCGTGTAATAAATGGCTGGCGACAGCTCTGGAGAAAGATGGATACTGTTTGACTCACGAGCTTCAATTCCGTTAAGTAACAGGTCGAGGAGAACAAGTAGAAGATTCTTTTTGCCTATGTTTTTTTATTTTATCTCGGTAAATTCCAGTTGCTCTATTCGTGTTTTTTTAGTGTACGTAGGAAGCATTGTCTCTGTCTGGACAGTTCTAGTATTGATGTTCAAATTCCCAGTTGAAAAACTTTTTTGAATGATATTTTGCTTAAAACCATGAATTTGTGTTTTATGAATATTTAAGAATTTTTTTAGTTCACTTTTGGATTCAAATAATTTTTTGAACAAAATAACTGTAAAATGACGTGCGAATTTCTTTATAAATTATTGATTTTTTGAGCAAAAGAAGATAGTTTCTATCTCAATCCTAATTGAAATATAATAAAGCGTTAAAATCTGGGAATCGTTTCAGAATGCCTCAAAATGGATTTTCATGAAGAACATTTTAGATGAAGTTTATTTCAACATTTTTCGAGTCATTGCTTCATTTTAAACGAACTGTGGTACATTGGTTTACGAAACTCGAAGTGGTATGTTTCAAAAGGAACACGTTGTGGAATTGAAAATTGAGTTTGATGATTATTGACGATTATTACTTATGTAACATTATGTTGGTAAATAAGTCGGCACATTACCTACGTATGCTACATAGGGTCAGAAGATAATATATTGTTTCTTTATTGGTGTTCCAAAAGATACGCATGTTATCATATTTAACGATAATGGGTTATCTGCTAACCTCCTGCTGCGTACAGTTAATCTTTAATCTCATTCGGTCGAAAAGTGTCTTGTAGACCGAAGATAACATCAGTCGCTGTGGTGCAGCCCGGCAAGCAGCATGGATCGGACGGTTATAATCTTGTGCGTAGTCTCCCTCGCATACGTGGCCGAAGGTAAAATCTTCACGCCGATCGAACTCGCTCAGAAACTGCATTTCACACACATCTCTGACTGGGACATTCCATCACTCGTGTGTTTGGCCCACAACGCTTCTCAACTCGACACCCAAAACATTTCAGTACTGAGTTTAAAGACGCTGAAGCGCAACATCACGTTCTACGGTATTTTCGGCATCCCGGAGGTTTGGCTCAACAGTTGCGAACTGAGCACGACCAGCGTTCTCGACGAGGACATCGAGGACGACGTGAAATGCGTCCTGAAAAACCTCGCGAACAGAATGATATTGTTTGAACGGACTGATTATCTGGGTGCCTTGACCCCCCACATCATAGACTTGAACAAGTGCTTCGACTGGTGGGAACATTTGCCGCATTATATGATTTCGGCCAACGAACGCATTGAAGCTCCCGAGTGCCCTACAAATCCCACTGCAGCAATTTCCACAGAAGTACATCATACGACGCCGTCTCACAAACCTCATCCACCTGTCACGACCACGTGCAACTGCGATTCCAACAATATTGTTGTCAGCTTATCCCTCATCCTCCTGAATATCGGCGTCGCCGTTCTGTGTTACATTTTGTGGGCGTCATTCGTTCAACGTAGAACTGTAAAGAGCAATTCTCTCCAGTTCATATCTTCACCACCCAGCGACTGCTGTTATGGCTAATAAGGTAATTTTTCCAGTGATGAATAATTCCATCATTACATTGATTCGATCAAGGGCATTCGTGTGCACAGAAATTGTCAACTGTCAATCTTATGACATTAAAACATTTTCAAGATAAGTTCCTGCTTTTCCAATAACATTTCGATTTCAACATTATTTCTAATTCTTAGCGATTATGTGAATAAAATGAAGCCAAAACAATAGCTCGGAAAACTTTTCTATTGGGGAGAGCTTCTGATGCATTCTGAAACAATTCCGGGAGTTCAATACTAGGTTATAATAAAGCTCTTTAATGCATTTCTTCTGATCCGAAAACTGCTCAGCAATATTTATATGTTTTATAAGTTATTTACTTATTATAAATATTGCTGAACAGTGAGCAAATGGTATCTTGCTAATAGATTTTTAGGTGAAATTTTCATCCTGAACATCCTGCATTTGTTTGGTAAAGAGATACGAGCACGGTAGAACAAAATCCGATGCCGAACTCATGTTTTAGGGCGTCTTTCTGGAGCAAGGCTTCATCAGTAAAGAGACTCCTATTAGAATTGATCCAAAGGGAGGTGGAACAATCCAAAAAAGAAAAAAAACCAATACAAATCCGTTTCAGCAATTATATGACAGAAAACGATGGGGACGGTATGAATATAAAGCAGCCTTAGAGGGCTAAGATAAATGAATGTGACTGGAACAACCTGTGACACACGGTATCTTAGCAAAAAGAGTGGCAACTTATGAAATCAAGGTTATGGCTACGACCGTGTCATGGCGCGGAGTGTGGTGCGGGAAAAGTTCCACGGAATTACTCGAGTTGGGCATCTCGACAGGAGTACTTAGGGTATCGCCACTCGCGTCATCTGGGGCTCTCCCTTAGTTCTATAGGGGCACTTTCTTTCATCCCTCCCCATATTCTTCTCTTACGCAAATCCGTAGAGGCATCGTTGACTAAAGCTTGGTGTCCTCCCCACTTTCATTTAATTTAGTTTCCTCGTTTTTATTGAATGGTGTGGAATTTCCTTTAAAGGGAGTTAAAGAGGAATATCTTGAAGCGGTCGAATGGAGATTGTAGTATTCATTAATTGTTATATCTTGAATATATTCATCTGATTTAAGTGATTTTTTAAAACTGTTGTCTGAGTATCCTTAAAAACTTCCTGCCAAAAGGGAGGTTGAACAATCCATTCAAGCTGCTCATACAGCTTATACTATCGATATATTTGCTTCTCTTTTGTTTGATTATGAATTTTGTTTCAGTTTTAAATAGTATTTCAGAAGCTCAAATTTAATTATGGAATGGGGTGAATGAAGTTTATCATTTCAATGATAAATTGTTATATATCCACTATTTTCATCTGTTTCATCCGTTTCTTCGACGCCAATCGTCTAACAAACTAATGTACAATAAATTTGTTTGCGTATATCCTTGGAAGTGTATGATTCTAGGGACGTTTGCCCAGGAAAGTGGGATCTACGAAACCTGTTTATTGAGCAAGAGGAAACATGAGAATTTTGTTTAAAAGGTTTTTCATAAATTCTCAACATTTGGTCTTCAGCGCATACCTAAAACAAACAAACAAAATATACCCAAAATCCGATGGCAAATTAATTTTTTGTAACAAGTCACTTTTAAGGTGAAAAAGTTGATTTCACCGTATGAATCCACATTTTTCCACATTAAAACTTCATTTTCTTCAAAAACTACAGTGCGAAAAAATTCTTTTGTTAGTACTGTTGAGAAAATGAGATTCTGGGGAAGTTTTCCCTGGGAAGCGGGAGTTGACTTCAAATCCTGCTAATTATGACAAACCAAAAACATAGAAAAAGGTTGTTCTTTCTTCAAAAATTCTCAAAATTTGATCCTCTACCTGATTTGTTTCCTTTTAAGTCATGTTGAAATTTTCTCATTTTCCCCCAAGCAGATAAAAAATATCACGCTCTTTCCAACGGTGTCCTTAAAATTGATTTTTGAGAGTGGATGGCGTAGATGCCCATTTTAGTGACATAAGATCAGAAACACGAAAAAAATGTTAAAAGGAAACGAATCCACAAAAACAATGCTGATGATTCTGAAGTACGGTTTTTTATTGTTATTTTTAATAATAATTGGTGGAGGGGGGGTCGAATGACCATTTATCATTCAATTGAAATGTATTCAAGTTTTTGTTGAGGCAAAATCTCGAAATTTATGACTTGTGTTTTTAATGATTTGTAACGCATTGTATAAAGAAGCTCGTTCATCAATAAAATTTTCATTTACAGCAATGAAAACTCATCAATCTGTGATCCATCTCGTATAATGTAAGGAAGAGGGAACTGTTTGCAGGACGGACTAGCGGATGGTTTCTTCACCGTTTCTGGATAACTGTCTTCTGCTTTGGACTGTACTCGACATGAAGATCGTTTGGGATTCAGTTCCAATATTATCACTAGAAGAACTAGGTATTAACTACCAAATTCAACTAACATCAAATCGAAAAATCATGTACTTACTGCATTCATTTTAATAAATATGTCTTTCAATCCTAAAGTGTGCTCTTGCAATCAACTTTTTACGCACCATAGATGTTTGGTACTATACGGGTAAATATGTAGTACTAGTATTTTGGGTATTTGCTCTAATTCTATTGAAATTTTCAATTCGTATCTTTTAGAAATATGGATATAATATAACTTGACTTGCAAATCAATAATCGTAGAGCATCAATCAACTAATCACAACCGCAGCCAGTAAAGCTTTGCACAACATCACACGGATCCTCAATTACTATGAGATGACAAGACAAGATGACACGGCCTACAAACGATCGACTTTTACAACAGTCAAATCGCCCCAGGACTCAACATCAATGATTGAGTAACTCCATTATGGTGACGATTATTACAAACGAAATGCCAGCCCGATCCTAATTCTTTAAAATTACTATCTTTCAATTTTTAACTAACATTCATTCGAAATATTAACGAATTTTTACATCTTTCTATCTGTAGAATTTTCGCTATTTAATTGACAAAAGTAACCATATTATTTACTGTATTTACGCAAATAATAGAATAGGATGTAATGCATTGGTTTCCGACCGCTCTCCCACGGGTTCTTAAACTTATTTCTGACAAAAATTGGTTCGTAGAGGTTTCATTTCCGAGTTATTTTACTTGTGAGATATTCGTGTTTCGTCGTTATCGACCTTACTTCACTGAATTACCGTCACACCCCCCCCCCCCCCTAATTTGCACTGAAAATTCAGTATTTAGGAGACTGTTGGAATGAATGAATTCGCTGTTTCTTGGATGCCAGACCTAACATTTCACTTTCGAGCCGAATCGAGCCGTGAAAATTGAGTCCAAAAAGTAAATTTTATCACTTTCGGTTGGTAATGAGTTGTAGAACAAGTGGGAGAGCGGGCAGACTCGATTCGGGTTACACCCTGAATATATTGTTAAAATACGACTTCTGTTTTCCAAGTTTTTTTGGATCGTGGGATATATATTTCAGGTTTCTCCCTATCATCATACGAACTGATACAAAATAAACTACCTCATTGAAACAATAAATACAACAAAAGTTCACGTGTATATTTGATTTCTACTGGTAACAGTTAGGTTGAAAAAAGAATACATTGAAAATTAGGAATAGAAACTTATTACAACTTCACAAAATAGATTAAATAAAAAAGGGGGTAAATGCTTCATCTCTTAGCAGATATTCCTAAGAAATGAAGCTATTTGACAATACAAATATTTCGTTCCTATAAACTAGGAGATCCGCCCCAACCAAGCAAGCATGCCCCCTGATCCCACGGCTGCTTTCCTTAGAGCCTAGGGCTAAAATTCGAGAAAGATGGGACATCCTGTAGTTGTTTTCAGTACTAAATTATAAATGAGTATTTTGTTTTCACAATGACTGCTCAGTCCTTTTTGTACTCTTACAGTAAAATTGGAGTTAGAAAGGGGAGTCACATAACTTTTTCTCTGTTGGGAAAGCAAAAAATAGACATTACTTCCCACTGAGGATGTAACTTCCGCGCTCCACTCTCGTGTAATGGTTTTCGGTAGCTACTGCAAGGCTGAAGCACGTCAACCGTATTTGTGTTCGGAATGTTACAGTATATCAACCATTACACACTAATACGTATACCCATACAATTATAAAAACGCTGCAAATTCTTTCACTGGGGTTTATTATTCAATTGGCTTGCGTTCATGATTTGAATTTACTAAGCTTTGGAGTGTGCGTGTTTTTACAGGTGATAGAGTGATTATTGAACTTCAGGAGATATGCATAGAGCACGTAAATCTGTTCTCAACCAAAATACCTATTTGGATTGATCAGTGGACCATATTTGTGTGCCTCCTGAAATTAAATAATCGCTCTATCACTTGTGAAACACGCACACTCCAAAGCTTAGTAGAAATTCGAATCATGAACGCAAGCCAATTGAATAAAAACCCCAGTGAAAGAATTTGCAGCGTTTCATGCATATCAGAATGCTTCAACTCGTGTATCGGCTACAAAGCCTTTTAGGAGTTCACTCCAGTATCTACATTACTACATGACTAGGTTACTGATATTAAAACAAAAACAATAATAAACCAAAATAACGCAAATGTTGGCACCATAAATAGGGCAATAAATCGGGAATGGTTTGACCTACGGACCTGGGGAGGGGCTCATTCGATTCCTCGTGGAAAGTTGTTCAAAAACAGTCGAAATTTAAGCAGCCTTGACTTTGGGGTGTCGCCGGACCAACATGGATTTTTCCTGAAAATTTCAGCTTTTTTGCTTCAGCCGTTTGGGAGAAATCGTGCGTACGGCGGACGGACGGAAAAATGTTTATTGCAGATTCGGATTCTACACCCTTTGAAACGTAAACCATGAAATTTTCAGGGGGGTTAGAATTTTTTTTTTCAAGAGCGATTACAATGGTTTATTATTGAATAATAAAACAAAATCACAAAATCCAGGAAACGTTCCAAGGTGCCCAAAATATTAGTTAAATTATGTAAATTTTCATTTTACTGTAAATACTGACGCTATGTCAACTGCTCAATCTTCAGAAGAAGATTGATTAGATCTTTCAACGTTTTTTTTGTCTTAGTTAAAGTTAATTCCTCTCAGTAAATTCCTGTAACCGATTCTTCCGTGCAGATGGGTACTCAACTCATGAATATAATTGAACTTTGAGACTACGATGTCATCACATGTCACTATAGGGGTTCCCAATGATTAATTAGGAAAAAGTGGGTGCGACCAATTCTTACAATGCTGAAAATAAATCCATTTCGTTTCATCGAGTTTTCGGCAGGTAAGTAAATTGCATGATACCACACTATCAATAACACTAAGTAATTTTAGGAAAAACTACACTACTATTTCATGTACTGCGACGCATTCGTATCTTTTACGAACTACACCTTTCTGATGGATGAAAAATAGATTTTATTTTTTTCATTGGTTGCAAGATCTTCCTTAACATTTGGTATTAGGTTCACGACAAATCGTGCTATTCATTACATGGAATAAATTTTGTAGTTTAAGATTTCTGAATACTTACTATTTATCTGGCCGTTGCTGGGAGGAGGCGGGGAAGGGCGGGATCTCTCGTCCCTCAGGTTGCGTTCTGGCGGACTGGCCACTGAAACAAGAATGTACCACTAAGTGATTCCTTACATGAAAATTACGAACTTTGGTTACGTGAAGCTCGAACTTTTAAAGAAAATAACAGTTCTATAATTTGCTAGTAAATCATCAGCAGGACTTTGAAACTCATTTGTAACGCGATAATATTGTGCCTACAGTGTAGGCACCCCACACAACTAGATTAACAAGATTACATCGAACTAGCAACAAGACAATGTGGTTCGCATGGTGATTCACATCATCTTTCCTTACATCGCAAGTTACCTATTGAGTCTAGGGCCATCGAATTTGTATAGCGACATTTTTGAATGCATACATTTACGGAGTTAATAGGTTTTTTTGGTTATGAAAATCGGTCAAGGTGTACGTGAAATCTTCCCTAATAATCTAGAATATAATTATGGAATAGAGAATTACGTCGATTAGCTCACGACCTTTTTGTTGTTGGATAGTATGTAGATAAAAAGGTAAGTAAAATTGACACAGGTTAAAAATTTGGGTATTCAGGGTCCTTCAAGGCGTAAAACCGGTAGGTATCTTAAAAAAACGAAGGTAGACTTTGATGCCATCTGTACACATGTGGCTACCTTAGTTGGAAATTAAAAAAAGGCGTCTGCATAACATTTAATCTAGGGTACGGGGCTATCTGTAAATTTTACTATGGAAATGTGACACTGAGCGCAGACCACCGCAACTATTACCTATCTTGGAACAGCTGATAAAATACTATCACCAGTTTGATTAGCAGGGAGTGACTTCAGATAGATGACAATAATAATATTATTCCAACTTTGTAGCTAGATGCAATAATAACATCCTAAAAGTTATCGTTCAGTAGAAGCTTTTAACTACTATTCATTGATTCTACTGACAAAATGCTACCGAGGTATAGAAGTTCTTAACATGGTTTTGGGTATACAAAAAGCAGTTGAACTGTAAATGTCATTCGTAGATACAGCAAGCTTAATGTCTAAAGCTGGTTTTATTTAAATAACATTAAGATTTTCTATTCAAAACAGGGGTTCTTCAATAGAAAAGATTCGTTCAAGCTTCTCTCTCTTGGCAACTTGCAGGTCACTTACCTACTGGTCATATGTTGATCAACGATTGCTGTTTGATTACATGCAAATCACCAGACTCGATGGTTTTCTGTGATGGTTTTCTAGCAGCTTCCATGTGGTTTGGAAATGAGTGCAAAGGCTCATAAAACAGAGCACCTTATATACAACGTAGCCAGACTTCAACTCAAATGCCCAAGTATTTGAACAGTGGAATGCTAGTGACTTTTTCAGCAGTGCGGCCAATGACGACAGCCGAAGTGGGCAAATCGGCCGTTCTGTGCAGCCCATCTGGGCAAAAAAGGGCGCCCAGCTGGGCACAACATTTCTGACTGCTATAGCCTATTTGGGCAAAAGCACCATCCAAGAAGCCACCAGAAGCACCATCTAACACCACCTCACAAAAACTGAGTTTGATTTTCATATATATGTTTTTGACACTCTTCTAACGATTTAGGAGCAACGGTCATGGCTTTCCTGCAAGCGGTGTATATTGTCTTCCGAATACGATTGAAATTACGATGTGTTTGATGAAGATGACGGCGATGACTGCAATTCCATGCGAATCAGCTTGTTTGGTTTGCATGAAATGTCGTCCATGGCCTTCCTTTTTAGCACAGAACACAGTTTTTCCCGCTCGACATCTTTTGACTGGTGATTGTGCTTATTTTTGAAAGTCAAGGCTCGTGAAACATCTGGGTCGACGCTCAAACTGACTGTGCATTTCCGATTTGAACACCGAAACGTGATATCACCCTGTTTTAGAACCCGAAACTCGGTAAATTTGTAGCCGTAAACTATTATCGCATTTTTGCCACGTTGGCTTAGATATTTATATTCGATGGTTAAATCCATAGTGACGCTCGCGGATGCAACAAACAACTGATAATACCTATCCTAGCAAAATTATTGATTGAGCCGGTTTGAGATGGTAACAAACCTTTGCCCAGTCGGGCTGCGCATTGTTTACCCACTTTGGCTGTCGCTGCCAAGAGACTCCTAGACGGCATTTGCCCAGATGGGAATCTGCCAATTATAACAATACAAATTTATAAAAATTGTAATAAAAATGTGTAAATGAAAAAAATAAATTAATTAACTGCATCAGACGAATTGAGGGTATTACCTTAGGAGAATTTACATCAAGAAATAAAAAAATTTACTATTCAAATTTAAAAAACTGAAGGGAGTGCTTGGTGGTACACATGTACTTATGGTAAGTCCACGGTCCGTGATACTAACACAGGCAACATTTGGCATTCGATTCTTTTATTAAATTGGTTTCGTTTGTTTTTGTACCGTGTAGGATAGTTCTGCTTTAATATGAATCCGACCTTTCTGAATGAAACCTTTTTCTCTATCCAGTACGATTGACTTTTGGATGAGCTGGTGGGCTCCCCAGCCCTTTCCAGGAACGAACACGTTGGCATCCCTAGCGATGATGCTCATCTGAGGGTTCATGTTGACAAGAGTGAATAGGTACGTGACTTCCAATGGGAAAATGTTGGTTTTCTCGCACATCAAATACAGCGGACAATAGCCCGGCTCTGAACCATCGTGGCCGTTGGGATAAAGTTTAAGAAACCAGGTGGCACTCAATGACCCATTAGTTTCTGACGTGAACGTCATTGAGCGCACGGTTCGGGAGGCACTTTGAATATCTTGCTCACTTAGAATCCACGTAAAATCCAAGAATTCCATTCGATTTCGGAAGCCTCCAAAGGAAAATAGTCGATATTTGAATTACCATTTGGTGTACCATTCACCAAACACGGTTTCTTGTACATAACAGGACAAATGTTGAATATGTGGAAGACTTTAGGGGCAACAGTTTTGCCCGAAATCTTCCAAACCGAATGATGTTTCGATGCATACTAAATATTGTACCTAACAAAAATATCCAAGTACAAAAGCATCATTTGTTCAGTAACAAGCAACAAGTTTGTCTAAGTGGCAAATGGGTGCTTTGTCTAAAATGGAGTCTGTCATGCCATACTTTATGTGAAGCTGACTAGGTTCTGTAATTTCTGAGTGGCGACGGTAACATTTTCGTTTCAGAAGTCGCTGCTTAAAATGAGGAGGTGATGATTTCAGGAAAGTTGTTGATCATATTGTGAAATTTTACTGTGTCCAGAGAAGAATTTTTCAAATTTGTGAGGTAATTCTCACCGAGCTGGCTAAGATTGCTCAATTTCGAGGTTTTTCCCAATAATCCCCAAACATTAAAGTGGTCTGGTTCGGAAACTGTAGTGCATATCAAAATTGTTGCATATCGAAAATCTGAATGTCGAAAATTTTCGGACAAACTCAATCGTTATCATGTTTGCTATTGGTACACAGCATAGCAAGCCCAAGGGCTATTTTACGTGCTAATCAATCAATATGGCTTAAATTTGAACGGTATCTTCTGTGGAACATCTGAAATCTGAAGATGGTATTATTGATCAGCTGAGTGCAGGAGGGATAGGCAGTTTTCACCGGCCCGGGCGATTCAATTTGACCAACCCCCTCCCCCTAAACAAGAAAATAGGAGCGAGAAAATACCTTATTACTCTTAATACCTAGGTGTACCGACTCAACGAGGAGGGCACCACACTGGTGCCAAGCGATTTTGTCCACTCACGGAGGGCACCGGGGCGGTGCCCTGCTTCGTAAAATGCCTTCTCACTTTCGAAAAATTATCCTTCCCGGTGGTTTTAAACTAGAAGGGAATTCAGTGTTCCAATGGTTCGGTAAATCCGATGTCACGCTGATGCCCGCCTTTTTCCGTGTAAAGGGCGCCTAGTTTGAATTAGAATGAGGAAAGCGGTAGAGATGAGTTTCTCGCTCTTTCTCCTAGTTTTTGATTTTCCTGAAAGGTTTCCCATTTATCCTGTTCATTTCTTTTATAATCCTAGTTATTGTTTCTCCTCTTGAGCTTTTTGAAGGATGTCAGAGGTAGGTAATTTGCACTTTCGAAGGTCAATGCTACGTCACCGAGCCCTCTTGCTGTCTGCTCACTTCGAAAGTTCAGTTTCTATTTTCCTAGTTCCTATAATGTTCACTACGCATTTTTGTTCTCACTTATATTTTTCACACGTATTTTGTATGATGAAAATGGTAAATAAGTACCAGAAAAAATGGATAATGAACCTTTTTCTTGTCCGATATTGTAAATACCTATATTTATTCTCGTTTGTTCAAAATGTGGAATAGCAGGTTGACATTGAAAAGGGGTTAGTAAAGCATCCCAGATAGCCTAAAAATATATTTACAAACTAAATAAGTGTATTCTAAATGAATTTTTCGTCATATAGAGCAATCAAAGTAGTTAGTTGTGTGGGTCATCCCCGCTCACGTGAGGCACCACACTGGTGCCATGGTCCAAAAAAATTCATAATCGCCCTCTTATGAATCTAAACATTTTTATATACATTTAGGAGAACATTTAGTGAGTTTTCAATGAAAACCGCATTAAAAATTTTTCCCCTCTGAGGCCAATGTCTTCGTTTTTGGTACTGCGTTGAGTCGGATAATTGATTGAAAGAAAAAAATAACCTCACCCGTATTTATGAAAAATAAAATTGCCGCTTTGGTATAGATATCAGTTGGTATCGTCTATACAAAAAAATTTTGGTTCAAGCTGGAGAGCACTTTGCACATTTGTTCAGTTACGTCACACCTTATGAAGCATAAAAAAGAGGGCTCGCAAGCTATCGACATGAGCACTTTCAGATTTTTCTCACCAAGAGTTAGCTACAGCCCTATTTTGACGATTCTCAACTTCGAAAAATTTCTCTCACATTTGACTTGAGTCGTAGAAAGCGTTATTAGGAATTGGTAAATGAAAAATAGACTTGCATACGAAGAGGCCCGAGATTGTACTGTTTCAAAAGCTTGAAGACACAAATTACGCAGTTACTGCACTGGCTACCCACCCCATGAGCAGCAAAGCCGTTTGAAACTTATAGTTGGATTACTGATTCCATCATTTGAAAGTATTGTTTCTTCTATTAGAGCTGAAACTTCGGAATTATCAGAGAATCAAAAATCATCCCTTGGAAACGAGTTGAGATAGAGAAGTAAGTTTTGCGGCAGTTTGCTCCATTATCAATTTTGTTTGGAAAAAAATTACATCAAGTGCAGGGTATGCTGTATACATGAATATATTATATTCATTCATGAAATTTTGTGGCTATCACTCCATTTTGTCAAAATCTTGGTTTATTGTATTATCATGAAGGAACTTGTTCCTCACTGGCTTTGGACAGGATTTGATGACCGCAAGTTCTCCAATCAATATTGATTATGGAGAAATTCCGCTTAAATCTCTCCAATTCATGGTGGAAGTCGAAAGTGCTCATATTTTTCCTTGTTCATCTCTTCTGATTTATAACAAATTGAAGTGTTGAGAATACATTTCACCTTCTTACATTTTGCGTATCCCTATTTGTAAAATTGGTTCTGCTTAAGCAAACCACTTACATAGGTGTTTTTATTCATTACTTTCAACATATATACCGGTACATATACTTTCTAGACCGTTTTCCATCGAATTACTACATAAAACGCTGGTTTATTTCGTAAAAAGATGAAAATTTTTGAATTTGTGCTGTAAGTCAATAAGAAATAATCTGAGCTGAAACTTGCTCGTTGGAAACCTCGGAAGTAGTTAATTCTAAGCTTAATGAGCTTTAGCAAACTTGAATCACACCAAAATTGAAATCGGTAGGTGATTTTGAAGGGGAAAAATCTTGAAGGGGGAAGAGGAATCTTACCCAAACTCAGCCTGATTTTCAAGTGCTTGTAACAATTTTTTTTTTTCAGGAGATGATTTGCGATTTCAGGGATCAAGCCGCATGGTTTATTTATAGCTTAGAACTTTTTGATGGATATGTTTAGTTGGCCCTTCCCCGTCGCCTTGGGAGATGAATCAGAAGTTTTCAAGCGTCTGGGTCATCCTCTGAGCGTGGCGTAGCATTATATCCGCATTCAGATCATTGGAAGGGATAACTATGCTATTCCATCACCTCACATGTTAGCCTGATGATATTGACTGTCCTGACGTCCCCAATTGCTCGCATGTCCCCATAGATATGCCATTCTATCACCTCACAACTTCGATATGTATAAAACATGCACTTTTTAGAAGTTATTGGAAAAAAAAACTTTGAAACGTGCAATTTTAGCCATCTTTGAAAGAATACTATTTCATAACCAATCGGGTTTAGGATAGTAGACAAGCACTTTCTCACTCAGAATGGTCGGCCGCAAAACCTTCCAAGGGAAATGGAGCTTACTACAAGAACTTCAGTTTGGTTCAATAGTTTATAAATTGGTACTTATGTTTACCTTCCCTGAGATCAAAATTACAGAAATATATAGAGACAACATATGAGAACGTGCAGAGGTGTGAGAACATGCGAAAACATGCTGAATAATTTTGCATTTTTTTGTGTAGCCAATGGGTAATAACAACTAGGTACCTTATGTCAATAGTAGACGCTTAATAAAAGGGGCATGCAGAACTGACAGGCTTCTATTCTATACATAGGAAATCCCTCACCCGCGCGGGTCTCGTGTAAGGTGGGGAATTTACTATCTACCTTAGATACCTTTAGCATAGCAGGTTACCTCTATTCCAATAGCACTAACTTTCGAATACTGATTTTAATGTTTTTGCACAATTTTTAGAGGAAAATAATAAATTGGAGGATAAAAACCATACATGTTCTTGGGAAATTTATAAGAAGAATTGGATATGAACAAAAAAAGAGATCAATCATGATCAAGACAATAAGATCAGGACTCCGGTAATAATTAGAAGCTGGTATGGTTTTTGCGGTATTGGTAGAAGGTATACTGGGAACAGCAAATAGTGGAAAACGAGCAAAATTAAATTTCCTCAAATGAACCATTCTCGCAGAGAAGTTAAGTATTTACCAAAACAATAATTGTTTATAGTTCAGTTTAGTTTAGCTGAGTTCAATATTCACTTGGAATATAACCTAGCTAGGCTTTTCAGGTTAATTATGACTAAATCACTTGAATTTGAAATTTCTCAAATCTGTGATCCTGTAACCCAATTTGTACATTAATTCATAAGACTTCCCCCTTACTGACATAGGTATTTTGATGATAATCAGGTTTAGGTTTAAAATTACGATAATTAACCTTAGTGTAAATTGTTACAGGTGTAGCAAACGTAGATTCTTTTTACGTCCCTAATAACGATTCAATCGTCAAACGAGCTACACCAATTTATTAATGTCTATTATCCAGTAGTTAAGATTAAACAGTAAAAATCGAATGTAATATCCTGCATTAAGAATAACAAGTACGAAAGTTGAATCAGTTCAAAGCCTCAACTGGGTATTCGGTATCAGACGAAGGTGGAGGAAATGAGAAAGAAGCGATGGCAAAAGACAATTTAATGAGATCTCGGTCTTAATGAAAGTAGAAAGAGCTGTTATCCTTCCCAGAGCAGAAACGGTTGAAGGTTGAGTCAAAGGAAAAGGACGAATTAGAGAGTTTCAAGAGAGAAAGAAACATTATTACAGTTTTTCTCAGGTTTTTCGAATTTCCCATCAGCGGTTACCGATCGGGAACGACAAACGCGATTTGTAAAAGGTTACATCTGATTTTATAAGTAAAGAGGTCGTGACAGGATAATTATTGTAAAGGAATTTTGACTTCTAGCAATTTAATTTCAAAAGGTTCCTGAAAGGGGTAGTGCAACAGTGATTGTTGAAAACATGAAGGTGGAGTTATTGTATGCGTATAACTAATGAAGCCGCGAAGTTGTGAACAACAATCTGTTCAAATTTATCTTTCATTCTTGATTTATACAGGGTGCATCAGCAAATCACCCTACTTCCCTTAAGATTTAAGAAAATTATAGTTTAACCGTTTACATTTCCAACGCACCGTTGAATGGTGATATTTGCGCAGTGCTGATGCGCAAAAATAGCTCGCTAACATTATTGTTCAAGTATGAACTCACCATTTTCATTGAAGATTCAGGTAAAAAGGATATTTTTACGGAAAAATGTCATATCACTTGCATTTTTGCGTCCGAAAAATCTTGCGTAATTTCGCACAATATTCACAGCCATTGCCAAATATAGGGTTTATAGAAGTATTCTGCTAAATCTGGTAAACGAACATGATTTTATTCCAAGTTCATCGATATTATGACCTACATCATTAATTGTTTTTAAATAACTCGAAACAACCTACCATTTGTTGCAATTGAATGCGTAAGAGAAAGATATTTGTTATTTACAAGTACAATTTGTTTCACACACTCAAAAATTCAAGTTATGAGTTGAAAATGTCTGTAGTTTCTGAAGCTGCAATAAAAAGTGTGGCTACTAATGAAAAAAAAAAAAAAAAAAAAAAAAAAAAAAAAAACAGCGCGTGAAGAATGGCACCAACGCAAAAGCAAAAACTCAAGAGTGCCAGCAAAAAGTTATACGGGTCTGATGATCATCAGCTGGAAGAAAAAGGTTCTCAAACAAACAGAAGTATAACTAAGAAAAGTAGAATTCTATCAATTTTGATAACTCAATCACAAATTCCATTCAATGTTTGGTTCTAGTCTTGAGCCGCTAAGCTGGACTAAATTTCGAAATGAAACGAAAAAACCCACTTAAACTATCTAGGTACTTAAAACGCGTAGCTTATCCATATCCGGAGAAAATTAATTTGACTTATGGGTTTATTTACTTACTTATCAATTTAATTTGATGCATCCTTTAACCCAGCTTCAATGGTTTTCTTATCTCTATTGATACTGGCAACAAAACTAAAGGAATTAGGATTTGTACACTGTTTTAGGTCAAGAAAAAAGGTAGGTGTAGTTATTCAGTACGTATAAAAAGAATATTTCTTATAATTGAGTGGGTTAAAATTGTGAGTTGAATTTCGAAGTCGAAGTGAGTGTTAAGTTGAAATTTTTGCCCTCGCGCATACTGAAAGACTAAAATTGCAAAATTTTGGAACGCATATTTGTCGGTGAAATGATTACGATACAGGTTTTAATATCTAGCTAGCGAACTAGGTAGCGAGATCAAAACTTGGTCGGCACGTAGTTCAGATGTAAATGTAACACTGTATGTGGCCCAGCTACTGGTATTGTCAGGGTTCCTACGTTATAGTTTCGCATTACATTACCGCTAAGAACATCACTACTATAGTGTGATGTGGATATCATTATAATAATCACACTATTATCCTTACCGCAAATTACCACAGGAAGATGACACCATACCTACCATATTCATGGAACTGTATTACGTTATCGGAACCCCTGTGATGACTCAGAAGAAAAGCTTTATGGGAATTCAATCGATGCTCCGCTCAAATTTCGGCGGTGTCCCAACTCCGAATAGGAAGTTACCTTGCTATTTTGGCAGTCGAGGGACCATCAATACGGCAACTACATCATTAAATTTGATCACCGGCCGAGCTAATGATGAGAGCTTCAAGATAATGTGAGACGTGCATGACTGAAGCTATCCAGGGAGATTAGTGGCATTAGCACTGAAAGTTGGATTAATGGTAAAGATCACTTTGACCCTCCATCTACTTAAGTACATAAACTATTACATCAACCTCCCTTAACCCTGATGAGTTACAAAGAGTTCGACCGTCGTCAGTGAGCATCATGACTGTAAGTATGTTTTTAAGAATGATTACTGGATTGTAATACAACGTGCGGGTTCCTGACTGATTTGACGCAAAATATAATTCTCTCCCTAACATCACAAGGTTATGTCAATGAGTGAGTAAAGGAAAAAATTGGGTTAATCAGTTTTCCCTGGAGGATTCCGAATTTATCAAGTTTATTTCCAAGTTTTCTATGGTTTTTCTAACGTGATTGTTTGAAACGTTTCATTATCAGTCATATTTCCCTGTCACATTCCCTCACAAGAATGATACGCAATACAGAGGTCGTGCTACTTTAAATTTCAAGTGCTCAATAAATCAGAAATTGTAGCTCACTTTTTGCCGCTATTCAGCTTAATTTCCAATACACCTAATCTGGTAGATAATTTTTCCGACGTAGCTGCCGAAATAGTTCAATATCGAATCAACAGCCCGTTGTCTTTGCTAGTAAGAGGTCTTCATTGTTGACTTCACTGATCCAGGAGCCCTATTTCAAACAACTCATCAGAGAGTACAACCAGCGCACTGCCTAAACCATTCAGTAGGTGTAAACAATAGAATATTTTTTCCTGGATCATTCATGGAACAGTCACAAACACTTCAATCGGAGATATTACATCGTTTTAATTTTGCTTATAACCAACGTAATGGTTGAATAATGGAGGGAGAAATCGTATTATATTTGTTTTAAAGATACTCAACTTTCAGAAAATCATGAAATCCAGCGATCAGAAATCAGCAGGGTTTTGCAGATTTAATGTGTCCAATTTTTTGATGATGACGGGAAGTTAAAAAAGATACTCATCGCTTCTATGTTATTGCCCTTGTGCTCACAAACATTAATTTAACGCGCATTTTTATGGAATCATAGATGCCTCTTATTAAATATGCTGTGCTTAACGGTTTCTTTATTCCCAGCAGCGTTTTTGTATTAGGAAGCTGATGTCCTGGATGTTTCGGCAATGCTAATATTAATACTCGTAGTTACCCGTATAAAAACATAAAATGTCATACAATATTTTCAACTCGAAGGGGAATTCACCGCAATATCACTGGAAGAACAGTTGAAATGAATCCATCGCTTGCCTATCAAAGAAAGATAAATTCACTCTCGAAGATGACAGAAAAAAGCTCTCAGAATTTATGGCACGCGCGCGAAACAGCTTGTGATATTTAATAACTCAGAGTGAGGCATCCTTTTCCCTTCCTTCTTTCATTCACTCTTTTTACTGAATGTATTTTTTTTTTCGTTTTGCAGTAACTTTATATAGCAGCATCATTGCTATTCACGAGCGATATCATTACGGTTCTCAGTCTTTTGAGGGAGAAAATAACCAACCTCTGGTGGTTGCTTTCAAACGACATCTGCTCGCTAAATCATGAAGTTGGCTCAGGTTCAATAAAATATTTGTTATAGTAAATAGTTCAAACAACGTTATTGTCTTTTTTCGTTTAACTATGTTACCTTAAAATTAGAACATAAGTAATTTTGATATCCTTTTAACTTGTTGAATAGAAAACTAAATGATAAGTTAAGTAGGTAAGAAGTAAAATGAGGAAGATGATAAATGGTGCATGGTGGGTACTAGGTGCATACCTACTATCTATGACGCTATCTTCCAAGTTTCAAGTCAGTGGAGTAGCAGATCGATTAGAAAAAGTGGAATCATAGTTTCTGTGCAGTTCGGTGATCCGCATAGGAGTCAGCCTGACACAGAAATACAAAACCTATGTGTAGTAGTTTTAAAAATATTTCAGCCTTCAGATTCACCAATTAGGGTTAGTCGAAAGTGATGAAACAGAACCATATTTTGCCCGTATGTAATTTTTTAATACAAGTTTCATCAACTTTGGTCTATCAGTATCGGAAAAAAGCACCGGGCGGTGTGTGAATGTCGAACTGCGGACGGACGGGTTTTGGAAAAATGATTGATTTTTGAATTCAACATATTTTGAAAGAAATACCGACACGTCTGGAGGGGGAGGGGGGGGGGGGAGGGCTAAATAGCATTTTCTTCCTAGTCGATTACAAAGGTTCAATTTGAAAACAATAAAGCTATTTCCCCTAATAAACCAATATTATCAACTGCTGATGCACTTTGAATTGAGTACCCTTTTCATGAAATCGAGTTAATTATGGTTTGTGTTACCTGTAAATGGATGTATAAATGACAGGTTCTTTCATTTTAATTCAATAATTTCCTTACGGTGGAAGACTAATTATTTGTTGATATTGATGTACCGCTTAATAAATTCTAGATCAGTGATCTAGAAGCTGGGCGTTTTTTAACAGAGGGGTAATAAACATTCGTGTTTCAACTACACCGGTCTTAGGAAAATTAGTTATTTGTTAATATTTTAGAAACACAATACGTCTCTATTACTCTCTGAAACAATAATGAATTTTCAAATTTAACCCTATCACTGGAACTAGGAAATACATAGCGTACCCGGCACTTGATGTAAACACTTTTTTGGGTGTAACTCTTTATCTTAACACGATCACGAGATATGATTTTTTGAAGGCTTTCTAAAACCACGTTTTGTGACATAAAACACCACCTTTTTCCTTTTAAAAATGCCTTAAAAAAATAAATAATTTCTGGAAACACTTAAACTGCACCTCCTTTCCCTAAAATCATGCAGGAAGGAGTTTAAAAAGGTCAACTCCAGAAAAAGTTAACATTTAATCAGCTTTCCAGTGATTTTTTCAACTTTGCGATTCTGTATCAGTTTCATGAAGATATTCCAGCTTGAAAGCGAAAAACCGTCGGGTGACTGTCAAAACAGCAAACGACGAACCCCAAGGATAAAAGAAGCAGTAGTTCGAACAGTTAGAAAATATATGAATTCCGGAAAAGAAAATGTTTAGTGTGTATTTTGTAAAGTGTGAAATGTTTCGGTCACATTACAAAACATGAGCTTTGCGATTTCATTTAGATTTCATGGAGAAATTTCACTTCAGAAACAAAGTTCAGAATTCACATTGTTCCAACTTTTCCGATCCAAGTTTTCCAGAGGTTTGTTGACTTGCATCTGTTTTTGGTTTATTATTCAATAATAAACCATTGTAATCGCTCTGGAAAAAAAAGTCTAACCCCCCTGAAAATTTCATGGTTTACGTTTCAAAGGGTGTAGAATCCGAATCTGCAATAAAAAATTTTCCGTCCGTCCGCCGTACGCCGTACGCCGTACGCACGATATCTCCGAAACGGCTGGAGCAAAAAATCTGAAATTTTCAGGAAAAATCCATCTTGGTCCGACAAGGCAATAATTCTTGAGCCAGCTCCCTCACTCAATTTAAAGTGCCCTTTAAGGGCTGTAAAAGTTTTGTAAAATCCCTGAAAACCTCACTAGTCGAATCGGTCTAAATATTTTCCTATTTGAAGAACATACCATTAGGAATCGAATGAGCCCTTCCCCACGTCCGTAGGTCATACCATTCCCGATGTATGGCCCGATTTATGGTGACAACATTTGCGTTTTTTCGTTTATTATTGTTTGTTTGTAACATAGTGATGTCCGGCCGATAGCGTCGAGTTGTAGTGAATGTGGATACTGGAGTGATAGCCGATGTGAATACTTGTAGTGTAGTTAGAAGCCGATACACGGGTTGAAGCATTCCGATAATATATAGGTAAATATTATTCAATATTATTACTGGGGTTTATTATTCAATATTATTACTGGGGTAAATAAGTATTCTTTCACTGGGGTTTATTATTCAATTGGCTTGCATTCATGATTTGAATCTTAGTAAGCTTCGGAGTGTGCATGTTTTACAGGTGATAGAGCGATTATTGAATTTCAGGAGATATGCATAGACCAAGTAAATCGGTTCTCATCCAAAACACCTATTTGGATCGATCAGTTGATGATATTTGTGTGCCCCCTCTACATCTGTCTACCTTTGGCTACATCGTTTAAATTTGGATTTGGGGAAGTTTTAACGCAATACGAGTGCCAAAGGACTTGATAAATTATGGATGTTTTTATTGTGGGGGGGTATTGAGGTTCAATAAAAAAACTCTGCAAATTCTTTCACTGGGGTTTATTATTCAATTGGCTTGCGTTCATGATTTGAATTTCCACTAAGCTTTGGAGTCTGCGTGTTTCACAGGATAGAGCGATTATTGAATTTCAGGAGGCACACAAATATGATCAACTGATTAATCCAAATAGGTATTTTGTTCGAGAACAGATTCACGTGCTCCATTTATATCCCCTGAAATTCAATAATCGCCCTATCCTGTGAAACACGCACACTCCAAAGCTTAGTGGAAATTCAAATCATGAACGCAAGCCGATTGAATAATAAACCCCAGTGAAAGAATTTGCAGCGTTTTCGGTAATGGGGTTGAATTTCATGCATTTTCAGCATCTTATTTTAGCATGAATATGCTTTAGCTGGGACCCAACTACAGAAAATCGTTCAATGAGATTGGAACAACAGTAGATCACTAGCGATGAACATCGATTGCTAGGGACTGATGACCGCTAGCTCATAGTAATGAGGAAAGAAAAATCAACAACCCAAACATCATGAACTTTAATAAATAATGCAGGATTTCGAGTCGTACGTTCTACCCATTGATTCAAAAATTGGTGTCCGAACATCATTTGCATAACGCTTCCTCATGGCTGGTTCAACAGATGGATAATAATTATTATAATGTTGACTCTGCCTAAGTAATCAATCTGTTGTTATGGGTATTCTTTTTCTGCTTATTCATTCAATATTCATTCAACATTCAAATAATTCATAGAATCTTCGGCACCAACAACTTTGAATAATAATATGCAGCGATTTTTGAGTGGGGGTCTATCTTCTTTCGTCTTTCACATGTATATAATAATATTGACTGTGACAGTCTTCAGAGGTCGTCAGCTATCTATATTTAGAGGCTGCCCTGAGGTGTTTCAGGAATGGGTAGGTTTGTGTTGTGTTTACTGCCACCGATCGATCTAAGTGGTCTATCAGATACAGCCAGCAGGGAAGGACTTTCTATCACCTTCCTCTCTCGGATACCCCGCTTCACCAGCTGCTCTTATCGTTTTCATTTGCTCCGTCCCACCTCCTTGTTTCGCCTATCTCGTCGACCTATCGCCTCCAGGGGGGGCCTAATCTCTCATGAGGACGGTTCGGTCCTTGATGTAAGCCGTGTTGGGGCTATCTAAAGCCGGAGGGGTTTAAAGGTTAAGAGGCTCGACCTCCTTTGAATACGCTCAGTTAGTGAACAAGTGCGAACAAACTTGAATCGGGCATACTAACGCATCGGAAATTGATAGCCAAAACGTATAAAGAATCAATAAATGAACCAGAAGTTGTCAGAATTTATGCCCTCCCTCAGTATTTATCAGCCCCATTTGAAGTGAATTATGCTATCTAACAATCTTCCTGAGCAAATAAAATACCCTGCAGAGAACAATTTCAAGAAAACAATTCAAAGTTCATATTCGCTTAGAACTTTCGGAACATTTCGGACGAATTTATGTTTTTCAACAACTTCTATTATTATTGCCGGCCTCAATTATTGTGAATTTACAATTTGGGTGGTTTCCAACTGGAGCCATTCTTGGATATGGCGAAATGCTCGGAATGACCTTTTTGTGGGAGTAGATACATAACTGAACAGAAACCTTGAAAACTTCACATAATGAATACTACCTGCCATCGGCAAAGTACGGCACCCCTTAATCTCTCTCTATGAAGAAAATGAGAGTCTTAGTGAGGATGGTGACAGGGCACAAGTGCTTCAGGAAACATCTGAACAAGATTGGAACGTACATCAGTGATCCAGAGAGCAGATTATTTGGAGAGGAGGAGGAAAGTGCCTCTCTCAGTTCTCATTCATCTTCTCTTTGAATGGCCAGAATCGGAAGGTAGACGGTTCAGAACCTATAGGACTCTAGACCCAGAGGAGATTGTATCTTTAGACAACCTTGTGGAGGGAATTCTCAGTCTGGATGATGGGGATTGCCTCCAGAACCTATAGGTTGGAAACAGGGGAGTGAACTGCGTAATGAAGTACGGTTTCGGTACGGGAGAAGGGAAATATGACCACGCCCAGAATACTGAACTGAATGACGATAATAATTGAAGACTTTCGTATTTACCACGTTATGATAAGTCATCTTCACCTTCTAGCCATTTTTAATATAAATTAATATTTTACGCATTTTGAAACCTAAAAAAAGACAAAACAAACAATTGGGTGGGAGGGACGGGGGTTTAATTTTTTTCTTCTTGGTAGATTGCAAAGGTTTGCTAGTAAAAATAATAAACCAAAAAGAAATGCAAGCGATGAAGTTCGTGTAGGTACGTGATTATGTTAAAGATAGTTAAGGGGTCGTTATACTAGACCATCAAGACCGCAGAGTCTTGCGGGTTCGTAGTATACCTTGTCAGCCGTGTTCATGTCGAGTGAACTGCGAAAACCAGGGTCCTCTAACCGCACTACTGACATCGTCAGTGAATTGGTTTCGTTCTATACTGCATCAATAAGTCCAAACTATCACGCAAAATAGTACCTTCCAAACGGTGAATGTTTTCATTCATCAAGATTAATTGCAGAAGCTAAATTAATTCATTTTGCATGAAGTCATATTGTTACCTGATTGTTATATTTTGTATGAATTTTTCTTCAAAAGACTAAATTGAGATTTATAAAATGCTTGAGAGGTTTGTCGGGCAGTATAACATTAAAATTTAAGGTCGTTGGATTGATGATAGGGTACTGTTAATCTACCTACCTAGTTACCCTTTAAAGTTTTCAACAGTCTATATTATGATAGGTTTGAATATTTAATAACCAAAGTATATAGGAGACTTAGAGCTCATGGACGATGACCAGCCAACTCTAAAAAGCAGAAAGAAAGGGGAAAATTGATTATGGAGGATTAAAAACTGATCAAAAGAAAAAAAAAAAATGTGTATATTATCTAGTTTTATGGGAGGATCCTGTTTTAAAATAGTAGTATTTTAACAGTTTTAGTTTTCACCGTTTATTCTTTTTTCAGTCAGTATTGTTAGTTAATTTTTAAAATTTCTATTAAAACCAACATTTTGAAAATATTTTTGGGAGCCAACACTTTTCAGAATTTTAAAAGTCGAGTAATAAATGTATCAAAAGAAGGTTAATTAAAGTTAATTGAAGATGTTAATTCGTTACTACGAGTATGTTCTTCCCCATAGAGTTTCTCCTCTTTCCCTCAACTATGGGAAAGAACATGCTCGTAGTACCTAATTAACATCTCTGCATTGATTGAAAGTGGAAAGAATCAGAAATCTTCCGGGAGCAATGTAAATTAACATCGCTAAATGGTAATGTTCTTGAGTGGTGGTGGCAAAGGCTTGCTTCAAGATAAAAGGATGAAAAGAACAAGAAGAAAGTCCTCGCAAACTGCGCTGGAAAAACCTCACCTGATTACTTTCTTCAACATTTTACCTTTCCCATGGATAGGTTGCATATAAAAGTAAACTCAGCGAATTTCTCCTATCCTCGGGAAAAGCTCAGGTTGAACCTCATTCCAGTTATACGGTTTATATGCGAGACGAGAGAAGATCCCCGGTGAAGTTTTCCCTTTAAGACCCCCGAGAGTAACGGAGCATGATTGGGTCGGGGTAGAAGGCAAACTCTGTATAGATGGGGAGGCTAACTTGGAAAGGGTGGAAGGGTGAAGTTGGCGAGTGGCAGAGCAAATGCGGACCCTGGATGACACCGGTTATAAAAGTCTTAGCAATCCCAATCACTGATACGAAGTTAGGGCACATCTGCGGCTCTTCAAGATGTCCCAATCTAAACACATAATCAATCAACCCCTCCAAGCCCTTCAGTTTTTAATAAATGCTGAAATAATTATTTCACCTCCCAATCTACGTTCCGACCCTTGCAATTAGGAGAATCCTATACAGCGCCGAAAATGTTCGTCATCGTCAATGAAAAAACGAATATAGTCTTTTCGGATCACCCTACACATTTCGTCCTAGAATTCCATCCCTATCAGTGCCGCGGGCTGTCTGAACAGAAGGGGGTAACTTTTTTTTTTAGATTGAATCAAATGACATTTTTTAGGTGTTTTTTTCGGGAAGAATTTCAAATGCATGCTGTTCTACGCACGCAACGTGCACTTTTATTTCTATTGAGAATAAAAATGTTTTATTGCAGGTTCGGATTCCACTCTTGATTCTCAAAATTGGACCCCTCAACCGATTTTTTTGTTCTATTGCAACGTGCTCAGCAAAAGCTCAAAAAGGTGCAACTGCAAGTTTGCGCACTACTGCTAGCATCGTTATTTTTGGGCGAAAAATAAAGTTGTTTTTCTAATCTGCTTGTTTATTTCCACTTATCTCATGTGTGACCACTTGGCAAATGTGCACATCACACACCAACGTTGTTTTTTCTTGTAAGGACCCCCATTTCTTTTTCCACATTCGAATTCTACGCTCAATTCCATGAACATTTGACCAACCATTTGATTTTTTCGGCCACGCGCGGCACGTACATAGTCAAATGGCGCAAACTATGTCTGTTAACTGATGATCGTTTTACCATTCTCTTATCTCTTCAATGACTTCTACCTTTTTTTTTTTTAAAAAAAAGTTCACGGGGTATTTCCGCAGCCACATTGTATTTTAGTGATATTCCTACTTAGCATTTCCTCAATTGAAAACAATTCTCATTCAAAAAGAAAATTGCAAGTTTAACAATTCAGAATAAACTGCGAACAAAAACGATTTTCATATGAGTCTCGTTCACGTGGAATAAGAATTGTAAAACGTGTTTTCACCAACGCGTTCCGCCGTTCCACGTGAACGATACACAGCCACCGATACATTTCTGTTCAACGTTATTTCACAGAGTGGAAGATGGTATCGGATATTGATCACTCGGCGGGGGACCCTGGAAATTATACGAGAGTGGTTGGCAGTTGATATTGGATGGCCTCCCTCGGTCCTCCGCCATTAGCCAGCCGGATGGGGCGGGAGAGAGCAAAAATACGTGTGAATGCACCGAACACGGAAATGAAATAAATTAGAATCCTCGACCAGCCAGTTCTCTCGTAACATGGCCCAACCGTTGACGTAGGTCACGGTGTAAATGGGAGCCTACATTGAGAGCGTAAAATTTATCTTCAGTGACCTAACGTTTACAACTTCTGTTCAATTTTTGATCAGCAGTGTTCCAATAGAATTGAAGTTACACAATTACGTTCAATTGGCTCTATTAGCAATTTGTGGAACTAATTAGTTCAGCTCTCTAGCAACAGATTCGTTGACTGTAATCGATCCCATAGCTGTATAGATCACTTGGCTGTGTTGTGATATTTAGCATACGTTAAATTTAAAGTAAAGCAAGAAAGTGGACACTTCATCTAATCACGACAGTTACCTACATCTCATTTACGTTAAGGCACACCCAACTGTGGACATGTAGTCTATGCCGTAAGGGAACACGCTGGGTGGGTAGGTCGCTATATTTCGTTTTAATACAGTTGTTTCTCATTTACTGCAATTAAAACAAAGATTTCGGATATTTTTGCATTTACATCGATTGTTTTAATATTGTAAAACTCACTTGATTATCTTTGATGAATAATTTCTGATAAATTCATACATTTTCTAAATAATAAATTCATAGCTATTCTTGCCATTTTTAAAAAAATCGTCAAGTACAGTACTCCTCAACGGACTCATTCGTAAATTTTGAATGATTTATCCTTGCCAAAATAACGAAGTTTTAAATCCAATCCTAAGGAGGGTTATCGTCTCGAACGACGTGTACAGGGTGTTATCCCAAAGCGACAGGCATTGGCAGGTTACCGATTGTAGAGCCTCTTTCTCATCGAAGTTGTCGCTTAACATTTCTCATCATCTTCTTGCTTAGACAGTTATGTGAGTTATGAGATTTTTTTGTGTTGTCGACTTTAACACAATAAAATGACCATAACTCCCTTGATTGAAGGAGTAAATTCAAATTTCATTATACCGTTTGTAAGAGAGTAAAATTTACTATCGTCTTGAAGAAATATGGAAGAATATGGATGGAAAAAAAGGCGAAAAATAGACAAATCTTAGAATATCAACTTTTCTCAATCACTTACAATTCCAGTTTGATCACTTTGATCCAGTTACATTTTGCCTGTAACCTGAAAACAGTATAATCGAAATATATGTCATACTGGAGTTAGTGGAGGAATTAACGTTTAAACGGGGAAACCCGTCGGTTGGTATGGTGAAATTCACGCTTTTTACGCAAGATTGACTAGGGGAAAAAAATTATACATCGGATTTTATTTATTTTATAGCTCAACAAATAAGGGATTTTCTACCCGTTTCCTCTGTTCGAAATTACTGGTACCATAAGTATGCATGGAAACTTTTTCACTACTCATGAAAAAGTTTCAGGGCTTTACAAGAGTTAATATTATAATGGCTGAAATTATAAATAATCATCATTCTATGGGACCAGAGACAGTATCCTTGTTAAGGATAAACACTAACCAGCATTAAACCAAAATTCTCCTATAATGGACAAAAACGGCTAATTTTTACCGACTTCAAAAAGGTAGTATTCGATTCGGCTTGTTTTTGGAAAAGGAATATGTCTCAAATAGTAAAGTCTTCAAATTATAATTATCCATGAAGAACGACATAACATAGAACTTGGATACTCTTGCTTACTAGTCTGCTACAAAGGGGAACATTTCTCATGGTATTATAATCTTAACTTGAACAGTGTTTACTTAAAAATCATTCAGGCTGGTTCTTTTTTCCTCATCAGATAACCAATGGTACCGGTCACACCATGTGATTCAGTTCTTTAATTCTGTATCAGTTCTTTTAATGAACTAGATTAATAAATTGGTTTCCCTTGATATTCCAGCGATTCGGGCAGTAGAATGTTCTGTCATAAACTGAGAGCTTTCCAACGAGATGTGTTAGTTTTGAGGTATTAAAACTAACGGTGTTGATCTTGAACTCACTCTCCTACAACTCGCACCAACGGATTGGTTTGAGGTCTTCGGTCATTGGTAACGCGTTGGTTTTCGATAAGTCGACATAAAATGAAAAAAAGAAGAAAAACAAGTAAATTTATTTCTCTAGAGATTCCAAGAATACAAGAAGAAGAATACAAAATTAAAGCATTTCCATGCCGCAGAGCAACAAAAATGCACCATCATTACCAAGCAGAGGTAGTTACATATTGATGAACCTTGAAAAATATTTTTCCCTAAATTGTAGTGACTTTTCATTTGAACATTGAAACCAAAGAAAAATATTGCTTGTTTCAAAAAGACTATTGACAGACGGAAGACAGAACTGTCGATGAGACAGCTGTATCGAACTGATTTGGGTAGCTATAAGAAAATGTTCCATTTTTATCGGATTCGATTGAAGGTACTTGATGGTTGTGGCGGGCGGGATGGCCTCTCAGCCCTGTTAGCGGCCAATTACCGGCTCGGTGTACTGGTAATGGTCTCCTCCTCCCAAGTCCACTTTAATGGGCCTCAACCCCCTCGAAATCTTCTTCTAGGGCGGGAATCTTCTTCCCTTTCAGTTGGGGAATCAGCTTCCTTTCCTAACTAAGACGGGCTCTTTCCTCTTTCTTTTCTCTCTCACTTTAAGCTTCCTTTCGCTAAGTTTTCTCAAGGCGTTGTAGGAACGAGATACGAGGCCCTTTTAACGACTTCAACTGGAATGATTTTAGATTGACAAACTTCGAAAGAGTGCACAAATTCCTACAACCCTTTTATTGAATGCAAGAGTGGTATATAGTACAGTATTATGCTTCAAACTTTCCTGTACACATTTTTTTCCTCTGATCATTTTGCATCTCAACGAGGATTGGAAATGGAATAACAAGCTAGTAAAAAAAGCTGCTACCATGAACCATTCACTAATGCAAAAACAGCTGATCCAAAGCAAAATGAAAATGCACGGCTTACAACTCCTTATTTGAGCAACTTATTCAATTACGTAGCAATGTTGATGAAATGTTCAGTGTTCAGTTAGGATTGTTTCATTTTTGAGGTTAAAAATCATTCACTAACTTCGCTTTTATTGTTTTTAGCTGATTTCGGAATTGGAATATTTTTGTTTAAATCAAAACGTTGAACGGCTTTTATCGAATATAAAAGTATTTTCTGTTGGTTCGACTAAGGCCTTTTTTGGGCAGTTTTTAGGACCTTTCTTTGCTCTAAAATTTTCAGTAATCACATTCCTCACTCATACTTTCTCAAAAGACACACCACACCTTACAGAAACTTCATTGCTGAATTCGAATATTTACTCAATTTTGTCTACAAACTTTTCAAATGTAAAAAAAAAAAAAAACAGAACAAAAATCACATTTTGACCTTTGTTTTTGTTGTATTGTTTTCTCTACTCGCTCCTAAAAGTCCTGGAAAAAATACGAGTTGAAAGCATAGACTTTTTTGAACAGAATGAGACCAACTACGGCTCTCAAATGTCGAAACAACAACAATAATGGCAATAACAACGTTTGTCAATTGTCAATTAAAAATCGAGAATTTGATACCCTTTAGATACAATTTCCTCTAGAGATTTCCAAAGAGGAAAATCAACTCGAAATGCTTATCTGAGGTCTACAAGAGGTCTGTTCCTCGTCAATTCAAATACCTACTAAATTTTGCAGGCGATCAGATATGCTGAACAAGTCGGAGAAGATCTGCTAATTGAACACTCATATTTACGAGTTTATTTTTTTGGAGAAAGTCTAGGTGGCACCAATACTAATGTTCTACTCTACATAAACATGACGTGTAAAAAGTATGAATGAGGTAGCCAATTTTACGGTAAGAGGATTTGGTGGTGTGATGTTGTCACAAAAGGTGCGTTACGAATTTTTTCTAGGTTCTACTGTACATGAGTATGAGTTGAAAACATTATAAAATGTCCCGAAAACGAGGTAGAAAGTTTCACTACAAGTGAGGTTAGAAGAAAAAAAGTGCATGAAGGTCACAAAAGCTGCACTATACATTTTTTTGAGGTTCTACTGCACATGAATTTGAGGTGTAAAAAGTACAAATACGGCCTTAAAATGCGTTACGAAATTTTACAGGTTGTACCTACTGAAAACGCTGCAAATTCTTTCACTGGGGTTTATTATTCAATTGGCTTGCGTTCATGATTTGAATTTCTACTAAGATTTGGAGTGTGTGTGTTTCACAGGATAGAGCGATTATTGAATTTCAGGAGATATGCATAGAACACGTAAAACTGTTCTCAACCAAAATAACTATTTGGATTGATCAGTTGATTATATTTGTGTGCCAGCAGAAATTTGCCAGCAGAAGAAGGATAAAAATATCTGCTGCCTACAACGGCTTTCTCTATTTGCTTTCACATTTTTCATCCCACTTTGTTCAATATATATGTGTAACTCAATATATGTAACTCCCAATGTAAAATAATGTAACTTCTAATTTTTTCATTAAGTAATTATATTTTTTCTATAAAAGAAGAAAAAAGTACGTATGTGGAGCAAATGGTTGTTATATATGCACCTGTTTATATATTTGTATATAATAAGTATGCATTTATTCCACTAAATCATGTAAAAGAAGTATTCAACAGTTAGGTACTTTATTCCTGTTGAGTCGATCATTACTTTTCAAGTAAACAGCTAAAAACGTGGTCGAAACAAAAGTTCGTGCCCGCTCGTGTATCTCAAAATGCCGCGCCCGCCGGAAGGTTAACAGGGGCATAGTATGCAATAACCCGCATGACACATAGGTCTTGAAGGAGGGGTTGACCTGTGCGCCGTGCGTCACTAATGATTCAGTCTACCGGTCGGAAGTGGAAACTTTTTTTTACTTTCGGGAGTTAATAATTGACACAAGGAGACTAAAATACACTTATAAATATTCAGGGTTTCCAACGAGAAATCGTCAACGTCCTCCTCCCTAAAATCGTTATTTTTTCAGTAATTTCTTTAAAAAATAATTGCATATTTTTCGCAAAGAATTACCCCCGTTATTCAATTATGATTGGGATTTTGAGATCGATTCCAAGAAAAATGGGACCCTCAACCGAGTTTTTCGACCATGAGCAACGTGCTCGTTTTGTAGCAATGCAATTTTTATTATCTGGTATTATATCTTATTAACCCTGATTGACATACTGATGATTTTTGACTGAATGACATAGAAATTGATCAAGCTTTACAATTAATTTAAAATTTGTTGTATGTAATGGATCATCAACTGACAAAGGAATCTATCAGTGTATTCGATCAGTTCAATAATAGTAATTACTTACTATTCCATGCAGCAACAATCAAATTTTTTGTGCAAGCCTTCAAGCCAGCAGCGTTTTGAAGTATCAATTACTGTCATATCAAACGCTTAATTGTAACCTGCTCACTATTAATTGCACATCAGATTGTAATTAGAAAAAGCGCTGGATCATTTGGGAACACGTATCCCTGTAAACGCCTTCTTACCAAAGGGATTAAATCTACACTTTAATAAAAATCGATTTAATATATACCCTCGTATCTAAACTATCTAAGTACGTAATGAAATCGTACTACGTAGCAATATCTGGGTACGTTATTAATGATTATATTAAAAACAGATACCTACCATACAACGACTTTTTTTCAAACTGAATCGCACAATTGCTATACGATTTACACACGATCGATTTGCAGTATTTACTCTCAGTGTAGGTCTCTAAATTATTATTTTAAACTAACGAATTCACTTGAATGATTAAAAGCCAAAAAAATTCCATTTGAGTTACCCCTATTCATCGCATGGCTTTCCCGAGCCCCATCGAGAAAAGCAGAGCCTTGATGAGTTAATTCCTGAGCCAGCCCCTTAATTGCCCGGGTTCTGCTTCATTTACCTCCAATGGTGCTCACAAAATTTTACTCCCTTATTAAGTCACCAACACTCGGGGCAGACACACTCAAGTATTCCTCATGCGAAACTTCCGGGCCCTTGTGCATTATTCAAGTAGATTCTTTCTACCCTAACCTCAAATGATTGCCCAATCGATATTCTCAGCCTTCCCAGGCCTTAATGCAGCTACAGAGTAGGATTTATGGAAGTGGTTTGGAAGGCGTCACATCCGTTCGATAAATCGAATCGACTTGGGCTGAGGGTAGCCTCTTGCACACTCCACCCTATCCTACCCCCGTTTTCTCTTAGGGCACTTTAATGAATCCGTTCGGATGATCCTTACTCATATCAAGTGACAAGAGCCCGTTGATAGAGATATTGGGTTCAACTTCCTTAGACGGAAATCTTCGCCATCTGCTCCAAGCATTAAGTCGTAGTTCGGCTTTATTAATATACGATCGAAGCTGAACGGAACAGCAAAAAGGGAAGTGTACGGAAGCGAGAGAAGCCCAAAACTTGTTTTGTTGTTACATCACCACATTGTAGAAAAGCAGAGTTGGTAAATGCATTATCTATTCATTATTGTATTTATACAAATTTATTCTTCTCTGAATATTCCAAACCATTGCGAAAAACCAGTTCGCAAATACAGTTCATGATAATTTGCTTGCTCACAGATGTGTGTTTTTTCTATACATTACATTCTCTATATTTTAGGGTACTCATAGTGATTGACTCTGTAACTCCTCAAAAATCCTGATACAATTCATATCTTGGTGCGCTTTTACGATGTGTTAAGAATCCCGTAACTTATAGATATTGACATCTCGCATAATTTATATAATGGGACAAATGGAATTTTTATTGCTGGTTCGTCACACCAATCGAAAGAGAGTGTCGCTACTCGAATTCTGTACAGAAATGTAATGCGGAGGCCAAATGATTTTTTGAATGTTGAAAATGATAAATCAGTCAACGATATCCAAAAATGTACAGTAAGTGAAATAACTTGTAATGTGGTTGGAGAAGGGTGATGAGACAATAATCATGAAGACAGTTTTCATTCTTGACCTTGAGGTGTAGGTAATTTCGTTGTTTCTTCTTGTTTTTACTTGCGAATGTTTGAATTGAAATTGCTACAACGAGTGCACTGAACCTATGTCTGTTGCCGAAATTGAGAGAAATGTGATTATTTATATAATATGATTATTTCGGATTCACATCAAAATTAACTTTTTACTTCACATTAACAAATCATCTTCAGAAAATAAACGAACTCTCCGGCGTAGTAAAAAGAAATGCGTTTTACAAATGAGACTTATGACATGGGGCCTAAGCGTTGTCAAGTAACGCGGACCATATTTTCCCGGCAAAACCGAATGTTGTTGGGCAAAGGGAACTGCCGGAAAACACGTAGCACTCCCGTTCGACGTGGAAGATGAGGCGAATGAAGGATATGACAGGGCCACTCACAAAAGAGCGGAACTGGAGAAAACGGTCCGATAAGGTTTAGGGGGGAAAACGTTTTGGTTTTGCGAAGTACGTTTTGCCCACGAGCCTGGAAAGTCCCCCAGAGCCGCCGAGGCGGGAGAGATATGTCAGGGAGCAGGATAAACCTCTCACCGCACCATTCAGCTTGAAAAGCCGATCGCGGTCACGTCAAATGGGCAGAAGCCGTACGGATTTTTTTGTGCAGGGTTTTTTTTTCGGATTCTGCACAAATGGTACCATCACATGCGTAGCTATGAAAAAGGGAGTGTCGTTCCACGCTATTCACTCCCCCCCATGTCCATGTCCTAAAAGGGTCATGGATACATGAAAGTTATTCGCTTTTCTACGCTTTCTGCTTTATGGTAACCTGAATTTCAGAAGTTGATTTATCCAAGACTGTATAAACTGTGGAAAATATGCAGATATGTTTACGATATTGTCTTGCAGTTTGGCTAAACTATGATATAATAATACAACATGATGCAAGCACAGCAAGTATTTTGGGAAGTACAGTGTTTCCCATCTCTCAAAGTTCCTTTGGAAATACAGAAAGTTACAGGTTAAGCCATTATCACTAGATCAAATTTCTTGAATACCCTAACTGTAAGAAGTTATAACAAATAGGAGAGGAGGAGCTTATCATTGTTTATTCTGCCTCGTAAATTAAAATAATTGGCTTGGTTAGAAACGTTTCATAGCGAAGACCTTTGTAAAAGGCTCCACAATCTACTTCTTTTAAAATTTACGGCCGTTCTATATGGGCTTCCTCGTGGACGCGGAAACCGATAAATTTCACGAATTTGGTGTGTAGTTCGAATGTCTAGTCATAATAGCTGACCAACAAGACATCGTGTTTCCCTTAAGAATTTGTCAATCTCAATATAACGGAAAGTGGGCAACAATTTAGATTTTCAATTTGAATAAAACATCAGTGTTATATTGATTGATTCGTTACTACCAATTCAACGGGACTCACGTTCTACAGTACACAGGTTGCCAACCAAGAAACCGACCAGAAAAATGTCTAACCATTCGATAAAAATCGGTATATCAGTCTCGAAGTTTGGTCTGTAACCACCAATTTCAGGTTTGCAGCTGCGCATTGAATGCGACAAAAAATCACAACGGATGTCATAGAACCCAAGTGCCCCTCGAATTCAAAAGAAATTGGACCGATGATGGATCGTGAAAAATCGATGTTATGAGAAATTCACGTTTACGATGGTCACTCGCTACTGGTACAGTCCCTGCAAATTTCGAGGAACTGGCGCAAACATCAGACAAGCTGACAGGTGGACAAGCAACCAAAAGTGATTCTTGCCAAGCTCTGCAATGCCAAAAGCAAGTGAAATTTGTGATTTTTGAAGACAAAATAGTTTTTTACTTTGGCACGAACAGAAATCTTTCCCGCAAAAAGTGAGGAAGCAAAAATTTGGAAGCTTACAAAGCTTTCATATCAGATTGAAATATATGATGGATGGTGTTGGTTTCTCATTCAATAGCAGAGTGCAGGGACTTGTAAGTATCATGATAAACATTCAAAGAGTGAACTAAACAATAATTTTATGTAAAAGTACGATGCAACCGCTAGGTAACTATGGTTAACTACCTAGTAGTAAGTACCTATTCTCAGCAACTGCCTAGATCTATATCACTAAAACTAAGGGACGAGCCAAGCTTGGATTGGTTAGTACATACGAATGTCTACTCACATGTCCCAAAGCCTGTGTTGTGACATGAAAACAGAAAACATTTCAATAGGTACGTGTGTAAAGAATATGTGATGAGAAGTAAGATGGTTTCGTGATCGCTACTCGAAAATTTTGAAAATATTGAGTGCAATGTGAGTTTGCAGAAATAATTACTGCAATTCATCGAAGTACGACAAAAAAAGTTAAGTAAGAGATTAATTATAAGCAAGAATAAAGTACGTAGTGAACTACTTTACCTTGCTGCAGTAATGAGTAGGAATGGAGGACTCTTACCTGAAAAAGAAAAAATCATCATGAAAAAACAAAAACACTTTAAATTTGTTAATAACGTAAGATATGATATGATATCATAAGTTTGAAATGAAGATTTAACTGATGTTGCAAATCAGTTAGCTCGATGGTAATACCATGAAACCCTTGGCTAAAAAGGTTGAGTAGTTATTTTACGCAAGCTGTTGGTCGTGGCTTCTATTGTGATGGATTCTCAACAGAAAGCGGAATTGCCAATGCACTTCCATTCATTACTCAGGATAGTAATAAAACCTCCGGTATACTGTCCAAGTCTAATAAGAAAACTCCACGGTTCAGTTCTCGTTTTACTCCTCTTTATCAATGTCAATATCGTATCCAATAGCAAACGGTTTAAACACCTCACGGGTTTGTTGACTCAACTCCAATGGGATTCGTTAAAGGTAACCAATTTTGTGGTACAAAACATGGTGCAAAGACTGCACTGGATTCATTACACAGCCCCCCCCCCCCCCCAAATCAAGATCCGTGAAGTATACTAGGGTATCCCAATGTATTAGTCATGAGATTGGGATGAGCTACGACATTTTTTAAAGTGAATTTTTACATTTTTTTAAACTTCAGACAGTAAATGGGGAAACTACCTCCCCCTCAATCACAACTACCAACCCCTCAAAGAAGTTGAAATTTGAGTTCTCATGCCAAGTCGAGAGAGTATGGATTTCTATGTTTTTGGGGTTTCTGAGACCGAATTTGAACTTCCAGTGGCCTGTAGGAACCCCTTAACCCCTCAATCTCCCCTCCCTCTCCAAGGAGTTGAAATTGGAGCTCTCACGTCAAGTCAAGTGGGGTACTAGGTAGGTGGGGTCAGGGTAGGGGGGGATATTACGATATTCGATTGTATTATAAGCCATTTCGTTGATTTAATTGCTACGTTGCAAATGATTGTTCTAGGGATAGATCACATAGCGTGCTTTACTATCAACAGAATCAAAATAAGGTTCTTAGCAGTGATAAATGAAAGTTTTACAGAAACTGACAAAAAAGTACAATACAAAATTAACAGATCAACTGATTGAAGAAGACCTCCAATTAACAGAGAAGAATATTGAGCTTTTGAAAAGAACCAAGCCAATAATTTACACTAACCTTCGGCACAACACTGTTGTGTGGATTTGTAAGCTACCCCAATCTTCTGTATCACGTCATTACATTTCTGATTGGGACCGCTATTCCAGCAACCCTCATCAGCCCTATCAAGGGAGCAAATTTACAGCCTTTCTTCTGGCCGGAACCCTCCAGAGACCCCTTTTGGTGTTCCGGCTTTCGACATTCAACACTTTCTGCTGTATTAGCATCCAAGTTGATTACCTTATCCGAAGAATAAACAACAGGAAAAACGCAAGTGAGGCTCTTAGCATAAACCCTATTAAGGCGC
This sequence comes from Creontiades dilutus, assembly GCA_031894815.1. Classification (NCBI taxonomy): domain Eukaryota; kingdom Metazoa; phylum Arthropoda; class Insecta; order Hemiptera; family Miridae; genus Creontiades; species Creontiades dilutus. The sequence goes on from JAVIWC010003164.1 coordinate 4,089,320, forward strand.
TTTAAGCTATACAGTAGAGGATATGCGTGTATACATTAGGTATGGAATATCATGGTAAGGCCCCTGCAATTTTACAGCATTAGAATCAGTGAAACAAATGATGGAAACTTTTATGAGCGCTGACCGTGCAACAATGTGCTTATGAATATGTAGGTGTAGATGTGCCTACAATCCCATCTTTCAAACAACGGATTTTTTGTTACAATGGGTAGATAAGTGTACATATTTGCTGTATTCGTAAAACTTTCCGATGATACGTTATTAGATAGTTATGCGAGTTATGCTTCTTCGGTTCTTATTTCTTAAGTAAAAAGAAACGCGTATTATAACCCGAAATCTAGTCCAAAAATATATATACCTACCGGACCATATGAATATTACCTAGTTTAAAAAGTGTCTAGCCACACTCCTGCTAGCTTCATAAACATTGAGTTACCAATTGATAAAATATACCTACAGTTAATTAAACGGGTGGATCGCATAATGACAACAGTATAATTAAATTCAAGAGATGGATGTAGATTCAGTAATTTAGGTCAGAATAGGTTTTGTATTTCATCATGGAAGAAAATTGTGTACAACAATCCTTTAGTAGGGATGATGATCTGCCATTTAAGACTGCGAGTGAGCTTAAATCGCTGCGCGAAATTAAGGGTAATAGAGGACCAGAGCTGCTGAAGGAGTCGGCGGCCAATAAACTTTATTATAAAGCCTGCCCCTTGGATGACACAAGTTTGGACAAAATCTTGGAGTTTATGGATGAGTATGCTAATGAGAGAGATGAGAAAGACCGAACATGGATCGCAAAAGGATTGGATAAATACACCAAGTGTAAAATCAAAGAACCGTTAGTAGCACAAGAAGAGCCATCTGGAGAACGTAAATCTTCAGGAAGTCCTAAGGAGTCATACATACGTACAAGGCTGGACAGTGACTTAGTCGCATTTTACAAAACACTGGTGCGGGATGGTAGTAAGCTTACCTATATCGACGATGTCGCAATGGAAAACCTTTTGAGAGCTAGGGCTGACGTGGCTAAAGAGAAATTGAGGATGCAGCAATACAAACAGCACATGAAGCGGTTTCTAAAAGTGTATCACTTGCTTCACGGAGGGGAAATGGACTATTCGGACGCTTTGAAAACGATCAACACAGCAGCTGTGAGAGAAGGCTACACATGTGGTCTCAAGGACCACAAAGAGACCAGCACTTATTGGGAACTTTCCAGACAGTCCTACCCTGTGAAAATGGAAACTTTTACCGTCAACCGCAGAAGATTGTTGCGAGAGCTTTCATCGAAGTACACGAGAGCAGTAGTTTTAATGAAAGGAGGTGAAGAGATTTATCAATACGACTCCTTAGAGAAATATGAATTCCGTCAAGAGCCATTTTTCCTCTGGACATTCGGGGCGACCGAACCCAACTTGTGGGGGTTGTTGGACTGCTGGACTGGGCGATCCGTTCTTCTATGCCAAAGTCTACCAGATGATGAAGAGACCGACTATAACCGGAGGAAAATGGGTTTGCCTATTCTTGAAGAGCTCAAAGCAAAATACGAAGTTGATCAAGTTGGATATTTTGATGAAATGGAAGATATACTGACACAGTTTTCCCCAACGACGATTTTGATTCTAAACGGAGTTAATGAGGAGTCAGGTAGACCGTTTTCGACTATCAATATTGTTAATGAAATCGATATAGACGTCGATGATTTGTGTTTGTATGGAATCATGAGTAAATTGCGGTCAATTAAAACCAACTTTGAAATGGATCTTTTGAGGTATGCAAACAAAATATCTTCGATTGCACACAAGCTTCTGATGAAACGAATAACTGCTGATTCTTATGAATATCAAGCCGCCGCGCTTTTCAAATTTTTTGTTCATTTCGTAGGGGGGTGCAGCACCATGTCATCAAAACTGGTTTGTGCGTCTGGCCACAATTCGTCTGACGCGGATTACAGCAGCAATACTCGTCTGATAAAGTGCGAGGATATCATTATATTTGACATGGGAGCGTCTTTCTACGGTTACGCCTCGTCAATTGCTTGTACAATACCAGCTGGTGGTCTATTCAATTTGGAACAGAGTACCATATACAATGTCGTTTTGAGAACAAGAGATGCAGCACTGGAAAACATAAAATCCGGCGTCTATTGGTCCGAGATACACGATTTCGCAATGAGAGCATTGCTGTCAGGTTTAGTGGACATAGGAATTCTTCAAGGAGATGTTGACGATATGTTGAACGCAGGGGTCTCAAATGTATTTATGCCCTTCGGGATAGGTCACTTCATAGGCTTAGATCGATTCGACGTAGGAAGTGACAGTACAGAATCGGACGAAAAAAAGGTCAATTCGCTACATCTTCTCTTGCTAAGGACAAGGCGTATGTTGAAACCAGGAATGGTTATGGTGGTCCAAGCCGGTTGCTACTTCAATCCCCATGATATCGTGAGAGCAACTGCAGATCAGCTCATTAAAGGATATTTCGTGAAGGAAAGGATCAACCGATTTTTGAGTTTGGGAGGAATTTACATCAAAGACAACGTGATCGTTACACATCAGGGATACGAAATGATGACGGATGTACCGAGAACGGTCACAGACATCGAGGACTGGATGGCGGGTAAATTCAATAACGATTTCAATTATGGATTCGCACAACGAGAAGCCGAGAAAAAAGATGAGTTGTGGATAGGAGCTAAAAAGAATCCATGTGCGAATGATGTAACTTACAACAGAACTTAACAGAAATGGATAAGTTTTCGAAGTTAATAAATGACTCAAAGATAAATTGAAATCCAAATTATTCAGCGTGCTATTTTGTTAAGTATATATATATTATATAAATAAAAATCAATAAAACTTTGGTAATTGGTCACCTGAAGGCCACTCAAAAATTTGAATTGTTATCTAGCCATTTTCTCAATTTATTTATCTTCTTCAGGGCTACGTAACAAAAAATTAGGGGATTAGTGTACTTGTTTGATGGATATTTGTACTATTAACTCTAAAGAAATTAAAGTTACATAATATGTAACTAACATGTATTATATATGACTTAGTTTTGTTTGTATTACAACATCTCAACTGATATCAACAATTATTGTTGTAAACCACTTTTATGAACATAGTTCCAGTACCATAGTAGGTATTCATAGTAAAAATATCAATTTAAAAAGTAGGCTACCTACTTCCCTAATTTTTTGTTGATGTTATAAATAAATTCGATAAATGGTCAGACAAAATTATTCAACTGCCCCTCAAGAACCATACTGCTAGTTTTAATCGTCAGCACTCAAGAACATAACTTCAATATAAATAAATAATTTTCTATTCTATCTATCTACTCTCAAAATATCTCTGCTCTTGACGAGGGCAATAACTGCAATTAATAATAATAGTGACTAAAATAGTGATTTAAGTATCTCATTTCATTACAACTGGCCGGTTTTAGCTATCTATAACTTAATGAATTTCTAGTCATTCTCCTTGAGGATTATCTCCTCGTCAAAAACGAAAATTTAAACTCCGTTCTTTGATGATCAAAGAAGAAAACTTCGTCGCTTTACTCTCCCAACACCTACAAGTGCAAGGGCTTGGGAAACTGACAAACTACAATGTGCTTGGGCCAGTAACAATGCCAAATTTCTCAGCTTCTTATGAGGAAAAACGTAGACTGTACTGAATTTGATGATCAGCAACCATAGACTTTCAGTACCGGCTCAAGAACAAAATCTCCAAGAGAGACGTCATGCCATCTCTCATAACTCTTCATTCGATGTTTGCTGTTGGGTGAATTAGCTCAGAATTATGAAGAAAGAAGAAAATAAATCGAAGTCAATCAATTTTGCTGTTCACAGTAATATTCCGAGCCTATGAACCACCAGGTCTTAACATAATGAGATAAATATGTTACCTACACAATGACATTCCTACAACAATAACTCAAAGCTCCAGATTTCTCGACAACGCAATACTTGATTATTGTTAGGTCTACGTTTAATAAAGTCAATTAGCCGGATTATAAATTTACTCTGTTATCCACGTCCTTCGTGTGTTAACTGTGTCCCTCCCTCCGTGTTCAAATCTAATTTTCTTTGGAATTTTGATGCTGAAACGATCACATGCAAATCACAGTTTTTTCCGACAACTGATGCCCTAAGGTTGTTGGCTCTCCAGTTATGTCGTGTTCCAGCTATGCAGACTTGAAATGCTAGAGTCTGTAATATATGCTCTTAAAGAGCCATTCCTTTAAATCGAATAATATAAATAAGTAAATATATGGTCATGGATGTAGTTATTTCCTCCCTCCCGTTTCTTAAAATGAGCATGAATCGTCTGTGTGTTGCAGGCTAATTGCCGCTAACTTCAGAAGGGGGTTTATATCATATCTGGTGTACCATGAACAAAAATAAACAGGTTAGACTGCTGATGTAAAGTAGTGCAGCTGGAAGAAATATTGGTGTCACCATTTTACATATTGCTGTTATGCGGAAGTACGTGAGCGATAAGTTGTTTGTAAGGGAGTATGAAAAAACGCCCCCGAGGACATGTCTTGAATGCGAATACTCTTTTTTCCGCAGCATAATCGGAGCTTATAAAGACGTCGGCCGACTCGAAGGGAAGCAACGATTTTGAGGACAAGGTAAGTCATTAGGTTTCCGCACTTTGCTCGGGTACTTTTACACTTCGCCTCCACCTCCAATTCTGTTCTTTTTGTCCTCTGACTCTTTTATACACGATGTCGTTTTTGATAGACCATTATAAAGTTATATCTTATTACATCGAAACATTGGACTAGGTAGTGACTTCAAACCCTCACCGACTCGTTCAGTTGTGTTTGAGAGGGTACAATGCCGGGAGGTGTACTGGTTCAAGGGAAGAAAATCCCAGATGACTATACACGACAAAGTGCTATTATATGAGACCAATCCTGCTTGGTTGTAGGCCGCCTCTTATGAGGTCGCGCCAAGAAGAGCAACTTGAAGATCATTGTAGCAACACAGAACAAATTACTCAGCAGCGTCATTAATGCCCTATGGTATGTCCGAACGGATAACCTCGATCGTGACCTCAAACTTAAGATGGTAGACAAAGTTGTTGAAAGTCAAAGAATGGGCCACAAAAACATAAACGTCCGAACACACCGACTCCACAAGCACATCAATTTCGAATTACTGAACCTCCTGGACAATAGTGATGGTCTACGTAGAATGAAAAGGATCAAGACACTAGATACTACCCACTGATGTAGTGTGGAATGTAGTGATTAGAGTGTTTGTTACAGTTGTAACAATAAAGATCATGAAAAGTTAAATAAATATTTATTCAAAAATTTACATAAATGTGGTCATCACATGGTCATCCTGCATTTTAGACAAAATGAATCCTAATCTTGAGTTTCATCCTAGCCCCTCCACCACCAATAATAAAAATAAAACAGACTGGCTCCCCTCAAGTTGAGTCAACTTTTTATGACTATGTTTATGTACAACAGAAAATCATGGTATTGTAAATTGTATTATTTAGAGAGAACTACTGTCTTTTTCATACCTCGAGTAAATTACATAGATCTCTGACGTTTATGAAAGTTTAAGTGTGTTAACCCTGTGTATAAAGTAGATGATTAGTTTCATGTTAACTTAAGCTTGTAAAAACAATAGGGCATCATCACGAGAAGCATCGCTCTAAAAAGCAAGAGAGCGCAATGCTTTAACAACCTCGCAAACATACTTATTTCGACGGAGAATTTATTTTGTGTTTTCTTATTTTTCACCTTTTCTTCCTTTGTTTGAATCTTCCATTCCACAAGGCTCCTACCTTATGTAAAGGAAGGGCAGAAGCCGTTTGCCGCTTTCCTACTCTCTCGCAAAGTGAAGTCAAACAACACTCATAATAAATTTAGGAGGCGTCGGGGGGAACTGACTGGAACAACTTTGCAATCCTCAGCGTTCCTTTTGCCAGAGTTTTTGCACTGTTGGGTAAAAAGGGGAAAAGTTTGTCAACAGTGATGCCAGCGGCGTGAAACGGGAGAGCTAATTAACTTGTAAAAGAGCCCAGATGGTTAGAGTTTTACGGCTTTTTTTGATGATCAACGCGGAAGAACGTGCCAGTTCTTGAAGACTTTCACCAACTACAAAAATAAGAAATATCATTCAACTCAAAACCTTCAACATTCAGCCTACATAAGAAAAAAAATATAACTGGTAATGTCCACGTTTTTATTGCCTGCTCAAAAATGGAGCAAATTGTTAGACAGAGGTTTATAAATTATGCATGGGACACCCTATGACAGTTATCATTGAGAGCACCTACTAACACCAAATCAACGAGATAACAAGAACCAACTACGCTTCGCTGGCACATCTAAAGGTAACAAAGATTATAATAACATCGAAGTAAATTTCAAGGTTCGAAGAAATGTTAATGGAAGAATTACATTAGAATTATATCAGCTGTTATGATCGGCGTAAAGGAAATGTTCACTAAATATTTGTTCACGCCAGTTCATTTTCGCATACCTACTCGTTGAAGTTCTTTTCAACATCTTAGGAAAACACATCCTAGTCTTAATCGAGGGTTTTTAAAATCTCAAAATTTTAAAAATAGTTCTGCACTGATTCTATCCTTTCCTGAGAGCTCAGTGCACATGCTGGGGGTCCGGGAGCTCGTCAATATGTTATTATTTATTTGTTATTGTAATAGTAAAGATCGGTACAATGTACCTACGAAAATATGAAATGTACTTAAGGCATTTTTGGTAACCCAAATGAAAAATTTATGAAATTTGGGCACTTAATGTGTTTAAAAAGCACAACAATACAGATAGGACGGTTATTTGGTGAAATGCTCGATTTTTCCAATTTTCCAAATAAAAAATTGATCTTGGCAAGAAAATTTGACTAACTGATGATTCGTGGGAGAGAGCGACAACCACGTCGAGAGAGTTAAATGTTGTTGAACGTGCAAATGAGAGGAGAGGAAATGAAATGAGAGGTGGCTGGGAAATATAAATTCTTTTAAATTAAATAAAATACACACAAAAGACGAAAGAGACAAACAAGTTGATCATATTCGTGTGCCTCCTGAAATTCGGACCAACATGGATTTTTCCTGAAAATTTCAGCTTTTTTGCTTCAGCCGTTTGGGAGAAATCGTGCGTACAGATTCGGATTCTACACCCTTCGAAACGTAAACCATGAAATTTTCAGGGGGGGGGGGTTAGAATTTATTTTTCAAGAGCGATTACAATGATTTATTATTGAATAATAAACCAAAAACCTTCGTTTACGGTAAATGCCCGTTAACGTAAGAAAATATGCTGAAATCCTACTAATTTCCCACCTCCTACTATTGCGTAGTAGGATAGAGCGAAAAACGGTTTCATTACAAAAAGGGAGGCTCAAAATATTTGGAATGTTCTTAGGTATAAACCTTGGAGGAAGAAATGAGGTGATACAGCATATCTGGGCATATTGGCAACATAATGAGCTATCGAAGCGGTTGGCTATTCCATTAAGGATCACACGGCAAAAAGAGGAGTTCGCACACCTTATTTGGCACAGTCTCTTCTTAAATAATGAGTAGTAATTTTTGAGATACAAAGGCATCTACCGGGGGCTATAGGGAGAATTTCGAGGGCAATAACTAAAGGAGGACGAAGACGACCCCTCCAAATCAGTCAGTGGAATTAAATTACAATGTTATTGTATAATTTTCATGTAGCTTTTGTAAGCCATTTACTTAGAATACATTCAATTTAAATACGTAGGTCTAAAATCTGTAATGACCGTCCGCATTACGCCTTCCACAGCACCGCGGGGTGGCTGACCCAATTCTACAGACCCTTAAAAATTTCTTTAAATACGTGACCTCGGTCTTCTATGTTTTTTGGTGTCCTTAATCCGAATCTGAAGTCAGTTAGTCGCCAGACATCAAACTTGGAGATACACCCCCGTGAAGTGGTGTAAACGAGCGACATTTTCAACTTTCGATTCACGCTCAACACGAATATACCTTACACGAAGGGTGCTAAATGCACATATACTTCTAATTGTTATATTTATCATGTGTTTTTTTTACCTATCATTGTTTAATATCACTATAGGAATAATGGATTTTGGCACATAAGCAATTGCGGTTGGTCTCGTCGTAGTGATATAACACTCATTTTTGTGCTGTAAATGGACGGAAAACGGTGTAATAGATAGTTTTCTGTTGACTCTCGATCAATCACCACCTTCTGAGAAATTACAGTTATCTATAAAACTAATAACAGCAATATAACAATTTAGATCGTTTTCATTTTTATTTAGTGATTCACCCCAATCCGCAGTACGGCGTGCGGCCCAAAAAAGCTTTGGTATTGATGTTAAAAATCCGTACTTTCTCATATGGGCTCCACTCGGTGAACAGCAGGTCTTATCTTCTAGCTCACCCGATTGTCTCCCACGTGTAGATGCTATGGACCAAAAACTGAGCAAAAACGAGGTAAAAAGTCATTTTTCGGGGTTTTTACTGACATATGCAAGAGAAGTGTGATTTACTAGTAATATCAGACGAAGAATCGGCAGGAATATTTCAGATCAGTGGGGTTCACCCACATCTAAAATCGCAATTTCTGAACGTAAAAGTGAACCCACCGACCTCACACAACACGAACAAAATATTTAAAAAATAATACCCATGTGTTGGAATTTGTAGCGTTTTGTTGTGGCGGCACAATCATGTGATGTAATCGGCAATGACTTACCAACCTTCTGCAGAAAAGATAATTTATGAATAATAGAATGACTATAGAGGGTAAGGCAGATCTTCGCGACACTTCATACGCAACAGGAATGGGTTTAATAATACGCTCAGTTTTAGGAGACTGTGGAGAAAATAGTAGTTACTGTCTCCTTAAGGTAGGTCTACCTAATGCATATTCGACATACATCAGCTACACTTTTTTTCAAGGCGTTATTTTTGGCTAACCAACAACGAGGGAACGAGAAACCGTCTCTAGAAAAAGACGAGACGACTCAAGACCCCGACCAATTCCAGTTAAGCTTTAGAAAGCTTTCATTATAAATTATTCCGATTCACGTTGGGAAATCAGAGCTAGAAATGTTTTTATAGACCGGGGTGGAAATGGTTTTGTCGGGCTGGGGATACTTTCGTATTTTCACTTAGGTTGAAATATCTGTTGCGTGATACATTCCAGTGAAATTAGGTTCCCTTGAACACAAAAACAACTTTGTGTACCTTCCATCGTAATATTCATTAAACGAGAAAACGTTTTTGCGAGTTTCAGAGGCCCGTTTCATCAAATTATTCATACTACTTCCGATTTTATGGTTCTCCTTGATAAATAACTGGTATAAAAGTATCATTTAATTAAAAATAAAAAAATCTGTACATTGCAGTAATGCTTAATACGTAGAAATGAACCGCCACACCCACAACTTTTCTTCACTGCTAAGTGTTCAAAACGAGGAAATTAAAAAAAATAGGATTTACAACATTAGAATTTATTCTCATTTTCAACATTTTCACCCTTGAAATGGAATTTTAAAAGTTGAATAAACTGCTGTGGCAAGCATCTCGATCAATGCGCAGTCCAAAATTGCTTTGAAACGATTTTTCAGCTCTCACTTTAGGTTCAGAAATTACGATTATTTGCTATGCTATATTTCGCATCGAAAATTATCAGGAAATGACACCTCTCTTGGCAATGTCAGTAAAAACCACGTTTTTGCACGTTTTTGAACAGTTCTTTAAGTACCCAAAACATTTACAAGCGTTTAAGCATTTACTCTGAGACAATTTTCAACCTCAAGAAAAATCAAAGTGCGAAAGAACAGATTCTTTACATCTATTATAAGGTATACTTTACTACCCATATGGAGTAAGTCGAACGGACATTGCAGATTTGGAATCATCTCATCGTGGAACGTAAAAGGACCAAATTAAATTAGATTTTGAGGGGGTTATAAACAATTTTCGTTATACAATTACAAAGATTTATATTTGAATGTAATATACCAAAATAATTGAAAACGGAAAAAGATCAAAACGTCCCGCATACCCATTTCGACGTTTGCCAGAGGTAGAAATACTGGTCAATTAATGACCGCTTCCACTGTAGATGTGAATAGGCAATTAATCCATGAGTTATCCCTCAAATACTGCACTGAGATAATTGGATTAACACTGAATTAATTTTGATACTACGTGGTTGAACGGGCTATATGAAAGGATGATGGAATGACATATTGGTGATATGTTTGTCAGTTCAGTAAACACGAAAAATTTCTTTCACAGCAACAACAGTTCAGGCGTACTTGAGAATAACCAAGTCTCCTGTCGGAACCCTGGAATAAAATTGGAACGGTTCATCCCAGAAACACAACCCTGTCTTTCCTTCAGGAGTCCTCCTATCAGCCACGATGTAGTTCGTTTTACAAAGGGATTACCTGAAAACATTCCTAATCGAAGACAAACAAAGACAGGAATGTCCAGAAGACCGAAAGTCGACGCGTAGCTCATAATAATACGAGTATAGAGCAACTTTCAAGAATGTGAATTCCTATCTGCATTTTGTTCCAAGATAGTAGCGATTTTGATCCAAAAAAAAAAGGTATTCGCACTTCATGCGATCCGAGGGAATACTAATCTTATACTTATATTAGAATTGAGAGAAGTTTTGTGCAAGACGTGATTTGCCACCTCAATTCCCACTGCGATGTGATATGGGTTCAATTTTGATCTATTGTCTATTCTTCTGTAATCAAATTCCCATAAGAAATTAAAAAAGCTATTGCACTGGTTTAAATAAAACCACGTTAACTTTCCCATATGTTAAACTTTCTATCTCTCCTCGTTCCTTCGGTCACATGAAAACTGAACGGAACAACAGGTGGTTGGATTCAGAAGTGAATTATCATACCAAGTTCTTTCGTGAGTCCTCCCGTTCGTATCGGCTCAAGTATTTCTGCTCTTTTAAACGCGTTATCTGATCCGCTACAAGGTGCCCCGCTTCAAGGACCGCAAAACTTTAGCGACCGGTATCGCAACTAATTTCCAACAAAAAGTGCTTCCTAGAAATGTTTCCTTAGAGGATTCGTTTTTGATTTCTTCCATTTGCAAGATTTGTTCAGTGTTTTCGACTATCATTACACTAAAACGATCGCAGCACCCTTAAATTATACGGTAAATCAAACTCTGAGGACCGTTAGAAAGTGCGTTAAAAAAACCATCTTCCTAAAACCTAAAAATTGTTTTCTGGAATCCTGGTGGATGAAAAATCACCATGCAAAGTGATTTCTGTCGAAACCGGAAAATCACGTAATTTTAATTTGGTTGTTAGGCTATTGTCTTCACATGGTTTTCATATACTTAAAGACTAAAAACTGCGTATAAAAAGTATAGTCAATTCACACATTCGATCAAATTTTGAATCTTTTCTCGAAAATAACTTTTAGGAAAGCTTCGGAATTCCAATTATTTAAGTCTGCATTCTTTTTAAAAGCAGTGTCCTTTGATGTTTACACTGCAGTGAGCGAAACTTCTAGTTCTAGTCTGACGAAAATGTTGAAGGAAGCATCAAAATGCATCCACTTCATATCTCTAGGCTCGATAAGATCACCTTATATTCCATTAGGTTGTTACCAAACAGTCCTAATGTCCTACAGCACTTACTTTAAATTGCCTCCTAATTATGACCGCTGCTTCTATTCTTAGAATAGTTCGATTTGTTTCCCCTCTAGCACTGAGGCCACATCACGATTACAGGTAGGTCACATTACGAGCATGGTCAAAGATGAAACGGAGGACTTATAAAATTTACTTCTATTAAAACAAAATCGAAAAAAAACCTGGAATGTGTTGGAAGAAATGATTTACCACAACTGTTTTATTCCTCTATTAGATAACCTTTCGATTCAGATCACTGGTCTATAGTTATTATACGTAGCCGAATGGGTATTTTTTAAACATAACTATTTCGACTTGGGTATCTAATGAGAAAACTAGTAGAAAATAACTATGTTAACTAGTCCACCTGTACTTAACGGATGATATCCAAGTGAAATGATAAATCAGAATCTAAACATCTCAACAAGACGTAAGTATCCTCCATCAGAAAATGAAAGAGATAAAATAAAATACCTCTGCTTCAGCATTACACGTAACAAACCCAATGGTTCAAAACACCTTGATTTCTAAGAAGGTAATTCCAATAAATTCGTTTGAGGTGATTCAACCTTCGTAGTTTTTAAAGTGGTTTCGTATCTACACAATCACATTTACAAATGTGTAGTTATTTTTTCCAGCCCAAGCCTACTTGGAAATGCAAACGGTTGAACAGTTAGTTTCATTCGATTCTTAGAGATGAGGTCCATTATGACCACCAAGGTAGTCTTATTTTTGATCATTTGTGATTTTTGACACACCTTTTGGTGCAATCCTCGAATCAGTGTATTCAGAGAAATCGCATCATGGGGTACAGAACCTTACAGAGAATTTGGTTTATTTTGAATTTTAGGTATCTTAGTATATAAATCAAAATATTTTGAGGGGTAAATTTATTTTCTTGGTATGTTACAAAGGTCCATTGCTGGAAATAAAAAGCCCAAGATTTTTATGGAGATCGAAAAATCTTGCAAATCAAATAATGAAAAATCACTATTTGATTTGCTAGTTTCATAGTTATCTGAATGTAATCGCTACACATTTAAATATATCACCATCGAAGATTTACTGTAGGATTCAATGACAGGTTGAAGCAGAAACAAATAAACCCCAGTACAATGCTTAGAATTCAACCGTCGATTTTTGCCATTGTGTAGTAGAAACAAGAAACGAGAAGTATGAAACCTGAAATTCATTTAACTGAATATGTAATTGATGTTTCCACTAATAATTCATTCTAATACAGGTGGAAGCGAACGGTGGTAAGCACTAACGAGGAATGGCTTTATTGTGAAGCAGTTTCATTTCAATGATTTTCTTACTTACTGAACAACAAAATGGAGGAAAACAATTAGCTACAAGGGAAACGGAATGTATCCTTGAAATTGACCTCAAGATATACCAAAGGTGGTAGGTTGACTTTGTCATAAATATAACTACATAAACACAAAAACATTACTATGAACACAAGGTGATATCTAAATACCTCCATGGAGCAACGTACTGTTTTTCCTTATGGAAACCATGAGTGTGAACGGTCAAACGAGAAGCGGCCATAGTGGGCTCAATCGATTCATGAAGAACATAAAAACATTGAAGTTATTTCGAAATTCATTCACTCATTTTTGAATATTTCAGCATTTGATTTCACCCCTTTGTGACAGAAACTGATGACTAAAATTCAGACCCAACTGTACACCTAAAGTGATTTTTGACCTGAAATTTCAATCAGTTTGATTCATTGGCCCTGAGGAAAGCTCCTGACTGCTGAAAGACGATTTTTTATAACTAATTTTCGGATTCTAAGCGCCTTGAATAATAAAAACTTGTTGGCCTCGGTCTATTACGAATTGTCATTATTGAAAATAATAAACCAAAAGGATTATGGCTACCTCATTAAACTTCTTGGTTTCTGAACTAATATAAAAGATTGATCTCTTTGGAGTGGGATTTCAGAATAAGGACATAAAAATGCTCTCTTTCAATCTCAAAGAACCTTTAAGAGAAACTTTAGAGGCTGTTTATTCAAATCGAAGCCGTTTTATATGAGGTCTGCATAAAATGGGAAGCCGTAGCGATGCAGTAGGCGAGACGGAGGTTTGCTTTCAGTGGACATACAATGGAACCTTTGAAAGGACTGCAGAAGCTGCGGATACAGAGGGCCTTTCACAACATTCAACGGTTTATGCTGTATTGCCATCGGCTTGATTTAGGCAAACCGATGCTTTTCTCGAAATAGGAGTCGTGGTTGGAAAATTACGAAACCTCAGAGGGTTCATTCAAAGTAACCAATACCATGTCCCGCATGTCGTAAAAGGAAAAGTGCAAAATACAAGAAAAACAGTGACCCGGGAATTGCCGCATTCCATCGTGGATGCTAAATCCTAATTGGATGACATTTTTTCGATTAGTCGATTTCTGTTCATTTTTCGACTTTTTGGGCGAGTATTGCTGGTCATTCTTCCTATTCACCAAGGATTTTACGAAAGTAATCCCAAAGACGGCTGGATTTTCGAAACAAAACGAGAAGTTCGAATATGACTCCATTTTCTTATAAAAAATCGGCTTAAACTCATCAAATTTCCCAAAAAATATCAATAAGAAGTAAAAATCGGGGTTTTCTTCAATTCTCTTCATATATTCATCGTTGTAACGGCCCCAAGAAGGGTGAAAATACAAATGGGGGCAACCATTCGAAAAATTTGACCTTATAGAAACAAATCAAAACTTAAAAAACTCAATTCCTTGAGGGCTTTATTTAATTTTTGTAAATCAAATACACAAACAACACTGTAATTATTACAAAGACGTTCATTATTTCCGTACTGGAATAACCCTTCTAGTTGAATCACTGATTTATGTGTACTAGGTGCAGTCTGTGGTACATTATCTGAACTTGGCGACTCATATCTTGAAATTGCATTTTTGGAACCCCTTAAAAAGAGATTCATATGTTAGCAAGGTAGAACAATCAGGAACCAAATCAGAAATAAGGATCCTTCAGCTGATCACGGGGTCTCCATACCTTTGTTTTGACTTCTAGATGTTCTAACAGTTGGATGACTCGGTTTCACATTTAACTCCGTGGAAAGCAACCTTTACTAGTTCCTCTGTAGGAAACAAAAGCTGATGTCAAGATCAAGCTGATCTATAATGTGCAATGTAGAGGACGCGAAGTAGAAATCCACCAATGGAACAACTGAAATTTTCTGAAATAAAATAATACACCTACCCTCGCTTTTCTGCAAATATATTTCTGCAAGATAAATTGGTTAGAAACGAAATTACACACACGGATTCTTCAGCTGATCAATGGGTGTTCATACCCTATAATTGACTTCTGGTGTTCCGAAGACAGTTGGTTGACTTCGTCTTAAATACAACTTTGTGAATACCAACTTTTAATTGAACCTTTGCTCGTGATATCGAAATACCAATATAACAACTGGAATTTAATGATATGAAGCAACACACCAACCTATGCTTTACTTGAAACGTTGATTCCAAAAGGGAGACTTAAGGGAATGTGCTCGTTACGCTAGAGCTGCTCTCCTACGCGTTTCACTACTCACAAATCAATACATCACTCGGAGCATACCACCGAACATCAGTTTATCAAGTTCTGTTGGTCCGGTCACGCTCAAAAGTAAGGAACGATCTAATAATCTCATATAAATCGGACCTGATATGGTTCGTTGACCCTTTCCGATTCATGAATCCGCCGCCTTGATAGATGAATCAGACGCCTTCAAGCGAAGGCATTACCGCATTCAGCTCAATGGAAGGGGCAACTATACCATTCCATTACCTCACACATATATCGTGAATCGTGGGAAGATGCTTATATTCTACATCTTTTGTGATTATTTTAAACATATCAAAGATTTTTACGTGTTTCCTTATTCCCCGAACTCCCTATTTCGCAGATTCCTACGGAACTGTGCAATTAAATGGCAGGATCAAAGCAGAATACGTCATTCTTTTAACTTTTATAGTCGCAAGAAAAATAAACTCTATATTTTTTCATCGTACAGACAAAAAATGCGCATCGAAACGCTGAAGAACAAAAGGACCTTCCCCTAAATTGGTTTAGGCTTTCATCACGTGTCGGGGTTGGCTTCGAGGACGAAACGGGACCCCCCTCCCCCTACTACGTGTAAAAAGGTATAGAACGTAATAAAGGAACATCTATAAATCGAGGAGGTAGGATAGGCACCCATGGGGCCTGAAGGATCTCACTATTCGAGAGGGTCCTTTAGCAGGTAACTTTGTTTACTGGGCCGGCCGGCGGAGAAGAGGATGAAGAGTTGAGGAGTAACGATTGCTCCTCAATCCCCTCCCTAAAACCAATCTTAGGAACCTTAACAGCTTCACCTCTCCTTTTCTACAGCTCAGAAAAGTAAAGAAGTGGGAGTTCTTGATTAACCCCGGTTTAGATTTCCAGCTCTCGGAAGAGTTTTTTTTTCTTCTCCGTCCAGGTTTGACGTTTTTCCATCATGAAAACGTCTATTGGAACTTTGACTGACATAATTGGAGATTACGGCTCTTCTTTCGACGTTTCCAATTAACGGAGAAACAAACACGTGGCTTTACAACGTCCGAGGCAGAGGATGCACTTCCATTTTGTAGAATGAAACATCTTCTCTCCCATCAAGTTTATCGTGATTGAGTAACAGCTGCTTTAAAAAAAGTAGGGATCAAGATTGAAGTAAAAAGTCGGTGAGTTAATTTTCCAATCTAGGTACTCTTCCAACGAACTCGAGTTGACCTTTTCATTATTTTCAGAATTGAATAAAAGAAAAATATTAATTTGAGGGTAGTATTTGTAATCGTGCAAGAGAAATCTATTTTAACTCCGACTCAAAATATGTTAGTTTAAAATTTTCAATAATAAACCTTGTAAGGTTATATTAATTTTTTTATCTCTCTCAATACAATTTAGTCCAATTATGGTTAAAGGAGCGCTGATTCCAATATGCTATGTCCCTCTGTTGTTCGGATTATGAGCCTTGGAAGTGATGTAAAAAATCCGCCCTTTCGCACATGGAGTCCAGGAGGGGTGAAATTTGTCGTTACTCCTGACCACTCCCATCCCTTTACATGCACAGATGCTGGGAGCCAAAACTTGTCGAAACGTCGCTCTTCTACGCTTATGCTGGCTTATAGGGTCTTTTTTTCCTAGTAATTTTGAACGCAAAACAATACCTCAACATTTTTTACGTTTCTAGATGCATGGTATACATATAAGAAAAAAGCGTTCTTTTGTGGTCGGGTCACAGAGAATTTTCTTAGACCATGAAGCTATTGCAATGGCTCCGGTAAATTCCACATAAGTAGCAATTTTCGAAAACTGTATTTGCAAACTCTCAAAATGACTGATATCCCCACCTTATTTCCCTGATTCCCGATGGAAAAATGCCACAAAATCCAATTTTTCATAATTGCTTACGTAGTTCAAAAATGAATACGAACACGATCATGATCATGATGATGATTGTGCGTTAAGCCATTGTGCAGTCGATATCAACTTTGTTTTTTCAAATGGGCTAGACAATTTTCTTTTCCTGGTCAATTACAAAGGTTCGTTATTAAAAAATAATGAATCCCCTGTCTCAAGATTTTTTTCGAAACAGCTGGAACAAAGTTTTGCGAAATTCCTCTAAAAGATTCAACATCAATCCTGGATAGGCCAATAATTTGAGGGATTACAATTAAGGATTAAACTATTAAAAGATCAAGATCTTTACAGCTTTCGATGAGAGGAAGTAGTTTTTTTGTGTGTGATTCTGATAGAAATTACTTCCGTGAATCGAATAGGGCTACTGAGGTTGCTAAAAATAATCCATTTGCTCACCATTTGAAAAATCGGCCAGGTAGTCGGTTGATCTGAAGAGCCGGTTCCACAGGATGCCTGAGCTGGAATGCGTGGCTGTTGGTAGCCCAAGTATTTTCATCTTGAATGCAATTACAAGGTTCGGAAGAAGAAGAGTTTAGATAATGTATGTACCATAGATCGTTTTGGAACATTCACCAGATATTTTGCTTTTCAGTGGTCATATTTGGCGACATATAAGAAGGTTTTGGATCCTTTCTTAGTTCATATTTACATGGGCTTTCAGTCTTATTCTGACTGATTCTCGTCATATCGATCCGAACTCTTGCAGTAATGAACTAATTAATCATTGATGGGGAATTAATCGATTGTGGGAAACACCTAAAGTGAACTGTTAATTTCAGATAGTAGTTACCAATATTCGTCAATGGGATGTCGAATGACGACCGTCCGTGATAGATGGTTGGCATAATTGTCACGAGGATCAGGTACCAAAGGCGAATCGTCAATGGTCATAGTTAACCTAATTGCCGTTGTTTGAGGAGCTCTCTCATTCCTCATCCCTCCCATTCCCTCACTCCCGTACCATATTCGAGGTCAGCGTAGGTTACGGAACTACGTCTAGTGTTGCCACGGCGCTACAATCGAATACCGGTGCTTGTAATTTGGTTAAAATAATCAACGAGCCGTTTCAACACCGGAGAGTTTCAAAGGCGTTCCAGGGTCCCAACTGAATTCATTAAATCCTGATGAGCAGCCGTCGCATTGTCGTCCCCAAACTTTTATTTACAAACCCCTATTTCTTTTCACGGTATAACAAGTAGAGGGCGTGTTTACCTAAGCCTTTGAACGAACTGGGTCAGATTGTGTGTTTTTGTCACGAGAGTAACTAGGAACCTTGAGATGAAAGAGTGAAAATTAAAAAAAATCACTACCATACAAAAGGGAAACTCTGAAAGCTTGTTAAGTGCTTCCATTTCGCATTGTACACGTCCGTTGGATGTTTTAAATGTTGACTTCTAGAAATTAATAAGTGAGCACTATTCAGAACATCATGAAACTTCAACTTCTTTCGTTAAGTTTCAAGTACGGTCAGTTTTATGACGGCTGGGCTCGATGGTATGGACTCCTGTACATTGTACAGTGTACAAGATTGTTGATTCGGTGTACCAAACGTTTTCCAGACCCTCTTTCTCGCCGCCTTCTGTAATTGACTTTGGTTCGAAGCAAGATCGAATTTTCCTCAGTCGTATGGATGGTGGATGCCATTGAGGGAGTCCTACATGCATTTTTGAAGCTGATCTTTTATGGCTTTGTGGTTGATGCTGAGGAATTCAGTGATGCTTCGCTTAGGAATTACATGAACCTGGAATCATTGTCCAGTCGACGAGCTGTGGCAGATGCGGTGCTATTGGAAAAACTGCTTTTATTTCTGTGCAAATTGTTAAATTTCACCATGCATTTTCTCTCCATGAACAGGTAGTTTACAGGTAGATTTTCCAAAGAAACTCTACAATGAAGTTCAAATGGTATGTACTTCGGTTTAAAATATTATCAAGTTGGTATTAAAAATGACGAAGCCAATTTACTCTATTAGTAGTTGGGAGAACCAAATCAAGGTTAACTCACCGATACACCTCGAATGAACCGTGAAAGAATCTAGCTCACCTGAAAATTAAAATAATTTTGTTATTCACGTATTAGAGAGGAACCATAAATTCAATTTTACAGTGAGAATACTGTTAATTTCACCATCCTTCAATGACAATACTTGTTTCATAAACGAATACAATATTAGTTTTATATTTTCAATCATACTGAAACTATGACAGAAAAATGGAAGAATAATGACAAGAACTCTGGAAATTATTACACAAAGGTTTATTATTTCAGTTTTATATATCTTTCTTCGTAAATTGCTGATCTATGTTCATCATAGGTAGTCTGAAATACATTATCTGAACTAGGGGCTCCCAAGAATCGTAATCATATTCTAGATGGCATAAAAAGAGCATCATTTATACTTCAGTAACATCAATTACAACAACTGGAGAACAATTTAGCCTCAAGGGTTCTTCAGCTAGTCAGTGTGTCTTGAACATAAGTTCGCCCTAACTATAAGTGAGTGAATAGCGAACTAATTCTTTTTTACGAAACCTGACGTCAAAATACCTGTAATAGTGTAATACACCGTATACCGTTAAGATGTGGAAACCCATGAAATGAAATTTAACTAAATAAAATAAAACAAATACATAAATTAGTTATGAAAAAGTCGATCGGAGACAGAGATGTGGCTAGTATATTCGCACAGTATCCTAGCAACGGGTTCGTCTCCAGTTATTTGTATGGCATTCACTCTTGCGTTTGAAGACAAATCTGCGATTTGTGAGCGGACGGTCTACCTGACCGGTTTTTCCAATGGTATGAGAAACGGATTCTTGTATAGGAACCAGAGTCGTCTCGTTTGATTCACAGAACTTATTTCAATCTGAATCACATAAAAAACTCTCTTCCTCCAAAAGATTTTGAGATTACGATAGTTTAATCCTTGAATATTATCCCCTAGAATTGATTGATCAAGGTTCGGAGATCACTACACATCCGGATCGATGTGGAATTTTTAGAAAAATATTGCAAACTTAGGTCTAGTAATTTCGGACAAGAAGGTTCGTGCGAACGAATTTGTTTAGTTCGAAATTTGGAATCCACATAACTTGAAATGTAAAACATCAGGTTAAATTTTTTTCATGGGCGATTACAAAGATTAATTATTAAAAATAATTAATATAGTCAATGGATTGTTGATTATTAGTGCACGAATGTTTTAATTATTAAATTTATAGTGGAACATTTGGAAATAGTTTATTCTCAACATCTTCAAATCACTTCAATGATCAAAGTAAGGGTTATTAATCTTTTTACCGTTGACGAGTATCATCATCTTAACTACTGACGTTTAATAAGCTAAAAGTCTTCAAGCGTAACTAAGTGAATATTCACAGATGTACAGATGTTGTACTAGCACACTAAAATTCTTTAACTCCATTCAATTTGATAAGACCCTAACGGTACACATCCCTGGGACCTTAAAAATCACACTGAAAGTATAAAAACAATTGGTAAAATTGAATACCAAACGATTTTTGTGATTAGATTACAATTAAAATCTACTAGCAAGCGAAATTCGAATAAACGCTACCAAAATGTTTGAATTTTTGAACCTATGCACCTATGATCCGATTAGTGTGATATAAAACAATTCCAATTTTTCTTCCATTCTTGTATATCAGGGACAAAACTTATGTAGTGTTGATAAACATTGTGAACAAAAGCTCTCTCAACAAATGATGACAGAATACACGAATTCACTTCAGGTTAATTGAATTACATTCTTTGTGTCACTCATTCGCTCTAGGACAGGGTCTCTTTTGTAGGATTCCTTCGTAACAAGGTAACGGGAGAACAAAGACCCAAGAAGAGAGAAATCCCTACGAAATTCCTCAAGCATTCCGCTTTTATCAAATCAGTATCAACTTGGCGTTTCAAGTAGTTCGTGCTAACACCTTTGATTGTTGTGAATCCTGGCACGGAACTCTACACATAGTTGGAAGCCAATGGTATGCGGGACCGGTATCTGTCAGAATATTACTTACTCCTCACTGAAGCTGATTTAAGGCCCAATGGGCACAAACGGCAGATTCAGAAGGCCAATTTTTATAACGTACCAGGAAGAAATGTTTAAATATCTACAGTTTTAAATCCTATACATTCCCACGTCTTTAATTACGGCATTTCTACTGTAAATATATCAATTTTTAAGCAGCATGAAGACCTTTGACGACATGAATTGAAAGTTTTATCGAAAATTAGTGACCACTCTTGGAAAAGATAAAGAACCCCCCCACGGAGTTGAGTCAATGTGAACCGAGAATATCGATAACCCATTCGGGAGTTACGTGGATCGTCAGAAAGATGTTCCAATCGAAAAAGGTCCACAGCGCCGCTCCTAGTTGAGGCAAGAAGGATCGTTCCCCGTATACGCCTGTCCATTGGATTTTGTGTTTTAATTCATAATAACAATAGTTTCAGTACCTTTTTAGCGTAGAATACGCTTTAGCCATGGACTAACTAGCCGAAAAGTGTCACGCGGGAGTGGAACGAAAAAGGGTATGGTATCCAGGAACGAAAAAGGGTATGGTATCCAGGAACGAAAACGGTGACACGAGACCAATAAACATAAGAATATTTACATCCATGTGTAGTAGTTGCGACAAACCCGTTTGAAGTGAGTCATTTTATTTATGTAAATCGGAGTTTCAGTCGTTCGCGAATCGTCCTTCGGTTCGACAATGAACGTTCGATGATCATCGTTGAACGTTCAGCGTTCAATCGAGGCTAAAGCGTATTCTACGTTCCTATACTTGTGGCAGTAGTCTCTAAATAAAAGCAAAAGGGGGTCCAGGGGGCTTGCCCCCTGGTTAGGCGCGGAGCGCCGAGTTTCTTTTGAATTTCACTATACCTGAACTCGATTGATACCTTCACATATACAGTACAGGTGTGGCTATAATCCCATTCAAGCCATCCTGTCTAATGGAAAATTACCCATTCTTGGCGAATCATCTTTCTTCATACCGTCTTTCACTTTCTAAAAATAGCCGATATCGATATTTTTTTCAATCTAATCCCTAAACTGCAGTTTTTTGTATTTTTTATACGGTGTTTTTCAACTTTAAAACAAATCTGGTTGTAACATCTACCAGATTCACAAAATGGTTTATCCAATTTAGAGTAAAATCCAAAATATTGAGGCTTATAGTGGTAAATGTTACGACTAGTTTGGCACTAGTAAAGTGAAAATGAAGAAAACAGAAGTTTGGCTTCGTATTTTGTCCAATTGTTTTTAATGCACCTTGCTTTGGGTTCCTTTTAAGGTATCCTACGGCTTCCAAGGAAGTTACTGTGCCCTCGGGTACGCACACAGAACAGATGGGAATGGAGACTTTTAAAGGAATATCTTTTTTAGGACCTAGAAGAGAGACCTTTCATGGAAGCATCATCAGTACCCTTGAGACATACCATCGCGATAAATGCTGCCTCGCTTTTTATACTTGCGGATAATGGATACTGTTTTTCCGCTGCGTACAGTGGAGAAGGAAAATCTCGTGAGGGCTCTCCCAAAATACTCAAGCAAATACGAGCACGGTAGCTCCCACATGAGCCTTAAGAAGCTGTTTACCGTCACCAGAGTCAAGTAGGAAGCCATCGTTGTTCATCGATCACCACCCTTTCTACGCCTGCCTTCTCCTTTCACTCATCTTCAACGTTTGTGCTGCCCAAGATAAACTTTCCCCTCCTCACACGTATGTATACGTGAGGAAGACGAGAGTTACCCATTCACGGCATACTCCATACATATCGCGTAGCATAGTTGGAACTCAACTTGATTGAAAGGAGATGTTTGGGATATTCAAATTAATCTTGTTGCCCTCTACCATCTAATTATGCTTATAAAAGAGGTTTTGAGTAAAACAAGACCTGAAATGGAGCTAAATGGCAGCAATCAGACTTTTCCATCTCCCAAGATAAGGTTTTTTTTTCCAAGAAAACCACATTTAGTAGTAAAAAAACTAATTTCTCAGCTTGAAAGCAACTTTTTAAACTTTTCGGATTCAGCGATGCATTTTCTTCACCAGTGCATTTTCCAATTCACAAACTAACTTCTAAAAAATCAATTCCAGTTCAAATATTCAATTAAAAAAATAAAATAATAATAATAGTTTCAGAAAATACTTGACTTAATTTCAATTTTCAAAAAAAAAAAAAAAAAAAAAAAGAGCTGGAAGCTTTTAGATTTCAGGAGCATTGGCAAATTTAATCAATGATATTTTCAAATGACCAAATAGTTTCTCATATTATTTGAATAACTATAGCAGAAGATGAGTTACAGTAACTGTAACTGTTGCTAGACGTAAAGAAGATTCACTGAAAATAATAATACTTGTAGCACTTAATAGGATAAAATACAGCCTAATGTATAGCACGTCTGAAGAGCGATCAATGGCGATGTACGCTCCGGTAATCACATAGGAATACGTTCTTGTCTAAAGCCCAAAAGCTTATAACAACCAACCTTCCCAAGTAAATCCTCTTTGTGACTGCCTGGTGCCGAGTAAATGCTCCAATACGAATGCGCTTATTTGACAGTTCTACGCTTAAGGGTTAAACATGGCAAGCAAGTCATTATCAGTAACTATAAAGTTTGGAAACATTAACAATTTTCGCAGAACAAGCTTAATAGCTTAATCCCTAAACCGATTTCTAGGGTCGCAATTTGGGAAAATCCTTTTTACGATTCATTAGTGTCTACTAATTAACTATTCTGAAGTCAAACAATATTAATGATCGCAATACAGGTTGAAAGCGGTTACGTCTACAGGATCATGAGTACCCTGAGCTGGTAGCTAATAAGGCTGTATTTAGCCCCGTATCCCTTTCGTCAATCAATCTTATTCAATCAATATTATTAGGCCTTGCTGCTCATTCGCACGTTAACTTTGATCCACATACCCTTGTGAACTTCATTACTACTACTACTTCTATGCATGCAAAAACGTTACTTGTATCGAGCATCGTTTTCTTTTTGCCTATTTGTCCGAGTTCGCTTATAAAAGGCGTGTTCTTCATCTCTCATGAATTTTGTCATGATCCGTCCGATGTTACTGATGCACTAGAATTAACCCCCCCCCTCCCCAAACATTGCCGCATTAGATTGATTCACTATTTTCATCAACCATAGGAACCCAATAAATACAAGTTGTCCAGGAACTACAACAATGTTACAAACTTCAGAGGTCGATTTTGCAGCTAAGTTGCAAAAAATGCTACTCTGTAAAAATTGTTCAAAACCTCCTCAGAATCTAACTTTTTTCACTTTTTAGAGTTTTTTTTTTTTGGTCTTCCACCTAACTTTACTAGAATGACCGTAACACTCTTACTTTCTCACAAACATTCAAATCTGAGGATGACTGCGTTCAGTTTTCTTTCTCCGCAATGTACAATTGAAATTTTATTATCGAGCTGAGTAAGTGGAAAATCATAACAAAGCAAAATTTAGTCAGATACAACTTTTTAGTATTTTTAAAAGAAATGTTTCCCTTTTTTCAGTTTATCATATTGTTTGATGAATTCACCTAGAAAGCAATTACAAGTATTCACGAACCGTTGCCTTAGGAGAATTGTAAGGGTTTTTTGGCCGGGCACAATCTCAAACAAGGACTTGTGGAAGAGGACACGTCAGGACTCCATAGAAATGAAGATCAGGAAGAGGAAATGGGGCTGGATTGGTCACACTGTTCGGAAGGGTGAGGAATTCATTGAGAGGGCATCCTTGACGTGGAACCCTCAAGGCTCCCGAAGGACTGGACCCCTAGGATGACCCGGAGACGATCCGTAGAGGAAGAGATTGAAGGAGTTGGAAAAACATGGAGCGAGGTTGTCAGATTGAGCCAGAATCGAGATGAGTGCCGTGAATTCGTTGAGGCCCTAAGCTCCTCTAGGAGCCAAAGTGAATAAAGAAAGAAGTGAAAAATCATAACAAAGCAGAAATTTATTCAGTTACAACTTTTTAGTATTTTTAAAAGAAATGTTTGCCTTTTTTTAATTTATCATATTGTTTGATGAATCCACTTAGCAATTAAGAATTCAGGCTGTAATAATACAAGCGGCTGACGCATTAATTAGAGAGAATTGAGGTGGTTTTAGCAATTAGGTTTTACTTCCCCACTTTTTCTCCCATCTCGTATTCAATTAAGAACTTTAAACGGTAAGGATCCCGGCACTTTTCATTTTCCATCCCTCAATTTATTCGAGTAGAAAATAAAGTTTGTTACTTCAGCTTCCACTTCTTGAACAACGGGGATCCCACCGAGAATATGAGGATAGTGAACTATCAACGGGAAAAAAAAGCGAAAGAAGGTAATTCCCGCACCTGAGAAGTCGGTGAAGTGTCACCAAGACACAGCAAACAACTCCACACGTACTCGAGGGACACGTCTGGACGAGATGGAAAAGTTCAGTAGGGCAGAAAAAGGATTCCAGGTTTTTCTCCTTTTTTACTAACAGGAGGAAATCGCTGTGGAAATCCCGTTTAACGAAGTAAATACATGACTGGAAAAATTAAACGGTGATATTTACGAAGCGAAATAGAAAACGACATCATGAAATCATAATGACTGCGAGCCCAGAAATGAGAATATTGTTGAGAAAGTGAGAAGTGTTTTCCGATCATGTGGAAAATCATGTTGGTAATACGGTACAACCCTTCGTTTCAAGACCCTTCACGTGGAATGTCTGTAGCACACACTTCACTAATGACTTGATGTTGAATTTTCTAGAATATCCTAAAAGGAAATGAAGAGTTTTTTTTTTAATTTCCTTCTCTATCTTTGGCTTTATTTATCTAATCTGTTTTAGAGCAAGTTCTGACTGTTGAATGTGACTATTTTGTTTCGTTCGTCTTTTTACCAATATAGAGGATTATTTCCGTAACTTAGGATATCAAATAGAAAAATAATTATGTCTCTTTTTTCTGGAAATAGACGTTTTCCAATCTGGGGGGGTATCAAGTGTAAATGTTTAGATTTTGTAGTAAAATCGCATCGTTACCACTCAAACAATTGTTCCTTGTGTCATTTGCAACAAATTTCGGTTAAAATTTTGCTATTTCCCTACAAATGACTAATCATCTAGTTGGATGATGTGGCGTACCTATAGAAAATATGGAAAATTGAAAGAAAATCATCATCTTTCATCGAATTACTTTTCATAAATTTTGATCCATTTCGAATAAATAAGCTTTACAAACATTCACTTTTTTTAAAGCTTGGAATTTGAAGAACATCATACTAAAAAATCTTGTATTTATCCTGTGTATACTTGAAAGAGATCTGTGGGAAGAATTATAATTACTGTTGGAATCATAACTATTACATTACACGGAAACCATTCAGAGCTTTCTAAACCTACAACTGCTAATATACAAGCAAGTTCGGGAACCATAGTGAACATACTTTATACAGCTCACGTGCTGTACGGAAAAGACTAACATTAAGATATTCAGAGTTTTCAGAATAAAGTGCTAAGGAGTATAGTAAAAGAAAACAGTGAGCGAAGTGATTAAGCATCATGCAATCCAGCACGAACAGCGTCTTCGGGGGCACATGAACTCAAAAGCGCTTCACCTCCGAGACAACACCAACTTCATCCTGTGGCTTGAGAGGACAAAACCGTTGGGCTTCGTGATTTCATGTGATTAGTGATTCAGTGAAGTGAACGGGGGCTTCATGGGATAAAGCCAACGGGCTATCAACTCTACAAACAGTTAATAACTGTGTGAGAGTAAATTAACTCGATATGCTCAGTTAATATAGTATCGATATTCTTGTAAATAATTATCGATCTGAAAAAAAGAGCACTGAAATTAGGTACAATACAACACATTTCTATCATTTCTCTTCCCCTCTCCTTCTCCTGATTCATCTTTTTTCAAATTACCGATATTACGTTCGATCTCAAATTCAAGGAATGGAGAGAAGTTTTGGGTTACCAAAATGCAAAATTCAAGTGGAAATTTTGGAGAAAGAAAGAAGAGTGTTCTTCTAGTAAAAAGAAAGTTTCATCTATCTGTAGGTGGATTTGGAACCCAAACCCACAGAGGTCAGACAGAATGAGTCGTGCCCTGACTATCATGAAGCTACTAGGCCGAATTTATAATTTTATCTTCTACTCTGAAACATGCAATTTCTTCTTGTTCGTTGGTAGGTAAGTGTTGATGTGAAGGATTCTTGTTATATTAATAATCTGTTCTCCTTGACGAAGCTGCATTTGAAAAGTCAAATAAAAAGTCACTTCACGAGACTAAGAAACTCCTGACATCGATGTCACTTGATCGTAAATATATGCCTATTTTCCTTTCATTGGTTCCTCATTGTAGGCGTGCGTAGGTTGAGTAATTTTCATTTTCCAAAGTGGGAACTAAGGATGGCGCCTATCTCCAAACACATTACCCACATCATTACACACACTGAAAATACACATCTCTTTCAGTCACGGATGTCAATTTCCCTAAATTTTTGATCAGCATTATTGCTAAGTGGTAGACGAACGCGGATAAAATTCAAGGAAATAAAATAAAAGGTAAAAGTATAGGTTAGTTAGAAAAGAGTATCTGCTTCACGCTATTTTTCAACACTTGAGACTCTCGGTTTCAGGTTTCCTCTAGTTTCAATCAATTTCGTTTTCTCTTTCCGGTGGTATCACTAGAAAAATCCAAGAGTTCAGGCTGACCAAAGGGATTGTTTTCGATCCTTGGGGGAACGCGGAAGACCACAGATCAAAATTTCACACATTTGTTCGCAAGAATCCTTTAAGTAACAAACGAGGTCGTTGGCGATCTTGAAAACCAGTTCACGCTAAGAGTCCAATCCTAGTATGAAATAAAAAAAGATGAATAAAACATTCAAAAAATGACCAAGGTTTTAATCGTTGATTAAAACATGCCAACCATTTACTGTTGTGTAAACCAGCTCACTCCACTTCTTGTTAATTTAACACCAAAACCAGGATCATGATGGAAGAGCGTTGAAACAATTTTCATTTCTGCGGTCTATCTATAGTGTGTAACGAGACAGTAAATAATCATAAATAATTAATCATCAATTAATTCTCTCGTTACAAGTGTACTCATAACTACACAGACATCATACAATGATCATACCGATATAAAAACGTTTAATAGGAAAAACACCATAATTCAACAGAAGGTTCAAATTTGTTATCGAAACGAACTGAAAACAAGAGACATCATTTGGGGATGATTTTGGCTGATTAGCTAATTTATTATTATTTTGCCTATTGTAGACGACATGAGAACAGCGGAAAGATGTACTCAATACAAGAGACCGGTTGGTAGACCAAAGTTATGATTCGCAAACTTATCATATTAGTTATACCCATTTATGAAGTACCCTACGACTCGATAAATTTCGTAAAAGTGAATATACAACTACTCCAAAAATACTGTATAAATCAAACTTTCCCATCATTTGGTAAATGAATATTTTGGGTGGGGAAATGAAGTTATACACTCCCTAGAAGCGCGAGGTGCGAGTGAAAAGCATCGTTAAATAGCTTCGGGTTGCGTAGATAAGTAAAGACATGTTTCATTAGATGTTAATATTACGCATGAAGGCGACCGATTCGAATATAAATTAGCCACGTTGTACATTAGTTGAAGCAGTTGGTTTTGCACTAGCGCTTAGACACTGAGAGGTGGAAATGCAAAAAATTGGTCCACCAATACAACGACTGGATACTAATTGTCATAGTAAAATCCGGCAATCAGCAGCTCCCTCTGTTGTAGATGACAGCTATCGGCTCCTGTACCTGAAGAAGGAGAGGTGGGAGTGGCTGATTTATTACCGTCCGAGATGGAACCCTTAGTAAGAAGCAGATAGAAAAAGTTGCAGAGCGGCCCCTCTCCAAACTACAACCCCATTAGTTAATTCCCTCCCTGACCCTTCAGACGTTATCCCTCTCCCTACCCCATCCAACAACCAAATCACAATCATTCTTGCAATTGAGTTAATGAAATCGCAAACTTTCCGCTAAAACGATTAGCCTAAGCTGTAGAGAGAACTTGGTGGTTGAATCACAACCTAGTTCGAAAGTGGGCTAACTAACTCATTGAAACCACAAACGTTTCATAAAATCAAACAATACAATCTTTCCAAATAGTTTGGGTTTTATAATGGTCAACGCTAATTGCTTCTCGATTTCAAGTTCAAATGGAAAACCGCTATCATATTATTTGGTTCAAAACGAGTCTCACATTAGGAGTGTACTTCTGGGGGAAACAAAAAGATAATAGATTCTCCGACTGATGGAATAATTGGTTATGGAAAAAAATGCACTTCGTCAATTTCCCTGTCGTAAGGTCGTTCCCAAAGAAGTCGTAAAGCTTTTTCACTTCATGACATTTAATTTCGATGAAATTTTCAAGGAAACAACTACTCTATCCCCCAGTGAACTTCATCGCTCCCAATTCACTAGTAGCTATCGTGAATGCTCAAGCTTGACATCAGTGTAACGGATATGGATAGCCCGCCCTTCTGGGTTTTTGGAACTGCCGCCTCCGGGTATTGCCTGGAGCCTTCTACTGTCGTGGTCATACTCTGCGTGTTGTGGGCAATGCTCGCCTCAAACTTTGGGAAGGGTCAACAACGCAATTATACCACGCTCTTGGTCGCACGCTTTAGTTTTCTTAATTAACCGATTGTGATATACTCTACTTCACCACTGCGCCTGTCCGTCAAATCTTTCAACATCATTCAACAACAGTTTCGAGGGAGCTGCATCTGAAACCCACCTTGGCAGATACATTTTAGTAGTTCGTCAAAAGAGTTCCTACCCTGAGTGGGAGAAAGGAGATTTCATTGAAATTGGGTTGAAATTGAACCCAGTGCTGTTGCTATGTAGACAACTTTCACGGTCGACAATACGGTAATGTTTTTTCTTCTAGTAACATCGATCTACAACGTGTAACGCTAAGGTTCTGAACTTCCATGATTGAAAGTATCTTAAGGAAGCACGTAACGTTTCTTTTTCACTCATTGAATTACGTGGTTCGCAGATAAAATAAACCTTCCTACGCCTCCAGAGCCTCGAGGTGTTTAAAGAACTTAGGATATCTCGGAAAAGGATCCCGAGGGAGAACGAGAAATTGTAGCAAAAATACATTCTATCCTTCCGGTTGGTGCTATACAAATACCGAGTGGTGGGTGTTTCACAAGTTGTACGTTCCATCTCCGACTGAATGTGACTGTTTATGAGTAACGTTTAGTTCCAATTAAATGATTGTGAGTTTGGCCGATTTTAGTTTTATTGTATTTCGAAAGTGTTGAATTAATTTTTCATTACTACTTGTCATGCGTATTTTAATCTATTCCGATTAAAGCACTAAATAGGTGCAGAGGAGTTGACATTGAAAAATAAACGACCAATGTTTGTTGGGTTAATTACCTCTCATGGTAACAGGACAGTAAGGAGATGACTGTGAGGTTCGTCTCCTTATTCAGAGTAAAATGCTCACCATTCCTAGCTATCTATTCCCCCAAGAGAGAGGCACGGTACCCAATTTCTCTTCCGGACAAATCAATCTTCCTTCACTCCTTTGAGGGCTCTCGACGTCTTTGGAAAGAAAGAGGGAGCCGAGAAAAAAAGCTGAATCATTAAACCCCGCGCGGAAGGACGGTCGTTTTATTCGGAAATAACCCTAGAGGGCCCTGGTAACTATCTACAAGGCCGTAAAAAGGGCTGTTTCTTCGACTAAACGGCCAGAAACAATAAAATTGTGTAATAGCGAAGCGAGAATTGCAATGAAAACGGTGCCAAGACCCAAGAAAAATCTAATAATTGGAATCCTAGGTTCCGTCTTGAAGGAAAACAACAGTTGCCATGTACCTTTCGCCTCTTTGGATTATATCTCGATCATGTTTTTTGTTATTAAAAAAGTAATATATAAAATTGTTGGCAAATCAAATAAAAAACAGTGTGAAGTACATCCCAGTACAAATACTGATTGATCGTGATGTACTTTTGGATGTGTTTTCATCTACGAAAACAACCCTCCTATGACTTCAGTCAGCTAAGTAGGCTAAAGCTTCCTCTCCTTAATCAATTTTGGTTTTGAAGTTTTCAGTTCACGCAGTTTAATCCTGCTGGAGAGGATTTATAACGATGGTTAATGTTTTAAAAGGTATAGTTATACGCATATTATTCCAAAAAATTGACATATCAGGCGCCTAAGTTGAGGGCCCGCTAGAAAATTTGAGTGATAGAGTTCATCCCATGAAATAATATGTACATTTTGAACCTTCTATGAAAGCTGGAGGTTCCTACTTGATTAACCTATGAATAGAAGCCGTAACTCCACTCATGGTAACAGAAATGTGATTTTGGTTTATTATTCAATAATAAACCATTGTAATCGCTCTGGAAAAAAAATTCTAACCCCCCCCCCCCCTCCCCCTGAAAATTTCATGGTTTACATTTCAAAGGGTGTAGAATCCGAATCTGCAATAAAAAATTTTCCGTCCGTCCGCCGTACGCCGAACGCACGATATCTCCGAAACGGCTGGAGCAAAAGATCTGAAATTTTCAGAAAAAATCCATCTTGGCCCGACGACGCCCCAATTCTTGAGCCAGCTCTCTCACTCAATTTAAAGTGCCCTTTAAGGGCTGTCAAGGTTTTGTAAAATCCCTAAAAACCTCAAAACAAGTCGAATCGGACTAAATATTTACCTATTTCAAGAACATACCATGAGGAATCGAATGAGCCCTTCTCCACGTCCGTAGGTCAAACCATTCCCGATGTATGGCCCGATTTATGGTGTCAACATTTGCGTTTTTTGGTTTATTATTGTTTGTTTGTAACCTAGGGATGCCGATAGCGTCGAGTTGTAGTGAATGTGGTTACTGGAGTGATAGCCGATGTGGATACTTGTAGTTTATAGGCGATACACGGGTTGAAGCATTCTGATATGTATGAAACGCTGATAATATATAGGTAAATATTATTACTGGGGATTATTATTCAATATTATTACTGGGGTAAATAAGTTTTCTTTCACTCGGGTTTATTATTCAATTGGCTTGCGTTCATGATTTGAATCGGTACTAATCTTCGGAGTGTGCGTGTTTCACAGGTGATAGAGCGATTATTGAATTTCAGGAGATATGCATAGAGCAGGTAAATCGTTCTCAACCAAAAGTACCTATTTGGATTGATCAGTTGATCATATTTGTGTGCCTCTGAAATTCAAGAATCGCTACTATCAGTCTATCATTCTTAGTTTATTATATCGTTTATTCATTTGAGTTGCATTCATGATTTAATTTCAATAAACGAGCGCTAAAGTGTGTGTTGATAAATTATGGAGCTTTATTGAATTTCAGGAGATATGCATGAGTAAATCGGTTCTCACCAAAACAAAATCAGTTGAATATTTGTGTGCCTCCTCTACATCAGTTTACCTTATTCTACATCGTTTAAATTTGGGTTTAGTTTTAACGCAATACGAGCGCTAAAAAAATGGAATTTACTTGAGCGATTATTGAATTTCAGGAGGCACACAAATATGATCAACTGATCAATCCAAATAGGTATTTTGGTCGAGAACAGATTTACGTGCTCGATGCATATCTCCTGAAATTCAATAATCGCTCTATCCTGAAACGCGCACACTCCAAAGCTTAGTAGAAATTCAAATTATGAACGCAAGCCAATTGAATAATAAACCCCAGTGAAAGAATTTGCAGCGTTTTCTATTGAAAGTGATTAAAGTAAAAGGTGTTGACATTTCAAATGTCTTGATATCTTGAAATATATTGAAGTTGAACAGGCTTTCAATCCTGTTTTGTTGGTTCAATTTCATAACTTTTTCAGATTTTCCGTGATTTATTAAACGGAGCTTGTTTTACATCATCCTAATATATTCATATGATAGAAGATACCTTTCAAAAGAAAACAAATGAAATATACACAAAAAAATGTTACTTGTGAAAAATTGCACTTATTAACGCGTTTACTCAGTTTCCTGTTGGATTTCAATGGATTATTTGTGGAAATATTAAACCAAAACCAACAGGAAACAACAGGATAGGCTAAACGTTCAATAGTGATGAAATTTAGGCACTTGTGTGCAAAAAAAAAAAAAAAAAATGGTAATCAAAAACTCGATTACGAAAAGACTTGTCCCTAATGATATTCTTCATTTCAATTCATGTTGGAATTTTTATCGACTGTTTATTACATATTACAAAAACATACTCATGATTTTTGGCGTAAGTTTGAGCTAAAATTTTTGAATGACCTAGTTTGTGGCTGAAAAACTTTTCTTGAGTGATATTCCGCGGAAAAATATGATTGTAACGATTTTTATCCGATCTTTAATTCAATATGCTCAAAAACTGTGATCCAAGGAACACATCATTTCTTTTGTAATGCTTGATTGTTGGCGAAAGAACGACGATTTTATTTCAATGCTATCGAGAGGCATAACTCAGAATTACAAACGTTTACACATTTAAAGAGAGTCAGAATCCAGAAGTCATTTCAGCAGGCTTCAAAACATATTTTGATGGAGAAAATGTTCATTTTAAACTTTCTCTGAAGTTTGTAAAACACCATTCTACTTGCTACAGTTGATAAGTAGGTAGGGGAGTGAGGGGTAATACAGTGCATCGGGTAATGCCGCCCATGGCTGTTTCGGATGTTTGGATCGACACCAGAAACGTGGGAATGAGCGCCGATCCTAGAGAAATGTCCCGCCAACTAGGTTCTAGCGTTACCCTACCTGCAAAGTTAGCCTTCTTGACGTGAGTGCAGTGAGTATTTTTCCGAATCGTTTGATGTTATTTCTTGTGCATCGGAAATAAGCAATGTGAGTCCCATTTTCAACTCTTTTTTAGATTAGTTTTCATGTATATACGCAGAATTTCATCATCTTTCTGAAGCACTAACCAAATTTAAGTTTTGGTTGTAAATGAAGTCAGCGGGAATGAATTACGAAAAACGTAAACATATGGGTAATGCCGCCCATCGTAACGGGGGAATGCCGTGCATTTCTGAAACGTCAAAAAAATATGGAAAAGAACAACAAAAAACCAACAAAGCGCCAAATTCAGCTGGATTTTGATCAACTCACTACTAGTAGCAGAGATGGGGTTCAGAAGAAGAAGAAGAAAGGTGGAAGTCATGAAAAAAATTGAAAGACCTCAAAAAAAGAAAGAGAAGCGCAAGAGAACCAGAAGTGAGAGCAGTGACAGTGATGACTGGGGAGATATCTCTGAGGGAGACCTTGTTGTAGACACAGACGAAGATGTTGAAGAATTCTTGACTTCGTCTTTTGTGGACAGCTTGTGTACAATTTGCCAAGACGCCGATAATAATTCGCCAAAGTGGAATTGCGAGCACTGCAATCACAGCAACCACTACATGTGTTCCATGGGACGACCTGATCACGGACTATGTGATGTATGCAAGGCTATTTTATAATTTTATAAAGCAAGAACAGCTAAGTATTAGTGTGGGTTCAAAAAAGTTCTATATACAAGACTGTAGTTTACCTATTTCTAAGTCGTCGTTCATTTTAACTATAGTTTATTGACTGTTTGCATGGTTTTTATTGTTATAAATACATTAACCCTTCTAACTTTGGAAAAAATGGGTTGAATGACATTTGAGAGGGGAACATTATTCAGTTCTCGGGGTTGGGCGTCATTACCCCATAGTGCGGGCGGCATTACCCCACAGTGTGGGAAATGCCGCCCAAAGCACTTTATTACCACTCACGGCTGTTCTTCCTATAAAAATCCTTTTATGTAAGGGAAATGCTCAGATATCGAAAATATAATAAATTCTAGAGCCATTCGTCCAAGAGAAACGTTTTTATGACGTTCTGTCCCTTAACTGTATGGTTCCAAAGTTAAGTGCACGGTATTACCCCTCGTTCCCCTATACATCGTTGAGATTTGAAGGTGCTCACTAAAAAAGAAATAAGCTCAAAGTGGAATTTATTTCAAAAAGCAAGACAGAATGGGGAGCATTATCCAGCTGTGTGTAATCGAAAAAGTAGGACTGTCTTCCAAAACAGCTTATAATGACAAAGAATGATGGCGTTTGGGGGAACGGAAAGTGTACACACACATATACATATAGCCATACATGTATATTGGGGATTTTAAAGGTGGCCACTGGATGAGTAAAACGTTTATGCTAAGTTGGTGGGAGTTGGTGTGAAGTATCGTTGTAATCGTTGAGATTCGCAATCAATCACTCTCCGACAAAATATGGTAGAGTGAAGAACAGGGTCGTGAAAGATCCATATGATATTAATGTTCTTTCACACTAATAGTTAACTTCACAATGAACAGTTCGATGATCGAACCCTAGCGTCGTTCACAACCGTTGAGAGATAACCGCTCCCATTCTTAGAATGGACAAAAGTATAAACATGATGAATGGTATACACACGGAAACGCGAACGAGACCTTTTTTGATTAATGGCGAAAAAGAGACATCACAGAGCACGCAAGAAAAAAGGAAAAGATAATGGTAATTCGGCTTCGCGTGGGTCTTTCATGGGAAAGCACAAGGAAAAAAGGGGCTTGGAAATCATGGAGGAAAGCACAGAAAGCGAAAGGGACTTCTTGCTATCCGGAATATATCCGTTTTTTTTTTTTCAAAGGAGACTAGTCATCCGAAGGAGGATTCAAAGGCACAAAGCGTCCGACTGGATATCATTCCTCATTTTCATTATAAATCTCAGCGCCTCGAGGGTCGTTTTCAATGGAAGACACGCGCCATCAGCTGCAACCTCACGCTCGATTACTCCTCCACCACGCCATTCAAGACAAATAACATCCTGTTGAAGGGCTTCCATTCAGTACAGGATCACGTAACTCTCAGAATCAATGTTTGAGAAACCATAACCGAAGTCCCTGTAGTTCAACACAATTGTATTAAAAACATGTTTAGTCTGGTGTGGCGAGTAGCTCCATAATGTCCGAGTAGAGCGTAAAATGGTTTTAAATTATCATCTTTTTGACCTTGTGTTTATTCACATATTGCCAGCGCAATTCCATGTTAATGATATGTATTCTTACATTTTTACATTTACTTAATAAAATCCAAAATTCATCAATTTCACATTTTGTGCAGTCTCAAATTTTATCTTACATTCTAATCCCGGCTCGTTTCATGAAGTTCAACAGGTTTTTTTAACTGACCAGCAGTTCCCTCTTTTATGAACGTACATATGTCCTGATCTTCGAGAATTTGCCCCCTCTACTTCTCTTTCCTCTTCATAGAATGAACAATCATCATTTTGTGAACCATATTCCCTTCGTCATTTTCTAATGAGATTGAGTATTTGGTGCGTATGGTTGGGTGAATGGTAGTAATGATATTGTTGGAAGATTATCAAACCGCACCACCTCGACTAGGAAGTGAAAAAATTATATTGGATCGATTAGACAAGGGGTCTCTCAAACTTCATCATAAGGTTAGTTAACTTTTGACATTTTACAGTAATTTTTTCGATGTCTCAAATAAGCTTCTACATCATAAACCAATTAAATTAATAACGAATGACATTTTACATTAATTTGACGAAAATGTCTCTCAAAAATCCGTTTTGGGCAGCCAAAACATGGAAAAAAATTATGTAATGGGCCAAATTTTGTCAACGCTGCCTGGCCGGTATTTACCGATTTTCGTGATTCGTACTTTGTTCAATCCCATTGTTAGCCTAATTGTGCAACAAACTTCAGAAATTTCGAATTTCGTGGCAGTACAACCGAAAAAACGTATTTTTTCGATACTTCTTCTTTGTTGGCTCTAGGAGAGGGGTGGAGGGGGTAATATACGATCCATCCAATCGCTGCTCATGCAGCTTATCCCGCCGATTTCTAGCAACTTTTTGGGTGAATGGAGAGGATAGCACTGATTAATCATTAAATCTCCAACATTTTCATTTGATTATTTTTTTTCTACCCCAATTTTTTTAGAAAAAAACCCTCTTGTGCAACAACACTTGGAAATATTGAATTTGCTGTCGGGAAGGCGAATTTTTTTGCTAGGCTTTGTTGTAATGAAAAGTTTTCATTTTAAATGAACGTATAAGGTGAATTGTAAATTTTTGTTGCGGAATCTAAGAAACAGTAAAATTTACATTTAATGTTGATTGTAAACTGTGCTTGGAGAAGATTAATTACAAATGTGCTGCTCACCGTTTTGTCTTCGGAGACCCCTATCCCACAAAGATGATGTTGAAGATTTCCGTGAATATAAAAAAATACTACTGGATACTTAGCGGTGCAAATATTGGAATGTAACGGAAATTATAATGTTTTTCACTCTTAAGACAATAATACTCGGAAAAACTGCATATTATCTCGGAGAAAAGAGGAGACCGAGCATGCACATTTGTCTATCAACTAAAACCCAGTTAAACCTATAGGATCGTAATCGCTCTCCTTGTGCCAAAACAGAAAACTATAATCTTCTTTATCCTGCTTCCTGAGCGGGAAATGACCGTTCCATTCAAGTACTCCTTATAAGTACCTACTAGAATTCTCAAACAATTGTCATCCTTTTCTTAAATCTTGAATTCCCTCTAGCGTTTAAGAATATTTGTAAGAGCTTATAATCATGTTTTCAAGTGTGATCATAAAGAACCCGGAAATATCGACCTCCTTGTTATGCATGCATTACTTACCAATATGTTTTATTAAGTTAGTTTTGACACGTTCTTTCCAATCTGTAAAAGGCAATATAATCTATTTAAAAAAAAGGTAGCTTCCATGTATGCAGAAAGCCCAGTTTTACAAAAATAAGTGGTGCCGAAAGGAGTGAGTATTTTCAATGCCTCATCATTCCAAATTGGGTGTAAACCTTTCGTACATAAGAAGATTTTTCAACATTTATTTCAAGCCGAGGTTTTCTTAGGATGTCAATGAGATTTTGTTTCTCCACACTTTTAACTGAGGGTTTGCATGGGGAAAAAAGTTTGCTTTATTATTTTGCAAGTAAATTTAGTCGGCCCACGAGGATTTATTGGCCCACCTTGGGTGTCACGCCTCACACTTTAAGAGTTGGACGAAAGGGCATTCGTAAAATGAGTATTGATTTATATTGCAGCACAAGACGCACATGCCCAGAAGATTTTAATAAAATCGGATGAAATTCGGCTCATTACTAACCGTTATGAAAATAAAAACAATAAAAGATGGGGAAGCAATGGTCTACCCCACTCGTCGGCAGCCGCAATGATTATGGAAGTGGACGAACATGGATGAAGAGAGGGATGGAAGAAAGATCTCCTATAAAAATAATCACCAGTTATAGTAAGAGGCCCGAAGGATACCGGTGGTGATACCACGAAGCACTCCCGGCGAGGGCCCAACTAGTAAATCCGGGCACTTTCCCTGCACCACACTCCGCGCCTTGACTTGGTTGCAGCCATATCTTGATTCTTAGGGGCAACTACTTATACTTCAGATATTTCTAGCCGCAGGTCATTCCTATAGAATTCCGTAACTAACACACACTCACGCATTTTCTTGCTGGGTTACAGAGGTTTACTATTGAAAATAATAAACTAAAAAGTGAGGAAAGTACTGCTAAGCAACGGTGAAGGACTGAGGCATTGCATAATTCCGTTACGATGTCGAGGAATCGTAAAACATAAAACGAGACCGACCCAGCAACAGCAGTTCATTAATTTGAAGTGTGCATTATGTATTACACTGAGGCCTCTCAATGCCACGTTGGTTTTGGACCGCTGAGGTATATTTATAATGCGAGCTGCTATTATAATACGAGAGATGGTATACCCATTAGCCGTGGCAAGAGAGTTTCAAGAGCATGAAAAGTTTTAATCGCGGGTTTCCATGGAGATGTTTTCAATGGAGGGAATTGACGGCAGGAAACGGGAAAGGGCTTGGAATATTTCTGGCTGGAAGTAATGTCAAAGATTTATGAGGTTGAGCGGAGGGAACACCAAATTAAAGCGTTGATATCTGGAGACCAAATTTGTGATAGCGCAGAGCGTAATTTTTCAATATAATCACCCTACGTTACTATTTATGGTTCGAATTTATCAGGGGCCTATCGAGACAAAGCGTTTTATTCGAAGACAAATTAATTCAGAAAACAATTCAGAAGGAGCACGGCTAGAAGAAAGGAAATCCCCTCCCGTCCTTCATTCTGATCTTCATTTACAAATTTAATTCAAATATATCAGATGACCACCCCACTGAAGGTTGATTTTTAAAATAGTCCAATTTGTGAAGGTGGTCATAAAATTGTGATTGATCCCAGAAATTTAACCCTGAGTTATCTAAATTGAGAAGATACGTAATTAGTAATGGATTTGTGCTCTATGGGTCAAACAGGGAGTCTATTAAATTCTTCATAGATGATCCCTGATTTTTTCGCTACAAAATTCCCTACCGAAAAAATCATTACCTATTCGTGTACAACACGATATTCGCGATCTCATGAGTTACAAAACGTAGCGATGTAACAGTGCCACCATTAGCAAAGAAGTTAACACTATCTTTTGGATTTGCTATCTCATAAAAATTTTCATTTTCACAATACTCATCGAAAATTCATGTAATTGCATATCAATTTCAACAAAATCTTATAAACTGCAGCTACAGTGCGTACGCAAATATGAAATCCCTGTTACAGA
Organism: Creontiades dilutus; assembly: GCA_031894815.1. NCBI lineage: Eukaryota > Metazoa > Arthropoda > Insecta > Hemiptera > Miridae > Creontiades > Creontiades dilutus. The sequence continues at coordinate 4,129,150 of JAVIWC010003164.1, forward strand.
CTAAATGTCCATTGTTTCTATCCGATTTGGAAGAAAGTTGCTTGGGATGAGCGGTTAGGCTTTAAATGAGTAGTATCAATTTCATCACTGGAAATAATTAGTTTCTGATAAGCACATACGAAATCCGGTTACCGCCATTTTCTCATCATCTATTCGTCCGATTTTATTCAAATTTGGAGTTGAGTTTGGAAACTACTTCTCGCTTCCGTCTGCAACTTGATATTTCACCCATCATCTCAATTTAATGTTAATTACCCGATCCTTCTGTAATTTTGAAATAGTTGGGAAAATGAGGAACTTCAGAGTGAAGTGTTAAAACAACAACACACGGTCAAAAGTAGTCTTTAGATCAACGTTTCCCTCAAGTTATTAAGGGCTACACCAGCAAGATGATAGTCGACGTACTGAGTAATCTGGACAGCAGTATCATTATTTTGTACTGTGGCAATACTATATTTCAGTTACTGTACTACTACTGTTACTTCTACTATTATAGTATTATTATTTTGATGGTGTAGACTGAGGTTGATTTATAAATTAAACGAAACGTTGGCCTAAAAAAAATTCTTAATCGACTGAACCTCAAAAATCCCCAAAATTCCAGCATGGTTCTAGTGTTTATTGATTTAACAAATTTCGTTTTAATAACACTTTAATTTTCTAGGGCTATTGTTTTTGGTTTATTATTCAATAATAAACCATTGTAACCTCTTGAAAAAAAAAATTTAACCCCCCCCCCCCCCCCTAAAAATTTCATGGTTTACGTTTCAAAGGGTGTAGAATCCAAATCTGCAATAAAAATTTTTCGTCCGTACGCCGTACGCACGATTTCTCCCAAACGGCTGGAGCAAACAATCCTGAAAACATGAGGAAAAATCCATGTTGGTCCGACGACGCCCCAATTCTTTAGCCAGCACTCTCACTTAATTTAAAGTGCCCTTTAAGGGTTGTCAAAATTTGTTAAAATCCCGAAAAACCTCAAAAAAAGTCAAGGCGGCCTAAATTTGGACTTTTTTTTCAAGAACTTTCTATGAGGAATCGAATGAGCCCTTCCCCAGGCCCGTAGCTCAAACCATTCCCGATGTGTGGCCCGATTTATGGTGCCAACATTTGCATCTACATTCACTACATTGTGATCAAAACAAACACAAGAGTTTTTTTTCTTGTTTTTATCGCAGTAACCGAGTGATGTAGTGAATGTGGATACTGGAGTGAACTCCTAATAGGGTTTATAGTCAATACACGGTTGAAGCATTAAAAGCTCCGTCTTACGAAATTTAAAATTTTTAAATATAATATTTTTCCATTGTAATCGCTCTTGAAAAAACGCTGCAAATTCTTTCGCTGGGTTTATTATTCAATGATTCATGATTTGAATTTCTACTAAGCTTTGGAGTGTGCGTGTTTCACAGGTGATAGAGCGATTATTGAATTTCAGGAGGCACACAAATATGATCAACTGATCAATCCAAATAGGTGTTTTGGTTGAGAACGGATTTAAGTGCTCTATGCATATCTCCTGAAATTCCTCCAACTGAAGAAACTCCGAAGCTTAGTAGAAATTCAAATCATGAATCATTGAATAATAAACCCCAGTAAAAGAATTTGCAGCGTTTCTAGTGTGGCGAGTCGACCGTCGTTTCCACAAGAAAACATACTCAATTATCAATCCGTTCGGAACATTCGTTTGTATAGATTGTCAGTAACAGTGAATTGAAGTTAGCGCAGGAAATAGTTTTCTAATCATCCCACTATACAGGCGAGAGAACTTTCTGTTTGTTATCGAATAATTGAATTCCAAGCCCTCGCAACTGGAGAACCGGAGTTAATTATTCTTCATGACGCATTTTGCTTCGATTGGAGTGTGCTGAAAATGTTAACCCTCTCCTTAAATTTTTAAAGCTGATGTGATGACAACATACAATTGCATTTAGAATAAAAAGGTTTGTCAACTATCAATTCATTGAAGAACGATAATATGCCATTAGTTACGATCCCATGTTTTAAAGGTTGATCATGAAAATATAGTTTAAGAGCATAGGAAACAGTTTTAACCGTGTCAAATCTCGGAAGGTTAATTATACATAAATAACATAATGTTGTTAATTATACAGCGGAAAGAACGGTGATAGACTGCGTTGAAAACGATGTGAAATTGTTATACAGTTTTCCGACTACCTTAACATCTTTTTAACACGATCCAACCGCAAGAACCTGAGAAAATTATGGTATCAGGAGGCAAAGTAATGAGTTGATGCTGTCTAACCCTGATATTCCCTGGAAGTGTTTCCTAAATGGCAAGAAAACTGTCGGAATTACGACGATTTACGGACACATAGACAGACAGTCAGACATGTAAAACAGTGATTCAGAATGGTCTAAGACGAGTTAAAATTTTGATTTTGGGGAAGACAATTTTTTTTCTTTTTTTTTCATCTTCCGATAAGAGAACAAATCTTCCGCTACCTTTTAATAGACTCGGAAGCGAAACTCCAAGATGCACATTTTGACGCGAATTAGTTGTAGAATACTTAGGTGAAGATCGGTATGAGACAACCTGTATATTAAAAATTTTGGTTCATTCAAGATAAAAAGCTTTCAAAACTTCCGTCCTGTGAAGGAGAAAGTACCAAAAATATGGGCGGAGAAGCTCTGAAAGCATACAATTTTTATTTGGTCTTCTCGATTACGAGCTTAGCGAAGATCCGCTAGGAGGAAATTCTACTGCGCTCTCCTGCGAAACTCCGTGTAATGGAAAGAAGAAAAAAGAAAGAACCACATGTAGAGCATAAGAGTACAGGAGGAAACCGGCTAAAAGGTACATAAATGATGATACGGAGCATCGCACGGGAGGTGAACAAGACCATCTTTGCCGTAGACAAGGGTAATGACAAATGGTTGAATATACATTTTTCTCCTCCTTTTTTTTTCGATACGGGAGGAAGGAAAGGTGAGGATCCACCTTAGTGAACTGTCGAGTATCCAGGGAGGGAGTCCATCACAGACGCAAGAAACAGGTTGACAAGGATCTGGAGCGAGGTGGTGATGATGCAGGGGCGGGAATGTTGGAAAGTACGCTAGAACCGCTGAATTATTCATGCCGCCCTCCCATCCTCCCTCTAACTGAGCTTGATTCCTTTTGTGCAAGCATTTTCTTATATTCCTCTCGACTCCTTTGGTATTTATACGACGGACGTCGTTTCCGAGCTTCCTTCGCTTCCACTCGAAAATACATTTTACTTCACAGAGAAGGCGCAATTATCCCCCTAGAGACTCAGACCTCTTATTAAACGGCGATCTGTATTGATCGGTTATGGGTTGCTCTGGCGTTTGAAGTTTATTTTCGCACAGAGAGAGTTCATCACTCTGTATTACATACTATCCTTGAGTTCCTTCTAAAACCCACAAGAAAGTACGAGTTCGAAGGTACACCTTGGAAGTAAGGGTACACCCTGGAATATTTCAGTTCCTACATTTTTTTAATTGGCTGTGATGAACATCGCGACCTGAAAACAATATTGTTGATAATTGTGAATGAAACACTTTTTAATTAAAAACAAAAGTTTAGCTCCCGGACAGCGAACAACTGACCCCCCTCCACCAAACTCACAACTTCACCATCCTCTCGCCCATCTTGAGGCTTTGTTTAGCGCATGGATTTGAACCTCTTCGATTCTTCAATGAGGATTCATGGGGGAAAGTTGCCGCTCCTGACCTCAAGCCCGTTCATGCCCTCTGTTGTGCGTGGTAGGTGGTGGATGGGGGGTGGACGTCTCCAGCTCAGGGGTTGTGATTCTAAGGGACGCAGTCGGTTCATTGAGTGATTTTTAGAGCAATCATTGACTATAGGAATCCGACCAACCAGTGTGATTACCCGGTGGATCTGAAACAATTAGATTTCTGCTGTTCTTTCGCCAGTTTGCCACAGCTTTCCTTAGTAGTCGGACGAAATAGAGGTTCTGAGTATTACAAAGGAGATCGTCCAAAGCAATTCCGTAAAAAATCTTCTCCAATATTGTTGAAAAAGACCCAAAAAGTGGCAAACTTATTTTTATTTGAATAGAGTACCTATTCCTGTCCAAACCGGGGCTTTGAACCCAGTTAAAACTTCTTATTTTTCGCTCATCTTTAGGTTTCCAATCCTAAGTAGCATCAGAACTGTTATCGGTCATTCCTCATTTTTCTCCCCGATTACCCTGTCAACTTTTTGTAAATTCTTCTACCACTTATACCAACTCCTTATCCTATACTTGCACATAACAAAACAATTTGGAAATTCCTTGCATTCAGTCAAAGCCACTTCTTTCTCATCCATTCCTTGGAAAACCAAAAGTCCAATGAACTCCGGGTTTCCCTTGTGAAAATTAGCTGAATCTTGCCATTGTGCATGACCAGTTTCAATTGGCTTCCCATTTTACCGTCAATTGCTCCTTCTCGGTACATTTTGGAGACATTACTTATATCGAAGTGATAATTTGTATGAAATATCTTGTTTAAGGGACTCACTCCCTAGCTGTCATTGTAAACTGATCTTCTTAAATCAAACCTTTTTATATTCCTAGTTTCAATTCCTTGAGTTAAGTCAATGTGTGTAAAGTTAAATATAGTCTAATAGTGTGATAATTCAAATAAAGTATTCTTAAGTGTGTGTTTTCAAGAATGGTGTTTTCCATTGCAACCTGTGATGGATATTGTTAGTTGGCCCTTCCCGATTCTTGAATCCGTCGCCTTGGGAGATGAATCAGACGCCTTCAAGCGACTGGGTCATTCTCTGAGCGTGGCGGATCATTAAACCGCATTCAGTTCAATGGAAGGGGCAACTATACCATTCCATCACCTCACCTCCCCATGTTACAAACCCCACCGACAAGGCATAGACAAGTTCAATGAAACTTGTTTCGCTAACATTTTTCGGAGCCTACAATCCAAATTCGTCGACAACTCAATTCATTTGTTTCTTGAGTCGTGGTACCTAACGAGATCCCCAAGAAATAAGGTTATTTTGTAACCGTAAAAAATAAAGGTTTTTGGGGTTATTATATTCAAAATGGGTAGAAACTGATAACAGGAACGAAAATAATCACTAAAATTTACATTCTGAAATAACTATTATTTTCAAACTCTGATAAGATTTGCTCATTTCCACTTTTTTAATTCGGAGTTCATTTGGAGAGCTGACCAACGGCTAAACAAATTTGGCCGAGAATGGAATTGTGTTATTGGTTGCGTGGTTAGAGAATGTTATTCCCTCTCGTAGAATGAACAGTGATGATTAGTCAGACAGGGCGCCATGATAGAGAATATTTACCGAAACGGAGGACAACGTAAACAACGCTGGACGAACATGTTGCTTCAGGCCGCTCTGCAAACTATTTGGGGACTGTAGTTTCTAGTATCCAAACTAATAGGTCGGCAACTGGTATCCAACCGTGAATCTTGGGGTGGGTGATAATCAGCCGATACTCGGAAATCGAACTGATCCACTAGATAAGCCTTACCGAACTAAATCCAGTTTGTTTAGAGACTTGAAGCCAAGGTGAAACATTACACCAACTTCTACCTCAAAATGTTTGATATGATTTCTATTCCATCAAACTAGTAGTAAATAAATTAAGACACTCCTTGAATCGAATACCAAGCATTTGTTGCGTCCGTTTGTGTAATGAGAATCGTAGCAGTTGGAGTGTTTGCCGATGGAAAGCATCGAATGTAGGTACTGAACAATAGATCGATGCAATCAACCTCTGAAATTTTGAATGTTTTGTCATGAAGGGGTAACACCAATCAATTCAATCGCTGCACAGTGGGACAATGAGAAAAAAAATGCAAATCAAGACCGAATCAGGTCATTTCGTTGTGAATTGTTGTTTAATTACGTTCGTACCTCGGCGTTTTGGGGTATCACCACCTGCGTCATCCGGGGATCTTGCTTAAACTGGTAGTAATTCTAGAAGGGCACTTCCTTCCCTCCCTCCTCCATAACCCAAATCCCACGGGCTGGCAGGTAAAGGCTTTGCCGTTTGCTTTACAAGTGCTTCAGCTATTCTGATGGTAAAAATGTCCTATGCACCTATTCCATGATCTTCATATTTGTAAGGGACCAAGTTCCACCTGTAGGAGCACAAAAAATTTGAGCATAAACCACAAACGAGCAACTTGCTAGTTAAAGGTAAAACTAAAAAATAAAACAGAGTCGATGAGATTTACAACTGTGATCGTTTGATTCAGACTGAAAAATAGCACAGAGCTCAACTCGATATTTGTCAGATCAACACAAACTCAACATTAAAAAACAAAATTTCCTCTTGTAGTTAGCAAAGTAGAAGTAAAATTGAGTCTTTGGCTTTAATGTTTGGAAAACGATACGCCTCTTTTTAATTCGAAGGTGGAGAGTAATCGGGCTGGTGGGACTTTTCAATCAACGAGAGACCAAACCAAATCTTACTGCGAAATTGCAGTTTTTTTACTCTTCTGGGTCATTTTAGAAGATTTTTTTGTGCAGTTTATCAAGCGTCCTTTGTCAAAGTGGAAGCTGGACACCCAGTATAGGTTGACTGGAAATCTCTCGATGAGGGTTTTTTTAATTTCTTTTAGGTGAAACCTTTAACGAAATCCCGTTTCCTTTACTGGTCCAGCTTTACTAAGGTACACAAAATTCGAATGGCAAAGCTGTGTAAATCAAGAGATTGGATTTTACCCCAACAATCTCCCACATGAATTAAATTTTTCCCTTCACGCGAGGAACTCTATTTTCCCCCGTCAGTTCGAAGGGAAAAATCCTAATTCACTTTGAGTTTCCTGGCGGGCTCGGCCCAAGGAACAAGGAGCAATAGGATACGCCGGACCCTTTTCTTTCCCATTATAAAGTAAGTGGATAGGAGAGAAAGGGCAGCCTGCGAAGAGCATGAGAAGAATCCACTTCATTTCCCTGGTTCCAGGCAGGGGCACTCATTTTATTCAGCTCAAAATCCCTGAGCAGAGCTTCAAAAACGAGCCACAAGGGTAGTAATTTTACGGCGCAATGTTGTAGCCGAGAATAGCTGGTTTTCTTATTTAAATTGCTTCTCTCAAAGGAAAAAAAAAAAAATGAGAAAAATAGATAAATTAATGAATAAATAAATAAATAAGTGCATAAATGAAAATAAAATTGTTCCGTCACATGTCAAATCTGTTCCTACTCTTCAGTAGGTATGTTACAGATTTTCCAAGTCAGATTCGGAAATATCCAAACTAATTCCAGAAATTTCCAAACCAATTTCAGACATTCTCCAAATCAAATTCAGAATTTTCTAATTCAATTTCAGAATTTTCCATTTCAATTTCAGAATTTTCCATTTTGATTTCAGAATTTTCCATTTCAATTTCAGAATGTGATCAATATCCGGGAGCGTAAAAAAGTGGGATAAAGAGAAGGAAATGTAGCACACAAATGTATTAATAAAATTGGAAAATTATCACAAGAGGTGAGAAGGAACTGGTTCAACGAAATTGATAAAATGTGCGCGTGTTTTGCTTCTGCGAACCCAACCAATTTTCGTTGTCCGAATTCAGAATTTCCACTTGAATTTTGCGTTTCATAGCCTGTCTGTCAGTCCGCGTTTCTTTGTTAAAGCCATAACTTCCTCAATTTTGAATGAATTTAGCTCATATTTTGAGGGATCATGCAGATAAGGTCTCTTGAGGTCCCATACGAGTTTCATCTCAAAATAATCAGCAGCACGCTCTGCGCATGCGCTAATGTGAAATTTTTGAAACGGGTATAACTTTTTGGCTGTTTCAAAAATTTCACGTTAGCGCGTTTCACGTTACCAATTTCGATGAACCAGTTCCTTCTCACCTCTCAAGATAATTTGTTAATTTTATTAATCCATTTTGTGTGCTCCCTACTTATTTTCTTCTCTTTATCCCACTTTTTTAAGCTCCCACCCGGATATTGATCACATTCTGAAATTGAAATGGAAAATTCTGAAATTGGTTTGGAAATTTCCGAATCTGACTTGGAAAAGCTATACAGTGTGTCCCAGGAGTTATGTACAATACGACTCCTACGTGTTCTACAACTCATTTCCAAACAAAAATGCCTCATTAGCAATTTTTTGCCAGAGGTCTCGTTTCCGAGCTATTTGCGATTTAAGATTTTTTTCGTGTTTTCGATCTCATGTCATTAAAACTGTCATAACTCCCTCAATTGTGAGGATAGCTCAAATTTGATGACACCGTTGGAAAGAGCGTTAAATTTTCTATCTATTTAATGTCATGAAAACTTTTTTGATTACGTTGAAATGTGCGATTGCTGCGCGAAATGGCAGTTTTGTCAATATCTTGAAATCGCCTGTTTTTCATCTCACCTAGAAACCCCATGAATGCTTGACGCAAAACTGTGCAGGCCTGGTAAAACGTGCGCCGAAATGTCAGCTTTCCAACGGTGTAGTCGTTTTGGTTTTTAAAATATTTTTAGTTAAGGAAAAGGAGTTTAACTGCAGAAAAACGTGTGTTTTCTGTTAAAATTGAGGTTTTTCCAAAAGTCTCGAAGATGAATGCAACTCATCGCAGTCGGAAATGAGTTGTAGAACACGTAGGAGTCGGATTGTGCATAAGTCCTGAGACAACCTGTATCACTAACAAAGACCTAATGTTTGAAAATTGGGAAAGCTACGGAGGAGGCATTGGCTTGGTCAGGGGCTAGGATATGCAATGACCCGCACGACCGAGCGGTCTTGAAGGAGGGGTTGCTTTGTGCGCCGTGTATTATCAACCCCAATCTGATTTGGCCGTAGCATTGGGTGTTGCAATGTTGAAATCGAGTTCATACAAAGAGTTAGAGTTTAAACAAGATTGTTAAGATATAAATTAAAAAATTATTATTTAAAAATGAAAAATGAAATGAATTTAATGATTGAAAACGTTCGTTTGTGATCAGCGTCTACGGCATTTCCAGGCTGTCCAGCCAAAGTCAGGATAATCGAAGATCCGAGAGACAGCTATTGTTTGTGTTCATTTACGATTGATTGCGATGATTTGGTTTCAGTTGAGTAGCTATACCACAAGTGAGTAGGTTGACATGATTTTTGTGTACGGTTTTGCCAATGGTAATGCTTCTGAAGCATCAAGGGAGTCACACTGCTCCTGTGTACAACTCACACCCTAGCGAACACGTCGGATAGTATGAGGAAAAAATATTGGTAGATAATATTGTTTATGTCACTGATCCTTCTTCACATAGTAAACTTTCTGTTTCTTATCTACTACCCAATTGTTTTTTGTCACTAAGGTTTTGGTTATTACTACCAGCTATGTTCAATAGCTAGAGCGCACCATGATGAATGGGAATATGCAATAGGAAAACCTCGCTGAAGGAAATACAGCGAGGAAAGAGACGAAAGGGAAGAGTTGGTAATGATACGGAAGCCTGGTTTGATAAGGGTCCATAGTGTCAGCAAAAAGATGAATGCAACTCATCGCAATCAATCGTAAATGAACACAAACAATGGCCGTCTCTCGACTCTTCGATGATCTTGACTTTGGCCGGACAGCTTAGAAATGCCGTAGACACTGTTCACATACGAACGGGTTTATGCATCCGACTAAACTAACTTAAATCGTCGTCGGCGTTGTCACCATTCGATTCAGCGAGAAAAATTAATTACGTACATCCCGCCTCCAACCTTTTTTCGTCGAGACTTTTGGAAAAACCTCAATTTACACAGAAAACACACGTTTTTCGGCAGTTAAACACCATTACCTTAACTAAAAATATTTTTTAAAAACCAAAACGACTACACCGTTGGGAAGCTGGCATTTTCGGCGCACGTTTTACCAGGCCTGCACAGTTCTGCGTCAAGCATTCATGGGGTTTCTAGGCGAGATGATTTCAAAACAAAACTGCCATTTCGCGCAGCAATCGCACATCTTCAATGCAATTTAAAGAGAGTTTTCTGACATTAAATAGATAGAAAATTTAACGCTCTTTTAACTCCTCCACAATTTAACTCCTCCACAATTGAGGGAGTTATGACGGTTTTAATGACATGAGATCGAAAACACGAAAAAAAATCTTGAATCGCGAATAGCTCGGAAACGATACCTCCGGCAAAAAATTGCTAAAAGGTATTTTTGTTCGGAAGTTAGTTGTAGAACACGTAGGAGTCGGATTGTGCATAACTCCTGGGACACCCTGTATATACTTCGGTAAAATTAGGACGAAAATGGAGCAAAATCGACAGCCAACTCGAGACCGCCTCAACCCGTTCCAGGAATATTAATTTTTGAAGGTATTTTCAATTAAACCACGTTTTATGCCCCAAAAAGCCACATTTCTCAACTCAAAAACTACTTTTTCTCATGTTTGACTATATTTTTATATGACCGTTAAATTTCCTACACTCTTAGTGTATTTTCATAATTTAAACCCAACTTCTAAGGACCGTAACAGCAGTTCAAACGTTCAACATATAACAAAAATTAGGTTTCTGAAAATACTTGAGCTTTATCTGAATTTCCAAAAAAAAAGTGCTGGAAGCTGTAAAATTTCATAAAATTTGATAAGCTCTCCAATGGTGTGGTGAACTTTAAGATCCCTTTTCTGATTTCATGAAGAAATTCCAGTTTCAAGGCTAAAGCGTAAGCCACGTTTTAAAACATCACACGAGGAACCCGTGGTAAAACGGAGCAAAACTCCAAAAGGTGTAAATGAGGAAAATTAGAAAATCCTGGGAATTTTCCCCAAGTTGTCAAATGGTTTACTAACAGTAAAAAACATCAACTCAGAGGTTCTTCATCGATTTCAAGGAGAATTGCTAATTTGAAGGAATAAAAATATTGAATGCCTATGACAGCAAAGTTAGAGTAGCAAAAGTTGGAAACAAATTGAATCCAGAAAATTTCTCTTAAGTTGTGAGATGTTTTATAAACAGTACACAGCATTTGTACCTGAGATTTATGTACTAAGCACCTTCGTGATGTGGCGAAAAAACTAGCAGACCCTAAAAGCACTAAACGTAACCTGGAATTTCACCACGGAATCGATTTGGAATCGTAAAGTTGATGTTTTGTGCTGCTTATAAATCATTTGAAAGTTTAGAATAATTGGTTTCGATTCTATGGTTTTCTAAATGGTTGTTTAGCACTGCATTTAAAGAACGGACCTTGTTCTACTAAACTAAACGAACGCTCTTGGTAGGCTCAAGTAGAAAACAGTAGGTATGTTTATTTATTCTAATCGAAATTGTACATTTGATAGAAAGTTAACTTGTTCGAAATTCAAGTTGTAGCCTTCCAATTTACTACTCTAGGTCGCGTTATGAATGTTTATGAACGGAAGTACGGGGATATTTGAATATAACGGGTTTGATATAAACAGACGATGAATCAACTTCAACAATATTGGAGGAGAGGAAAAAACCAAGGGAAAAGCTATCAAACCTACAAAATGACGGGGACGCTCACCCTAGTACCTATTTCACCAAGAACAATAAACTTAAATGAGTTGCCTTTAAAGATCATAATTATTATTTTATAGTTCCAAATTATTTAATTTCAATCGATCGATGTTCTATTAGGTCTTTAGAAAATGTTAATGAGTAAGAACCATCATGGTGTGGAGATAGAGGCTCGGAACAGCGATCACAAAGTGAGGTACACACTGAGTGTTATAGAAACTGGGTGTTATACATGTCGGGAGTTCATTCGGTCAGTTCTTCCTTCGGCCTTCAGCCGAACAATGATACCGTTTGAACTTTTGCTCCTTCTATCCCGAAGGGTTTTTCGTTAATTGTTTTAGAACGTGCTCAACGTTTTTTCTTTTCCAAAGTGAAATTTCCTCATGAAATCGATTCAGAATCGCAAAGATGAGCATGCCATTGGAAAGCAGATCAAATGTGCAGGTTTCCTTGAAATATGACAGCTTCCACAACGTCTCTTGAAATGCAGTTAAGTGCCGTTCAAGTAGTTCCATAAAAAATATATTTTTTTTTAAATGTTGAACTACAATTAGGGTACTTAGAAGATGGGTTTTGATTATACAAATGCACTTAGAGTGTAGGGAAATTAATGCTGAATCCAAAAATTTGGAAAAAAGCCGTTTTCAAGAAGAAAAAAGTCAATTTGAACAGCACTAAACGTGGTTTTCTTGGAAAAAACTTTGAAAAAATCTTACCTCTGCGGCGGTTTGAGATATACTTGCTTCATTCTCCGTCGAGCTTTAACTAAATCAATAATAATCTTCTAGAACTTTTTTCTCGTTCATTTGATGATTTCAACACCTGTGTTTCATTATCTAACAAATCACCATATAGAAACATGAAAACACGTGACTGTGCGTGACCTCTATATCTTGACTGTACATACTGTGCGAGGTGCAAGTACCTATTCATTAGTTTGTTTTAATGAATAAGACTGAATCCCATTGAATAGTAGAACACTCCTAAGAGAATACATCGGCGTAAGAAAATATTGATCTTCCACGCCTAAGCAATTTTCCCTTTTGGTAGTACATGCTCACCATTAGCGTTTTTTACCATACCCATTCTCGTACTTTATTTGCCCTGTTTATGCTCCATTTCTTCAAAGGAACTGTTTAACGAAGCTTCCTTACCCCATCCGCTTACTTTAACGTCTTAAAACGAACAAAGAAATTCTGTTAAGGAAAAACGTGAATACGACTACGATCTCGTTTCAAGGCAAAGTAGCTTGAAAAAGTTCTTCGAAACGATACTTAAAGAGTTCTTTATGTCCTGGCAATAGACGTCTCACGACTAGGCTGAGCTTCTATTGTGAGAAACGTAAGAGTACTTGCTGAAATGTGGTGAAAAGGAAAGTTGGTGGAGCAAATGAAACGTCTTTGAAACAAAGTCTTCCAACTTCCATTGTTTTCAAGGAAGGCGACGCGCGCTTATCGCTGAAATAACTTTCCAACCCAATTCTCGTCTCATTGGACCGTTCCGAATTGAGATGTACCGGATGGAATGGGACGGCAGCCTTCACCCTGGGATGTTTCATTTAACCGAACGGTGCTGGAAACAGTCGTAATTCGATTCTTGGCGGTGAATAGTTTAGCGAATAGGAATTGGAGAGCTCTTCGGGTGAAGTTGGATGAGGTTTCCAGTCATGGATCGCACTGGAGACGCAAACCGTGTTGATTAGAAGTGTCAACCTGAACTTGGGTGTTGATGTTACCTCGCGTAAACAATTGACGTGTTTACGTCTAATCCAAAATCAATTTGCCGTATAACATTCAACCTTTTGTATTAGCAACTTCACGTTCACCAACTGCCGAGTATTAAATGTGATTAGAATAGTTAGTTTTGCAACTAAATTCCAATTGGATCTACAATTAACTACGATAAGGGAAAGAACAACCTAATGATTAAAAGCCCTTTGTATAAAACGACTGATTTGCTGATTGTAGATACGTGGAACTTCTTAAAATTCATTCCCAACTGTTCTTCATTCGGGAAAATGGTTTACTGAGAACGTAGAGTTCGAAAAATAACCTGTAAACATCGTATAAAAGCAGCCAAAATCCAAAAGTGATTGTTGTTGGAAATTAAACGCTGAAGTTTCTGCTGATGGAACTTGAAAAACATAGTTTTCGTTGCTCTCTGGTTCATGTTCAGGTCATCCCACCCGTGAGCAGTGAGAGGAAAACAACACGTAGGCCGTTTCAGCTGGCCCTCGGTTTATGTTTTCGTTATGAAACAGGTGACTATGCTCACAGATCCGAACATGAACTGACCGTGGGAGACCGTCCATATTATTTAACGAACCTCTTACAAACTAACAAATTCCTTTCTTTACGAATACTGTAATGATTTGAAGTATCCATCCTTCCGTCCTCCGATCTTGAAATCAACCATTCGCTTGCAGCAACACGCCAGAAGCTGCACAGACCATGCTTTGATTTGAACCTGTTTTGGTCAAATAGCTGGAATAAACTAAGAAGTAGAATTATTTGTAATAGGGCCGGCAATAGAGTAATTGATACGATCCACTACTATAACGAACCACTATTAAAATCAAGGGAGATTATTTTGAAAAAAAAAAAAAAAAAAAAACTAATTAGATTTATTTGTCCGAGTTACAATAAGTGATAAAGCTATACCTTCAGACTTGGTTGAAGTCTCTATATACAGGGTGTCCCATCTATCTTGCAATACAGTGCGGGCTATAAAAAATTGAACTTTTCTATAGTATTTTCGATGTTATAGTGCCTCAAATCTTCGATTGAAACTTGAGGTTAACCCTTGACCTCCCTTTTTTATTTTAGTTTTCGATTCTACGTTGAATTTAGAAGAGAAAATGCATCGTTGAAATTTTTTTTTAGAGACTTCGTTCAAAGTTATTTCACTTTTTGCGAACAACAAAAAGCGACTAATTCTTTTAGAAAAAACGTTTTCTCCAATTATCTTCAATATTTTTAGATTTTGACCATATTTCTGAAATCAGCATCAAATATCCCATCAACAGAAGCCAGTTTCCATCATCTAAAATCATCATCAGAGGATTGACAATACAGTTCAACCTATTCTCTAGCTGCGCGGAGGGAAGTGAACAACCAATCGACGGATTGGCAGGCAAGGCCAGGTCAATTGGTCTGCGAGATCTCCCGATCTCACCCCACTGGATTTTTGGTTATCTCGAAGATAAAAACGTACGACAGGCAACCCACTACACCAGAGGCATTCAAAGGTGATCTGGTTTAAGCTTGCTTAGCTATTCCACCAGATGTTGTACGAAGAACAACTTCTTCGGTAAGAGATCGACTCGCAATCTGTTTTCAGACGCAACGGGGTCTTTCTGAAACGTAGGTAATTTTAGTAGAATAAAAATGCCAATAAAACTTGTCTAGTAAAATTTGTATGTGTAATACTTATTTACTACGACTTGATGCAAGAATTGAAATGTCAATCCTCTGATGATGATTGTTGATGATGGAAACTGGCTTTCTGTTGATTAGAAGTTTGATAATGATTTAAAAAATTTGGTCAAAATTTAAAACATTTTGAAGATAATTGGAGAAAATCGTTATTTCTAAAAGAATTCGTCGATTTTTGTTTGTTCGCGAAACGAACTCTGAACGGAGTCTCTAAAAAAAAAAATTCTTAACGATCCATTTTCTCCTCCAAATTCAAAGTAGAATCGACAACTAAAATAAAAAAGGCTTTTGCTGACATTCCTTAATGGGCCCATATAGATGGGACACCATGTATATTCAAGAGAATCTACGATCCTGCGTTATGTTGGGAGTTTCTTGGAAGAACAAAAGGGCTACTGGTCGTAATTATTTCTCTCCCCTCTCCCAATGTGAATGTAATTCGAGCAACTGGTTCTCCAGAAGATAAACTCACTGACTACATTTGACAGTTGAGACATTTGAATGTGAAGGAAGGAAATTATACCTTGAAGAACAGAAGGATTCCGAGCCGTTCGTTCCTTCAGCCTCAACAAACTGTAATCTTGTTCAACGCTCTTAAAGCGGGATTGCCGTCGAGTTTTACGGCAATGTGCTGGCAGGGTTACATCCCCCTCCACTGCCTCGCTCTCCCATGACATTAATAGCGGCGTAATCTGAGGGTTGCTAGGTCTCTAAGTGCGGCTAATACAAGCTACCCGAGGGCGCTGAGTTACATTGCTCTTGCGTTAAACCCGACCATGGAAACTAACCATAGGGAATCCATCTGTACAATAACTCAGGGGTGCCCCAGGGGGGAGGGGGCTATGAGGGGGCTGCGTCATTACAATTCTTGAGTGGGGTTCCAACAAATGTTTTGAAAAAAAAAAACATGAAATGACAATGACAGTGCTCGAATATTGTCCGTGATTAGTTTTGGATGAAATAAGGGGTGCTTACGAGTATTTTTTACATTTTTGTTTTTGGGAGGGGGTACATATTCAAATGGAGGGGGGGGGGACTGGTTTTAAGTTGGGTTGAGGGGGGGCGTCACGAAGCTGGGGGGAAGATGGTGTTTCATGAAGTTTGGTTTTACTAAACGTAAAAGGTAAGCAGTTGTCTATTTGTTGTAGCGGTGATTTTCGATTGTTAGGGAGAATAACCTTAATTGAACTTAGCTGTTTTGAGAGTACAACTATTCAACTTTCAATGATTGTAGATCTCATTCCAAAGTTCCTATTGCCTGAATAGTACTCACAAACATAACAGGCCCAGTGGCTGCTTGGTTACAGTCCGGGATTTTAATCATTAACTACCGTGTATGTTTCAAGAAGGTTGACTAGCGGTATATCCTGAACGGTAATCTCGAGTTCATCAACAAACTACAGTTTGTTTCAGCCAGAACCTTCCCCACTCATCGCTGACGGTCTCAGCGCTCCTAATAGCCTTCGAGAAATGTCAAATCAATCCCTCCCCCAACCTCCAAACTGGTGTATAAATGTGAATTATCATCTCGACCAGTTACCAATAATCGAACGAGCGATGGATGAAACCCACCTGCTCTTGTCTATCGATCTTGTGCATCGATTTTTAAATTAAAGAATCGGTTCCCTACCTCAATATCAATTGTCGAATCAAGAATAGTTTTCAGTCGAAAGGAATATTGCGGTTCACAAGACATCTCATATAACTTGTAGCTTCGGTCTAGAAAATACCATGCTACAATATTAAGAACATCGGCTTTAAAGTGGCTAACCGTTTTAATTAAGTCAGTTTAAGTAGAAGTTAATCACGGTTACGAAACCTCGGAACAAGAAAGATTTATATTTTAAACGGTTCTCCACGATAAACCCAGAAATGAAGAGGAAATCTGAATAGGACGTGAACGTGCTTTTCACATTGTTGGGTCTCGTTTCTTGCGGCTTCATACAATACGCTCTAAAGCCACTTTTGAATTCAACGATAAATTAGGTAGCAAGCAGCTGATTATGCGAGCAGAATCACATTGTTGTGTATAAAGCACTACCTATCCACTCTTAAGAAGAAGGCTTAGGAAGTGCGCTGAATAGCCTTTCTCTTTTATTTGTGTTTTAATGGGATTCTGGATTTGAATCTTTAATTCTACATCTTAACAGCAATGGTATTTCTTATGGTATTTCTGGACTCTAGCCAAATTTGTTGTGCAGCATTATCAAATCGAGATTAGCTGGATTTCGAAACAAGAACCTACCATCCAAATGTTCACTAAGATCGATATTGCATAACTTCGATGATCCTGCAAGAAGCGGATAAAAGAGTCATACAAGTTCCTACGTTAGGAGCTCGAAGATGGGCGGTGCTTTGTTTTTCTGCTATCCATCCTTTGGTTTACGTTGTTTTCGAAGTTCTAACAGTTTCTCAACACTAGTATTGGTAACATACCCTAACTATGCAATAAAAGAGAAGATTTACCGATCCTATCTTTTCACAACAGCATTTGTAACTGATCATCGCAAGAAACAATTCGTTGTTGAGGAAGTACCCCTTTTTGAAGCTTCGGCTCCTTACTCAGTACAGCGCTCTGTCTTGAGCTCTCATTTTTTCAGTATGCCTTCCGAATTTCTCAGGAGAACATTTTGGAAAATTTCGTTAAAAAAATGAAGTTGAAAGCTATAGCTACACTTTTTACTTGGAACCCCATCCAAATTTATTTAAACAATATTGTACAATTTGATCTTCCGCTCATCCAAAATGTGCTTTGAACCTGGCGGGACGGAGGTATTTCGAAACAAATAATACAAGTTGTACGGGGCCCTTTGAAAGCCTTTCAACGGCACCTGACCGCTTATTTCAGGGCGAGAGAACCGAACAGAGATCAGCCTCTCAAAGTGATCGTTAATTCCAACCCTTTGAGGAGGTCGGGCGCTTTACCCGCGGTAACATTTTCGTTCAGACAGGTTGTCTGAAGGATGGTAAAACGGAAACACAACGTATCGCGAAAAAAGCATTTGCGTCATAGGATGTTGGATCTACAGGGGCCTGGAATATGTGACAGCCAGAGGCTGATATTACGAACCGGATGTTTAGATGCACGTACGAAAAGCTTCAGAGCTCACAAGCGGAAAAATCTCCATTCAGAGAATTACAAGAATGGAATGAGCAGAATAATTGCCTAATGAATAATGAGCTACGGCATTCTGAACGACGATGTACATAGAACTAAATGATTCTGTTGAATCAACAAAGTTGACTAGAAAAAATCCAAATGTACACTTATTGTAAGGAAGAATAATACAAATTTGAAACACAGAAGGAATAAGAATAATATTTGGTTAACCAAAATAATTGATTCAATTTCAGAAAATAAGGATTACCAAAATATAAGGGCAATAATGAAGTAAATATATTTTTCAATGTTATTAATTTCTTGGCTGTTGGTAGTGAAGATGTATATTAAAAAATCACCGGAATTAGAGATAATTAGATTACTAGATATTAGATAAACATGGTAATTAAAATCTCAACAAGTAGTATGCATAGGGAGGGCAAAAGGAATTGATGAATCCATTGAGCATTCACTACTCAGAAAGAAGATATTAGAAGGTTGGCCCTCATATCAAACTTTGCTAGATCCATGGCTGGAAACGAAGTATTCTGCACCAATTTATACCAATGATTTACATTCTTTGGTGACTAAAGTGAACCTTGCTCTGCAATGGATGATCAAGCGAACCAAGGTGTAAAACATTAGAGACTCTTTCTCTGGTATTGGCAAAATTTTATTATCTACCAATTGGAGAAGTGAATATCTTCGGAGCAAGAATACTGTAAACCTAAACATCAGGATAAACATCGACATAAAACAATGTGTGTATAATGGGATAAGCAGACCCATTCATACCTACCTATTTGAACTATGCCTTTTGAAGTTACATTAAAAATACTCGTAACACTCATGTTGTTGTTAATAAAGCATACCATAGTGTAATATTGTCCCCTTAGCTTATTGTTTTCAAACGAAAAATTGGATGAGGGTTGTTATACCATTTCCGAGGTTTTCTACAATGAATGCCACTGAAAAACATCTGCAGAATTTCTTACTTTCACGTGAAAGCAAAGTAATTTCTTTTGATGTTTCACAATAAAACACAACTTCACATTGAAGGCTCTTCCTGCTATTCACGAAAAAGGCGATTTCAAAGAGAATGAATGGTAAAAACTCGAGTGGGACCCAGTTTCCTTTGGCGTTGAGGACAATCCCAGGCCTTTTATATAACGCAAGAATAGAGAAACAGAAACAATCTCGTACGGACTAATTGGCCGAGCGCGAAGAAGCTTGACGCTTTTCATGAGAGACATTTTATTAAGAAACGTTTTATACGGCTTCCTCTTGGTACAAAGGATCGTATTTTCACGGGCAGTTGAATTTTTTCTTGATTCTCAAAAGCGGCAGACTATGCAGGTCCATCAGGAATGAGACCCAGGGGTTTTCAAACATTCACGAAGTTCTGACATGCAACAGTTTCGTCCCCAGATGGCTGTATTCGTATTGGGTCCAATCATATACTTGGTAGAAATCAAAAGAAATTAGATTTCTGCGTAAGGTCGAAGATAAAAAAACAGACTGTACATGAATGCCAAGGAGAAAATGATTCCTTTCAAGAGTGAAGTGTCATTCGAATAAAACCCCGGGTTCCTTGTAGGTTGTACACACCAGAATTATATCCTACTCATTCAATGATTTTTCAAGAGGGGGGAGATGAATCAAAAAGCTAATAGTTGCTATGATTGATGGCAGCAATGAAGCAACACCCAATTAATTAATTAATGTCAGTTCAATTACGTTTTGAGAGGGTTGTTACTGAAGTTAGATTTATCTGATTACAAGAATCTTCACACTTATATGTCCAATCATGATTGCCATTTGACACTGTTAAAACTTGCGTGTCTTGAGCGAATAACACAAAATCGTTCCAGATTGTATAATACATTCCGTCAGTATTCCCTCTACATTTGCAGTTCTAATAAAGTTACGGTGAGTTAAACTCGCTATTTGAAAGGAAATAAAAAGTAAATCCTCAATCACGACGTATCACGAACTACGTTATTCTTGAGTAAACAGTAATAGCGATCCTCTCGACGATAAGAGGAATGGTTTGCTTTGCAAGCAATTTCGAGATGGAATTAATCTCGGAATCCCAAGAGAGGTGCTTCTGCGGTAGAAAAGACGATCTATCCTTCGAACGGACAATTTTTTGTCATTCTATCGCCATTGTTTTAACCGAACTGAAGTTTAGCAAATGTGGAAACTTCATAATTAATTGCACGTTAGATAAGATAATTATTGAAGTTGCATATTAAATTAATGTATAATAAGTGAAAACAAGTTACCATCTGTACCTTACTTTACGCTACTGGTTTGTGAAAGAACATTTGTGCTAGAGCCGGAATCTAAAAACGTTTGGTGAAAAACATGAAGATGAGTAAATGAATGGACCGTGGGAATTTGGTGAAGATCAAATTTCTGAAGAAAAAGAAAATTACTAGCACGCAGAACTTTCCTCTTGGTCTACTAGTTCTCACAAAATAAATGATCAAGAAGAGAGATCATTGTATCAGTCTACGGAAGCCCTCAATTAGTACAAAAATGTGAAATTGAGGGAAAATGAAACACTAAGAGCTAATCAAGAAGCCTGAAGTGGATCATCCATTGAGATTAGGAGCCACTTATAGATATGAAACCTTTTAAATGCTTGAAGAGAAGAGAATTCAATTGTCAGTGGGAAATAGCCCCTAGTTTTGCTTATGGCAAAGATAGCGACAAATGGATAAGAAGGGAGGAAAGAGAGTACCACCACTAACGGGAGTCAGTCAGTTTATTGAAGGCCCGTTGTCTGTTCACATCAATCGTAGCAAACCCCTTTTCCAGTGTTCTCATCTTTTTCATTAGCTCATCACACAGTCCAAGTTACGCCCTAGCGTTTAGAGTATAGATGGGGATATTACGGTTGTAGCAACACCAGCCAACACTACCACCACCAGAATGCTGGTTGTTGACTTACTTGTGCTGATGAAACAGTCTGTCACCATCATCGAATCCCCACAGATCTACAAACTCAACAGGAAAATCACTGCTTTCGGGAAAATCCTACAGACAGTAACACCTCCTGAACGTATGACACGGCTTCTGCGTAGCCCAATTAAAACCGCTTTTACATCGATGCGATTGATGGTCGTGCTTGTTTTAATGAGTGAACCCCCTCCCAGTGTAGATAGTTATAAATTGGGGAATCGCCTGATTATTCTTCATTTCTGAAACTTTTACCAGTAGGTAGTTTTCTGCCGACGCACACAGTCAAAATGACTTTAAACTCTCCAGCCGCAGTTTTCATACTACTACAATAATTATCACAGATGACAGTGGAAAGCAGCATACATTCTTCGCCAGATAAGAGGCGGAGGCTGCGAAGATAGTGACAGATGTGAGCTGTCTAGAGATGCTACCAGTAATATTTCCAATGGAGGCTCCACCTTCTCCCCAGTTGCTGTAAGAAGCCATTGGACGGTTTCATCCAGAATCATAAACTGGCGAAACTTCCCAAATTAGTACAGAAGACCGTGAATTGTTACAGTTTATACGCACGCTCAAATGTATACTGCATTCAATATTATAGTATCAGGATTCCAAGATGATCATATTGTTTAGTGGGCCACCGGGGCATCAATAGCCCTGGATAGATAGCTAAAAATGTACATGAACATGACCAAGGAAAGTAAATGCAACTACCTACTTACATTACGCCAGAGCTTGCCCACGTAAAATATTCAGCTAAAACCGTTGATCCTCGTACAAGTTATTTTTGAAACCAAAGGTTAATTGATGTTGGCATTGCTTTCTTTATGGAGAGGCTCGACTGACGTCAGCAGGGCGATACCGATTTGATCGGAAAAGGCTGATGACGAAGGGGGGGATCGGCCACCCACTTTCCTCCTCTAGGTCGAATTTCCGCAATACTACGCCTGTGGTCACGACAGTTCCGACCCATCGTTTTGTCGTTCAATACAGACATATTTGGCCGAGCACGTGCGGCTTTCACGCAATCACCGGTTCCTCGAAAAATCATAGGTAGAACGGAAGCAAAAACAAAATGTTTGTATTCTTGATATTAGAACAACGAGTCTTCTAGTTCCCTGGGTAACGATGATGGTCAAATAACTTTTGAATACGTCAAGATCGTATTTAAGCAAAAAACATCGTAGCTATTTAAAAATCACAGGTGACAGACTGATTATTGAATTTCAGGAGGCACAAAAATATGATCAACTGATCAATCCAAATAGGTATTTTGTTTTAGATTTACGTGCTCCATGCATATCTCCTGAAATTCACTATTCGCTCTATCACCTGTGAAATACGCACACTCCAAAGCTTAGTAGAAATTCGAATCATGAACGCAAGCCAATTGAATAATAGACCCCAGTGAAAGAATTTGCAGTTTTTTTTATGGTTATCAGAATGCTTCAACCCGTGTATCGGCTACAAAGCCTTTTAGGAGGTCACTCCAGTATTCACATTACTACTAGGTAACACTAGGTATCAGTATCACTAGGTTACTGATATCAAAACAAAAACAATAATAAACCAAAATAACGCAAATGTTGCCACCATAAATCGGGCCATACATCGGGAATGGTTTGACCAACGGACCTGGGGAGGGGCTCATTCGATTTCTCGTGGAGTGTTCTTCAAAAAGAGTACACATTTAGGCCGCCTTGACTTTGTTTGAGGTTTTTAGGGATCTTACAAAACTTTGACAACCCTGAAAGGGCACTTTAAATTAAGTGAGAGAGCTGGCTCAAGAATTGGGGCGTCGCCGGACCAACATGGATTTTTTCTGAAAATTTCAGCTTTTTTGCTTCAGCCGTTTGGGAGAAATCGTGCGTACTCAAACTCGACTCGAACGTCAATAATTGACTAAACTAATTGTAATTAGTTATTGTCTAATAATTATTAGACATTAGTTTCAATGTTCCAATGTTGCGGACTAAGTCACTAGCGACGAAGTTGTGGAAACCCATTTCAAATAAAATCCAAGTTCAAGTTTGTTACTGATGATGATGACCTAACCGTCGTAATCGATTTAACAGTGTAACTCTTTACTTTCGTGGAAATATAGACAACGTTCTATCTTACTCCGTTTTTATTTTTTATTTCCAATGTTGTTTTTATTGAGGGGGGGGGGGGGTGTAAGAAGATCAAAGAAATATCATTTGTGTAAGTTAGCTATTTCCGTATTAGAGAGAACTGTTTCAAAGGGGCTTAAGTTGTGGAAGGATAACTTCCAACAGATCAGATGAAAGCAGCTGAGCCATTTACCACACCAGTGTATTGACTTTAAAAACTGTTCTGTTGATCTTTAGAAAGATAATAACGCCGGTTAGAGCTGGAAGGAGGACATGAGCCCAGAAAGTGAATGTGTGAACTTGGTGTTTGTCAAAGGGGTCAGGAAGAGAACAGCTGCCTAGATCTAAGTGCCTCGAGGCACAGCTTCCTGTGAGAGCCTTGTCTGAAATCCGACTACCCCTTTCCAAATGAGCCGAGAAAGTTGGGTTTATTTCGCTACGGAGTTCGGAAGAGTTGTGAAGAAACTTCGCAGTTCTCTATTCCGATCTCTCCCCCGCTATACTCGCGCAGCTGTTCGCCTTTATAGAGGAACTTCAGGCTGAATGCGTTTGAAGCGTCGCGACTTATTTCACCGGTGCAATGAATAATTGAGAGGGCCACAGATGGTTTCATGATTAATGAGCAAGCCGCAGCAATTTTTATTGAACCAAGCATTTGGGAAAAAATCGCAAGCCTGTAGTTTCGTTAAACTTTGGGTAAAAAATTATTTATCGATCTGGGATGTGACAGAAATATTTTCTTTATGATCAATATCATATCATTGATATCAAAATGAAAATCTAAAAAATTTTTGAAGTAAGAGTCTTTTGTTTGTTTCAGTATGAGTTCAGTAAATGAGACCACTCGAGTTGGTGTACGATCTTCCATTTGAAAAAAATCTGAAAGGTTGGCTTTGAGGCGAGGATTGGGCGAGACGAGAGGCTGACGACAGCCCTTGAGCACGATTTCACAAGCTTCGATTCATTAGAGAAGCAGGTCTAATCTTACAGCCTATTCGGACAGCAGTCTACGGATTTTAGAAATCCATAGATAGGTTACTACAGCTGCTTAAGACGTCAAAAGACATAGGCGCCAGTTGGAATCCCTGAATTTTATTGAGCTCTTTACGGATAGAACGGGGCTTTTTCCGCGAAATGATGACGTCATTAGTCTTAATTCAAATGTAGCTTGCCATTAAAAAAGAAAGAAAAAAAGTGGTTTATTTCCCCATTAACTGGGGCATTGATTCCTCACACTACAATATGTAGCCGCTTTGTCCGAATACTGCACTGAGTTCCAAACGTCGGGGTTTCAAAAGGGTGAACATCTGCCGTATTTAGCTAACGTCGTGAACTGAACAGTGTGCTTCCCAATGACAGTTAAAATGGCTGAAGCGAAAAACGAATTCGTTTTCCTGTCGACCGATCAAAGGGATGAAACGCAAGTAATTCATCTCCACTTTTCAAAGATTAGCCCTCCGGCGTAAAACAATATCACATTCCAACAGGTGGGGGTCTCCGTCCGACGAAGTCAATTTTCCTGATGAAACGGTTCCGGTCCCGCGAAGCGAGCGAAAATTCATTAAGGGAGGCCCATAAATCCGGTGAAAAAGCCTTGATATACCCCCTGAACGCGTTCTTCAACGGCGGGTGTTGTTCTATATAAACGGAACAGTTATGTAACATAACATTGTGGCGTTCCCACTTGAGTGACAAACTAATGGACTCCACAACGCAAGGTATCCACCAAAATAATGAACGACCTACCAATACCGGTTGGATGTCTGAAAAAGGACTGGGGAGACAACTTGAAATTATTATTCAAAGTTTTATAACTCCAGGTTGAATAGAGTTTCCGAGAAACTCAGAGCTTCTACGCTGTCATCATTATTTGGCTTCATCAAACGCCTTGAACAAGCGTCAAAATCAGCTAAAGATTTTTATTTATTTATATAATTCGGAAAAATTCCAGTTTACAGAATTCAATAAGCAATTGAAAGGATTGAACCGAGCGGTAGTTGAAAAGAAAACCAGAAAGATACACAATAAGACCTATTGTACTTGGAACAATTGAATGATGTACAAATAAAAGAAAGAACAAAAACAACTACAGAGGGCTGGAAGAGCGATAATAATCAGTCAGCTTCGCCTTTATTTTATTCGCATTAATTCAAATTCAATGAAAGTTCAAGTCATGCTGAAAGAACAAACCCAAACCAAATTTCTTCTCTCTCTCTCTCTCTCTCTCTCTCTCTCTCTCTCTCCCTTTCTTTTTTTATTTCATGGGATTAATGAATGAAACTAAACACAGTACCACAGTTATTCAGAATATTTTAAAACGTAAGAATAAATAAACCATAGAGGAAATTTAGACATTCTCGGAAACAATTTCCTTCTTTTCTCTGTCCGTGAAAACTGTTCCACCGCTATCTCCGTAAAGAAAATGCGGCCTAAATAACAAACTACCAAAACGGCTTCTGTTCGAGTCTAACAATAAATACGTATATCTGTGTGTCATTCCAGACTGCCCCAGTTTTAAAAACGCTGCAAATTCTTTCACTGGGGTTTATTATTCAATTGGCTTGCGTTCATGATTTGAATTTCTACTAAGCTTTGGAGTGTGCGTGTTTCACAGGTGACAGAGCGATTATTGAATTTCAGGAGATATGCATAGAGCACGTAAATCTATTCTCAACTAAAATACCTATTTGGATTGTTCAGTTGATCATATTTGTGTGCCTCCTGAAGGGCTCATTCGATTCCTCATGGTATGTTCTTTAAATAGGTAAATATTTAGGCCGATTCGACTTGTTTGGAGGTTTTTAGGGATTTTACAAAACTTTTACAGCCCTTAAAGGGCACTTTAAATTGAGTGAGAGAGCTGGCTCAAGATTGGGGCGTCGTCGGACCAAGATGGATTTTTCCTGAAAATTTCAGATCTTTTGCTCCAGCCGTTTCGGAGATATCGTGCGTACGGCGGACGGACGGAAAAATTTTTATTGCAGATTCGGATTCTATACCCTTTGAAACGTAAACCATGAAATTTCAGGGGGGTTAGAATTTTTTTTTCCCAGAGCGATTACAATGGTTCATTATTGAATAATAAACCAAAATCAGTAAAAATATTTTTAAAAGGCCAAAAATATATACGTTTAAATTTGGTAGTAGAATATCACTCATAAACAATATAAGAACTATGGATTTAAAACTCATCTCCTAAATTATGCTGAAAAAGAAACTTGGAATTTCAGGTAATGACGTGTGAAATTGTAACAAAAAAATATTTAGGTTTTATATTCAATATCATTTTAATATTTAAAGTTATCGATTTATATGAACTTCAAGTGTTCAGACGTCAAAACAACTTACTTACCATAAATAACAATCTAGGAAATTCTCGTCTCCATACTATTTAGCTGCATTATGAGGACTGTATTTATCTTTTCGGAATGTCTCAATCGTGATGTTGATGAGAGCAGGGGTCTGACGTCTCAGACTGTACTCTTTCATGCATAAAAGTAGTAGGTAAATATGTGGAACCTTCAAGAAACTAGTACCTCTCAAAATGCAACATTACATACTAAGCTAAAGATCATATTCTGGGCTAGTATACCTTCTAAGGGAACTTGGGTGGTTAGATTGTTGGGGTTTTCGCTAGAGGTGGGAACAGAATACAAAATATTGCTACTTAGACATCGAATGAATACAGAACAAGCCTTCCCTGGTAGAACCATATTGTTCAACAAGCCAAGGAAGTATGGATTTGCGTGTGCAGCCTTACATCAGAAGTTCGTCTCAAGCTCTCAACTCTCTCGACAGATTAGAGAATTGCGAAGCGGGAAGATGTGTACAAGATTCTGTTAGACTGAAGTTTCTCATTAACTGGAATAACTTGAACGGAAGGGCCTTTGATTGAGTGGGCTCCCCTGCCTCGTATGACGTGGTGGAGTGATTCGATGAACTCGAACAAACAAATACAGTTTGGTTTATTTAGTCGATGGACCGTGAAACGAAACTTCTCCGTATACCAAGAAAACTTCAAACTCGGTAAGCGACCTCGACAGTTGACTGCCGACTTGATGTGAGTTATAAAATTCTCTATTAATGAAACAAAATGGGACGAGTTGAACAATTTATGTACATTTTCATTTACACATTATAAAAAATCGATAATATTCAAATGTAATAAATAAAATATAGATAAAAACGTAATCCTTTAAGAGCCTATATTAGACCGGTGTTTGAACGGAGAAGCCCACAATTGCCCTGTATATCATAAATACCCTTTATTTATCCCTGGTACAAATAAATTATTGCTCAAATCCATCATTTTAGCGTCATCAATCACTTAGTTGTTCTTCAATTTCAATCACTGTGTGCGTTTTGTGCTTTCATGTTTTACTATTTTACCCTCTCTCAATCTCGGAGCTATGAATTGTTCATGAGTTCAGAGAGTAACTTTTTGACCTCTGGTGAGTTGGTTGTCCCCAGTTTCTAATAATAGAAGTTTTTTTAAGGTCAGTATCATCAAGTTGAACATACACAGATAGCTACAAAACATTTACTACCACATGACTCTTCAATGTCAGCGTTGTTGCTTTCACCACATAACTATTTTATAATTATACCTATAACTAATCTGTAACTATACTATACGTATGACTATTATAACTATTTTAGAACGTATACGTAAGACCTCATCATGCAAGTTCATGTTCATCATTTTAAACAACCTGTTGAATGCAGGTGTTTGACATTTTAACATTGAAAGACTCCATTAGTTATTGAAGGTGAGTGTCATGGTTTCTTTAATAGTTTTTGTAGTTCCTTCAAAGTTGTTTTCTTCGTTTATTCAAGATTTTAAATTTTCTTATTCAACTCTTTTATTTAATCCGAATTTCCAATTTATCGTGTTTTAAAAAATATGATCTACTAACGAATTTCTCCAAGTTGCCTTTCAACAGAAGCCAGTTTCCATCATCAACAATCATCATCAGAGGATTGAAATTTCGATTCTTTCATCAAGTGTTAGTAAATAGGTACTCATACAAATTCTACTAGACAAGTTTTATTGGCACTTTTTATTCTACTAGAATTACCTACGTTTGAGATAGACCCCCCCCCCCTGCTTCTGTAAACAGATTGCGATCTCTCACCAAAGAAGTTGTTCTTCGTCATCTGGTGGAATGGCTAAGCAGACTTGAGCCAGATCACCTTTTAATGCCCCTGGTGTAGTGGGTTGTTGTTTTATCTTTGAGATAACCCCAAAGGAAAAATCCAGTGGGGTGAGTTCGGGAGATCTTACAGACCATTCGAGCGGGCCTTGCCTGCCAATCCATCGATTGGCACTATAACATCGAAAAATGAAAAACGGGTTCCACCACCTTCAAGCAGAGTGAAAATACATAGAATATATAGAAATATATAGAAAAGGTCCGGTTCAATTTTTTGATAGCTCGCACCGTATGGCTGTAATTCCTTCATGGGCCCTTATAGATGGGACACCCTCTATGTGGATATACACTTGTATAACTGAACAGCATTTTCTTCTCAGCAAAGAATTACACTGATCAATGGTAACACGGAATTATGTAGAATAACGAGACTGGAATATTTACAGCTCAATACCTGCTCATGGGAACTGGTTTGAATTATTTAGCTACCCGGAACAGTGGAGGAGGGAAAGGCAAAATGTTTGCTACTGTAGTTAAGCCGATTCGTGTGCTGAATTCAGTATCGTCTAGCCGTCCTAGTATCACGCCGATGAACGTACGGTCGAGAGCAGATTACTCTAATTAACACTGCTAGGAAGAGAGGATGTTGACTTAGTAAACCACAGCTCACGTTTCATTATTTAGGAGTGCTGGTTTCGTGATTTCAAGCTAGTGTTCCAAATGCGAATCGAAACTAATTACCTCTGAATTTAGATAGAGTTGAGAAATCATTGACAACGTTTTAAAGTGCCATTTCCACCTAACAAAATTAGTTTGCGTGAATTGAGAGCCTCAATGAAACGATGAAGAGACCTCCAATGCTTGTACCCTTTGTTAATGTGTTCAATATTTTGCATGAGATAGTGTATATACATCGTTTGATGTTTAGTCCATATTTTAAATAACTTTTTAGTAACATTCTCCTAGAATTAATTAACAATACTTAAATCAGTTTATTTAGAAGCAATTTTCAGTGATTTTTTTTTTTAGCAAGTTCTTCGAAACGTTACGAATTATTGAGCTCAAAAAGCGCAAAACGGTACTGTATGTAACTACTACAATGCAAGTCGATAGTTTCCTGTTCGTTTGGACTAATATTGAAACCACTAAAGAATTTGTTCACGCCCTAATTTATTTAGCAACAATTTGTTTAAGGAATTGTTGGAAACTGATCCTATCAGACACATTGTTTTTCAAGTGATCTAAACTTTTTAATGATCGGAAAACAACCTGATCAAGGTGATGATTGAAAACCTAAAATAGTTGAATATTACATTATAAAAGCTTATAACTTTCAAACAATTTGATTAATGATTTTTGAAATACTTTAAGCACGAATCATGAGTAGGTACTATATAAATCAATTTGTTACAGTCGAGTATGTTTGAATAACATGCATATTTGGTAAAACAATATTACATCAAAGGCATGAAAAGCTTACCGTGCCTCATTGTAGTTTTGGTTCGAAATATCTTGACTTACCTGTATAAAAAGAATACAAAATTATTTTTGTTATTGTTGTTATTTTTGTTATTAAATACAAAATAATTTTGAAATCAATGGAGAATTTTTTTTAAACATCCTACAAATTTTTTTTTTTTTTAAATACATTCCACCTCTTGGTCATTGTATTCAAAATTCGGTTTAGAAATCACACATCGGCCCAAAAAGTGTCCTGGAAATACGATCTACTCCTTTTTCTTCCGCCGGAAAAACCGTCGCGATGTGTTCCGGTCCAAAGTCAAGGCGAAAGTCTGAGGAAGTTATTAAAGTAGGGCAACTTACTGCAACATATCTGTAAGGATGTTTTGCTCTGATTCCAACTATTCCAAATTGAATTCTGTCCGACTGTGCCATTCAACTTTATCGAGGAGATTTTAGCGCGTAAACCTCAAAGCTCATTAAAATTGCAATGTCCGTTAGATGTGGTGTTCCGTAGGATTCAGCGAGAAATACATTTACTCAGAAGAGTTGAATTCAATATTAAACTTCTGCGCAGGCGGTTGGGAAAAATTAAACTTTACGTTGGTTACATCATTTACTGTGATTGTTTTCCCTGAGCGATGCTTGGTCGCCCGGTTCTTTCATTTCTTAATCTTTCTCTTTTATGGAGAAAGCTTTTGTTCCTAGATTCTCCGAAGACTTGGAATTTTCTATTGAGATGCTGAATCTATGGGAAACGTTTTTTTGTTGCCATTATTGGAGTTAAGAACTTCTATTCTGAGTACCTGATAATTAAATCTGATAACCAAGGACTATAACTCTGAAAACAAAAAGAAAATTATAGGGGATCAAATTAATTACGTAGCTTCAATTCGATGATGCTCCTGTTCACGTTCCAAGTAGTTAAGTAATAAAATACTGTTATGTTTTATAAATTGATCAACGATTCTCAATGATTAGTTTGATAAGCTATCTTTATGATAGGAAGTGACGGATTGGAGTAGTTACCCATTTAAAACACCGAGACGAAAGACCTGAATATCCACAGGGTCCCCTAGATTGAAACTGAAAGGATACAGTATAGTTTTGGGGGCAGTAATTTCAAGAAATAAGAAGTTGCACTATTATTCCTATAAGGCTCGCGGGGTTTTCAACAAGCAGAAGGGGTCTGAGTGAAGGTTTGCACTAGGCAGGGTAGAGGTAAATAGTCCACTTTTAAAAGTATTCGTTATTTAAATGTTGAAGGTGGTGGGTTAATGTTCCAGACACAAAATAACGAACCCTTCTGTAGATGCAGCACTTTTGAATTGCTAGGCGTAGAGTCATTCACCCCAATTCACTTAACGAGAGGAAACTCGCAAAATTCAAATTCTTTCAACGATAAATCTGGTGGGGTCAGCCCCCAACTCAAGTGCGGAGATAACCTTTAGTTGCTGTAACGATCGATTCATCGGCGGTCAGCGGGTTAATTACTCCCAGTGAATAAAGGACCTTCATCTCCTGCAGACATCCGCAGTGAGATTTTACTAGAGGTAAATCGATAGCACATTCTATCCATACGTTGCACGTAATCATTGTTCGGAATGCGTAACCCATAAGGTTTGGGAAGATGATATACCATGGGACCCTTCTAACGATTAAATGCAGAGCAAAGGAAGCAAATAGGCCAGTAATGTTGGAGGTAATATCACTGCCCATTAAACTTTTTGATCTATACACTCGAAATTGGGTGAACCATTATAGGAGACACGTACGCTCAACGGTTTATGTTCTGCGGTCATAAGTGTTGGGAGCGTGCCATGAAAGCTGGAACGCAGGAAGCAAATGGTTCAGATGATTCGGGATTTGGGGTGGGAAATCCTACACACATGTCAACAGCAGGACGCCTTGAGAGGAAACTGGACAAGTGCCAAAAAGATTCCGAAGCCACCTACGCCTTTCGGGAGCGTCACCCTGAATGATGGCTTTCTAGAAAATTTGCTCCATGCGGGTTTCATTGTCCGTGATAAACTGCGGGGACCTTTTTTAACTCGCGGGATAAATTAATGATTTTAGGAGTCCGGCGGAAATTTGAAATTAATCCCACAGCTACCGCGAGACCTTGAGGGGCACACAAAAAGCCCACATTGCCTGGTAGGGGTTTATTGGCGGGGCTCGGCTGCGGGGAGCTCCAAGAGGAATATTCGTTAGCATTCTCGGAGCTTAATAAATCACAGGAGGCTTAACACCCGAAGTCGTGGTGTGGGGCCATCTTGGAATACCCGCCTCTGCTCTTTGTCGCATGAACTTTAGTGGTTGCAGCTAAAATAGCTCCATCTGCTTTCCACATTGTCAACCCCAGATGTGGGAAACGTTTCTCAAGTAATGTTTGTGAAGTGGAGAGTTTTGAAGATTGGTGTTTTTAGAGATTCATCAGGTATGTTGATCTAATTATTGATAGTTTCACGATATTTTTATATAGACATATTGGTGCCTGATACAATGTTAGAGAAGAAGACAAATATATGTTTACCACTGTATATCTAACGTTACCACGTAATTTATGAAGTACCCAGTACCCAAAGACGAGAGAGCAAACGTTTTCGATGGGAATTTGGATTCAGCTGGTAATTTTTCAGTAATTTTTGAGGTTCAGATCCCTTCATAATGTTCCTTACATACTCTTGCTGAGCGCAACAATCTTTTCAGACACATCAATGATATTGTGATCCAAAATTCAACCAACTATACCTTTCAAAACACAGTGACAAAAAATCTAATTCTAACCTTGATTCCATCTGCAAACGAAGGCAGCAGGAATCTCTGGCAGCTGTCATTCTACCAAGCCGATAAATAATCGAGGAGCTCGACGAAACCCCTCAGAGCCTTCTCCCCTCTAGAACAAACCTCCCTTCAATGGTTGAAGTAGTTGGAAACTACCCAGCAGGGGATCTAAAAGAATCCGCTAGTTCTGGAACAGCCTCTGCGTCGGAGGTGTTGAAGGGAAAGTCACTTGATAACTGAACTTGATCGTGTGTAATTAGAAGAAGGATATTTCCATTTTCTGGTAAAGCAACAAAGCTGTTACAATTCCTGAATTCTTTAACTGGCGTTAATCGGTTGAAACAACGTTCAATTGGCAAAATAGAGAACAAGCTGTGGTGAAATTGATAGGAGTAATGTCACATCAAATAGAAGTCAGAGGTGCTGCACATTTTGAACATACTACACCACAAAAGTCTGTGATGACAGTTACAAATTATGAATTGCTCTCACTCAAACTCAAAATTTGTGTGGTGAATGTGGGAAAATTGAACCAATAAAAATGTTTCATTCACGTTATCAGTTATCAAATTACAAACCAATGAATCAATGAAGTGAAATGTCTGGCAATCTGGGAAGAATCGCGGCAGTGACAAATAAAATTAACTTGACTAAAAGGAAAGAGTAAGCAATCTTAGGGCAACCAACTTTCCTAAAACGGAAAAATCAAGATTATCTCGGGGCTGGTGAAAAAGATAGTGCAGGCACCGGGAATAGGGCTGTCAAAAGCAGAACTCCGTTGAATAGTTCAGTTTTTTCTTCTTTCCAACACGATAGAAACCTATTTCATTTCCAGCAATTAAATGATCGTGTTTTCGATGTTGTACCAACTCTAACTGGATTCAAATTTATGGAATGTGAGGGGTGAGTAATATTCAGAAAAAATCAATTTATCCAGTCTGATAAAAAATGATTGCATTGTACGTTTTCCCTAAGGGCACCCAATCGATGGAATGGTGGCATGCAAAATGTACCACGTAAATAAGCTATAAATCACAATTATATTTTTATTATACCTAGGCGTACAAATAAATTTCTTGGTATATTTTTTTAGGTACTCTTTGACCAATTTATTGTCTTCAAAAAGAGCCCAAATTCATGAGCATCTTTTGGAATGCTAGATTTCGAGGAGAAAAAACGGACTTGTTATGTCTATTTTATAGAGGGTTATCATCTAGATTGACTCTTACATATAGGTAAATAACAAACAAATACATAACTGGATAAAAATGC
Organism: Creontiades dilutus; assembly: GCA_031894815.1. Taxonomy (NCBI): domain Eukaryota; kingdom Metazoa; phylum Arthropoda; class Insecta; order Hemiptera; family Miridae; genus Creontiades; species Creontiades dilutus. Next base: position 4,162,870 of record JAVIWC010003164.1, read on the forward strand.
GTCTTTTTATGTTCCCAACCATTTTTCTTCTCAAATTTTTAGGACTTCTCAAATCCAGAAAGTTGTGTCCATAGAAAAATATTATTTAATGAAAGTATTTTTTGAAATAAAATGTGATCGTTGAATATTTCAGTGCCCACGATGGGCTCAAATGTAATAACAGTAGAACAATAAACGCTCCTTATCGTGGTTCTTGGTGAAATAAATGGAACATGAAAAATTTTTTACTTTTTCGATCGTGTCCTGCCTAAGAGCGTTGTGACCCGTAAATATGGGTACACTACAATGGTAGCCACAATACAACTAGAACAATGGAATATGTGGAAGTTAAAATCTCCATTTATCTGAAACTAACTACGGTTCGGGTCATCAAGGTTGGAAAATAGGTTCCATCCAACTCTACAGAAATGTAGGTATACAAAAAGTCAAATACAAAACCACACAACGAAAATGCCTGCGTGAGTCGACAGGAGTTGAAATATTTGATGTCCCATTTTTTCCTCCATTTTCTACATTTTCCTCCCGCGAGGGTCCTCCCATAGCGATGATTTATATGGGGAACTACATCAACTGAGGGAAGCGCTAACGCCCTGAATGCCTGACCCATAATTCCTGCGCCTCTCCGCAGCTGCCCGGCTTGGCTCAATGTATTCATCTATTCCCGCGTCATCTCATCATCGCGGTTACTTGTCCATCAGTATCCTTCCTTGGTACTCTTCAGTCATGTCAGAAGATGCACAGATACCAAGATGTATTCAAGATACATCCGCCGGTGCCATGGAATTCAATGATATATTCATTGTTGAGCCGTGAGGAACCTATATTTTCCGGTCGCCAAAGAGAGATTCGGGAAATGACGGTGGAGATTTACCAATACACTGTCGTGCTTTCTTCTGTTAACAGAGAAAGAAGTGGAATCTCATCATCGCTTCTACCCGTCAGTGCATCGCTATTATACCAAAAGATGTACAAATATCAAGATACTTCACCACAGATACAACGATATGTTGTACATCTAAGACGAATTCCTATACAATATTACCTACCTGTCTGAATTTATTGAAAAAACGTACACAAAATTCAAAATTATAAACAAAATAAAAAATGATGAAAAATATTAACTCAATCAGCCGCTCATCACACTGACCCTCCGCTCCTTAGACCGTCCATGATGGCTGCCGCTTATAGAGATGGGAGGATGGAACCATAATTTTCTCAATGAGAAATCAAGAGGACAACGAAGGAGTAGAGAGAGGATTGAAAAAAAGAAAGAAGGGAATATAAAAAGAAATAAATATAACAAAAAATCGGAGAATTAAAGCAATGATAGGTAAGTAAAGAATAAAATAAATGAGCATAAACATATAAATGAAATTTCAATAAAATATGGTTGGGCCTCCGCACTATGGTCCACTGTGCCTGAAAAACGGTAAAAACCTCCTACAATGCCCCTGGAGCGTAGACAAAAATCAGTAATTCGGCACATACGAGTATGTTAGGTTTGGTAGCTAGTTCGTCCAACATCGCACCAGCTCAATGCTCTCCACCTATGGGTAGAAAACGGATGTAATATTAGTTTTCCGTGTTTTTGGAGCTATCGGTCTGGACGTTATTTCAGATGTAGAGTTGATTTAAGTGGGTCCTAAGTCGACCCAGTTACAATCGCAATAACATGTGGTCGGCTCAGAAAATGGATGTCATTCAGCGCAGAAAAATGAAGCAAAATCGTGAACCCCACATGGGGTTCACTACCATACTATTTTTCCAGTTGGATTGCACTTGTTTTTTTAAGTGGTAATAGCGAAAAATCATACTGTGAACTGGTAAGGTGTATGAAGAGTGTTGTATACGTTTAGAGAGCATCACAGTGAATCCCAAACAGTCGAGAAATCTTTTTGTTTTGAACTGGAGCATAGTGGAGCTTTTAACAACACTGACAAACTAGTGAAAATGGGTGAAAAGTGAAAAATGCAACAAAGGAAGATGGAATTTGCGAAATTTGTCGACATGAATGTCAGAGTTAAGAGTATTTGAAACGAATGGAAAAGGTGAGCAAAACAAACATAACAATTCCTGAAAGCCATTGAGACTTTATGAACTTGGTGCAATAGAAATTAAAATTGAATTTAGCACGCTAAGAGCACTCTTTTCGAGTTTTGTCTCAGCATCGATCCGTTCATTAGAATATTTTCTCCGATTACTGAATTCTACATAGTTCTTCTAAACGAGAAATACGAAGCGTAGAAGACGTTGTATTGGCATTGGAGGCAGTGAAATTTAATAGTCCAGTAACAACGTGACGAACAACTTAACAATTTAGTTTCGTTTTGCCAATTATATTTATTAAACACGATCAAAACAATAATTTTAATCATATGCTTCAACATTACTAGCTATATATCCATCCAAGTCAATCCATCCAGTCCATCCAGTAAGTCTAAAAACGATGGAAATTGGCCTCAAGTATATATGTAATAGTAGGTGCTAACACTATATCAATGCAAGCGGGTTTGTGACTTTTGGGCATCTTTATTTAAAACATCAGAAACACTTCCTCCAAACGGGAGATGAAAATTATCCGGATATCTCCTTAATATAAATGAATAATGATGATAAATATGATATATGATTTTATTGAAAATTTTGTGTCTGTTTTTGATGCCTGCTATTTTTAAATATTGTTCGAAATATCCTCTAAATAGTCGACAATAGCGAACGTCTTGTCTTATTTTGGGTTATTTGGAAGTCAGGTTTCTCCCAGCTAAGATAAATAAGGGAGCTGCAGTCTGTTATTATAGAAACAAGACGAAATTGAATTGAAGCTCGTTTACATAAATGTTACATGTTTATAACGTGCTTGGGTAATAATAAACGTATATCATCGCTACTCTAGAGGTTCGTGCGATATAAATGTTCCGTTCAGAAAGTTGATATTACGTGTAAGCGAGCAGTAACATAAAATGAACGCCAGAGGAATTTCATCATATGAAAAACGATCCAAGCTCACAAGAACTATTCAAATTTCAATAAGGAAGAATGTAGGCTTGTACGGACGAGGCGGAGCTAGAGACTAAAAGCTTGAAGAAAGAAATACGTGAAGTCCCAGGGGTAAAACGAGATTTTAAAGGGGGCACAACTTTGCCGGTTTAATTAAGAAAAATTTTGTCTCTTAACTTGGTGAAACGGTCTTTTAATAAGCTTAAACTAAAGCTGGTAGACTTTGAGTATCGAATCAGCTAAGTTATTGTGACTGTGATAACATTGTTGAACGACTTCACGAATTGCGGGAATATGAATGACATAGTATAATGGCGATGGTGTAATGATACATCAGCCCATTCCAAATCACATACGTTAGTCAAATACAGACAAAACACCTACTGATACGAGTGAGAATTCTATGAACTGGTACCCATGTACTATATTAGCCAAATTGCATTGTATGATTAACCAACTCCAAGTAAAATATTTAAATGTTTTAATTGTTATAAAGTGATAAGCTTCTCCTTGAGGATTATGGGGGATAAATTAGACAGTTTTTGGCTTCAGCGGCAATAAATTGGAAATTTCGGGTTTCATAGATTGTCACATGTACTTGACATATGAAGTAGGTGTCAGGAAGGTAGCTTGTTATTAAAAATTAATGTCGAACCAAAGTCGAGATTTGTCGAAGTTTGAGGTTCATAGCCGTAAGCATTGGGCAACTCAAACACTCCATAGGTACTTGTACATACCTCCCAAATTAATACAGTTCTGCAATACCACCGTGTGTGCACGGTGTAGTCTACTTCAGAGCATCTAGGGGCCCTTGGAAACTTGGCACTCAAAGTCTTCCAACTTGAATAATACACGCTCCACTCAAGTTTCTAACGGGAATACATTATGTATGATACCTACTTACTACTGGCGCTTGTTGCCTTGCGGCTTGAAGGTGGAATCATTTGAAGGGTCCCTGGTCTCAGATCCACAACCTTATTGTGGTGGTTTCGGGCTATCAATTATTTAAGAGGGTCCCGCTAAGAAGAGTAAATGTACCGTTCCAACACTTAACTCTTGGAGTGAGAAGGCCTTGGAGACGAAATTCAGATGATAAATAGTGCTTCACATTGAGAGCGATACGTAGTTCGCAGTAGGTACCGACGAAAACAATGGCGATGAATTGGGAAAATCCATTTCAATTACAAAGCAGGTTTAGTATATTTTGCCTCCGAGTCCACTCGCTTTTTGTGTTTTGTACCATTCAGAACAATTTTTGTTTCATGTTTGTCTGTGGGTCCGTGATTCACCAGACCATTGTCAACAAGCCTAATTCCTACATTGTTCATCCGATTTTGATGAAATGTTCAGAGATTGTGCAGCTGTGAGCTTCGATGGTCCAACATCAATAGATCACTCTGTTCAAGGGGCAAACGTGAAATCCACCAAACATAATCTAGTCAAGTTCTAATGGTCTGATCGTGCCCAAATCGTCGTTAGTTGGGAGAAAACGGTTAATGATCGCATTTAAGTTTCAACGCGATTAAATCATTAGTAGTGGTAAAGTTTGGGAAGAACGGTCTATCATTATTATATCTCAGGGATGTAAGCTGATAGGAGCATGAACAACCCCTAAACAATAAACCGAAAAAACATAAATAAATCGTTTCACTGAAAACAGTGAAATAAGATTATTTGGACCAACCAACGAAATAGACCTTCCAGTGCTGTATTTGGACTGGAGTTCTAAGGGGGCATCTGCTCCAAGGTCACACAATTTAGTAGGATTCTAGACAGAATTCCAGATCATTTTCAGTTGTACTGAGGCGAGCATTGTGATTGACCAATTACAGAGCTTGTAAAACCAAGCAGAGGCACTTTGATAAGTTTGCTCCTAGCTTGGGGCGGCCCAGGCGTATTTTGATTTTATCGTTTCGTTGTCAGTGCGAGCTAACTGCTCCGTCCACCACTGTTCAGTTTCCTGTTTTGTTTTCGAAGTTATTCATGAGTGGCTTGTTTACGTTGCACATGAACACTGTTTTCAAACCATCATCAGCAAGATGTCCAAGCGATTTCGCCATCTTGTGGGTAAACCTAGTGTATCTGTTACCGCATGTGGTAGACTGACAAATCGTGAAAGGGATTCGTTTTCATTGAGCATCCAGTGCAAATGGCATACTGGAGAGGAAACAAAAAGGCCAGTGTTACCTACCATGTTATTCGCCGGTTTTCGAGTCAGTTTTATTGTTTTATTTTGTGCTATTTCAAATAAAATGGGACAAGAAAACATTCAAAATTTGCATTTGGCTAAGAAAAGAATCTCTTCCGTCCCATTTGACTAGTAATCTCTGTACATACCTGGTATTACAGGAGAGGAGCGGCCACTGTTCTATCCGATATAGAATCAACAGATAAAACGGACATACCTAGTGAAGTACGACTTTTTAAGTAATACTCTTACTTGAATGAAGGCAGGAGGAACCTTTCCCATCGAATCGGGCTCTGAACCTCAGCTTTTGTTATTAGTTGAATCTATAACGTAAACTATCTGCGTGAGCAATCGTCAATTTACAAATATCCGTGAATCAGAATGAGAACTGTTGAACGGAACAATGTGATTAGCAAACTCCTCGAATGACCCGGTCCTCAAGGACATCCCGTGATTGTTCCGAACGAGAGGGAATAGAGTCAGGAAATTGGTTTTGATGGAGTCCGCCCTCCATCCAGACGCAGCTGTTTCTCGAGTTCCGAATCAGAGGATCGGGCCGCGTCTAACTCACTTCGTTCTGACATTTCTGTCACAAATTCTTTCGGTAAATGACATCTGTCGTAGTCTTTATCGTGCAGACCTTTGTAGCCTTTCAAAAGTGGAAGCATCAAAAGACCATTAACGAAATCGAAATTGATGTTGACAAAAAATTTTTTACCTTGGTTGTCGTTTCCGAGGTAACCTAATTAGTGGAATCATTGAGAATCAGGTTGTAAAGACGCGTTTAGAAGATGGCTTGTGATGCTGGACTATTTTTTTTTTTTCGTTTTTCCGCTATTGAATTTTCTAATAGCGTGGAAAAAACTTTAAGAAATTCATAGTAGTACTTAATGGGGTAAGATGTAAAGTATAGTGAACATTTTTTTTCTTTTCATATTCTAGAAGGGCATGTTCAGATAGTGCTTCGAAGCTTAATAAAATCCACCAAAGAGAATTAATTTTCAGATGTAGGATTCGATGGGGTCGGATGAAAAGCTGAGGGAGAAAAGTATTACTGACCCTCTCATACTTGAAGCCCTTAGAAACAAAACCATTCAAGGAAGCTCGCTGTGAAAAGGAGCAATGATTTTCGTATTACAGCTGAGAGAGCGGAAAGTAATGAAGGGTCGGTTGTAACACAATGGCTTCACCAGGGATGGGATTCCATGCAGTTTGGGTTGTTGAGAGTTTAGCTGGAGTTCAGACTGGTATTCAATTCCGTTCGAAAGTAAAGAAATTGGTTGCTCCCTATGAGAAGGTGGAAAGGTTCTACCGCAATGCAGAACAATATTCTTAGTTTGGCAGAACATAAAACAACACAGTTGGGGCAAAATTATGCTTTCATTACGAACCAGAAAACAATCGCTCTTACCTCTTATTTTGTGTTACTAGTATTCTTGAAGGTAGGAGAAGTTTGAATTCGAGGAAAAAGTTGAATTTCTTAGGTTCCAATTACCTTTTACTAAATAATACTTGGTTTTGATACAATTACAATGTAACTCTTTTTTTTGGTGCGCATGCAGTTTCTGCCGTATTTGTAGCAGAACCGACGCGCTGAGTGTTTGAATGTTTCTAATTATCATTGTACCAGTCAAAAAAGTGGTTCCGGCACCCAAAATGGTAATTTGTACTGATCATCTGCATTCCGAATGCCCTACGCTTTAAGCCAGACGATCCAGTATCTTTTGGGACGCTCGACCCAGAGGGGATTGAATTGGACAGTAGACCTACAGGGGGAATCCTCAGTCTGATGGAGGATGGAAATTCGCTCTATTACTAGTAGATTCGAGAACAGGAGAACGCGCCTCACGATAATCCATGGTTTCGGTGAGCGGTCGAGAAACCGACCTTTCCCAGGACCTTAAATTATTATAACAATGCGATTCTACCTTACATTATGTCGCTCAGATTAGGACAGAAATGTCGTGAGAACCTAGTACTACCGTTCTGTTCAGATATAGTAAAGGGTGCAATATCACCAGATATGATTTGAGGTAGTTGAAACTGAAAGCTACCACAGAAAACAATGGCCATATGGGTGACAACGAAAATGCTTCCTAGCCCCGATGACTGCTGACCATCCCGGAGCTGGGGATAATGAAATAAGAAGAGGGATCGATTGGCGGGTGACGATCATGTGAATGAATGAGGATGGATGGGGAGGCTCGGACGTGACCTCAAGGGGCAGAAGCCTATGGCGGGATAATTTCCGTGTTACTGTGTCGGATCGATCGCGGGGCTAAGGAAGGGCTGGATGCCCCCACGGCGTTATCCACCGTTCTTCTTTTCCTCAAGTTTTTTTCCATCTTCCCAATCATCTTCTTCTTAGAAGATGGGAGAAGTGGATACGGAAATCCCTTGGTCGGGATATAACCTTTTTGACTCATAGTTCGTGAATCGAGGGCCCCAGCCAGCACAGGAAAAATCCGTTGGAACAATGGGTTTATAAGGAGCTAAGTGCCAGCAAAAAAGGGTTTTCCAATACGAATGATGTACCGAACGAAAAAAAGTAAATCAAAGACCTTTACAGTACCACGTGAGGTCTGGTAAAAACACTGTTGGTCGTTAGCTTCATACTTTCACGACAGTAATAATACAACTGAACATTTGATATGAAATCATCCAATGAGTGATGAAATTAAATTCTTTTCCTGTTACAATAATAGCCACAAGTTAACGATTCGCACGAAACATGGGTTCTCAAGTAGCTCTGATTTTCCGATGATGATAAACTGGATGTTAGCAACCATAATAACAAAAATCAGTGAACCGAAACCAATTGGATGGGAAGAAAAGCACCATTTATATAGTGGAACAGTGTTTAGGACGTTCCGACTTATCCTGTGTTCTGCATCATAAATCGCTGATCATTTTTCGCCGCCCCTGTCAGAATCGGTCTTGCAGTTTAGAAGTCTATTGAGAACCTACATACTTACGTAGGTGCTTAAAAACAAACTAGGGTTTTATGTATTAAACATTTTGAATCACGTGTACTAAATTATGGGAATGAGGATAACAGACGGAGAGACATTATCTGTATCGAAGATTACTGCATCTCATGACTATGCATGGGGAACTCAGGTATAAATATTCAAGGCGATTAAAACAGCGTTTTAGAATTTTTATGATACAACTATATACTGTAATAAAACCAATTATAAAACTTTGAAATAATGAAAAACAGTTTAACCGGTTTTGAAACAAATTGATATTTTCGCATACTGATATTGAACATGCTTCGAGGTTGAAGAGGGTAAATCAGATAGCACCTGGTGCCCGAATGATCATTCAAATCATAGATTGAATTTTGATTAATGCCAAATTACAATTTTTCATTAAATTTTATTTTTAGATAATTTATCAAAAATTTGTTACCGCTAAAATTTTGAATTTGAAAGCATATTGTTCTCCTGTGAAAAAACTTTGCTCGCAAACTGTTAAATTTTGTACTTGCGAAAACTAGGGTGGAGATGTTTTCAAAATTGATATATCTAATTTTGATGACTTGATTTGAAATTAAGTCGAGTTTACTTTTGTATGTAAGTTTGAATATCCTGAATTCTGTCAAGTAACAATTTCGTTGATCTTTAGAGTCAATGTAAATGAAACTAGGTAGTCGGGAAAGAAATAAGAGTGGTAAGAATCTGGAATATCGAGCTAGAAAAGAGAATTTTACTCATCAGATTCAAGAGCTTCATTTCCACTCGTTTGCTTTGTATTTCTGTTGTCACATCTGAACAAAAATATCGATTTCCAAGTAAACTCGTTAGTAACAGCATTTATGTTTTCAGTAACAGCAAAACAAAGTCCTCAACGTTGGTACCTAAGAGGAGTTCATATACAAACTAAGGACTCATTCGAAATTGAAATGGGCTCATAACTACCTACCTCATTTACCAACATGAGAGTGAGGGTCTTCATGAAACGAATGTTGATTTCTTCTGTACTTCTCACTTCAGTCCATCAAAGTCTAATGCGACATCGGTACTACCGCTTCATCTAACGTTTGGACAACAAATTTAATTTCAATTTCACAGCCCTCGTATTCTCCAGTTGTTCGCTTCAATTAGAATTAGCGTTCCCACTCCCTTTTGTTGCCGTACTACTATTTGGGACTTCATTCAGTTAGGATTTATGATGCAATGCTTCGTCAGTAAAGGGACAATGATAAGAATTGATCCAAAGGGATGTTGGGCAATCCAGACATGAAACAAAATAACTGGATACAAATCTGTATGTACTTAAAAATTTCACGACAGAAGAGAGCAATTTCAGGGGTCAATGGAGAAAAAAGTGTTTAATCGCAAAAGATTTTGTCGGCGATGCTCAGGCTCTGATTCTGAACCGATTTCCATGAATCTTATTTTTTCAATCTAAGTCTAGTTGGGCAGCAAACTTTGAAAATTTTAGAAAAACCAGCAAATCCTTTCAATCGTTGTTCAAGAAATGTTTTTAAACTAATTTGTGTTATTCCTTTCTGTTCAATTCAGACTTCGGTTTAGTATTTAAAAATATTTCAGGTCATTCAATCGTCTTCATGAATGGAGGTTGAAGGGGGGGGGGGGGGGGGGATCATCTATGTTAATCTTTTTTAATTCACTAATTTAATCCAATTTAATTTATTGTACCTTCTTTTTTTGTTGGAACAATTCCAGTCTAGTTGTCTAACAAACGTCAGAAATTTTGACATTTGTGTGGGGAGGGAAATGGAGGGGATAATGGGCAATCCATTCAACCGGAGCTCATAAGCTTACACTGCCGATTTTCTCGATTCGTTTTCTCAGATTGTGAACTCTGGTCTTGTTTTGAAATATTTTTCTAGATGTTTCTCATTTAATTATGGAAGGGGTGAATAAAGCGGGGAATAGTAATAAATCGTTGTTTTAACTATTTTCACCGTAATTTTTTCCCCCTAATTTTTTCTAACAAACCTTTTTTGTGGAATAAACTCAGAAATTTCTAGTTCAGCGTCGGAAAGGTGGGTAGGGCTCCTCAAACCTGCTAGAATTCTCATTAAATTTTTTTTTTGTTCAATTGAGAATTTATTTTAGTTTTTTCAAATATTCATCAGCGTTTATTATTGGATTAAAAGCGTAATCACATAAAATCCGGTCATAGTGACTTTCCTGTAATGCACGCATTACTAACCAATACGTTTTTACTCACAAACTTCAGAAAATAGGAAAAGGATATCAGTAAGAAACCCTATCACATGAAAATCGGCCAGAAGATGGGCAAATATTTATCAATACCTCGAATACCTAATTAAATTAATATCCATCAAAGAGGTGTTTTGGTTATTGGTCGTGCTATCGATTTGTCACGGAGTTATGTACGTAGTGAAATGCGATTGCTGCATTCCACGACCAGTTTGACAGGTATGACATGTCACGGTGAGCGCCTGTCAACAGCGGTCTCTCTGTAGTACACAATAGACTAATACCCGCGTTCCATCTCAAATATCGAGGCCAGATGACTGAGAGAATTATATGGAGTTAAATATTGCAGGGATAAAAACATCGTTCAACGCAAACATTTAATATCTATTAGTGTGGGATATAATCAACATTATTTCTTTTAATCCAGCTCTAAGAAAGTCCAGCAACTAGCCGATTTGATACTTGCAGCTGGACTATATTTTCGTAAAAACGCGGCAAATCATTGCACAAAGGTTCATTATTTTTGTAAGTTTTTGTAAATCATTCATCTATTTTTGTTATATCTAGTCTAGTGTGCATTATGTGAACTCGATGCCTCGCGCCTCCAAAACTTCTCATTCTATTCTAGATACCATGAAAAGAGCTCCATTTTATTTCAATACTGTTCATCGATTAGGGAACAGCGTGTCGCAAATTTGATTTGCTCTAATTCGAATGTTGATTAACGGATAAGATTGCACTTATTTTTCAGTAAAAATCCCTAACTTATTTCTTCATAGATTTTAAAGCCTTTTATGACCCTTACGGTGGACGGTGAAGACATTGCAGATATGGAATCAACGCACCTTATAACGTAAATCACAAAATTTGAAGGGTTATAAAAAATGTTTCCAACACCTTATCCCAACACATCACCCTTATTGAAATAATAAACTCAGAAGGGTATTAATTAAAATTTTCCTTGTAATTTTAGTTCCTTGAAGAATTCTTTGGAAAGTCCGTGAAATTAGTCCTTGATACCAATCCTCTTTCCATTCAGTGAATATAATAAACAAAGAGCAAATATGTCGTAAACTAATTAAATGGGATAAGATCAAACAGCTGATCTTCACTGCCTCTCACTCAGTGGTAACACACTTTTAAACTCCCAACATGTGCGTAATTAGAATATTCCCATTTGAAGCAGAAGTTTATTAGTTATTGCTCTGCTGATAGATTTGATTGATTCGAGTTATTTTGATCGATAAAGACAATTAAAAAGCCGAGGTAAGATGAAATTGGGTTGAATTTGGGACATCATCCCCATAAGCTAAGCGCTCTTGACGTTAATTCTCCGCCTTCTAGACACGCCTCAGTCTAGTTCTCACCATCCAGATTACAATCGCTTACAAGTTACAAAGCCAACTGGCGGCAACTCCTTCCATTAGCAGATTATCTTCATTTGTTATCAAAAGAGGGATTTTTTTTCGTGGAGTTTAGAAGTCACGTATTCCCATTAAACCTCCCTTGTCCAAAAGATCATTAACAAATCTTCGGGTTTAATTGCTCAAGGCGAAAGGAGCGAGGCGTTCCTTTCGCTGCCCCAACCCCAGAGTCCGGCGCATCTATTAAAATGAAGGATATCTCGCTTGGTCCAATCGAGAATTGATGACCGGCCAGGAGCGAAGGTCTTTCGTACGAGGTGAAAGGTTCTGTGGAGGGAGAAATCCCAATGGTTTGAGTCTGATGGATCATTATTTCTCTCTTTTATCGCGATAAGCTGCACCTCTCTGGCCTCTCTAAGGATACTTGGTACACGAAGGTGATCCCGGGATACTGTGAGGTGTTTCATTCATGGTCTGACTGGGGTTCAATTTTACCGAATCAATCAAGTCTACATCAGTATAGGTACAAGTTGAGGTTGAGAGTGTGGCTAAATAGGTGGTGGTTGGGTTAGATCAGGGTTCCCCAACTGGCGGCCCGCGGCCTGCGATGCTATTATGTAGTGGCTACCAAAATCATACATTTTCTTAAAATAATGCTATGATAAAAAATATTTTATTCTTATTGTTATATCTAGTTTTTACAACACAAGTGCAGTGTAACGCACCGCGGTTTTGTAAAACTTTCTTCCCCCACCACTCACTAGACGACCACTGACACATGGAAATTATTGATGAATTCAACCGTAGATTGGAAGATATTGAAAGTCCGAAAAGCAGTGTACTGCTTCACAATAATCCGCTGGGAGCATCCGTTGAAGATCAACCTGCAGCATTACAACTTGAGTTATGAGACCTTCAAACTAACATGTTCCAAATTACCAGACAGGAAAAGGGACCTGCAATTTTCAACTTGCTATCTGACGAGAAATACCCATGACTGCGAGATTTTGGACTGAAAATGATGTCAATGTTTGGGAGCACATATATTTGTGAAAACGCCTTTTCCTCCATGAAACACATAAAGAACCATAACAGATGCAATCTTACAGATTCTTCCTTGAGTAATCTCCTGAGACTCTCAACAATTGGACTGGCTGTGGACATTTCGTCATTGGTGGACGAACCCAATCGACTACAGTTCCCTCATCAAATAAGAATGATTGTCTTAGTTCTTGATGAAATCTTCAGGGCTTATGTGTATCTAGTTCATTCATACATAAAACTGTGGCTGTTGAGCAATAAATTAAATAATAGTACTCTTGGTTTTAATCGTTGCTATACCTCACATTTCTTATTGTTACTTAAAAAATACTAAATGGCCCGCAACCTCATCAAAGATTTTGGTCTTGGCCCTAGAGGCCTTAGAAGTAGGACACCCCTGGGTTAGATAGTGTAACGAGTGTTTAAATTCCAGTATTTTGTTTCATAGAAGGATTTATCGTAATGATCCCAGAGCAAAGACGATGTAGTGTGTCATAATATCACAAATATTATTTGTTTTAACTTTTAGGAGAGAAAACAAATTTGTTTCTTGTCAAAATCAAAAGCTCCGATATCATTTTGCGTTGTAATCTGTATCCTCTAGTCTGTGTTCTGAACAACTTTCGTTTCTCGTCTGTGTGCTGTGTCTGTTCGCAGATCCCTGTAACAATCTTCTTTCAATAGTTTTCAAGATTTGTAAGGAATTCGTGAGGGATCGGGGGCCTCCGCTCATTAAACTTATATAGTACGTATGAGATTAATTGTTCCCAAATCAATAGATCAATCTGCGCATATCCGGTTCCAGTTGAACGTGAAACGAAGAGGCGACTCGAAATACTTACAATATGTCGATCTACGAACTTGAGGGCGTTGATGTCTGTAGGAACATGTCCCACGACAATTTTGTCCCGTGGATCCTTTTAGCAATCTCAATTTTTACTTATTATACATTATAACTATTTGAAATTATTTAAAGAATTCGATGACCTAAGCATTCATTGATCTGTACATTCATGTTATTTTTACGAAGACATCATGAATCACACCCAACGTGGCAGACTTTCATTTTTGAACACAACATAACAAAGTTTTCATATAGGTTTCCTTCCATAAAATCAGTAGAGTCCCACAAAACCTTGGCCATTGAGTCTAAAAGTTATTACATCTTTCCATTTTGACATTCCCTGCTTTTTTTGGCTAAGAATAGATCTGTAATTCAGTAAGCTATGCTCCCGAACAAACCTGGTTCCTTTAACCAAGTCTCAGAAACTCTTTCTTCTCTTTTTTCTCCGGCTCAGCATTATTGACATATAATTTTATATTCAGTGTATGTTCATTCAAGATTCAGATGCATCTCTTGGACGAACAAGGAACAAATAATTGGCTGATACCCACTGAACACAGGAATGTCATTACTATCGATTTTAGAGGCAAATGTCATCGCGGTCGGGAGCGGTGAGTAGAGAAGGTCACCTCATTTAGCCCCATTGTTGGTCACCAGCCCTTTGACAACGCACGGTTCATGATTTGCTGTCAACGCAAACGAGACGTCCTAGAATCAAACCGCCTGCCAAGTGAGCGAAAAGTGATGAATAAAGAAATTAATTGATTCGAACGAAATTAGGAAATTAGCTCACGCCGCGTCCATATTAGCAAGTAATGAAGTATTACGAAAGGATGGAATACGAATTTGAAAAACGACAACTTAATTATTAATCCGAACATAATAATCGAATTTTTTCCAACGACGTTACCAGCAAACCTCTGAGCGCATTTCATCGGGCAAGGAAGTAAAACTTTTTAAACTTGACAATTTCCCCCATCAAAAATCACGGCTTTTCAACAGTTTTGACTCTCAGTTCTCTATCAGAACTGAAGGTACGGACGCTTAGTGTTCGTGTAAGATTAAAAAAAAATCCCTCTAAAATATTTCAGTTTCATTCATTTTACAGCTCGCTGACCAGTACCTCCGTCACGAACTGAATAATTTACAAATGCCTGATAGTGGTAGGTCGTGAAGAGAGGTGAATAGCAGCGGATCATTTTAAAACTAATGGCTGCCTGTGTGTTCAAACTCGTTGGTGTGCTTAGAACCAGGCTAAGTTTTAGTCCAATTTGCAGAACATTTGGTGAGCTCCTAGACGATTTCTTATACATTTATTTGCCGTTTGATTTATGCTATCGAATGTGCTGGCGTAGGCATCATTTTCCCTTAATGTTGAGTTGAAATGAGTTCAAAATTGAGAGGTTGGATTTACGTTTAGAACGATGAATTTTATGGCGGTTGTTTGAGTATTGACGTTATGCATTCACGATACTAAAATTAGTTCACAAAACAAACATCTCTGATTATTGGACCGATATCGATGAAATCTTGTGGAATTCTGGAAGTCAACTCTTTTTGAACCTCTATGCTATCTTAAAAAAACTCTCTCTCTCTCTCTCTCTCTCTCTCTCTCTCTCTCTCTCTCTCTCTCTCTCTCTCTCTCTCTCTCTCTCTCTCTCTCTCTCTCTCTCTCTCTCTCTCCTCTCTCCCTCTCTCTCTCTCTCCCTCCCTCATAGAGATACCATGTCTCACTTCCCTACTACGCTCATTTTTGAATTGTCCGTTGAGTAAAAACACGTTGTACGTCGTCCGTTGATCCGGTTCTAAGCCCCCAGCCTCCGTTTGTCACGGTACATTTCCTCCCCAATTCAACCTACAAGCTGCTGGGGTGACAAAGCACTGGCAACCTGCTTGTCGACCGCATCTTGACGTAGACGGCCACGAATCCTCGCATGGAGTTACACCTCAGGTTCAGATTCTAGCATTTACAGCGACAGCAACAGCAAAGCTATTATTCAGGTCCTTGCAATCATGAGAAAATGGAAAATCACGTTACTCACCAGGGATGAATAACCCTTTCACTTTATAATCATAAATTAATGCTATCCTAAACATAGGTATACAATAATATGCCGGCAATCAAGTTAAAAAATTAAAAGTTTATTAAGTAGTGTAATTAAATTTACTACATATATTTATTTAAAGGAGATAAACATCACAACGGTTTCATGTCATTTCTACTTGTTAGCCGATTCCAAATATACTGTACGGATCGGACCAAAAGAGAATCCAAGGTAATTAGTTTCTTAATCAAGAATGTTCTTCCCATCATAATTCGTTTTCATCTGCAACTTTCTACTTTGTGATATTATCTTACGGTCTAAGTCTCGGACTCCGCTAAATTCGTATCATATCTTCTCAAATGAAACCTAGGTACTAAATAGTTTTGTTATTCGTACTACAACTAGAGCAATTTGATATACGAAATTACCAATGCATATTTGGTACAATGTGTCATACCAGAGCACCGAATGTTTTTGGGAAAGCACAGGCTACGAACTGTCCGATGGTAATCACACTTCTTGAAATTTGTACCAAAGTCGGACTAAAACTGAAAAAAAAAAATTAAAAAACTAAAACTGTTTTGAGCGTTTCTTGTAGAGGCAATATATTACCACATATATGCAGACAGGTATAACAAAAATCAGACAAACAGAAAGGACCCGAAGCTGAGCAGCATACACTAAATCGCAAAACACAAGCAAAAATGTAGATTTTGAACTGTTAAAATGTTCTTGAGTTCTCTTGTGTACTCGAGGCTTCCCTGCTTTGGGTATTGTGGAAGAAAAATTGAGAGACACCGGCAATTTATACATTAACTGCATAATGCACGTTCATACTAAGCAACACAAACGCTGCAGCTTTAATAACGTTTGTATTATTGTGATGTGACCTCCTGACCTGGATCATGCGCTTTCAATTCACAGCTACCAACTTTCGATCGGTCGGGTCGCTAACTGTTGAACATGACACAGAGTAGAGAGGAAGATACGACCCGATCTTGTTTACCGGTATTTTGAATAAACAATATTGTTGGAGAATGGTGAGATCAATGGAATAGCATAGTGAGTGTCGTGCATAGCAGCTCTGAACCCACTATGACTCACAGCTGTCGATTCAGTTACTAATAATTAATATTTGAATGAAGGGAATCCCGATGCAGCAATACATTATCTGTGTTCTGGAAATTTACGCAGAATGCAATCTTCAAAGGTTTTTACGGTAACTACAGGCTATAACGCAAAGTCCTTGATATATAACTTTACATTTCGCGCAATATATGGGAATTCTTTCTAATTCACCAACACTTTGAACTTTCGAATCCGTTTAGCAGTAGGTATATGGATACACAAATTGTACAAAAGGTAGTAGAATGACTGCCAAACATCATAGCCCAAAATCACTTTTAATACTGAAGGTATTTAATGCATAATTACCCAAAATCAACATCATGTAAAATATTTTTTTAAACTTGGAAAATGTAACTAGGTATATCAACTGTTACAATAATCTGCTATAACATATTATAATTAATTTTTCCAATTTTTAATTGTTTTTCGATGATATTGTTTGTTCAATTACTGAGCAATTTAATAATTATTAGAAAACAACAAACAATTTTCTTTGGCTAGATATAAGTTATCAGTGTGCACTTGTCATCCAATTTCAATGAAATTTTTATAGTGTTGAGAGAGTTTGAGATTCAATCAATAGCAACCTTTGAATGCTTGATAGCATAAAATTCGTCTAAACTCGTACCCGTAGGTTTTCCAGTTTTCATTCGATCGCATTGCGCGATCTAATAGACGGAAAGATAGCCCATCAATTTTACTGTTCCCAGACAAACGTAATGCTCCACGAAGCAAACTTAATGTTCTCGTAACAATCATGACCGCTAAAGATTTCATCCTATTTTATCGGGTTTTTTTCACGGATAGTATATCAGAGTATAAATTTCCTTCTGAATTTTATCGGCTCCCCAATAAAAATTGGAACCAGCTGTCACTAACAAGAATATTCATAACACAGTTTCTACTTCCAAGATAAATTATTTCAAATCAACTGTTCTCATTTGATTTGAATTATTCTTCTTCACAAAAATTTGTATCTAATTGATATTACCTACATACTCTCTATTAATACATTTCAATGATATAATGTTACACACAAAAATGAAATCCAAGTCAGTGGGTGTAATTTTAGCAGATGTAGCTTAGCAATACCGGCTTTGCTAAGCTTTGCTTTACTAATTTAGTAATGTTTATTCTAGAATCATCTATTTTAACTGATTTTTTATTCATTTTCCATTTTTAGTGATTGTATATTATTATCTTGGAGACTTTCTACAATAATATTCCCTCTTTCGCATGTTTGAGGAGCTAAGCACCACACCATAATTAGCATATTTTTTGTTTGATTTATGCTACCTACCTATCGTGTACAGAAGGTTCATTTAGCTAATTGGAGAGAGATACTTAGTGATGCAGCACAACGTCTATTAATCTACTAACCCGTTGAGATTAAACCGTTATTAATCTTGATAGACGCCAACAGTCTGGCAAGAAAACTGACGGAGGCCGTAATCTGAAATAGGGTTAAGGAAGTGGGGCAGGTCTCCCAAGCTCTTGATGAAGTACCCTGACTGATTTACGTATAACTTGCCGAGATGGGTAGCTCAACTCCGGATACCCAACTTTGCACAAGCCCGTCACTTTCACGACTGCATCCGCGGAACGAGTTAGCCCCAACGCCGAAAAACTTTCAATGTAACCGAGAGTTAATTAGAGTGGAAGGTAGTGTGAAACCTCACACTAAATACTACGAAAGAACGTCCGTCTTCTTCAATAATAAGTTAACAAGTACATTGTTAACGAACGGCAATCTTGAAAAGTGAAAGAGGAAGTGATGAGCAAATTTTGAATTTTTCAATTAACTGTGTTTGGGAGTCAGTTTCTTCCTCAAGTTTGTTATGCTTGGCACAAAATGGTCTTGTTTGGCAAATTTTCTGCTAAAAAACGTTTGACAAATATCATTTTATAGAATTTTAGAGAAGTTGTAACACCTTCAATTTCCTCCACAAATTCAACAACTACACACTGGAAGAACAAGCTCTAGCTAAGGGTTGTTTCGTTGTATTCACATTTTACGCTGTAGTTGACTGATGCATTTAGGACATTCCGCGCCGTGGCGGCGGCGTTCACGTGTATTACGTGACCGGCAATCAGAAACTGAAGCTGACAATAGATTCACCTAACTGCGGGCGCAGCTGCGGTATATTGTAAGGGTTACGGTGCCCGGTAATAGCCGTCACGGTGGATAGTGAAAATTTCATATTCATGGAAGAAAGTTGAGGTGCGGTTAGACGAGGGAATTACACATTTATGATTAACGGCGAGAATCCTCCAAGGCCTGTACGGGATGTGCGAACACAAATAGCTTTTGAAATTTATTACCTGCATTGGGTCATTAAACTTCAGTACTAAACTGAAATTGATCCCAACTCATCCCCAAAATGTTGTGTTCCAGAGTTTTAATTGATGACAAGTTCATATATCTACGCCAACTGATATTTGTTCTGCTAATGTGATATTATTCCGCAAATGATATTTGCAAATCGTACGATTTCGCTCCTACGTCTTCTTTTAGGGAGCGGGTGAGTAATTCCTACTTTCGGTAAATAAAAAATTGGTTTTTTTCTAAAATCAAAATTTCCAGTCGCGTATTCCGTTTTATGCTATTCTAAACAACGTTAGTTCAGTGTACGCAAATCCTTGTAATAAGTCTACTAAGTATTATTTTCATTCGATTTGGACGAATACTTTGGTTTATGTGAGAATTATTATAGCCCTTAATTTGTTTCATTGTTAATTCACTGCAGGTAAAGAAAAACCCATCAAGCATTATTTCCTCGATTAAGGAATTACTTTCGGCACTCAAATTAGGAGCTGATAGGTGAAAATTATTAATCTTCCGATATCTACTCATTTCAACACAACCGTATCATCAGTGGCATCTGTGAATTAAAGATTGTGAAATTCACGATATTTTTTTACTCTGGATTCAATCTTGGAAAATTCGTATCTACTTAATTCAAATAAAATTTGGGATTTCGTTCCTTCCAAATAACTTTACACGCTACGAGTTTGAAATGAAGAAACTTAGTTCTCGAATTTTTTGCTTGATAATAACTGATATTTGTTGAAAAATGAGAAAAGAAAGAAGAAAATTTAAATAGTATTAATAAATCAAGGATAATTAAGTTTGATAGAAATTGGAAATTTTTTATAAGACCTTCCATACAGGTACTTGGAAACCTGATTTATCGACCTTTTTTATGTTGTAGGGGGAAGCACATCAACATACTCATTTTTATTTGCATTTATTGGGCTTTGACCACTCAAAAGCGGTCATGATTTGGACAAGCGCAAAAGTTGTGTCTTTCGATGACCATATTATGTCTTCAAGGGTTACGTAATGACTGGATGACAAGCAAAGATGTTTCATTTGCAATGATTATTGGTTAATCATACTCGAAGAGATCCCGAGGATAATATCGCTTGGATACGGTCCTCTTGAATATAAGCGTTTTACATTGTCATTCTTTTACAGGGCAACAATATTAAATATTGACATTTTACCTCAGCTTACCTTCCTCCTGATGTAACTCATGGAATATGACACTGTGATTTTGGAGGGCTGCCTAAGTAGGAGCGATTTTCGTAGGATAAAAAGTAATATTCTTCTAGAAATGAGTTGGTACTAACCGAATATCAACTGAACAAGCCAGCTATAATAAATGATATCCTGGCTCAACCTTCCTATCTTCTTTTATTCTTTAAGACTACAAAAAACTTCGAATGATAACAACTTCCCTTTAATATCAACGAATTTTCATTGAAAATGAAGCTATTGCATTGGCTTTGAAATTATCATACATATCAAAAACTAAAAAAAGCTAAAAATTGTCAAATTTATATTTAGTTATCAGAATATCATTCAAAATTTTTTTATCAACAAAGAACAAGGTCATTCAATAATTGAAGGTCAAATTTATGCAGAAAATTGTGCTGAAATTCCTTTAAAACGTGACCAAAATGGATTAAAATTCTAAAAAATCCATAGTAGCTATTAACTTTTTATTTTGAATACCAGTCAATCGTGTGGAAAGTTTTTTATTATCTCGCGCCATAGTAGCTATTAACTTTTGTTTCTCTAATAGGAATTTTTGTTCAAAATCCAAAACTAGATGATACGTCATGGAACAATTACCCTTCAAGATAATTTTCGTGGGCGCGACAATGGGCTCAACGCGCAGAAACATACGCAAATTGTGATTTTACAATTTTTCGGATGTATAAATTCTACAAGTGATTATGGATTTTACAGTATTTATTCGCGATGAATCATAAGATATGCTAATTTGTCGCAATATGAAGTTGGAGAAACGTTAAAGGAGCGAACAGAATTTCGCATTTCCTCAAAGAGCGACATGTACTAAAATTTCGTTGTTTCGAGATTATTTTCACGGAGAGGTTATGAATACCCCTTCATGAGCGGGGAAAAATGCGTGAATCGTGTGACATGTGTTGATTGGATAATTCTAAAACCTAAATAAGATTTCGATTGACAGGTCATTTTTTTTGCAGACAATTTTATACATATTTTCGATGTTGGTCTTCAAAAAACGATTCATCAATGTACAGCAATTCAAAAATAACAGTAGTTAGAGTAAAGTACATCAAGGTAGTCTGTTCGAAATGCGTGTCGTAGTATTAAATTCCTTTTCGTATGAGAAGTTCATGCGAAAATGGACGCAGCACTGTTATTGTATTTCACCTCATGGCGAAACGTTTCTCGCATTGATTTCAACCTTTTTAACTCGCATTTAAAGATTTTGAACTTTGAAGTAAATCTTTGAATGCAATCTACAAAACATAGAGCATGGTTGGTGAATTTTGTCATACAGCGCCAGTCACGTACTGAAGAGTGTCTTCTATCAATCGGCACACAAGGAAGTCAGAAGCAATGTTCGGCTACATCTGCAAGGTGATCAAGTCACGAATTTCAAGAAACCAATCGGTGCATTCAACGTTAAGGTTAAAATTCGAAATTCATTTTCACACGTTGAAATGTGGATATTTTCTGAAGAGCGATGGTAAGAAATACACAAGTTCGTACTACCAAAATCAAAGTGGTTTATTCGAATGAGGGGCGTGCGAACGATTGGAGTTACTACAGTAATTAGGGTCTGCAAAAAAGTTGGTTTTCCTTCGTTCACAAATAAAAATCATACTTCTGATTTCTCTCGTTCTTCCGCTTCAAATCGGGCACATTTCTTGGTTTGCATATTTTTGTTTCATTAACACGATCGCGGATCGCTCGCTCGTACGATCACGGTCCAGTTAAGACCTAGGGAAAGTCCCCAAGGGTAAACAAGATTATCTGCCGAAATCCGATTTATAAAATGACTATATTTCTACAATCATGTTTAACAGTGAAATATTCCTTTCCCTTCAAAGCCACCCCTGACCTCTCGTGAACCCTGAATTATCTGCATAACTCTCTAGTAACAGATTAGTTGACTGAATAGACTAACAACCCTTCACCTCCAGCCCATATAGACGTACAACATACCACCGTTACTGTTTGTTGTCTTATGACGTGATGCTTGAACAACCCTGTTTTCAAGTGTCTCTTTCCATATAGACGTACAACATACCACCGTTACTGCTTGTTGTCTTATCCTTTGGCTACCGCCAGAACGTGATGACTTCAAGGGAATCAAGAGTTTTGCCAGACAAATTATAACAATTTTTGGTTCAACGTATCTATGCGAACCAACCTTTTCAAAAATGACACGAGTCAAATCCAAATATCGAGCAATGCTTTCAGAACAACACTTAAAAAATTTGCTTTCGATTAGAACAACAAACTATGATCCTAAGTGGAAAGACCAAAAAACACCACCTCCTAAAATATATTTTGATAATTGGATACAAAGAAGTTTTGGGGTAAACTTTGTCAAACTCGTCTGGAGACCCACCCCAACACCTCCACATTTAGATTTTGGGTAAACAGTTTGGAGACCCTGCTCTAGACTGTAAATTGACTATAAACGGATTGTGATAATAAACGTAAGTAAAATCGGACCAAAACGTCGTTTCATTTACAAGCACCCTCATATCCAGGCCACCAAACATGAATATTTAGAGAATACAAAGGATGGATGTTGGAAGATCACGAATGGTTTTCATTTTATTCGTATTTTTATGAACTAATCTCGAAACATGGTAGGTAAGTAAATTAAATGCCTACAAGAGCTAGTTTCACGGCTAAATACGATTAATTAGCAGCACATTATTTGTTGTTAACTGTATGACTTCTTTTTTTGGGTACTTCAATTGTCAATTTCTTGAACCTCTCAATTAGTTGTACACTACTGCCCTACGAACAAGTGACTGCACAGCGGTTAGTGTATTTGAAATTGATGGGACTCACCTGTAGGTCATATTTAGGAACTTTATCCCTCGAAAAACGAGAACGAAATTAGACTTCACTCACCTGGAACAAAACAAATGTTCTTATTAAACATACTAATGTTCTACCATATACATCAAAAACATTAAAGAATGTGTAAAAACGTTGGAAATGTTACGAAGACGAGAAGTAAGTTCCTTGCAAACCATTTCAGACTCAACTAAGGCTTTGAATAAATGATCATGATTTGCTGTTGAAAGTAAGCATTACGTAATTTTAACACTGTAACGGAATATTGACCTATATTAAGGAAACATAATTTATTATTCCTTCCCAATCAAAAACTTGGAGGGTTTTAGGGATGTATTTGGACATTTAGGTACTTCACATAAGTTGAGGGGTGGTTTTATTGATTTACGCTGTCAATCACGCTTCAATTCATTGCTCGATGGTTAGGTAAAGCTTGAAGTTAGAATAACAACCTAGCTAGTCAATCGTGAGGTTGCTGTAAACGATGAACCTGTTTTCCTTTAAGTAGCGCTCAATGGGGGGAAAAGTAGAACCGCTGTGTCAAGAAAAGGAGAGATTACACGGAAAATGGAGCTTTGAATATTTGATGATCAAATCACGGGACTATTACAGGGAGTGAATAGCCGTTGCATCACCAATTCATAACTCTGAGCGGTCTTTCTTCGGAAAACGTCTTTCCCAAGTTTTCCCCCAAGAGTTTCCCGTTGGGCAGTGAGCGAAGCCTCACGCTCCATCAACCTCCAATACAAAATGCGGGAACGAAGTTTCCTATTTCGACAATGGAATAGGGGATTGGACACGCAACAACACCGTGAACCACTGAGTCCATAAACTATGAGTTATTGATGGATTTTCTGATTGACAAAAATATTACAGCAGTAATGTTCTATTCAAGGAAATAGTTTATTAAGGGGTGAGAAATAATCTTTTCCACGATGTCGTTTGATTTTTTCAGTTTTATGGTTCGATGCGCAGTTTGTTGGCGTAGATAGACGTACCAGGAATTAGCACATATAATATTTCCACTCGTGTTTTTCAACGTTTAATAAGAAAACAAAAACACTGCACCCATGCGAATGAGTGTGCAGTATGTTCCACCTTCGGAGAAGTAGGAAAAAGTCGCCTGTGCTTACGTTAAGAACCATATCAAACATTTTTCATAAAGATACCACAATAGTATATGCAGTAGCTAACTCCAACATTATGGAATAAGCAAAACTGCTAAACGTACTAACGTGTGAAATGGATTGTATTGTTCAGACATCTAAAATACAATTATTGGAGGTTAGAGGCGCCATTATAGACTACGTCTAATAAACAAACCAGTGATCACAGTTGTACAATGGCTACCTACCTAATCCAGTAATAATGAACCTTTACGTAATATTTTGCAGTATTTTTGGATAGTTAAGCCCAATGTATAAGAAAATTTTATGGAAGTTTAAATTTTATTGAATGTAACTAAACACTACTTGAGATATTACAGGGTTCTCAATAGATGTAATTACTGGAGGAAAAGTTAACATTTTTCATTTATTAGGCGTTTACTAAAACAAATGGTTATGTGTTTAGGAAAACATACAGATAGTCAATAAACTTGAGGGCAGAGAGAAATGAAATGAGGAGAGAAAGGGTCGATCCATTGGGTCTAGTCCAACTACTGGGTAAGGGTTTGCAAGGGAGGGGAGTTGGCATATATATATGATGCTGTAGTGGAATTATTAGTCGATACCCCCAATTCCAAGAACTAGTTCAAAACCGGCGTAAATATTACGTAGCATATGCAGTGTGTTCGTAATGAATCTCATTTGATGCTGCTGTTGCGAACGGTAATGTTACAACATCATTAATCCGGCACGCCGCAATTTCAATTCAGTTTAATACGTTAATTGCCATAAAACATAAAGATACGACTGCTAAGAATAGAATTGTTTGGCAACCCCAATCAAAATGAGAAAAATGAATTAACCTACCGAGGAATGTAAAAGAACGTTTGGGATATTAAATTGTGGTACAAAGAGAAAAACGTCTGCCAAGTGGGTGTGGCACATAGCTTCCTCGTATCCATAACATGACTGCTTAGATCATTGAAAATTATTATTGACTAAAGAACTTCGTTCAATTAGGCGAAGTAAATATTGAATTAGGGTAAATTTATTGTTATGCAGGAGCATAACTTGAAAAAATAAAGGTAGGCATGTTCAACTATTGAACAAACTATAAAATATACCTAATAAGTCCGAACAATCCCTGAAAATTTCATCGAAATCGGTCAAGAACTCCCGGAGTTATGCGCGTAACAAGGATTTCACGTTTGCGAATGCGCAGAGGCTACTGTTGATCCGGGGGTCATGAAACTTATAGGGGACCATCTACACATCAAACCGAACAATCCCTGAAAATTTCATCAAAATTGGACTATAACTTCGTGTAGTTTTGCCCGGAACAAGGATTTGCTGACAGACAGACAGACACACAGACAGATAGACACGGAACCAAAATTGTTCAGAAAGGTCTAAAACGCAAAATGCGAGTGGAATTTTTGATTTTGGAGACAAAAAATGTTCACATTCCGAAATTGAAAACAATACTTCCGCTACCTTAGTAGACTCGGAAGCAAAACCAATAAGATCTAAAAAACGTATAAATGAATTTCACAAACTTGACACCACAGTATGTGGTAGTAAAGAAATAAAAATACAAGGTGTAGAGGAAGCCAACTAAGTGAGTGATTTGTTTTCTCTAATCAGGGAAGTATAATTTCTGTCCTAGATAGGTACTTTTTAATTCGGCTCTGATGAATGATTTCAGTACTTGATAGTTTTTTGAGCGGATCTCTTGCCTTTCGATATCAAGTAAACCGATACGCAGAATCCTCAAAAGAAGGAGGAATTCTTCAAAAGAGTGACTTCAGAATTCTTCAAAAAAGTAACTCCACCGAAATTTTTTGAGCTGGTACATTATCACAGGATATTTGAGAAATTTCACTGTTTAAGTCAGTTCACATTCACACTCATGTTGACTTTCTTTATTGAAGCTTTGCCTTCAGGTAAAGTTAACGAATGGAAGCTATTCGGCTGATTAAAACTACTGAAAATAGCTTTTCCCTGAACAAATTTTACGAAATTTGCCACAAAAATCATACATGGGCAGTGGATGTTACTTGCAATCAGTAACATCATCAATCAATCAGCGTGGATTCTTACAAAGAGAGTTCAGTGGATGAGTGTCGGTCACTTATCGTGAATATCGATGGTTTGATTCGGATTGGTGGCAGAATATTTGTTTTTTGAACTATACATTTTTTCCAAGCCAATTTTTTTCAACATGCATTAAATACCAATGTAAAAAAAAAAAAATATTTTTCTCAAGGGCTCATATGCAGGGCTCTCCATAAGTGAAACTTGTCGATTAACATTGCAACAGACAAAAGTGAATTGATATCAAAACATCCTCTGAATGGATGAAACCACAATAAGAAACAATTTACAAGTACTAATGAACAAGCAAAATGATATAGGCACAGCCGGAAAAAGAGTGAAAATGCTATAATTTTTCACGTATGATGAAAAAGTAAAACAAAAGTAGTGCCGTTAAGTAGCACAAGCTTGGTTATTGGTTTTTTAAATTTAATTTATTTTCTGTATCCGCTTAAGTACGTCTACCTATTAGTATTTCGATAATGTATGATTGACTCCGGTTAACCATCTTCTGTAGCTAAGTTTCTGCCTTGAAGGTATGCATCCAACAGAAACAATAAACCTTAGTGTAATGATTTGCAGAATTTTTGGGTCCTTCACATCAAGAAACATAAACAAAAAAAAATTTACGCTGTCAATTACAAACTTTCATTGTTTGAAAGTGTGTTCGTTTGGATTTTCGACACTGAATCCAAGTTTGACTTTAATCAATCTGTTTATATCTAAATATTCTGTTAAATATAATTATAAGTTGAAGAACCGACTGTGAATGGGTATTACTGATGGGCGAACCAGAATGTAATTGCCGTAACATTAGAATGAAATTTCACTGAGTGAGGCTGATGAATTATTTGGCAGAGGAGAACTTAAGCAGAGCGAAATCGAGTTGTTGAATAATTTCGGCATGAATCGATATTCACGGTGGTACCAATAGCGATGTCACGGCCATTTCGCTATCCACCATTACGTACTCAAAAAATATTTACGTTCATGATTCTGCTCTTGAAGTTATATTGAATAATAATTATAACAATTATTGTGTTTAATTTGTCGTAGAGCGAGAATGAAGAATGGCCTTCCATAAGAAGAGAGACAAGGGATACTGCTACTGGTAAAAACAACACATTTACTGGTTTTACTTAACAAATAGTATATTTTATTCACTATTTTATAACATTTTGAAACGGTTAGAACTGTATTTCAAGCAGTCATAAGCATTTTCTGAAGCTAGAAAAAATTAGAGCTGTGAGGGTCTCAAATCTACAGAATACTTGAAATGACAATCCAGGAAATGTTAGAAAAAAAAACCAATAAGCCTCTCAAATATTTCACAAAACGTTTCTCAAATCTCTCCTTTCAAACTTGATTTATAGGATTTATTATTACTGGATTTATTATTTGATGAAGAAAGAAAACATTTGTATCTGAACCAAAAGCAATAAAACTTGACTGGAAAATCACATTTGGGGTTTAGTTGGGACTGAATTCGTGGCAGATCTCAGTCAATCCCAAAGGGTGAAATCGATAGGCTGCAGTTCCAAAAATCTAAATATCGAAAACTTTCGAGATAACTCCATTGTTTTCTTGTTAATTATTGATAGACGTGTCTTCAATTAATTGAATGAAAATTAATAATTTACGTTCATCCGTTTGCTCTCTCTAAGAGCTAAAACTTCGACAGAAAAAGAAAAAGCAACATGATTGTAAATGTGAACATGCTTAGACATAGAGAAAAAATCCTAGTATCAAGGGGGGATTCATAACCAGCTGATATAATTGCTGTGGAATTTTGATTCAGTTGTTTTGAAATCGACTTTTGAAATTGAGTTTTTCAGTCTTGTGTAATATAATTGTGGAAAAGTGAAGAGTAATAAGGTGTTTTATTTTATCTAGTTCAATTTTATTCGTTCACCTAGTGGATTTCTGTCATATTTATTTACAATATACATATTGCACCATGGTGGGTATTAACATTCCGTGCGTACGCAAACTCTCACACCGCACAAGATTAATTTAAAATCATCTTGAATTGCTCATACGAGCTGCGGTCATGATTTTGTAAGATAATTTTCGTGAATCTCTTTATTATATTTACTTTAAATTGATTCGTTACATTTCAGCACTTTGTAGATGCAGATATTGTTAACTATCGATTTCAAGACGTAAAAACTTGATCTGAATAATATTCTGTTTCGCAAACAAAATTTTGGCTTTACACAATTTGTACAGCAAGTGCACGACGCATACACATGTACATTGAATTAATTGAACAGATTAATCCTTAACAAATTCAGAAATCATTAGCGGCAGAACGGGAGAAAAATCTGTTCTGAAAGGAACTTTTATGGACATTAAAGTGAAGATGGCGCTTTCCCCTTGTACGTTTTTTTTTTTGCATTAAGGTAATAATTCTATAGCAGAGCTTCAGGAACTTCGGCCGATCAATCGAGGGGAAGATGATGAAATATCAATATGAGATGGACATGACAGCCGTCAATCTCCTTCCATATCCCAAGGACGGCGGACCTAATGAAATCCATCCTCTCCAGCTGATTGCCCCTTACATACATAGGCAATAACGTGGTGGAACGGCAATCTAGTGTTTCACTATGACACGTTCACCTCATTCAGACCATTCCTGAGCATGATTTGTTGATATGGATACAATTAAATGACATGAGAGTTAAACCCAAACGGAACTTCATACTCAGCATTCCGTCGTTTTTATCAATACACCAAGTTCAAAGAGGCACTTGTACCTAATCAAAGCAGTATGCCACGAGTCATACCACTTCCAAAATTGCAAAGTACTTTGTTGGAAACAAAAATTGATGTTCACGTGATTAACAGTAATCGTGAGCCACTGGTTGATGGGGTTAGTAAAACTCATCATATTTCCACTGTTGACTTCTTGAGCTATAGGTGGGGAAAATTGGACACGACTGAGAAATAACCCTCGAATACAATTTTTTGGGTGAAGTTGATCCATGGCAAATCTGGGGCAATAACTAGAAATAAAGGAAATAATAGGTTTTCGGCGGAATAAACACAAAAAACCTGGTCCAGTAATACGAGGTCAAGAAGGCTCGCTTCGTACTTGAGTGATGTGAAGAAAATTATTTGCCGCACTGAACGTGTTAATTCTTCAAATACGCAAAGAAAATGACACTCATTACATCAATCGTGAAGATGTACTCAGGCACTCAGATCTTACACTTATTTTTGCTTCAATATTATATATATCAGAAACACAATCTTATAATATTATTGTTTTATCACGAACTTTCATTAATACAAATGATCAATTATCGGTCCTGATCGAATTGTCTCACACCTCTCTCTCGAACTGATATTGAACATGAGAAAACACGAGGTTGGTTGAACCCCAAGAAAATTCAACAAACGTGTTTTCATTTCGAAGTTCGAGAGCGGCTGTAACAAAGCTCCATCCAACCGCGGTTGAGAGCAGAAACAAAAAACAATTCGCGGAGCTAAAAACGAGTTGAAACCTATTTCCCAGTTCACGAGGTGACAAATTGGGGTTTACGCGGGCTGAATTTCAAGCGGCCGACCGGATTCAACCAAGAGAATTTTCGCTTTTTTTCCCCCGCGGTTTTGCGGTTTTTGCATTTCAATTAGTACTGTACCGTCTAATTTACCTACCTGCCTCCTGGTGTAAAAGCTAGTAGTAAGGCAGAACTCATTTTAAATTCCTTGTTCTATCCCCCGAGATTGGAATGAGAATCTTTCCTTATACTATTTTTGTAGGAAGTAGCCCCCCTATGTAAATAACTCATCTACGAGTATTGGACATAGTGCCTCACAGCTCCATTCCAGAAATTATATTATTGATGTCATAAAAATATCACCAATTATATTTCAGCACGGTTGTTCGATTAAGAAAGAAATTAATCTCAAGGCTCCTTCAGCAGATCAGTGTGTTCCAAAGGTGGTAGGATGACTTTTTCATGTTCTGTGGCCCGTACACTTAACTGATCCCTCTGAACGAAACAAATCTGATATCAACTTACCTACAATGGTGAAAAATGTGTGAACTGGAACGAAGATTATCAGGAATTGATCAACTGAAATTGAACGAGATAAAATGAAACACCTAACACGTCCTCAAATGTGTAACATAAGTTAATAAAAAACTCTAGTTCAAAAGGAATTCTTGATAACGAAATTCCGAATCGATCATATCTCCTGATTCGATCATCACAACTCAATAGAAAATATTTACAAAGTTTATGCGGACATTCGTGTTGAAGTTTTTTTCTGTGAAGATTAGAGAAAGCGAAACGTAGAACTTAAAGCGGTACAAACGGGCCCATTCGATTCATCGAATTAATAACGAATATAAAACCGTGTTATTCGGGCAAAAGACGGGCAACGGACAGCTATTTGCTCTAATTTTTATCCATATTAGGAAGAAACTAAAAAGGTTGTCACCCATTTGTCGTGGCTCACAAACAAGTTACCTCACGAACTCAGATTTCCTCTGTCATGTGAAAAATAAAATCCATCACAGTCAGTAGTTAAGTGCACGAAAGAACAACATGTTGACTGGTTCAATGGTAGGCTATTAGTGAAGACAATAGGACTACTTTCTAGTAATATTTCTAGTGTCTTTAGCTATTAGGTACTTTAGGTCCGGTTCGATGGCTAATACGAACATCGTTACCCTCAGTTGCAAATGTTGTCAGCAACGATTCCAAATGAAAGTGACTTTTCTATCGGCACTTCGTGTCTTCCCACTAATTGGTGGAAAAAATCTCGAAAATTTTGATTAGAAAAATATGCCATGTATCTGACGACAAATTGTGGACTGTTACAGAACAAAACATACTATCCGTCTTTTTCGTTGATGGAGTTGAAGTTTTCTTTCACGAAAGAATTTCCATTTTCTGATATTATGACGTCATAATCTGGAACTGGAGGGGACTTTGAACTAAAATTTAATATCACAGGGGTTGGTGAGCGGACAATCTAGATTCAAACTCGAAAGTTGAACATTGTTGCTTCGCCAAAAACTTGAATAACTATACAACAAGTACAGGTATTTCATTATAATAGAATTAATCTTTGACACATGTATATCTTCAGTTGTTACCAGTTTAGTTTGAACCACTAAATTTGATCGAAGCTAAAATTTAAAATTTGTTCATGTAAACGTGGTAATAGGTTTCTTAATAAAAATTAAAAGTATTGCTCTAACCAAGTTATGGTGGTGAGGTTCCCTCCACTTCGCTGAGAAGCTTCCACGAAGCATGGGACAACCAAACTCCATCAATCTCAAGTTAAGGACATAATGGTTGTCAACCGAATAATGGGATCGAATAAACATTCACCAGGTGGAGTAGATTCGTGAGTTTCTACATTTTAGCAGAAACCCAACCCGCTGACTGTCACTCGCTTCATCTCACAGAAATTGAAAATTAGGATTCATCCAGTCTGTCCAATAATTATTCAGGATGTTTCAATAGCACAGCTCATATGAATAATTTTACTAAAAACATGACAGCAATAGTCACATATTAACACATTGGTCAAGCTGATATAGTAATCTGTTTGTATATCTGTAAAATGGAGCGCTGTCCCTTAAACGATCTATCCCTAACAACAAGTTCTGGCACAATGTTGAAGAATTTACTTAGTAAATTATGATTCCATCTACTTAAGCTGTTGAACTTTCAGTTTCCAATCTTTTAGTGGAGGAACACGTAGCTCATACCCTTCTTGAGGAGGACAAGTAACGTGCGTATCAAACGTTATTTGATCAGTATTTACTGCTCCAGGCAGGGTACTAAAAAATCTCGATGTCTTATTTTCCAATTTTGAATGTTAATGTCCAAAATCAAATATGTGACAACTGTTTTTTTAAATGTAATTAACTTTTTGAAGGTTTTCAAACAATCAGCAAACTATTGAACCGACCCAGTGGAAGGAAATACGGAGGTCATTGGTATTCAGCTCACAAGATCCACGACAGATTCCGATCATTTCTCTAACCAACCCATTGATTATGGACATTGTTTTTTAATTTTTGAGATGCCATCATAGCGAGCATCCAGACAACCAGACTAAACTGACCTCCGTATGAAGAGCCCGCAGTTCCTCGTTTTGCCTTCTAGCCTATTGAACCAATTTTATTGTATCGATATAGCCCTGTGCTTTCTAGCGACCTGGAAAGTAACGGATATAGGCAAAAAGGATGGTTGTGAAACACAGGGAAACAGTTGATGTGGATCCTCAACCCGGAGGAATAAGATTGAACATATAGAATTAAAAGGTTCAATATGGGCGCAAATACTTGAGAAATCAGAGAAGAAAAGACGACGGTAAGTTTTCTGCGGAGAGTTCCTGTAAGTTTTACAGGAGAGGATTCAGTTCACTTAATCATTTCTCCCATACTTTTGGGGTAAACATTCACTAAAATCTCGAATAACGTTTTCAGGCATCTAGGTAACGGCTAAAACATGTTTCGTTATTAAACTGACTCTGTATCGTTCGCTATAAACCTTTTTATGAAAAAGTAGCTATTTATTAAGAGTACCTATTCACGTAACCAATTGGGTAATGATTCGTTTCAAACATTAGCAATTTGTAAGAGCTAAAGTGAGTGATGATGAACACAGTGAAGAAGAAGATGATATAGAAAATCAGTATTCCCATTCACTAAAGATGATAAAGTATAACTACAAACGACCAGCGGGATATGATAGAGTGACGGAAAGTGTTGTTTCCATAATCTGTTCTTGTCCTATTCAGAAAGGATTATTTATAAGTGTTCAACATCATTATTATCTTACCATATGAGATACGTAAACCGCTGCAAATATTTTGGATATATACAAAGCGTTTCTCTTATATGATATTCTGGAAAACCTTATATAGGGCAAATACAGAAAACCATTAGCTCACTCTCTAATTTCAACCAATTCCTAAGCTGAGGAAAATAACTTTTCCAACTAAGCGGTTACTTCCTATTTTGTAGAGCCCATTCCATATTTTATGAAGGTAAGTAGTTGAGAATAATTTTTTGTCTACTTTATTCCCAAGAGGAAACACAAAGTAAGGGTTTCCAGTGGGCAGAACGTAATAATGAATAAAAATCGTAGAATCATGCAAATGCTTTCGCACGAAATGGAAGGTTCCTATCGTAAAACAGTCAGTCTGAATGGCTTTGCTATTCGATGCTAAATAATCTCATTTAAGATATACAGCTCTCCAGTGTTTGTCCTTCAGCTTGTTAAAAAAGATGAGAATGTAGCGGATTATCAAACACTCGATAATGTAGAGGCTAACTTAGTTCTCATAATAGTTATTACCAAACGGATTTTGGGGTTTGATTGTGAATAAACTTAACAGGATTGAGGAGGGAGAGGTGGAATTTGTTCTGGGGTTGGAATCGGTAAAGATAGTTGAGATAGATTTGATCCTTCAAATCTATTAGTGTTAATTTCTTGTTAGACGAACTGAAGAAATTTATTGTGACGGTAAGGAATAAGCTATATTTAGGATGATCGAGATAAGTGAGAGATCTTCCAGCAGTTTGATCCAGTTAAACTTTTTGATCCTGTCCTGAACTTTAGAGATCGAGTGCTCTAAACGTGGTTAAGTAAAATTACAACTCATAAAACCATTAAAATCAGCTGAATGTGCTTTATAGACATTTCTATTGCTGTTCTACAAGGTCTTGAACTTTTGAGTCGGAATTTTTCAGATTAAGCTGAAAACCCATAAGGAACCACTTTGAACAGCACAGTGAGCTTTGAAATTAGATTTGTTTCTACTCCACTTAATGTTGAACTCTCGAATGGATTAGAGAGTGTAATCTAAGTACAATCGCAGGAATTATAATTTTGGTGGTACTGTCACAATTTATTAGAAACTTGTATGATTGTACATCATAATATATTATATCCTGTGGTCTAGAATTATGCTTCGGTCGAGCGAACGAGCAAAGCTCGTTAGTTTATTAGAATGATGTCTGCTCCTTATAAAAAAAAAATAAATGAAAAAAAAAAAAAAAAAATAAAAAATAAAAAAAAACGCTGCAAATTCTTTCACTGGGGTTTATTATTCAATTGGCTTGCGTTCATGATTTGAATTTCTACTAAGCTTTGGAGTGTGCGTGTTTCACAGGTGATAGAGCAATTATTGAATTTCAGGAGGCACACAGATATGATCAACTGATCAATCCAAATAGGTATTTTGGTTAAGAACCGATTTACGCGCTATAATAATAATAAACCCCACTAATAATATTGAATAATATTTACCTATATATTATCAGCGTTTCATGCATATCAGAATGCTTCAACCCGTATATCGGCTATAAACTACAAGTATCCACATCGTATCCACATCGGCTGTCATCCAGTATCCACATTCACTACAACTCGACGCTATCGGCCGGACATCACTAGGTTACAAACAAACAATAATAAACCAAAATACGCAAATCTTGGCACCATAAATCGGGCCATTCATCGGGAATGGTTTGACTGGGGAGGGGCTCATTCGATTCCTCGGGGAAAGTTCTTCAAAAAGAGTCTAAATTCAGGCCGCCTTGACTTTATTTGAGGTTTTTAGGGATTTTACAAAACTTCGACAACCCTTAAAGGGCACTTCTACATCTACCCTTAAAGGGCACTTCAAATTAAGTAAGAGTGGTGGCTCAAGAACTGGGGCGTCGCCGGGCCAACATGGATTTTTCCTGAAAATTTCAGCTTTTTTGCTCCAGCCGTTTGGGAGAAATCTGACGGCGGACGGACGGAAAAATTTTTATTGCAGATTCGGATTCTACACACTTTGAAACGTAAACCATGAAATTTTCAGGGGGGTTAGATTTTTTTCCAGAGCGATTACAATGGTTTATTATTGAATAATAAACCAATAAAATAATGAGGAACCACTTATAAAGAGCCGGAATGCATGGGTTTAACTTGAATTCATATACGATGACTGTGTGTTGCGTTTATTGTAATCCACAGTGTGAATTATAGTAGCTGTTATGCTCCCTCATGAATAACTCGGATGCTATGGACAAAACGCAAATTCCTCCCTCACCCATACATAGACAAGGTCATCTTTAATGAAAATTCCCCCGCCTTCGGGAAATTAATCGAGCGACGCATTTCCTTCTGTTCCGCACCGAAAATAGGACTTGAGACGCTATTGCTGGGACCTTCCGGAAAAAGGCCTCGTTTCTCTTTCAGAACACGAAATGCGGAGTTGATCGATAGATTAAGGTGATTAAGAGCGTAGAAGATGAGAGGGAAAAAATCCGGGGAGAAAAGATGACCGGAATGAGATATCGAAAGGGAAGTGAGGGGGATATTTCATCATTATCGGTGTATTGACTGATGGTTGTGACGTAACATTATGGAGTCCCGAACCGGATGACTGGAGGGTAAGAAAATTGAATATTGGAGAGAAAGATAAGTTCGTTTTACGTGATGAGATCTCCAAAAAAATGAAGGGCCCTTACTTATATTGCCGAATAGCGTTAAATGTTCAGGATATCAAAGGAAATTATTGTACTGGAAAAGGGATAGATAATTGCAAATTATTACACAATGTTTCAATATTTATTTATTAGAGGGCTCTTCTACGCAGGTCACTGATCGACAGACGATTACTTAACGGAGTGTATGGTATTTTACAAAAATGGATACAATCAGATTGTTTGAAGGTTCTAACCAAAGGTAGTACACCCCCACTTATTCTCAGATGGCGTTACTCGAGGTAATCCAAAGATATGCTAGGCTTATACTCCTATTCATTGGTGGCTCAAATACATCTGATGGTGTTGGCTTCGCACTATGGGGCCCCAACTCCCAAGTCACCAGACGGTTACCACCTGTTGCGTTTATGTTAACGGCAGAGCTATGGGATATGACACTGGCTGATCAACACTGCTAGTAGTTGGGAGTTGGGAAAAGTGTGATCTGCAGTGATTCACTAAGCTCCGTTGGGGCTTTCAGGAACTCATATTTTGATGATTTCTAATGCAAAGACTCCGTATATCACTGCACCAAGCAAGTACTTTTGGTACTGCTATCACTTTTATTCATGTGCCAAGCCAAGCGGGTATTCGTGAGAATGGAGAATTTCAAATATTGTGGACCATCCTATTTGTAATGCTTGGAAATATTACAGACGAATGTTTCGTATTTTCTTTTAGGTTTTTTGACAATTTAATTGTTTTGAATTACTGTTATTTATTTTAATGTAACCGATAAACTCTGCGTTTCGAATTGATTGGGAGGATTAGTTGGAGTCTCCTGATCTCTAACCGTAAGGATGCACATTAATCATTAATGGTGGGGTGTTAATATTGAGGTATTTTTGTACGAAAGGGATTGAAGAATGTCAGGACATCAGAGGATTTTTGTAAGGTTTAGCTTCAACAGGTTGGAAAACCATCCCCCTCCCCATTCCTTTTCTACCGCAACGAAAGCCAAGAGAGGGATGCCGAAATGATGTCCTCAGCTTCCAGCTTTCTTAGCAATGATGTATAGGACTGTCACCAAGGGTGAGGAAGAGTCCCGTTGTGGGCGCTCTACTCACACGGCTTGAAGTGATGAGGAATTACATGGTTTACCAGTACGAGGACTTTTCACAAAGAGGGAGCAAACGAGTTGTACCACTATGAAGGAGGATAAAAAGATATTTACACGTAGACTAATAAAGTTAAAATGAGCCAGAAAACCAGCGTTTAAAATTCTGAAATCATGTAGGT